>CM016615.1:25640708-26840708 GCA_005393395.2 Gossypium australe
GTTTTACAAAATAAGCCCGTTTTCAACTCCTAGTTGTTTTAATAAGAAGTGGTAAGATATTCTCAAACAATATTCTTAACTATCCCTTGAAATGGAAGTACTAAACAAAAAGTTTTCAAAACTGCGATATCTTTTTAAAGTCCAAAAGTTCTTTTAAACAACCTTTCCCTGTCACATACCAGATCCGGTTGTGACGTATAGGCCGGGTTTGGGGTGTTACAGATCTATTGTATGAATCTTGAAATTTCTTTGATGAAGAATGAGAAGGTTTATTCATTGATCTTTTCTTTGAATCTCTAGCCTCTTAATCAGCTTTCTTCTTTTCTCAGCTAAAATCGTCAGCTTTGCAGGCCCGGTCAACTAACACAACAAATTCTTTTAAATTTAAAATCCAGTCTAGATGTTTAATGTCTTCATTCAGCCCATCAACAAACTGCTTGCACATTATCTCTTCAGTTGAAACATACTCTCGAGCATATTTACTTAACCGTACGAATTCTCTTTCATACTCAATTACGGTCATACGACCTTGTTTCAATTCTAGAAATTCTTTATGCTTTTGATCAAGAAACCATTGACTAATTTATTTCTTCCAGAACTCGGTCTGAAAAAATTCCTAGGTGACTCTCTCCCTCGGCACCACAGATACTAATGTATTCCACCACTGATACATGGTATCTCTCAGAAGGGATATAGCACACTTTAAACATTCAGCTGGCCTGCAAGAAAGCTCGTCAAACACTCGAATCGTATTTTCAAGCCAAAACTCAGCTCTCTCAATGTCATCATCAACATTAGCTCTAAACACTTCAGCCTCGTGTTTACAGATCTTGTCAACTGAAGGCTTATTCAATCTTAAAAGCTCGACTCCTTAAGGAGCTATAGGTACAGGTTGGGGATTAGGAGGGGTGGAAATTGTTGAGTAGTCGGGTTAGTTCGGATATATTGCGTAAACCACTCGTTCATCATTTGGAAGAAGGCTTCTTTAGCCTCTCCTCCCTGGCTGCCTGTTACGGGTCTAGATTCAGACGGCGCTGTCCCTTGTGCGGGAGCAAGCGCATTACTTTCAACCTCATCAGCTATCACTCGATTGGGATCCATTTGCTATATAAAAACACATTTTTAAATGTCAAGAGTCATCACACTATCACAGTTTATATATGGCATGTATAGCTAGACTCTCACACACGCTACGTTAGTCCTTGAATCGACTAAACAGGGGGTACATATTGACTTGGGTCACACGGTCAACCACACGCTCGTGTGTCTAGCCCGTGTGCCCTTCAAAGTGGGCACACGCGCCCGTGTGCCCTTCAAAGTGGGCACACGCGCCCGTGTGCCAGGCCCTGTGTTAGGCCGTGCCAGACCTGTAGGGTATACTGACTTATGCAACACGGCCAAGTCACACGCCCCGTGTGCTATGCCGTGTGCCAATTAGGGGGTATACTGACTTGTACCACACGGCCGATCACACGCCCATGTGTGAGACCGTGTGGAGCACACTAACTTCACTTCAATTTCAACACCAAGGGACACACGGCCGTGTAGCATGACCGTGTGTCATAAATGGCTGAGACACATGCTCGTGTCTCTGCCTGTGTGTACAAAAATAGGCTATTTACCAAGCCAATTTGCCACCCAAAATCCCATGTACCTAAACAAATCAAATGGCATCAATTCATAGCACAATAGAACATTTATTTTAACCACATTCAATACAATTTCATACCATTTCAAATATTAATAACCAACATGCTTATATCCCAAGTTTAACTTAACCAAAATCTACTCAAATACATCTACCAATCAACTAGTTTAACCATTACCTAACATACCTCATTTTTGTACCAATTCACAAGCAAGGGACCAGTTCCACAAACTTCATAATATAGTCATTCACATATCCATCCAAGAACTCAAATATCAACATATATGCACATATAAGCACATAACCAAATTAAGCCAAATCTCATGGCTATATTTACAAACCAAAACATATACATTTACAATGCCAATTCATTTGGCCAACATCATTACCAAAACATAACCAGCATGACTCAAATACCTATACAAGCCATATACTTAAAACATAGTTTCAAAAGTACCAAAAAGTCAGTAGATAGTGTGGTGAAGTCTTCGACAATCCCCAAATCTGAACTAGCTTTGAAATCACTATAAAACATGGAAAAATAACAAAGTAAACTATATAGCTTAGTAAGCTTGTATGTTAACAATAAGCAACTATAATTATTCATTAATCATTCATATAATGGAAAACAATGTACAACAGTTCTAATTAATCTCAAGCTATCAAATGATCATTCATATACTTGCCAAGGAACTCATCAATTTCATAGTTTTCAATACTCAATTCATTTCCGTATGTACCTATACCATCTCGTACTAATCTCATAATCAACCACATTCCTCCTTTACCCGTTGAACCATTTAGAATAGAAGTCAGATACTGTAACACCCGTAACCGTCGCTGAAATAGGGTTAAGAGGTATTACTAAACATTCGGAACATTTATAATTATTTCACATCTAAACTATATCATCCACAATCATAGAGTCCCTTATATAGGTCTACGAGACCTTAAACATGCATTAGAAAGGGGTCGAGGCTAAATTGAACACATACGAAATTTTTCTAAAACTTAATATTTTTCCAAGCTACAGGGGTCACACGCCCGTGTGGGTAGGCCGAGTGCCTCACAAGGCCTCGGACACGCCCGTGTGCCCAAGCCGTGGCAAAACAGGGCATACATACTAACTTGTCCACATGGACAAAGACACGCCCGTGTGCCTCACCCGTGGTCGACACTGACTTGCATCACACGGAAAGTCACACGCTCGTGTGCAAGCCTGACTTGTTTCAATTTGCAAACCTAAATGACACGGTCAAGCCACACGCCCGTGTGCTCAACCATGTGGGCAATTATAGGCCATTTGCAAGGCCAATTTGCAACCCACACATTCGAATCACCTATAAGCATCAATCCATATGCATTTATACCTCAAATCAACCAAAACAGACCAATATATGCACCAATTAATCATCAACTACATTATTTATTTCCACACTCAATTTCAACTAAACATGTCCATCTAAAGTATCAATTTCACATCCCAAATCATTAAATCTATTCATCATTCAATTCTAACCAAATCTATCATGAAACATACCATTTCCATTTTGCTAATTTATGCCATAATGATGATTCACATAGAACACACTCATACACATATAAGTCATTCTTTTCAAATGTTCAAAACATATACCAAACCATCAAATATCCAAGCCAAATCACATGGCAAGGCTTATACACTTCAAAACATGCCATAATCACTAGCCTATACATGCCATATACCAAATATATATACAACTTCCAAAAATACCAAAATAGATAGCCGATAGTGCGATTGAGTCGCTGACGATCCCCGGATCCGAGCTAGCTTTAAATATACTGTAAAACAGAGAAAACTTCACGCAGTAAGCTTTAAATCTTAGTAAGTTCGTAATATAATACATTTAACTCAATGATTCAAATTCAATATGTAAAATAAAACATCACATAGATCAATTCACAATAATACACAATTCCATCTATAGTCAATACTAACATAACCATCCATTTATTCATTTACCAAATCATCAACCACATAGGTTCCGTACATACCTTTGCCAACACTTAGTTAACGATCATTCCTGCTACTCAATGCTTGATACCACATTTCGATTAATCTTTATTATTCATTTGATTTAGTCGCACACTTAGTGCCACTTTCTTAGTCGAAGCTTAAATATCATCGCACACTTAGTGCCTTTATATGAAACCGAATTTAACTCGGTATTGCACACACAGTGCCAATCAATATAGCTGAGGCATTCTTTACATCGCACACACAGTGCTATTCACCTCTGTCCCAATTCTAATTACGCACACTTAGTGCCACATTTCTCAAATCCACATATAGCAATACTAATTCAATAACCACATATTCATTCATTTCATAACTCATAAATATGAATTTAACGATTCGTATTATACTCGAACTTACCTTGGATGTAGAAATACCGAGACTAGTCAATTAATCGAGCACTTTGTCTTTGCCTTGATCTCGATCCGAATCTCTCTTTTCTTGATCTATGTAATATTAAAATCAACTCATTCAATCACCAATTCATTCAATTTAATTCAAATACACATATTTAGGGCATTTTACAAAATAGCCCTCACATTTTCACATTTCGACACTTAAGTCCCTATTTCATAAAATCATCAAATACACATAATTTCATCTTATACATGTTTACCCGAATTTCCACCTAGCTTATACAGGCTCGCATATTTTCTTTATTTCACATTTTAGTCCTCCAATTTCTCATTTTCACAATTTAGCCCAAATTACTCAAATTCACCAAAAATTTAAAGACAACATACGTTAGTCTATCACATGTCTTTCATATTTCATCATCAACTATCACAAAGCTCAAACATTCATCAATGGCACATCTCAAAATCTTCATCAAATTCTAAAATTAAAGCATGGGCTTAATAATACACAAAGTAACGATCACATAAACGTAGAAATCATCAAAAACTGAAGCAAAAAATACCTTAATTAAGCTAAACCATGCCGAATATATAAAAGCTTCAAACTCTCTTTTTCTTTTCTTATTTTGGTGGAAGAAAGATGATAATGGCCATTATAATGTGTTTATTTTTATTATATTAACATTAATAATCAATTTCCAATTTTATCCTTAATGAATATTAATAATAACTCCAAAAACCATGCCATTATCATCAATTTACTATCAAATGGTTTAATAACAACATAAGGACCTTTCATTTAATAAGCCATGCCAATTAAGCACTTTAACAATCAACATAAAGTTTTTGCATTTTATGCAATTAAGTCCGTTTTGCAAATTAAGCACACATACGATAAAGTTTTCACACAGAATTTTCACACATGCTTAATCACATACTGTAGACACCAAAAATAATTTTAAAATATTTTTTCGACCTCAAATTTGTGGTCTCAAAACCACTAGTCTGACTAGGGTCTAAACTGGGCTGTTACAACTCTCCTCTCTTAGGGATTTTCGTCCCTGAAAATCTTACCAGTGAATAGGTTCGGATATTGCTCTCTCATAACATCTTTAGGCTCCCACGTAGCTTCTTCAACTCCGTGTTTGTTCCACAACACTTTCACTAAAGAAATTTTCTTATTTCTCAACTCTTTGATCTCACGTGCAAAAATTTGAATCAGTTCTTCACTATACGATAAATCTGACTGAATCTCAACCTCAGTTGGAGCAATCACATACGATGGATCTGATCTGTATCGTCGAAGCATCGATACATGAAACAAATCATGAATGTTTTCTAATTCAGGTGGCAATATTCCCGGATGAACAAATAATCGACTATTATGAGCTTCGTTCAAAATCAAATGAATCAATTTTGAATTTCTCAGAATACAAATTCGATCTCTGAATCTCAAACAATCAACATTATCAACTTGAAATTCTAAATCAGAATTCAAACCACACTGATCTCGTTTTGCCATTATTTCAGCATCACTTTTCTGAGCATCACAAATCTGACGTATAAACATTGGCCTCACTTTCAACTCAGCCAAAACCAAACCATCATCACACAGATCTATTTGAGTATTCATTGCTCGCAAAGCAAATATAGACTTTCGACTCAAAGCATCAGCAACAACATTAGCTTTACCCGGATGATAATCCATCACTAATTCATAGTCTTTTAGTAATTCTTTCTGAGTCATCAGATATTTCAAGCTCTTGTGATTCGTATAAATATGACACTTCTCACCAAATAAGTAGTGACGCCAAATCTTCGATGCAAATACAATCACAACTAATTTAAGATCGTACGTTGTGTAGTTCTTTTCATGTGGCTTTAACTATCTCAAAGCATATGCTATAACTTTGCCCTCTTGCATCAATACACAGCCCCAACCATTCAACGATGCATCACTATAAACTATAAAATCTTTACCCGATTCAGGTTGGACTAACACTAGTGCCTCTGTCAACAATGCTTTCAACTACTCAAAACTCTGCTGACACTTTTCTGACCATTCAAATTTAACATCTTTCTGTAGCAATTTTGTCAACCGTGTTGCAATCATCGAGAAGCCTTTCACAAACTGTCTATAATATCCCGCTAGTCCCAGAAAACTACGGACTTCAGACGCATTTCTCGTAGGCACTCTAAAATTGCTGAAATTTTGCTCGGATCAACTCGTATTCCTGTAGCTGATACAATATGTCCCAGAAAACCAACCTCACGCAACCAGAATTCATATTTGCTAAACATTGCATACAGTTGCTTCTTATGCAGAGTCTGTAATACGATTCTCAAATGCTCGGCATGTTGCATCTCATCACAAGAATAAATCAAAATATCATCAATAAACACAACAACAAATCGATCGAAATACGGTTTGAATATCCGATTCATCAAATCCATAAACACTGCAGGAGCATTTGTTAGTTCGAAAGGCATAACTAAGAATTCATAATGTCCGTACCTCATTCTGAAAGTAGTTTTTGGCACATCTGATTCTTTAACTCGTAGCTGATAGTAACCTGACCTCAAATCTATCTTAGAAAACACTGTAGCTCCTTTCAGCTGATCAAACAAATCATCGATTCGTGGTAGAGGATATCTATTCTTTATTTTTGCTTTGCTCAATTGCCGGTAGTCAATACACATCCTCATAGTGCCATCTTTCTTTTTAACAAACAACACAGGAGCACCCCAGGGCGAGAAACTCGGTCGTGCAATTCCTCTATCTGTCAACTCTTGCAACTGAGACTTCAACTCTTTTAATTCTGTTAGTTTCATTTTATATGGAGCTATTGAGATAGGAGTCGTTCCTGGCACTAAATCAATGCCAAACTCAACTCCTCGTATTGGAGGTAATCCGGTAGTTTTTCAGGAAACACATCAGGGAATTCACAAACCACATGCACAGATTCAATTTTCTTTTCTGTCACTTTTGCATCTATCACATATGCAAAAAAGGCTTCACAACCCTTTTTCACATAATTCAAAGCTTTCATCAATGATATAACAGCTGGTAGCCAATTCAAATCACTGGATTCAATTCGAACTATCTCACCATTCTGACTTCTCAAATCAATACTCTTCCTTTTACAATTCACAATAGCATTATGCAAAGTGAGCCAATCCATACCCAGAATTATATCAAATTCATCAAAGCGTAGCAGCATCAGATTAGCCGGAAAACAATTATCTTGATACATCAACGGACAATTCTTGCATACTTTATCAACCATGACACTTACCTAAGGGGTTCGATACTCTAATTACAAATTCAGTAGACTTAACAGGCAGAATCTTACTAGATACTAGATTCACACACATATATGAATGAGTAGATCCTGGATCTATCAATGCAATCACATCAGTATCAAACAGAGTAAAAGTACCAGTTATGACGTCTGGAGATGTCGCTTCTTCACGAGCACGAATAGCGTAGGCTCGGGCAGGTGCTCTCGCCTCAGATCTCATAGTTGTATCTGTCATTCCTCTCTGACTACCACTCACATTTTCGGTGTTTCTGGGTGGTCTACCTCTAGCCGTCATATTACTCAGCCTCACACTCTGAACATTGTCTTTCTCAGCTAACTCTGGGCAATCTCGAATGGAGTGATCTCGTGATCCACATTTATAGCAAACTCTATTATTATACTTGCCCTAGCATTCTCCAACATGTCGCCTCCCACACAGTCTACATTCAGACTTATTGCTTTGGACACTTCCAACACTCGATTCAATCAGAATTTGAGTTTTAGGACTAGTATTCTATTTCACATGATCTCTACTCGAATGTCCAAACGAAACATTTGAACGATTAACTGTATCTCTAAATCTCTATGATGAAGGTTGATACGACTTACTCATCGATCTTTTTCGTTCATCCCTAGCTTCAGAATCTACTTTCTTCTTTTCTTTACTAAGCTCCTCGACTTTGCAGGCTCTTTTAACTAATACTACAAATTCATTCAAATCAAGTATTCCAACCAGCAATTTAATGTCTTCATTCAAACCTTCAACAAATCGTTTGCACATAGTAGTTTCTGTTGAAACACATTCTCGCGGATACTGGCTCAATCTCACAAACTCTCATTCATACTCCGTAACTGACATACAGCCCTGTTTCAGCTCAAAGAATTCTTTACGTTTCTAATCTATGAATCGTTGACTGATATATTTCTTCCGAAATTCAACTTGAAAGAAATCCTAGGTGATTCTCTCTCTCGGAACCACAAATATCAACGTTTTCCACCAATTATATGTCGTATCTCTCAATAATGAAACAACACATTTTAAGCATTCATCAGGAGTCAATGACATCTCATCAAACATTCGAATTGTATTCTCGAGCCAAAACTCAGCTCGCTCGACATCATCATCAACTGTGGCCCTAAACTCTTCGGCCCCGTACTTTTGAATTTTATCCACATGAGGCTTACTCAATCAAATCGGATCTGAAACTTGTGGCACTACATGCATTTGTGGGGGTGGAGGTTGTTAAGCAGCCAGATTCATTCGAACGAACTCCAAAAACCACTCACTCATCATTTGAAAGAAGGCTTGCTTAGCCTCTCCCTCGTGGCTACTAGCAATCGTCCTAGATTCGACTGGCGCTGTCCTTTGAGCGGGAGCAGGCGCATTGCTCTCAACATCATCAGCAACTGCTCAATTGGGATCCATTTACTATATGAAAACACATTTTTAACTGTCAGGATTCGTCACACTATCGCAATTATATATATGGCATGCATAGCTAGACTCACACGCGCTACGTTAGTCCTAGAATTGACTAAAAAGTAGCTCTGATACCAATAAAATGTAACACCCGTAACCATCATCGGAATAGGGTTAAGAGGTATTACTAAACATTCGAAACATTTATAATTATTTCACATCTAAACTATATCATTTACAATCATAGAGTCCCTTATATAGGTCTACAAGACCTTAAACATGCATTAGAAAGGGGTTGGGACTAAACCGAACACACACAAAATTTTTCTGAAACTTACCACTTTTCCAAGCTACAGGGGTCACACGCCTGTGTGGGTAGGCCATGTCCCTCGCACGGCCTCAAACACGCCCGTGTGTCCAAGCCGTGGCAAAACAGGGCATACATACTGACTTGTCTACACGGCCAAAGACACGCCCGTATGCCTCACTCGTGGTTGACAATGACTTGCATCACACGGCCAGTCACACGCCCATGTGTCTAGCCCGTCTGCGAGCCTGACATGTTTCAATTTGCAAACCTAAATTGACACGGTCGAGCCACACGCCTATGTGCTCAAACGTGTGGGGAATTATAGGCCATTTGCAAGGCCAATTTTCCACCCACACTTTGGAATCACCAATAAGCATCAATCCATATGCATTTATACCTCAAATGGCAACCAAAACATACCAATATATCCACCAATTAATCATCAACTACACTATTTATTTCCACACTCAATTTCAACTCAACATGTCCATCTAAAGTATCAAGTTCACATCCCAAATCATTAAATCTATTCATCATTCAATTCTAACTAAATCTATCATGAAACATACCATTTACATTTTGCTAATTTATGCCATAATGATAACTCACATAGAACAAACTCATACACATATAAGTCATTATTTTCAAATGTTCAAAACATATACCAAACCAACAAATTACCAAGCCAAACCACATGGCAAGGCTTATACACTTCAAAGCATGCCATAATCACTAGCCTATTCATGCCATATACCAAATATATACAACTTCCAAAAATACCAAAATAGATATCCGATAGTGTGATTGAGTCGCTGACGATCCCCGGATCAGAGCTAGCTTTAAATATACTGTAAAACAGAGAAAACTTCACACAGTAAGCTTTAAAGCTTAGTAAGTTCGTAATATAATACATTTAACTCAATGATTCAAATTCAATATGTAAAATAAAACATCACATAGATAAATTCACAATAATACACAATTCCATCTATAGTCAATACTCACATAACCATCCATTTATTCATTTACCAAATCATCAACCACATAGGTTTCGTACATACCTTTTCCAACACTTAGTTAACGATCATTCCTGCTACTCAATGCTCGATACCACATTTCAATTAATCTTCATTATTCATTTGATTTAGCCGCACATTTATTGCCACTTTCTTAGCCAAAGCTTAAATATTATCGCACACTTAGTGCCTTTATATGAAACTGAATTTAACTCGGTATCACACACACAGTGCCAATCAATATAGCCGAGGCTTCTTTTACTTCGCACACACAGTGCTATTCACCTCTGTCCCAATTCTAATTACGCACACTTAGTGCCACATTTCTCAAATCCATATATAGTATTACTAATTTAATAACCACATATTCATTCATTTCATAACTCATAAATATGAATTTAACTATTCGTCTTATACTCGAACTTACCTTGGATGTAGAAATACCGAGACTAGTCAATTAATCGAGCACTTTGTCTTTGCCTTGATCTCGATCCGAATCTCTCTTTTCTTGATCTATGTAATATTAAAATCAACTCATTCAATCACCAATTCATTCAATTTAATTCAAATACACTTATTTAGGGCATTTTACAAAATAGCCCTCACATTTTCACATTTCGACACTTAAGTCCCTATTTCATAAAATCATCAAATACACATAATTTCATCTTATACATGTTTAGCCGAATTTCCACCTAGCTTATACAGGCTCGCATATTTTCTTTATTTCACATTTTAGTCCTCCAATTTCTCATTTTCACAATTTAGCCCAAATTACTCAAATTGACCAAAAATTCAAAGACAACATACGTTAGTCTATCACATGTCTTTCATATTTCATCATCAACTATCACAAAGCTCAAACATTCATCAATGGCACATCTCAAAATCTTCATGAAATTCTAAAATTAAAGCATGGGCTTAATAATAGACTAAGTAACGATCACATAAACGTAGAAATCATCAAAAACCGAAGCAAAAAATACCTTAATTAAGCTAAACCATGGCCGAATATATAAAAGCTTCAAACTCTCTTTTTCTTTTCTTATTTTGGTGGAAGAAAGATGATAATGGCCATTATAATGTGTTTATTTTTATTATATTAACATTAATAATCAATTTCCAATTTTATCCTTAATGAATATTAATAATAACTCCAAAAACCATGCCATTATCATCCATTTACTATCAAATGGTTTAATAACAACATAAGGACCTTTCATTTAATAAGCCATGCCAATTAAGCACTTTAACAATTAGCACACAGCTTTTTCATTTTATGCAATTAAGTCCTTTTTTGCAAATTTAGCACACATACGATAAAGTTTTCACACATAATTTTCACACATGCTTCATCACATACTGTAGACACCAAAAATAATTTTAAAATATTTTTTTGACCTCAAATTTGTGGTCTCAAAACCACTATTCTGACTAGGGTCTAAACTGGGCTGTTATAGATACTCAAGGTGTTACTCGATAAGTACCTATACCATGGCCCGAAGCCAAATAATTTATCCGAAATTTTGATATCATGGCTAGAAACCAAATTAGCTGATATACATGGTCTGAATCCAAATCTGTTTATCCCACACACATAGTGCTAAATCATGGCCCGAAGCCAACTCAAGTATACATAATGACATGTCACTAGCAGCCTAAACTGTTCCTAAGGTTCAACCGGGATTCCAACTGTTGAATCTTCATTGAATCATTTTTGAACTCGTCCGTAATTGCATAATCACAATTCATGCTATATCAAAGCACATTTACACTAAACTTTCAAGCATAAACACTCTTTAAGGCAAATTTACACTTTTACCCCTAAACTTTCACATTTTCACAATTTAGTCCTTATTTCATAAAATCATAAATTCAAGCAATTTAGTCACCACCCATGCTAGCCTAATTTCTCTAGTACTCATATTAGCCCATATTTCTCATTTATTTCACATTTTAACCACTAACTTTATACATTTTTCAGTTAAATCCCTATTTTGCATTTTTACTCAAAATCACTTTACAAAATATGTAAATCTAACAACAAGATGTCATATTTCATCATCAAAAATAAAAGAACACATATATTCATCAATGGAAACTTTCAAAATCTTTGACAGTTTTGCAAAATAGTCCCTAGACTAGCTAGTACTAGATGCAACGATCTCAAAAACATAGAAATCATTAAAAACGAATCAAAAATACGTTCCTAATTGATAGAATTGAGATTGCCAAACCCTAGCCCCTTTGTTTTTCAAAGAATCGGTTTGTATTCTCTTTTGAAGAAGATGAATACAAATTGTGTATTTTGTTTTCATTTAATTATCATTTTAATTATCAATTACCATAATAACCTTAGTATTAAAACATTAAATTCACCTAACACATGTCCAATAATGTCCACTAGCATTATAAATGGACTTATTACAACATAAGGACCTCCAAATTCAGATTCCATAGCTATTAGACACCTTTAGCTAATGGAACTCCTCCTTTACACTTTACGCGATTTAGTCCTTTTTATCGAATTGATTAACCAAACGATAAAATTTCTGAACGGAACTTTCACAAAATCATTCAATCATACCATAAGCCTTGCAATAATAATAAACGAAATATTTGACCTCAATTTTTTTGTTCCAAAACCACTGTTTCGATTTGACCAAAAACGGGCTGTTACACCTTTTATCTATTTGTTTTCTAGTTCAACTTGCCCATTCATTTGTGGATGGTAAGCTGTGGCAACCTTGTGCTTCACTCCATGTTTATTGTGTAACCATTTCAACCATTTGTTCACAAAATGGAACTATAACAGCCCGTTTTTAGTCAAATTAGAACAGTGGTTTTAGGACCATAAATTTGAGGTCAAAATAATTATTTTATTATTATTTTATTGTCTACAGCATGATAGTATGATTGTGTGAAATTTTCATTAAGAAATGTTATCGTTTGAGTGCTTAATTTGATAAAAAGGACTAAATAGCGTAAAGCGTAAAACTTGAGTTCTATTAGCTAAAGGTGTCTAATAGCTATAGAACTTTAAAATGGAGGTCCTTATGTGGTAATTAGACCATTTATGTTGATAGTGGATGTACATGGCTTGGTATAAGTGAAAATTTTAATGTTTTTAAAGGTCATATTAGTAATTGAATTATTTATGTTAAACTAAATAAAACCAAAACAATATATCATCTTTTAGTTTCTTCTTCAATCGATTTTAACCTAGAGAATCCATAGATAGGTTTGAACAAGCTTGCAAGCTCAATTGGTGAGTGATTTCTAATCCGTTTTCAATGATTTCTATGTTTTTTAGATCGTTGCAACTTAATCTAGCTAGCCCAGAGACTATTTTGTAAAACTGTTAAAGGTTTAGGGTTTTTCCATTGATGAATCTATGTGTATTTTGATGTTTAATGATAGAAAATGTATGGTTGTTGTTAGATAAACAACATTTGTTAAGTGATTTTTGATAAAATTGTCACTTAGGGATTTATTTGTAAAATGTGAAAATTTTGTGGTTAAATTATGAAATAAATGAAAAATGTGGGCTACTAGTGACTTAATTGAAATTCTGCTAGCATGGGTATAGGTTGAATTGCATGAAATTGAATTTTTATGAGATAATGACTAAATTGTAAAAATGTTGAAATATTAGGGGAAAAAGTGTAAAGTTTCCTTAATGTGTATTTCAGACCAAATTGACTAGAGTGATGATTAAATAAGTTAATTTTGATTACATTTAGATCAAGAAAAGTGAAATACGGATTTAGATCATGGAAAGAACAAGGTTTTGGACTAATCGACTCGTTTCGTCGTTTTAGCATTCAAGCTAATTTCGTATGTTAATAATCATTTGTATAATTCTATTTTAAATGCTTTATTATTGAATTATTTGTGAATATGACCTTACGGATATAATCGATGAATATTCGACATTGAGAAATCCCGGTTGAACCTTAGGAATAGATTAGGATACAAATGACATGTCATTAGGGGTTATGTGATTGCGTGCTAGTCCGTATGTTCTACCAGTGGCTGAGTTATCCGACATGTGTTGTGAATTCTCGTCAGCTTGTGTGAGCAGCACCGTGTAGCTTCCTCATGACCGTCAGCTTGTGTGAGCAAACCCGTTGATAGCTCGAGAGTGAGCATTATATGTGATATGATATTGATATAGCTTCGGCTATATATGTGGCACTTAGTGTGTGAGATTCCTGGGTATCTGATAGTATTCCTAATGGTTCAACAGGTATATCAAAGATATGGATGAGTTTGAGATCAATACAAGCTTGTACATGTATGTACATGTATGATCATTGAATCAAAGAATTTGATGGAAATTGTGCTTAATCTTGGATTGAATACATATGTTAAGTTATGCTTCAAAGTTGAATTGCATTATATGATGTTTATTTTATTGAATTGTTGGTTGGTAAGTTTTACTTATTCAGCATATGAGCTTACTAAGCTTTATAGCTTACTTTGTTTATTTTTCGTGTTTTATAATGTTCTCGAAGCTAGCTCGGATTTGGAAATTGTCAGAGACCTCATAACACTATCAAGCTTCTATTTTGGTACTTTTGAGTTTATGTTTTGGTTATATGGCATGTATAGGGGTTATGATCATTTTGATATAATTTGGTAATAGATTTAACTATTGGAGTTGTCTTGTAAATGATGATGGATGTGTTATGATTTTAGCCATGTGATTTGGCTTATTTTTGGCATATTTTGCTCATACGGAAAAATACGTGTAATTGGCCTTTAAATGTGTGGTTGTTTATTGATAGGAGATGCTTGTTATGAATAGGCATTATGGATACCAAATGGTTGAGATTTGATTATTGGTATGCTTAGGAAACTAGGAAAAATAATGCATGTTTCAAAGTGGTTATATAAATGATTTGAGATTATGAGTTTTGGTATGATATTGAATGAAACATTGTGGTATTTGTGTACCTTGTCTTGTTGGTTTTGTTATGGCATGAATTATGTTTATTTGAGATTGGATGAATGCCTATGTATGCCATGTTTTGGTGCCATTTGGTTTAACGTAGGTGTATACAAATTTGGGTGGCAAGATGGCTTGGTAAATAGCCTATTTTTGTCCACACGGGTAGAGACACAGGTGTGTGTCTCAGCCTTGTGCGACACACGGTCATGTGTGTAACACCCCTTACCTGTATTCGATGCCAGAGCAGGGTACGAGGCACTATCGGATGTAAACACGAGTAAACATACATTTTCGGGTCATAAATTTCCATCCAAATTAAAACTTTTCACACACCTTCATATCATCCCTAAAACGAGCCTGCGATGCCCAAAACATACTTTAGAAGTGGTTCGCGACCGAACCGAGAAGTTTAGAAAATTTTTACAAAACTTAGAAAATTTTCATGTTACAGGGGTCACACGCCCGTGTAGTTTCGGGACACGCCCGTGTGAACTTGAGACACGCCTATGCCACAGGACATGTTTATATTAGGGAGCTCTCTGACTTGTGCCACACGGCCGTGCCACACGTTCGTGTGCTAGGTCGTGTAGCACACACGGCTAAGACACACACCCGTGTCTTTGTTCTAGACATTCTATTTTTCCTAAATTAAGGTGCAGGGGACACACGGCCGGATCACACGCCCATGAGGAAGACCGTGTGTCACACATGGCCTAGACAAACGCCCGTGTGTCTACCTGTATGGACAAAATAAAGGCTATTTACCAAGCCATTTGCCACCCTCATTTGCACCCACTTGCACAAAACTTCAATAGCATAATTTATAATACAAACAAGAAGCTAATACCATCATAACAAAGGCTTAAACATGTCATTTAAAAGCCAACATCTATCGTGCTTAAAACATCGTACTTTGCCAAACTCAAACATACCACAAGCACATCCATGATCAAGACAATAACATGACATCCTCATGCCATTATTTATCATGCTTAGAACATCAACCTTTCCACACCATACCATGCAAAATTTCACATTGACAATTGGCATTAATATACAAATATACTCATAACCAATATTAGCCAACTTCCATGGCTATATACAAAAATGAACTATACACCGTTGCAAACCAACACATATGGCTGAATTAATAATGACACATATAACCAAAAGAACAAGTCCTTATACATGTCATAAACTCATAATACTTGAATTCATTTATATCCAAACGATAGATTGATAGTGTGATAGGATCTCCAGCGATCTCCAACTCGAGCTAGCTTAATAACCCTATAAGACATAGGAAAGGAAGGGGTAAGCTATGTATATAGCTTAGTAAGTTCATATGTAAATAATAAACAACCTCAACCATACATATATCATACTATCAACATAATGTAAATCCATACGAATGTCATTTAAGTCTCATAAGTATAACTTACTCAATCACATCTTACCGAGTGTTTATCATGTTCAACAATATGAACACAATTTTTATAATCTACCATAATCTCATGGTTATAATTTTATTAAATCACAATGTTTGCTTTATCAACTTATAAGCATAATTTGATATATTCTGGCATTATGCCAATCTTTCTTTTTTCACATATCCTGAAAAATCACAATTTGGATGAATATAACATGCTATATTTTAACTCAATTTGGCCTGAAAGCCAATCACATAATCATCAATAGAATTTATTATGTATTTCATACATCACAAGTATAGACCAATAATCACAATGTTTTCATAAAATCATTCTTGTAGAAATCATGAACTCACAATTTCATGAAGTCAGTGTATATAAACTTTACGTACATACCTGTACAAATTCATAATATTTACATACTCTTCCTCTTCTTTGACATACCCGTTGAATTTCCCGTTGAACCACTTGGAATACTGAAGGATACTCGGAAATCTCGTATACACAGTATTGTACCAATGCCATATCCCAGATATGGTCTTACATGTAATCTCATATCGATGCCAATAGCCCAGCTATGGTCTTACACGAAGTCTCATATCGATGCCATATCCCAGATATGGTCTTACATGAAATCTCATATCGATGCCATATCCCAAATATGGTCTTACACTTAACCTCAATAACCTTAATGTCATGACATTTGTATCCTATCTATTCTAAGGTTCAACAGGGACTTTCGTTGTATCGAATCTCTGTCGGTCATTTCCATAGTATCGTACTCAAGAACATTCACATTTCATTTCAATAATATAGCATTTACCACAATTATATCAATTAAGCATTACCTCGGCATAAAAACGGTAAAAAGGTCTATATCGTCAAATACTTGTTTTTCCCCCGCTATAGGGCCGAACCGCATTTTTCTTGATCTATAATATCACATTTAACTAATTTAATCGTTATACTATTCAAATTAGCCCAAAATCACATTAAGGCAAAAATATAATTTTTTCCCCAAAACTTTTGACATTTTGCAATGTAGTCCCTAGGCTCGTAAAATGAATTTCATTCAATTTTTCAAAGCCCAAGCTTAGCCGATCCTATTTCATGCTCATAATAGCTCACATTTTTCATTTAATCACACTTTTACTACTCATTTTATAACTTTTACAAATTAGTTATTTTAGGCATTTTCACCGAAAATCACATAGCAAAAGTCGTTTAACAAATTATAAACATGCAATTTCTACCATCAAACATCAAAATACACAAATATTCATCATGGGAAAAATTTTATACTTTGATTATGTTTTAAATTAGTGGTAGAAATAGATAGATCATGTTACAAGGATTTCAAAAACGTAAAAATCATTAAAAACGGGGCTAGAACGGACTTACAATCGAGCTTAGAAGCTTGAAAAACCCTATCCATGGTTTCTCCATGTAAGTTTCGGCCAAGGGGTATAAGATGGACAAATTTTGGCTTGATTTTTTCTTTTTAATTCATTTTAATTACCAAATTACTAAAATGCCCTTAATGAAAAACTTTGGAAACATGCCTAACCATGTCTATTTTTGTCTACCAACTTAACCAATGATCTAATTACCATTTGAGGACCTCCAATTTAAAATTTCATAACAATTGGACACCTTTATCCTATAGAACTCAAATGTTGCACTTTTTATAATTTAGTCCTTTTGACTAAATTGAGTGCCCAAACGTCAAAAATTTTGAACGAAATTTTCATGAAATCTTTCAATAAAACTGTAGACCATAAAAATATAATAATAAAAAATTTTACTGCGTCAGATTTGTGGTCTCGAAACCACTATTCCAACTAGACCCAAAATCGACCTGTTACAACTCTCCCCCCTTTAGGGATTTTTGTCCTCGAAAATCTTACCAGAAAAGATATTAGGGTAACATTCTCATAGTTTTCTCTACCTCATTGAAGAGTCCTCTTCAAGGGAAATACTTCCAGAAACACTTTGTCATTGATCTGGAATCCAATATCTTAAATCATCAAATCTATATACTACTTATGTCAGTTTGAAGTTGCTTTCAACTTTCATGAATCACTTTCACCCTTTTCCTCAGAATCACAAATTAATTCCACATCATATATCTCATTCCAATCACTTTTGAACTCTGGAACGCAGTGTTAGAGCATATCGTCAAAGCTCTGAATTACTCTCTCAGGCTTACCACCAATCTAAAGATGAATTACATTGCCAAGATGCAACTGCGTACTCAGATTATATTCCCGATCATCAAAACATCTTCATCAAATAGATGTATATTAATTACTCCCTGAATGAACAAACGAGCTACTACTGAGTCTCATGCAACATTTTCTGTATAAGCTCTGGATAATTCATTGCACAAATTCAATCTCGAAGTAATAATAACAGAAATCAGAATCAAAATTCGTCTCATATTGTACTCATTTAGTTTACCACTCACTATCACATTCCTGAGATTCTCAATCTTGCAAAGAAAACATCACTTTAGCTTCTAATTTACCTGGATTCAGACCTTCATCAAATAAGATTAATCATGTATCCAATACTCACAAAATGAACAAAGGCTTTCCATTCAAGCATCTGCAACTGTATCTACTTCCTCAAATGTTAATCGTTAATTATTCACAAGCTTTCAATAGTTCAAGACATCAATTTTGTCTTAATTTGAAGATTTTTCTATAACATTATATACTTTATACTCTTAGAATCAAGGAGCATATGACATTTTTCGTCGAACTAACGATGTCATCAATTTTTCAACACAAACATACTAGCGGCCGTCGGACAATTCTTTTAATGAGACTTTAATCTTCTGATAGAATAAACAGTCACTTTATGTTCTAGTATGAAAATACATTCCAATCCATTCGATAGTGCATCGCTGGAAAATCACAAATTCTTTACTCAATTTAAACTGAACCCAGAATCAGTGCTTCTGTTAACAATACCTTCAACTATTTTCAACTTTTCTAACACTCAACAGACCATTCAAACTTTCACAAATGTGATAACTTTATCCATCAAAACAACTTTAACTCATAATAACATCTTTCAATCAGAAATAATCTAATAGACATATGTTTCTGTATCAGGTCTTCTAAAACATGAATTTTTCTTTTGAACTGTTCATCTATTTACCCATGGATGTACGAAATTCATTTCCATTCCTGAAGATAAACTTAAATGCATATAACTCAAATTACCTTTCAACTTTTGCATTATTTTGTGTGTTTGGCTAGCTAAGCTTGTTATTTGGGGATGTTTGGGGGTCTTGGGAAGGCTCGGGGTAGAGCCTAGGCCTTGGTAAAATTTTGCTTTTTGGGTACTTAAGGGGGAAGGCTGTGGACGGCAAGGCTTAAAAGAAAATGTTGGTAAATTGCTCGCACAAGTCAGCACAAGGTGGAGTGGATGTAGCGTCACTAGTAGAGAAAAGGGGGAAGGAGTTTGAATACCATCTGCTGTAACAAAGAGCTTTATTTTTGTGCTCAAGGTGGAGAAGAGGTGGCATTTGGTTAGGACTCTACCGAGGAGGAGTTGAATGGGTCAAACGGGGTTGAATGTATGGTGTAGAGGAAATTGAGGTGGGGGACTTGGTCAACCATTTCAAATGGTGGATGGAGAGTGAGTGGGGAAGGAAATCAAACAGAGAATCGTGGGTGTGGGTGTCTGGAAGTGTTTGGCCGAAAGTGGGGAGGTCAGAGGAAGTATTTTTGGTTTTAGTTAGTGTGGGTGTGTGCCGTATGCTCTTTTAGTTTCTTAGGCAAATCTTGTTCGCATAATCGGTCTTATGTTGTATGGGGTGCCAAATTTGCAAAGTTCTTTTCATTTCCATTTTGGGTTTGTTACTCATTTTTGTGCTTGTGCCGAATCTCTCAAATCTTCCTCTCTATCTAATCTCTTCAAACTTTCGTTTTCTTTTTCCATTTTGTTCTTATCATAGCCAAAGCATTTCCTCTCCTTCACTGTTCTTCTGCTCCTTTTCTCCTTAAGCCGCATATTCTCTTCTGTCCATCAGAATCTTTTTCTTACTATTTTTGTCAATAGCCAAATTTCAACTCTTCTTCTACTTATTTCAATCAATCATTTCTTTTATTAATCTTCTGGTTATCATTGGAATTTTATTTTTTTTAGCCTACATAGCCGAACTTGGAGTTTCTTCTATTATTTCTGCCAGTGTCGAATCTTCTTAGGTTCCATTCAGCTTCTCTCTGTTCAAGGTAATGTTCTTTTCTTTTAATTTATTATTCTTCTTTTCAGTTCCCTTACTTCTCCTAAAGAAGCCGAACACTCATCTTCTAAATCACAAACCGAATTTGGTTTCTCTTTCGTAACTAATTACTCCATCACGTTGTGACCTTGTTTCTTACAATGATTCGTGGTAGACTGTCGCTAGATAGACCGAACACTTGCAACCGAAAGTTTTGTGTTCTGTGGGTACCGAAGTTGTCAGGGGTGTTTGGCTCTTATGGGATCATAAGGTTCACTTCGGTTTAGTTCCATAGCCGAATCGGTGGTTGTGCGATTCCTCATTTATCAAGGTAAGGAGCTCTCTTTTTGGTTTCTTTGCAACCATTCTCTTTCATTTTACTCTGCCATAACCAAACCTCCTTGTTAGACAACCGCGGGTTTCACTGTGGTACCTTACTGATCGAATTCTCTTCATGGAGGCAAGGGATAACCAGTCTAAGGGGGTAGCGCTAAGGGGGCCTGAGGGGAGTGTACCCGTAGTCTCTACTCCTAAGTTCAAGCGACGTAGGGTGTCAGTGGTTCGGGACTTTCCGTCGAGCTGTGGTAGGGAGCTGACATCTGTTTGGGATAGGCAAATTACTGTTGTTCGCGCTAGTGAGGGTGACGACGAGCAGGAGTGTATAGTTCTTCGCGTAGTCAAGTATGTAATCTCACACCTATATTTCGTTTGTTTGTGTTATATTATGTGTTGGCTAAAAGCCGAAATACCCTTAACGTGAATGCAATGGAGATACCCTAATGGGTAAGATTGGGATATACCAGGTAAGTAAAATTTATGGCTATACCATGTGGATAAATTAGTATGATTGTACGTGTGTTCTGAGCATCTGATGTACATTGATATATGTATGCATTCAGCACATTATGATGATATAACATGATGCATGGGGGAGGGATATTGATTGATCGGGGAAGTGTATTTCAGTGGCCCTACCACATATATTTCGGTGACCCTGTCACATTATTTCGGTGGCTCTGCCACAATTTCGACAATGAGCAGCGTGACTCCCATCGAGGTGTGTAGCGGATGAGGGTTGATTGTAGAAATTCCCGCCGGTGTGTTTTGGCTTGAATGGGTGGTGTGTAGCGGATGGATTACTAGGTTGGGCTGGGTTGCATTGCATTCATTATATGCTATACCATGCTAATAGGGCTCAGGCCCAAATGGTTCCGTAAGGGCTAAGGCCTAGTTCGTTTCGGTATGGGCTTTGGCCCAGGTTGATTTCGTAAGGGCTAAGGCCCAGATTGTGTTTGATCGGGCTCAGGCCTAGTTAATGTTCGTTTGGGGGATTACATATTGAGTTCTCGTAACTCACCCCTCTACTTAAATCTTGCAGGTAATCCCTAGCTTAAGGATTTGGAGCCGAGGTGGACTCTGTGGTGGCCATATGTCGTTACTTCAGTAAATTAAGTTTTACTTTCTTTTAAATTTCATTTTAATTTGGGATTATGTTCTGTAATAAGGCCTTTGGGATTTTATTTGGTTTTTAGCTTTTCTTTTTTCGACTACTATCTTATATTAAACGTTCAATACGAGGTTTACCTAAACATTAATTACTGTTTTTAGAATATCACGTTTTTACAAATATTCAAATTCGATTTCCATAACAATGGCGGTTGTCAATTAATCCTAACTTTTCTAAAACAGGCATTAAGTAAATCGTGATTTTATAACAAACAACGAAACACAGAATGTTTTTGGAAACACAACATTTTCAACGAACAACTTCTCTAAACAATCTCTTAGTTTTTTTCAACTTTCTAAATCTCTTTTCGAAACGATATTTTTTTTCTGAAAGTCATCGAACCTGATTATTTATAAACTAAGTCATTGAAAAAAGTAACCCTTTTGGTTTTTTTTAAGAGAACCACAAAACAAGATGGATTTCCATAAACAACAAAACTGGAGGATTAACGAACACGTAAGTTTCTTTAACAACCCTCCCGTGTGACATGCCAGATCTGGTCGTAATGTCTAGGCCGGGTTTGGGGTGTTACATTTTGTGGTATCAGAGCTAGGTTGCAAAACTCGGGTGTGGATTGGGTTCGACAACTTTCTTCCAAAATTGGTTTGGAATCTGGTTTAAGAAATGTATGTCTTTCTGGAAGTATGGCACCCGAGTCTTCGGCACCAAATCCGTAAGTCTTCTGACTTTTGATATTATGAAATGATGTTGGAAAGAAAGTATTAGAATTAGTGTTGTATGACTGCTAGCTACAAGAGTTAAGACTGTAGAGGCTGAGACATTAGGAAGTTCGATCTACGAAAACAACTACTATACTTACTTTGCATAAAACATTGTTAATAAACATTGGAATTATACACTAATTCATAAAATTTCTAGTCAGATTAATTCAATTAAGCAAACATGAGCACAAGAGGACGTGGACGTGGTATACGCGACTGTGGTAGAGGCCGGGGTGCTGAAGCTGGATTCTCAGAATCTAGACATGTGCCGGAAGGCGAAGTGCTAACATCGCTGGTAGCAGAAGTAGGGTCTTAAGATAGAACTGGAGGGGACGATGCCTTGTCCCAAGCTATGTTATGAGTCTTGGAACTGGTTGCTGGAGCAAGCACGGGATCGGTAGCCCAGAAATCTATCCCTGAGCGACTTCGGGCGAATGGGGCTGAGATATTTAGGGACATTTCTGGCGTGGCCCCAAACGTAGCTGAATACTGGTTGGAGGCCGTTGAGTGAATCATGGATGATCTAGATTGCACAGTGGAGGAGAAATTGAAGGGAACAGTGTCTCTCCTGTGAGATGAGGCATACTAGTGGTGGCTCACAGTGAGGGAAGGTACTCAAGCAGACCGTATCACCTGGAACTTCTTTAAAATAGCGTTCCAGGGAAAATATGTTAGGGCGAGCTATGTGGACGCCCAGAGGAAAGCATTTCTGAATTTGGTTCAAGGGAATAAATTCGTGGCAGAATATGAGGCGGAATTCCTGCGCCTAAGTCGTTACGCTCGGGGTATCGTCGCAACTGATTATGAACATTGTGTCGATTGGAGGATGGTCTGCGGGATGAGCTACGAGTATTGATAGCTCCGCAGCGGGAAAGAGATTTTGCTATACTGGTTGAGAAGGTAAAAATTGCCGAAGAGGTGAAACGTTCTGAGAGGCAGAACCGGGATAAAGATAGGGGCAAGAATAAGAGAAGTTTTGGGACGTCAAGATTTACTGGGGTTTCCAAAAGAGGCCTAGGTTAGATGGGTCAGTTCGAGCTGTGATGCTAGTTGCTGTAGGTCATCTGTGACCTTGTGCACAGTGTGGGAGAACACATCCAGGGGAGTGTTGGAGAAGAACTAGAGGATGTTTCAAATGTGGATCTAGGGATCATCTGATAAAGGACTATCCACAAGAGTTGGAAAAGATACGGACAATAGGTCAGATTTTTGCACAGTCAAGGAGAAGTGGTCAGCAGCCGCCGAGAGGTCGTGGTCCGGCCAGAAGAGGAAATGGTTTTGGTCGAGATCGTGGAGCACCGGGCAATGGTGCTGGTAATACAGATGCAAGATAGTCGGGGTTAGTCTATGCAGCTCGACGGCGAGAGGATGGCGACGCACCGGACGTCATAACCAGTACGTTTCTTATATTTGATGCACCATTTACAGCTTTGGTAGATATTGAGTCTACACATTCATATGTTGCCTGTACTGTATTTGGGACTTTGAGCATTAAATCTGAGATTGCCGCTAGAGAAATGTCTGTGATTAGCCCTCTAGGACAATCAGTGGTAGTGAACAAACTATTTAGAAATGTGCCTTTAGTAGTGCAAGGGATTGCTTTCCCGGCAGACTTGGTGGAACTACCGTTCGGCGAGTTTGACCTGATCTTAGGCATGAACTGGTTAGTTAAGCATCGTGCAAACTTGGATTGCACTGCTAAGCATATGGTGTTAAGAACTCCAGAGGATAAGGAAGTAATGGTGTTAGGAGAAAGGATAGATTATCTGTCCCATGTGATTTCAGCACTAAAGTCCGAGAGGATGGTGCGAAAAGGGGTGCAAGGCGTTTTTGGCTTTCTTTAGTGCATCGAATGCCAAAGAATTGTCTGTAGGGGATGTCAGAATGGTGAAAGACTTCTCGAACGTCTTTCTTGAAGAACTATAGGGATTGCCTCCGGATCGTGAGGTCGAATTTGGCATTGAGCTATTGCCAGGAACGGCTCTGGTGTCCATCGCCCCTTATAGGATGGCGCCGAAGGAGCTGGTAGAACTTAAGGCTCAAATCCAAGAACTGTTGGACCGTGGATTTATCCAACCAAGTGTATCACCATGGGGAGCACCGGTATTGTTCGTCAAGAAAAAGGATGGGTCGATGCGAATGTGCATTGACTATAGACAATTGAGCAAGTTGATTATTAAGAACAAATACCCACTACCAAGAATTGACAATTTGTTTGATCAACTGCGAGGAGTTTCGATTTTCTCGAAGATAGATTTGGGATCTTGGTACCATCAGCTAAAGGTCAAGGAGGCGGATATTCATAAGACTGCGTTTCGAACTCGGTATGGGCATTACGAGTTTCTAGTGATGTCGTTCAGGTTAACAAATGCACCAGCTGCTTTTATGGATTTGATGAACCAGGTCTTCCAACCCTATCTAGACCAATTCGTGGTGGTATTCATAGATGACATCTTGGTGTACTCAAGGACTGAGGAGGAGCATGATTCGCATCTTCGGGTTGTTCTGCAGATATTGAGAGAGAAGCAACTTTATGCTAAATTCAGTAAGTGCGAGTTTTGGCTGAAGAATGTGACGTTCTTGGGTCATATGGTGTCTGCTGAAAGGATTAGAGTCGATCCCCGAAAGGTTGAAGCTGTGTTGGATTGGAAGCAACCGAAAATTCGAAGTTTTCAGGGTTTGGCTGGGTATTACAGAAGATTCGTTGAGGGGTTTTCGTTGATTGCTGCACCTTTAACCAAGTTGTTACGAAAAGGAGTACAGTTTGTTTGGGCCGATAAGCAACAAGAAATTTTTGAGAAGTTAAAGAAGATTCTGACTGAGGCACCGGTATTGATTCAGCCTGAAGTTGGAAAGGAATTTGCCGTCTATTGTGATGCATTGCACACGGGTTTGGGATGTGTGCTAATGCAAGAAGGAAAGGTGGTAGCGTATGCATCTCATCAACTAAGGCCGCATGAGATGAATTATCCCACTCGTGATCTGGAGCTAGCTGCAGTGGTGTTCGCCCTAGAGAAATGGAGGCATTATCTGTACGGAGAAAAGTCGACTATCTACACCGACCATAAGAGTCTGAAATATTTCCTTACCCTGAAGGAGTTGAATTTAAGGCAACGGAGAATGATTGAGTTGCTGAAAGACTATAATTGCTCGATCGAGTATCACCTAGGTAAAGCCAACGTGGTGGCGGACGTGTTGAGTCGTAAGGTGATATAGGATTTAAGAGCAATGTTTGCACATCTCAGTCTGTATGAAGATGGTAGCTTGTTAGCCGAACTTCAGGTGAAATCGACATGGGTAAGTCAGATTAAAGAGAAACAATTGTTAGACGAATCGTTAAGTTCTAAATTTCAGCAAGTGCAAGGTGGAGAGATAGGGGATTTTGGTCTAAATAGTGAAGGGGTATTGTGTTTTCGGGGAAGAGTTTGTATGCCGAAGGATTCTGATTTAAAACAGATGATTCTGCGGGAGGCGCATAGTAGCCCTTATGCTATGCATCCCGGTGGAAGTAAGATGTACCGAGATCTACGGGAACAGTACTAGTGGCCAGGGTTGAAGCGTGAAGTTACCGACTTTGTAAGTAAGTGTTTGACATGCCAGCAAGTGAAGGCGGAACATCAGTTGCATTCAGGATTGCTGCAACCGGTGAAGATTCCACTTTGGAAGTGGGAGAGGATAGCGATGGATTTTGTTAGTGGGCTACCCCTAACGCCTAGTAAGAAAGATTTAGTGTGGGTAATCATTGACCGGTTGACAAAGTCTGCACACTTCATACCGCTTCGTACCGACTATTCGTTACAGAAGTTAGCCAAGCTGTATGTAGCAGAGATTGTGAGGTTACATGGGATACCAGTGTCCATCATATCAGACAGTGACCCTAGGTTTACATCGCGGTTCTGGAAGGCATTACATGAAGCTTTGGGTGCAAGGCTAGATTTCAGCACAACGTTTCACCCACAGATTGATGGTCAGTCGGAAAGGGTAATTCAGATTCTGGAGGACATTTTAAGGGGCTGTGTAACTGACTTCAGAGGTAGTTGGGAAGATTACCTGCCGCTGGCTAAATTTGCGTACAATAACAGCTATCAGTCCAGCATTCTGATGGCGCCCTACGAGGCGTTGTATGGTCGTAGGTGTCGTACCCCTTCCTGTTGGACAGAGTTAGGTGAGCGTCAGTTGTTGGGTCTGGAATTGATTTCAGAAACAGAGGGAAAGGTTAAGCTGATATGGGACCGATTAAAAGAAGCCTCTGATAGACAGAAATCGTATGCGGATCTGAGGCGTAGGGGGATAGAATTTTCAGTGGGGGATCACGTCTTCTTAAAAGTCTCACCCTGGAAGAAGGTTTTAAGATTTGGACGGAAGGGCAAGTTGAGCCCCAGATTCATCGGGCCTTATCAAGTGTTGAAACGTGTGGGACCAGTGGCTTATCAGCTTGAGTTACCCCCGGAGTTGAGTCAGATACATAATGTATTCCATGTTTCGATGCTAAGGCACTATCGTTCAGATCCATCTCATGTAGTGCCGGTGGAAGAAATTGAGGTAAGACCTGATCTTTCTTTTGAAGAGGAACCAGTGCAAATCTTGGACCGAGATATTAAGGTATTGAGGAGGAAATCAGTTCCATTGGTTACAGTATTATGGCGTAATCACGGTTCAGAGGAAGCCACGTGGGAGCCGGAAGAGACAAGGCGATAGCAATACCCTCATCTCTTTTGACCAGGTAAATTTCGAGGCCGAAATTTCTTTAAGGGGGTAGAACTGTAACATCCTAAAATTAGAGGTCCTGCATTTTGCATTATTTTATGTGTTTGGCTAGCTAAGCTTGTCATTCGGGGATGTTCGGGGGTCCTGGGAAGGCTCGGGGTCTAGCCTAGGCCTTGGTAAAAATTTCCTTTTTGGGTACTTAAGGGGGAAGGCTGTGGGTGGCAAGGCTTAAGAGAAAATGTTGGTAAATTGCTAGCACAAGTAAGAACAAGGTGGAGTGGATGTGGCATCACTAGTAGAGAAAAGGAGGAAGGAGTTCGAATCCCATCTGCTGCAACAAGGAGCTTTATTTTTGTGCTCAAGGTGGAGAAGATGTGGCATTCGGCTGGGACTCTACCAAGGAGGAGTTGAATGGGTCAAACGGGGTTGAATGGATGGTGTAGAGGAAATTAAGGAGGGGGACTTGGTCAACCATTTCAAATGGTGGATGGAGAGTGAGTGGGGGAGGAAATCAAGCAGAGAATCGTGGGTGTGGGTGTGTGGAAGTGTTTGGCCGAAAGTGGGAAAGTGAGAGGGAGTATTTTCTGTTTTAGTTAGTGTGGGTGTGTGCCGTATGCTCTTTTAGTTTCTTATGCAAATCTTGTTAGCATATTCGGTCTTATGTTGTTTAGGGTGCCGAATTTGCAAAGTTCTTTTGATTTTCATTTCGGGTTTGTTACTCATTTTTGTGCTTGTGCCGAATCTCTCAAATCTTCCTCTCTATCTAATCTCTTCAAACTTTCATTTTCTTTTTCCCTTTTGTTCTTATCATAGCCGAAGCATTTCCTCTCATTCACTGTTCTTCTGCTCCTTTTCTCCTTAAGCCGCATATTCCCTTCTGTCCATCAGAATCTTTTTCTTACTATTTTTGTCAATAGCCGAATTTCAACTCTTCTTCTACTTGCTTCAATCGATCATTTCTTTTCTTAATCTTCTGGTTATCATTGGAATTTCATTTTTTTTAGCCTCCATAGCCGAACTTGGAGTTTCTTCTATTATTTCTGCCAGTGCCGAATCTTTTTGGGTTCCATTTGGCTTCTCTCTATTCAAGGTAATGTTATTTTCTTTTTATTTATTATTATTCTTTTCATTTCCCTTACTTATCCTAAAGAAGTCGAACACTCATCTTCTAAATCACAAACCGAATTTGGTTTCTCTTTCATAACTGATTACTCCATCACATTGTGACCATGTTTCTTTTTGTGAATCGTGGTAGACTGTCGCTAGGTAGACCGAACACCTTGCAACCGAAAGTTTGGTGTTCTGTGGGTGCCGAAGTTGTCAGGGGTGTTTGGCTCTTATGGGATCATAAGGTTCACTTCGGTTTAGTTCCATAGCCGAATCTGTGGTTGTGTGATTCCTCATTTATCAAGGTAAGGAGCTCTCTTTTTGGTTTCTTTGCAACCATCCCTTTCATTTTACTCTGCCATAACCAAACCTCCTTGTTAGACAACCGCGGGTTTCACTGTCGCACCTTATTGATTGAATTCTCTTGATGGAGGCAAGGGATAACCAGTCTAAGGGGGTAGAACTAAGGGGGCCTGAGGGGAGTGGACTCGTAGTCTCTACTCCTAAGTTCAAGCGACGTAGGGTGTCAGTGGTTCGGGACTTTTCGCCGGGCTGTGGTAGGGAGACGACATCTGTTTGGGATAGGCAAATTGCTGTTGTTCGCGCTAGTGAGGGTTACGATGAGCAGGAGTGTATAGTTCTTCACGTAGTCAAGTGTGTAAACTCACACCTATATTCCTTTTGTTTGTGTTATATTATGTGTCGGCTAAAAGCCGAAATACCCTTGCAGTGGAGATACCCTAATGGGTAAGATTGGGATATACCAGGTAAGTAAAATTTATGGCTATACCATGTGGATAAATTAGTATGATTGTACGTGTGTTTTGAGTATCTGATCGACATTGATATATGTATGCATTCACCACATTATGATGATATAACATGATGCATGGGGGAGGGATATTGATTGATCGGGGAAGTGTATTTCGGTGGCACTGCCAGAATTTCGGCGATGAGCAGCGTGACTGCCATCGAGGTGTGTAGCGGATGAGGGTTGATTGTAGAAATCCCCACCGATGTGTTTTGGCTGGAGTGGGTGGTGTGTAGCGGATGGATTACTAGGTTGGACTGGGTTGCATTGCATTCATTATCTGCTATACCATGCTAATAGGGCTCAGGCCCAGATGGTTCTGTAAGGGCTAAGGCCCAGTTCATTTCGGTATGGGCTTAGGTCCAGGTTGATTTCGTAAGGGCTAATGCCCAGATTGTGTTTGATTGGGCTCGGGCCCAGTTAATGTTCGTTTGGGGGATTACATATTGAGTTCCCGTAGCTCACCCCTCTGCTTAAATCTTGCAGGTAATCCCTAGCTTGAGGATTTAGAGCCGAGGTGGACTCTGTGGTGGCCATATGTCGTTACTTCAGTAAATTAAGTTTTACTTTCTTTTAAATTTCATTTTAATTTGGGATTATGTTCTATAATAAGCCTTCTGGGATTTTATTTGGTTTTTAACTTTTCTTTATTCGACTGCTATCTTATATTAAACGTTCAATACGGGGTTTTCCTAAAAATTAATAACTATTTTTAAAATATCACGTTTTTGCAAATATTCAAATTCGATTTCCATAATAATGGCGGTTTTTAATTAATCCTAACTTTTCTAAAACGGACATTAAGTAAATCGGGATTTTATAACAAACAACGAAACATAGAATGTTTTTAGAAACGCAACATTTTCAACGAACAACTTCTCTAAACAATCTCTTAGTTTTTTTTCAACTTTCTAAATCTCTTTTTGAAACAACATTTTTTTTCTGAAAGTCATCGAACCTGATTATTTATAAACTAAGTCTTTGAAAATAGCAACCCTGATGTTTTTTTTCAAGAGAACCACAAAACAAGATGGATTTCCATAAACAACAAAACTGGAAGATTAACGAACACGTAAGTTTCTTTAACAACCCTCCCATGTGACATGCCAGATCCGGTCGTAACGTCTAGGCCAGGTTTGGGGTGTTACAACTGTCTAGCTCGCTCAAATAATAATAAAAGAAACAACTGAGTTGATCTTAACTATCAAATAATATCTTATCAAAATACTCCCTTTTTCATGCTTTTAAAACAACTCAAACATATAATCTTTCAAAATTTCCTCACATGCTAGTCAAAGATCTTTACAACTGCATTTGCTCAAGGAAACAAAATATTTTGATTGAACTCATTGACCTTAATCAAACTTACCTGAGAAAAGAAAACCATCGTACAATTTGAGCTTGAGCTTCCACTATCTATACCTTTTCCAATGTCAATTCCTTTCATGAAAATTAGAGAAATCTTGATACCAGAATAACCACGTTCTTATGATCAAACTAGAAATACAACCATAATAGACATAGTCATCACAACCAAAGAGCACACTTCAAAGATGAGCCATGATTGATAATTTACGAAATAAGGTTGATAAGAAAACTGAGACAAAGAGATCCAAGATGCGATACCATACTAGAAGTCTGAGAACATAACTCATAAGAAAATAATAAGGATCTTGATGATTCTTCAGAGAAAACCAGAAGAAAAATAATGCTTAACGCTCTTGAATCAATTGTAACAGAGATAGTATATTTTCCAAATACACATATCAAACAAAACAACATCTAGTAAAAACAGAAGAATAGCCTCACATAAATTTTCACTAACAACTTTTATTCCAAACATAATAGAATAGAATCCCAAAAAGAGAGATAAGAAATGTTGCTCATCAATCAACCAGACCAACAATGCTTTTATCTAACTCTATAATCAGCTAGCATTCTCATATGATAAGAATTTCATCAGAAAATGAACAATCACATATATCTCTAAGGATAATTGAATATATAAAATACCCAGGAGAGATCATCATAATCTATTCAATTACAACTGTTACACTCAGACAACTTCACGATTCAAATATCATTCCTCTGACTAATTCTGTCATGACTAATCTCGTCTTATTTCATTCACTAACAAAAATCAATCTGGAAGAAATTCCAACAAATACATACTTTAGACATCATACTTGAATGAGTTGATTAGCCGAGATTAACTTTTTCCTTAACCGTGACATCACGAAATCTGAATGATCTTTAGAATAACTTGGCATCTTTTCCAGAACTGTATTCACTTGCCAAACTATTCTCAACTTTGACCACATTATTAGTTATTCCGCTACTGAACTCTTTAGTCTTTCACTTGTGAGTTCATTCAACTTAAATCTCGAGAAATTTCGTCATAAAATTCCACATTGGTAAGGGGGTGAGGTCATAAAGCATCTAACTCAATTCTCACAAATACACACATATAACTTAGCATTGATCATCAACATAATATATTCATAATCATATAATTCACTTCAAGCTAATTAACATACATACTTATGATACACGAAATTTCTGATTATCCTTATTTAACCAAGTGCACTTAAACATACATTCCATAAATTTTGAGTAAGTTTACTCATAGCATTTACTTAATCAAACAAGTCAGCACATAACATCATATGATCTCCAAACAAACATAGTTGAGCTTATTACAATATCAATTTTCATTTCATTTCACCATTCTATATTTCAAGAATAATTCCTATTGAACTATTGTAATTTCGATGGATACTCAGGTAGTATATTCAAGGTATGCATGTCAACAATTCGTCAATTCATATTCAAAAGTGCCCTTGTTAGCACATACTCATAAAGCACACTCTCAAGCCACATATGATATAACAGGATTGCTAGTCCAGGCTAAATCCTTTTGGTAATGTATGCTCTAAAGGGCTTACTCTGGATTACCCGTCTGGGATAAATCCATTTCATAACATATGCTCAAGAGGGCTTAATTTAGGATTACCCTTCTAGGCTAAATCCTTTTGCAACATTTAAAACATTTTATTCGTTTCATAAAATCACCATAATCCATCGAAATACAACGTTCAACCAGAACAATAACATTTTATTCATATATCTCGACTTATAGTTATTTCATTCTATACATCATCACATACACATCATGAAATCTTATTCATACCTTTCCAAGTTTCGACTCATCACAAACACATTTTCAAATATCTTAGTATCATTTTCAGCATTTTCGAAAATAGCTCGGTTGGAAAGCATCTCTACCTCAACAAAACAATTTCATAAGAGTCGGGAGATATCACACTATCACATGTAGTAATATGGCATGTATAGCTAGACGCACATACGCTACGTTAGCCCCAGAATCAACAAAACCATAACTCTGATACCACTAAATGTAACACCTTACACCTGTATTCAATGCCAGAATAGGGTACGAGGCATTACCGGATGTAAACACAAGTAAATATACATTTCTGGGTCATAAATTTCCATCCAAATTAAAACTTTTCACACACCTTCATATCATCCCTAAAACGAGCCTACGAGGCCCAAAACATACTTTAGAAGTGGTTCGGGACCAAACTGAGAACTTTGGAATATGTTTACAAAACTTAGAAAATTTTCATGTTACTGGGGTCACATGCCCGTGTGGATTCGGGACACACCCGTGCCACAGGCTGTGTTTATATTAGGGAGCTCTCTGACTTGTGCCACACGGCCGTGTGCTAGGCCATGTAGCACACACGACTAAGACGCACGCCCGTGTCTCTGCTTGTGTGCTCAATTCTGGACATTTTGTTTTTCCAAAATTAAGGTTCAGAGGACACACGGCTGGACCGTGTGGACAAAATAAATGCCATTTACCAAGACATTTTCCACCCTTATTTGTACCAACTTGCACACAACTTCAATAACATAATTCATAATACAAACAAGTAGCCAATACCATCATAACTAAGGCTTAAACATGTCATTTAAAAGCCAACATCTATCGTGCTTAAAACATCATACTTTGCCAAACTCAAACATACCACAAGCACATCCATGATCAAGACAATAACATGACATCCTCATGTCATTATTTATCATGCTTAAAACATCAACCTTTCCACACCATATCATGCAAAATTTCACATTAACAATTGGCATTAATATACAAATATACTCATAACTGATATTAGCCAACTTCCATGGCTATATATAAAAACGAACTATACACCATTGCAAACCAACACATATGGCCGAATTAATAATGACACATATAACCAAAAGACCAAGTCCCTATACATACCATAAACTCAAAATACTTGAATTCATTTATACCCAAATGATAGTTTGATAGTGTGATAGGATCTCCGACAATCTCCAACCCAAGCTAGCTTAATAACCCTATAAGACATAGGAAAGGAAAGGGGTAAGCTATGTATATAGCTTAGTAAGTTCATATGTAAATAATAAGCAACCTCAACCATACATATATCATACTATCAACATAATGTAAATCCATACGAATGTCATTTAAGTCTAATAAGTATAACTTACTCAATCACATCTTACCAAGTGTTTATCATGTTCAACAATATGAACACAAATTTTTATAATCTAGCATAATCTCATGGTTATAATTTTATTCAGTCACAATGTTCTCTCTATCAACTTATAAGCATAATTTGGCATATTTTGGCATTAGCCCAACAACCGTAATCTTTCCGTTGTAACATATTACAACAATTAACAAATCATTTCAAACCACATAATAAACATGCATATTAATTATAAGTATTTACATTTCAAGCATATACTTTAACATCACTCAATTACCTAAACTTTTATCTTCACATCCTTTCATAACCATTTTAATTGGCAATTATGCCAATCTTTCCTTTTTCACAAATCCTGACAAATCACAATTTGCATGAATATAACATGCTATATCTTAACTCAATTTGTCCCAAAAGCCAATCACATAATCATCAATAGAATTTATCTTGTATTTCATACATCACAAGTATAGACCAATAATCACAATGTTTTCATAAAATCATTCTCGTGGAAATCATGAACTCACAATTTTATGAAGTCAATGTATATAAACTTTACGTACATACCTGTAACACCCCAAACCCGGCCCAAACACTACAATCGGATCTGGTATGTCACTTGAGTGATTTTATAAAATATGTGGCATTTTAGAAAACGATTGTCAGGTTTAAACACCAATACCGAGAGCTTAATAATTCATTAAAATATAAAATATAAAGTTATAGAATGCATTGGTTAACTTTAAAATAAGAGCCCAATATTTATCCATGTCTTAACGTAATTTAAACATAAAAACTTAAAAGCCCAGTAATAAAAGTCCAACATAAAACCAAAACATAAATGATAGTCTAGTGGCCCATGGCCTTATTACAAGGAATTTTAAAAACCCATTAATTAAAAATGTAAAATAATAAACTAAAGTCTTTTTGCTAAATCCAAATGTTCTTTTGCATGGCCACCTCGCGTTCCTCTCCAGCCCAGTCCGATGCACTAGGTGTCACCTGAAAGTGTTAAATTAAAAGGGTGAGTCGCGAGACTCAGTGTGCAACCCTCGTGCACCATCAGATTAGGCCTTGGCCCAAAGATCAGATTATAAAACATAATATAGCAAATAACATACATAATCCAACCCAAACCTAGGTTTCCATCCGCTACACACCACCCTTACCTGCCAGTCACACCATTGGGGATTTCTACAATCAACCCACACCGCTACACACCACCGATGGCAGTCATGCTGCAGTTAGCTGCTCATCGTCAAGTTATAACAGAGTCACCAGGCTGAAATGGCATAAGCCACCAGAAACAGAGTACTTCCCCTTTTCATCAATTACCCCAATTCCCAAGCATACAGAGAAATCGACATACAGAGCATGTTACTGAGGAAGGACAGAAATTACTAACCTGATGATTAGCCTTTACCCTTCTCGGTTTTCAATCATAATGCCGGGATTTCGGCATTTAACAGAGTATAGCAGATTTACACAAATACATATATATATATATATATATATATATATATATAAGTACTCAATCTAATAGTGTGTAGGATTACACACTTGATTAATATCGATACCCTTGCTAGGCCGATCTACCCTTCGCTCAAAAAGCCAGAAAGATGAAAATAGAGCCTCTCCTATATTCGGCCAAGGGTTAGTAAATCCCGAATTTACATGCTATAAATCAATAGATTTCCTTACCTTGAAATCCCAAAAGTAACACGATTCGAGTGTTACTGAACCCTGACTTAAAGATCTAAGCGATTGACTCCCTCTTCAAATCCCGGAATGTCGAAAAGAAAACACAAGATTAGTTCCATATAGCCATTCGGCTATGGCCTCCAAAAGTCGAAAAATTAAAAAAAAAACCCAAATCGCCACTTACCTTACATAAAATTTCGACTATCCTTGTAGAAAGATTCGGCAACCGTAGAAGATTAGAGATCTATGAGTTTTGGCCTCTAGGAAAAATCTCGAAAAGATGATCTGTCGCGCTTTCAGCTTTTGAAAGAACTAAAAATTGAAGGGATGACCAAGGGAGATTCGGCCAATGAATGTTAGGGACAAGAATAGATGAATGGCAGGGTTTCAGAAATTAATGAGGCTTTAGGGGTTTCAGTTTCTGACAGAAGAGAAAAAGAAGAAGAAAGGATTCGAAAGAGAAAAGCTAGAGGCTAGAAAATAAGTGAGAATTCGGCACACCCTTTAGCTTTTACCAAAACCGATTTCTCCCCCCTTACTGAGTTTGATTTTCGGCCAACTCTAGCCTCTTGGATGAGCTCTCATCTTTTCCCTTATCTTGATCCATTATCTCCTCAAAAATAGCCCTAATTCCTCTCTTCATTATCTATCTATTATCCTTAAAATTAAATATAATAAAATCTCCTAAAATTTAGCCTTGTGTCGTCCCCCCTTACTCTTCTAAGTGCCGAATTTTAGCCCTAAAGCCTGGGCTTCAAGCTACCAAAATTTGGGCCTTCCTCAACCATAAGTGACGCACCCTCTTCCCTCCTTGTGGCGCCTCCTACTTTGGGTCCCAAGGCCCAATTTGACATTTTTAACTTAGATGCTCTCTTTTAAACTTCATAATACCCAAACAAAATATTTTAACTGAGGTCTCAGCCCATTCTTGAGCCCAATTAGTACCTCAATTCCTCAAATTAAAGTTTTAAGCATTCAAACACATAAAATGCCCAGACCCAAATATTCAGGATGTTACAGTTCTACCCCCCTTAAAATAAATTTCGGCCTCGAAATTTACCTGATCAAAAGAGATGGGGATACTAATGTCGTATAACATCCTCTAGCTCCCACGTCGCCTCTTCTGCACCGTGATTTCGCCACAAAACTTTGACCAAAGGGACGGACTTCCTTCTCAGCACTTTTACGTCTAGGTCCAAGATTTGCACTGGTTCCTCCTCAAAGGATAAATCTGATCTTACTTCAATCTCTTCCACCAGCACCACATGCGATGGATCAGATTGATAACGTCTTAGCATTGAGAAATAGAATACGTCATGTATCTGCTCTAACTCTGAAGGCAACTCCAAACGATAAGCCACTGGGCCCACACATTCTAGCACCCGATAAGGCCCAATAAACTGAGGACTTAGCTTACCTTTTCGTCCAAACCTCATTACCTTCTTCCATGGAGATACCTTTAGAAAGACTTGGTCTCCTACTGCAAATTCCACCTTCTTCCACTTTAGATCTGCATAAGACTTCTGTCGATCAGACGCTTCCTTCAATCGAGCCCGTATTAACTTAACTTTCTCCTCCGTTTCCGAAACTAGCTTAGGACCCAACACCTGATGTTCACCCAACTCCGTCTAACAAGTAGGAGTACGACATTTCCTTTCATATAACGCTTCGTACAGCGCCATCTGAATACTAGCTTGATAACTATTATTGTATGCAAATTCTACCAAAAGTAAATACTCCTCCCAACTACCCCTAAAATCAATGATGCAACCCCTTAGCATATCCTCCAAGATCTGAATTACCCTCTCAGACTGACCATCAGTCTGTGGGTGAAAAGCGATACTAAAGTCTAACCTTGTTCCCATTGCTTGATGAAGAGCCTTCCAAAATCGTGACGTGAACCTAGGGTCCCTATCCGATAAGATCGACACCGGTACACCATGTAGTCTTACAACCTCAGTCACGTACAACTTAGCTAACCTTTGCAGAGTATAGTCCACCCGAACTGGTATGAAGTGAGCAGACTTCGTCAACCGATCCACGATTACCCAAATCGAATCCTTCTTAGTGGGCGTAAGAGGTAACCCGCTAACAAAATCCATCGTGATTCTTTCCCATTTCCATTGAGGAATCTTCATTGGCTGCAACAATCCCGAAGGCACTCGATGTTCAGCTTTCACCTGCTGGCACGTCAAACACTTCTCCACGAACTCCGTCACTTCTCGCTTCAGACCTGGCCACCAAAATTGCTCTCGCAAATCTCGATACATCTTAACTCCTCCAGGATACATAGCATAAGGGCTACTATGCGATTCTCGAAGAATCATCTGCCTTAACTCCACATCTTTTGGCATACAAATTTTCCCACGGAAACACAAAACTCCATCACCATTCCAACTATAATCCCCTCCTTCACCATTCTGCACTTGTCGAATCCTAGTACTCACAACATCATCCAAAAGTTGCTTCTCTTTGATCTGACTTGTCCACAAAGGTCTTACTTGAAGTTCAGTTCCAAACTGCCATTTTCATACAGGCTAAGATGAGCGAACATCGCCCTTAAATCCGCTATCGCCTTCCTACTCAGTGCATCTGCCACCACGTTAGCCTTACCCGGGTGATATTCGATCGAGTAGTCATAGTCCTTTAACAGCTCGACCCACCTTCTCTGCCTCAGATTCAACTCCTTCTGGGTAAGGATATACTTTAGACTCTTATGGTCCGTGTAAATAACCGACTTCTCCCCATACAGGTAATGCCTCCAAATCTTCAGAGCAAACACTACCGCCGCCAATTCTAAATCGTGCGTAGGGTAGTTCAATTCATGCAGTCGCAACTGTCGAGATGCATATGCAACAACTTTTTCGTCTTGCATCAACACACATTCTAAACCCGTGTGTGATGCATCACAGTAGACGGTAAATTCTTTTCCTGCCTCGGGCTGAATTAACACTGGCGCTTCCGTCAAGATTCTCTTCAGCCTCTCAAAGCTCTCCTGTTGTTTGTCAGTTCATACAAACAATACTCCCTTCCTTAACAACTTAGTTAAAGGTGCCGCTATTGAAGAGAACCCCTCAACAAATCTCCTGTAATACCCTGCCAAATCCCAAGAAACTTTGAATTTCCGCCACAGACTTCGGCTGTTTCCAATCTAATACAGCTTCTATCTTCCGAGGGTCTACTCTAATTCCCTCCGCAGAAACTACATGTCCTAAGAAAGTCACTTCCTTCAGCCAGAACTCACACTTACTGAACTTAGCGTACAACTGCTTCTCCCTTAGAATTTGCAACACCACACGAAGATGTGCATCATGCTCCTCCTCGGACTTGGAGAAAACTAGAATATCATCGATGAACACCACCACGAACCGATCAAGATATGGTTGGAACACTCGATTCATCATATCCATAAATGCTGCTGGCGTGTTCGTCAAACCGAACGGCATTACCAAAAACTCATAATGACCGTAACGTGTTCGAAATGCCTTCTTATGAATGTCCCCTTCCTACACCTTTAACTGATGATAACCCGACCTTAGATCAATCTTCGAAAAGACCGAAGCTCCTTTAAGCTGACCGAACAGGTCGTCGATTCTTGGCAATGGGTACTTGTTATTAATCGTCAACTTATTCAGTTGACGATAGTCCACGCACATACACATGGATCCGTCCTTCTTTTTCATGAATAGCACTGGCGCTCCCCATAGAGACACACCCGGTCGGATAAATCGTCGATCCAAAAGCTCCTGGATCTGAGCTTTGAGTTCCACCAACTCCTTCGGTGCCATTCAATAAGGAGTAATGGATACCGGAGCTGTACCCGGAAGTAGTTCTATTCCAAACTCCACTTCGCGATCCGGGGGTAATCCTGGCAACTCTTCCGGAAAGACATCCGTGAAATCCTTGACTGTTCGAACCTCATCGACAGTCACCTCCTTAGCATCCAAAGCACTAATACAAGTTATGAATGCGTTGCATCCTTTCTGAATCATCTTAACAGCCTTCAACGCCAATACTATGTTAGACAGATAGTTCCTTCTTTTCCCTAACACAACCACCTCCCCGCCTTCCGGGGTACTCAACACCACACGCTTGGTCTCACAGTCTAACGTAGCACGATGCTTAGTTAACCAATCCATTCCTAGAATAAGATCAAACTCTCCAAATGGCAATTCCATTAAGTCTATCGGAAACACTACCCCTTGAGTCTCTAAAGGTACATCCTTAAATAGCTTGTCTACTACCCTAGATTGCCCTAGGGGACTAACCACGGTCATCTTCCTAGTAGTTGTTTCAGAGTCTATACTTAGGGTCTCAGATACCGAACATGCAACATAGGAGTGGGTTGACCCAATATCAATCAAGGCAAGAAAAGGGTTGTCAGCAATAAGAAACATACCGGTTATGACATCCGGTGCGTCACCATCTTCCTGTCAACGAACTGCATAACCTAGACCTGGCTACCTTGCATCTACATTACCTGCACCTCTACCAGGTGCTCCACAACCACGACTAGCCCCATTTCCTCCTCTACCTGGGCCATAACCCCTCGGTACTGGCTGACCACCTCTCACAGCCTGATCAGAACCCCGTCCAGCTGGCTGCACCTGATCCTTCTGTGGACAGTCCTTAATCATATGTTCCATGGATCCACACTTGAAATATCCACCGGTTCTTCTTCTACACTCCCCAGAATGTGCTTTTCCGCACCAATTACATATCGATTCTGATTCCCTACAGTAGGTGTCGGTGCACGAGCTGGCCCATCAGACCTAGGCCTTTTCTGCGAGTTTCCAGATGCTCCTACCGGCCCAAAATTCCTCTTATTCCTTCCTCATTCCTTATCTTTTTCCTGTCTCTCGGTCCGTTTTACCTCCTCAGCTATCTTAATCTTCTCCACCAAAACCGCAAAATCTCTCTCTCTGCGGTGTTATCAAAACCCTTAACTCACTCCGTAAACCATCCTCGAACAGAACACAACATTCATATTCGATTGCTACCATTCCTCGAGCGTAGCGGCTCAAGCGCAGAAACTCTGCCTCATATTCAGCCACAGATTTACTTCCCTGCACTAAGTTTAGAAATGCCTTCCTCTGTGCATCCACATAGCTGGCCCCAACATACTTTCCCTAGAATGACTCCTTAAAAAAGTCCCAGTCAATCCGATCTGCGGCAGTAACCTCCTTCACCGTGAGCCACCATTGATAAGCCTCGTCTCGAAGAAGAGACACGACCCCTTTCAACTTTTCCTCTACCGTGAAATCTAAGCCATCCATTATGCGCTCAGTCGCTTCCATCCAATACTCAGCTGTGTTAGGGGCTATGCCAGAAACTCCCCTAAACACTTCTTCCCCATTGGCCCTAAGCCGCTCCGGCACAGATTTTCGGGCTCCTGCTCCCATGCCTACTCCAGCAACTCTTTCGAGAACCCGCAGCATCGCCTGAGATACTGCATCATCTCCAGTCGCCTGATCCCGTAACTCTCCCTCCACAGCTGGTGGATCCGGCATCTCGTTTCCTGATCCGTGGCCTGACCCTACTGGCTCAGACAAGGCAATCCTACCCCTACCGCATCCACGCGGCGGACGTCCTCTACCCCTTGTACTCATTCTTCCGATCGACATTTATTTGATTAAGAATTTTATGAATCATTAATTTTCTTCCACTAATTAACCACATAATAGTTTTAAGAGTAGTTCTTTCGAATTTACATTCACAATACAGTTTCAAGTCCATATCCTCTAATTCTAGGGAACACATACATTCAATCATCAATATACGAATAGCATCCAAGCACTTGCATTCATCACGTAAGGGTGTTTTCATTGCTTCACTACCCAGGGGTATTTTCGTAATTTTATCCTACAGGGGTATTTTCGTAATTTTCAAAATAGAGTTTCTTGGTGATCTTGTGAAATAAGGGTATTTTGGTAATTTTGCAATCAGGGGTATTTCGATAATTTTGAAGTCCAAGGGTATTTCGGTAATTGTACAATTCAGGGTCATTTTGGTCATTTTGCAAAACAAGGGTAATTTGGTAATTTTACAAATTAGGGTTATTTTGGTCATTTCGCAAAACAAGGGTAATTTGGTAATTTTACAAACCATGGATATTCTGTTGTTTTTTTTACAGGGGTACTTTTCGTAAATCTAGTTTCATAGTCCGGGTTACTCTTGCAAACATGAGATTTTCGGGTAACTTTTCGAAACATAGGTATTTTATAAATTCATGGTTCTCAAATCAAATGTATTTTGAAAATTTTACAAAACTTGGGTTTTTTTTTTCAATAGGGTGGCTGGTCCCTTTCGGGGTTTAACTATAAGGTTTAGCCTGTCAACAAGTCCTCGTGATCAGGGTGAACAGTCACTACGCACCAGGTAAGATTCCAGCGAAGAGGAGGTGAGTCGCTAGGACTGCTTAAATACCAAGCTCTCCCTGAATCCACTCCTAGACATGCGTATGCCCGTTGCCACACCCTAACTCGGCTAAGATAAACAGTCACTACACACCAGGTAGAATTCCAACGAAGAGGAGGTGAGTCACTAGGACTGCTTAAATATCAAGCTCTTCCGGATCCAATCCTAGACATGCGTATGCCTGTTGCCACACCCAAGCCTTGCGACTCATTTACGGGTTTGTTTAGTGAAATTAAGTCTTATGAGCCTTTAGAGAGTGGTTTAAGCTAGGCCTAAAGTCCATCAAGTTCTATCCTAACTAATCTACGTCCCATAAAGCCCACATATACTTCACACAATGGTTTAGAATACTTACTTGGCGGACTTGGGCCGGAGACGCAGGTGCCATGCCGAGCTAACAGACCTGTATCATTTTTAAATATGCATGTTTCGAAAACCCTACTTTAGAAAACGTTTTGAGCCCAAAACCCCCAGAGCCGAGTTTTGAACTGGGCTCTGATACCAATTTGTAACACCCCAAACCCGGCCCAAACACTACAACCGGATCTGGTATGTCACTTGAGTGATTTTATAAAATATGTGGCATTTTAGAAAATAATTGTCAGGTTTAAACATCAATACCGAGAGCTTAATAATTCATTAAAATATAAAATATAAAGTTATAGAATGCATTGGTGAACTTTAAAATAAGAGCCCAATATTTATCCATGTCTTAACGTAATTTAAACATAAAAACTTAAAAGCCCAGTAATAAAAGCCCAACATAAAACCAAAACATAAATGATAGTCTAGTGGCCCACGACCTTATTACAAGGAATTTTAAAAACCCATTAATTAAAAATGTAAAATAATAAACTAAAGTCTTTTTGCTGAATCCAAATGTTCTTTTGCATGGCCACCTCGCGTTCCTCTCCAGCCCGGTCCGATGCACTAGGTGTCACCTGAAAGTGTTAAATTAAAAGGGTGAGTCGCGAGACTCAGTGTGCAACCCTCATGCACCATTAGATTGGGCCTTGGCCCATAGATCAGATTATAAAACATAATATAGCAAATAACATACATAACCCAACCCAAACCTAGGTTTCCATCCGCTACACACCACCCTTACCTGCCAGTCACACTATTGGGGATTTCTACAATCAACCCACACCGCTACACACCACCGATGGAAGTCATGCTGCAGTTAGCTGCTCATCGTCAAGTTGTGATAGAGTCACCAGCCTGAAATGGCATAAGCCACCAGAAACAGAGTTGTGACGGAGTCACCAGGCTGAAATGGCATAAGCCACCAGAAACAGAGTACTTCCCCTTTTCATCAATTACCCCAATTCCCAAGCATACAGAGAAATCGACATACAGAGCATGTTACTGAAGAAGGACAGAAATTACTAACCTGATGATTAGCCTTTACCCTTCTCGATATTCAATCATAATGCCAGTATTTCGGCATTTAACAGAGTATAGTAGATTTATACAAATACATATATATATGTATATATAAGTACTCAATCTAATAGTGTGTAGGGTTACACACCTGATTAATATCGATACCCTTGCTAGACCGATCTACCCTTCGCTCAAAAAGCTAGAAAGATGAAAATAGAGCCTCTCCTATATTCGGCCAAGGGTTAGTAAATCCTGAATTTACATGCTAGAAATTAATAGATTTCCTTACCTTGAAATGCCAAAAGTAACACGATTTGAGTGTTACTGAACCCTGACTTAGAGATCTAAGCGATTGACTCCCTCTTCAAATCCCGGAATGTCGAAAAGAAAACACAAGATTAGTTCCATATAGCCATTCGGCTATGGCCTCCAAAAGCCGAAAAATTTAAAGAAAAAAAAACCCAAATCGCCACTTACCTTACATAAAATTTTGACTATCCTTGTAGAAAGATTCGGCAACCGTAGAAGATTAGAGATCTATGAGTTTCGGCTTCTAGGAAAAATCCCGAAAAGATGATCTGTTGCGCTTTCGGCTTTTGAAAGAACTAAAAATTGAAGGGATGACCAAGGGAGATTCAGCCAATGAATGTTAGGGACAAGAATAGATGAATGGCAGGGTTTTGGCAATTAATGAGGATTTAGGGGTTTCAGTTTCTGACAGAAGAGAAAAAGAAGAAGAAAGGATTCTAAAGAGAAAAGCTAGAAGCTAGAAAATAAGTGAGAATTCGGCACACCCTTTAGCTTTTACCAAAACCAATTTCTCCCCCTTACTGAGTTTGATTTTCAGCCAACTCTAGCCTCTTGGATGAGCTCTCATCTTTTCCCTTGTCTTGATCCATTATCTCCTCAAAAATATCCCTAATTCCTCTCTTCATTATCTGCCTGCATCCTTAAAATTAAACGTAATAAAATCTCCTAAAATTTAGCCTTGTGCCGTTCCCCTTACTCTTCTAAGTGCCGAATTTTAGCCCTAAAGCCTGGGCTTCAAGCTGCCAAAATTTGAGCCTTCCTTAAGCACAAGTGACGCCACCCTCTTCCCTCCTTGTGGCGCCTCCTACTTTGGGCCCCAAGGCCCAATTTGACATTTTTAACTTAGATGCCCTCTTTTAAACTTCTTAATACCCAAACAAAATATTTTAACTGAGGTCTCAGCCTATTCCTGAGCCCAATTAGTACCTCAATTCCTCAAATTAAAGTTTTAAGCATTCAAACTCATAAAATGCACAGACCCAATTATTCAGGATGTTACAATACCTGTACCAATTCTTAATATTTACATACTCTTCCTCTTCTTCGACATACCCATTGAATTTCCCGTTGAACCACTTGGAATGCTAAAGGATACTTGGGAATTTCGTATACACAGTACTGTACCAATGCCATATCCCAGATATGGTCTTACATGTAATCTCATATCGATACCAATAGCCCATCTATGGTCTTACACGAAGTCTCATATCGATGTCATATCCCAGATATGGTCTTACACGAAGTCTTATATCGATGCCATATCCCAGATATGGTCTTAAACGAAGTCTCATATCGATTCCATATCCCAGATATGGTCTTACACGTAATCTCATTAACCTTAATGTCATGACATTTGTATCCTATCTATTCCTAAAGTTCAACCGGGACTTTCGTTGTATCGAATCTCTGTCAGTCATTTTCGTAGTATCATACTCAATAACATTCACATTTCATTTCAATAATATAGCATTTAAAACAATTATATCAATTAAGCATTACCTCGGCATAAAAACGGTAAAAAGGACTAAATCGTCAAATACTTGTTTTTCCCCACTTTAGGTCTGAACCTCATTTTTCTTGATCTATAATATCACATTTAACTAATTTAATCATTATACTATTCAAATCATCCAAAAATCACATTATGGAAAAAAATTATATTTTTGCCCCTAAACTTTTGACACTTTGCAATTTAGTCCCTAGGCTCGTAAAATGAATTTCATACTATTTCTTCAAAGCCCAAGCTTAGTCGATCCTATTTCATGCTCGTAACTGCCCACATTTTTCATTTAACCACACTTTTACTACTCATTTTTTAACTTTTACAAATTAGTGCTTTTAGGCATTTTCACCAAAATCACTTAACAAAAGTTGTTTAACAAATCATAAACATGCATTTTCTACCATCAAACATCAAAATACACTAATATTCATCATGGTTAGAATTTTAAACTTTGATTATGTATTAAATTAGTGGTAGAAATAGATAGATCATGTTACAAGGATTTCAAAAAACGTAAAAATCATTAAAAACGGGGCTAGAACAGACTTACAATCGAGCTTGGAAGATTGAAAAACCCTAGCCATGGTTTCTCCATGTATGTTTCGGCCATGGGGTAGAAGATGGACAAATTTTGGCTTTATTTTTTCTTTTTAATTCATTTTAATTACCAAATTACTAAAATACCCTTAATAAAAAAATTTGGAAACATGCCTAACCATGTCCATTTTTGTCCACCAAATTAACCAATGGTCTAATTACCATTTAAGGACCTCCAATTTAAAATTTCATAACAATTGGACACCTTTAACCTATAGAACTTAAATTTTGTACTTTTTACAGTTTAGTCCTTTTGACTAAATTGAGTGCCCAAACGTCAAAAATTTTAAACAAAATTTTCACGAAATCATTCTGTAAAACCGTAGACCATAAAAATATAATAAAAACAAATTTTACTGCTTCGGATTTGTGGTCCCGAAGCCACTGTTTCGACTAGACCCAAAATCGGGTTGTTACAGTGTGTCCCTTGGGGTTAAATTAGAATTCAATTCAGTATGCTCCACACGGCCCAGCACACTGGCGTGTGACTTGGCTATGTGACATAATTTAGTATACCCTACGGGTTTGGCACGGCCTAGCACACGGCCTGGCACAAGGGCGTGTGAGGCCATTTCGAAGGGTACACGAGCTGGTCACACGGGCGTGTAGTTGGCCATGTGACCAAGTCAGAGAGTTCCACGGGGTCAGACATGGGCTGGGACACGATCATGTGATCCCATTTCAAATGTCCACACGGCCTACGACACGGGCGTGTCTTTGGCCGTATGAAACACATGGTTGGGCTGCACGGACGTATGTCCCTTGTAGTTTGAAAAATTTTCTAAGTGTTGCAAAAATTTTCTAAATTATTGATTTAGTTCCGAACCACTTCAGATGCATATTTAGGGCCTCGTAAGATGGTATTAGGGACAATGTGAATGATTTTGAATGTTGTTTACATGAAATATGAAAATGTATGTGAAATGTATGTTTAATTGTATTATAAGTCTAGTAATGCTCTGTAACCCTATTCTGGCGTTGAATACGGGTGAGGTGTGTTACATGGACCCTTTATCACTGATGATGGCCCTAGGAGTACCAAACCTTGTGAACACATGCTTCTGCAAAAAAATCATCACAACCTTAGGATCATTTGTCGGATATGCCTCGGCCTCAACCCACTTAGATATGTAGTCTACTACTACCAATATATACTTGCGACCAAAAGACGGAGAAAAAGGACTGAGAAAGTCAGTACTCCAAACATTGATTAATTATACCTCAATGATTTTTGTTCGAGACATCTCATTTTTTTGGTGATGTTTCCAACCCTCTGGCATCGATCACAACTCTTTACGTAGGCATACATTTCTTTGAATAGCGTTGGCCAAAAGAATCTGGCTTGCAATGCTTTGGCTACAGTACGTGTACGTCCGAAGTGTCCCCCACTCGAAGCTGTATGGCAATGATATAAAATCTCATATACTTCATCTTCTGCCATGCATCTCTTAATCATTTGATCTACACACTTTTTGAAAAAGTATGGTTCTTCCTAAAAATAGTACTTCACATTGTGAAGAAATTTCTTCTTTTGTTGATATGACTTATCAAGAGGCATCTAACCACAAGCTAAATAGTTAGCAAAATTAGCAGACCAAGGGGTATTATGGGTATGACTTACCTTAAGTATGTGTTCATCTGGGAATGTCTCCTAAATGTGTATAAGTGGAGAAGTCCCTTATTGCAGCTCCAATCTGGACAAGTGGTCTCCTACTCATTTTTTTACTCCTTTTTGATATTGAATTTCAAGATCGAATTCTTGGAGTAGAAGTACCCATTGGATCAACCTCGGTTTAGTGTCTTTCTTGGCAAGTAAGTATTTGATTGTTGTGTGTTCTGTATATACAGTCACTTTGGTACCTACAAGATAAGATCGAAGCTTGTGAAAAGCAAATACAATAGCAAGTAATTCTTTCTCTTTTACCATGTAATTCAATTGAGCCCCCGTTAGAGTCCGACTTGCATAGTAGATGGGATGAAAAACTTTGTTCCTTCGCTAGCCCATCACAACTCCTATCGCGAAGTCACTTGCATCACACATCAATTTAAATGGAAAAACCCAATTCGGTGTGACGATGATTGGTGCCAAAACTAACCAAATTTTCAAATCATTGAAAGCTCTTAAACAATCCTCATCAAATTTGAACATCATGTCCTTCTCCAATAATTTGAATAAGGGTTTAGCAATTTTGCATAAGTCCTTGATAAATCTCAGATAGAAACTGGTGTGGCCCAAAAAGCTCTTCACACCCTTTACAAAGGTTGGAGGTGGGAGTTTCTCAATAACATCTACTTTCACTGTATCTATCTTGATTCCATGTCTCGTTATTCGGTGCCCCAGAACAATACCTTCTCGTACCATGAAATTTCACCTTTCCCAATTGAGTACAAGGTTTGTTTCTTCGCATCGCCTTAGTACCTTGACTAGATTGGCTAAGCAATCATCATAAGTATCTCCGAACACTGAAAAATCATCCATAAAAATTTCCAAATACTTTTCAACCATGTCAGTACAAATAGATGTTATACATCTTTAAAATGTAGTAGGTGCGTTACATAAACCAAATGGCATGCGCCTAAATGCAAATGTACCATACGGGCATGTGAATGTTGTTTTGTGTTGATCCTCTGGCTCTACTATAATCTGATTATACCCTAAGTATCCATCGAGGAAATAGTAATAGTCTCACCCGGTGAGTCTATCCATCATTTGATCCAAGAACGATAAAGGAAAATGGTCTTTCCTAGTCGTTTTGTTCAACTTCTGATAATCGATGCAAATTCTCCATCCCATAACCGTTCTGGTTGTTATTCTCATTCTCAATGATTATATTACCTCCTTTTCTTTAGCATGCACTGGACCAGACTTACCCATGAACTATCTAAAATGGGATAAATTATACCCGCATCTAACTACTTAATGTTTCTTTCTTTACCACGTCCTTCATGATGGGGTTTAGTCTTTGTTGTCCATCAACCGTCCCTTTCTCACCATCTTCCAAGATGATCTTGTGCATGCATACAGACAGACTTATGCCACAAATATCAACTATGGTCCATCCGATAGCCTTCTTGAATTATTTCAATACTAGGATGAGTTTCTCTTCTTCCTCTTCGTTCAACTTTGCTGAAACAATCATAGGCAAAATAGATGCATTACCTAAATAAATATATTTTAAATGTGAGGAAAGTACATTTAATTTTAATTTAGATGGCTCCTCAATTGACTCTTTTGGTTGGGCATAATCTCTACTTTCTAACTCCAAAGGCTCAAAGTGGATTACAGATTAAATCCCCTTTGATTAGCTTCTAGTAAAGCTAAGTATTCCTTTCCCTCTTCATCACTTGGAGGATCTGATGTCAAAATTTGCTGCAATGGGTCCTCAATATAGTTGAGTTCCTTTTCCATGACTAATTCCTCTAACTCGGATACTGCAGAACAATCATCAATTGTGTGAAGAAATCGAAGACTTAAAAAAATTTAAATGTTACCTGCTCGTCCTGAACATGCATATTAAGCTCGCCCTTTTGCACATCAGTGAGGGTCCTTCCAGTTGGTAGGAAAGGCCTTCCTAGGATGATTGACACCTCTTTATCTACTTCAAAGTCTAGAATAACAAATTCAGGAGAAAAAATAAATTTGTCTACATGTATCAATACATTCTTGATTTTTCCTTCTAGATGTACTAAAGATCGATCTGCTAATTGAAGTGTAACCGTAATAGGTCTAACTTCACCTATCTCTAACTTTCTAAATATAGACATGGGCATCAATTTAATGCTTGCACCCAAATAGCATAGTGCCTTACCACAATACGTTGCTCCAATGTTAAAAGGTATGGTAAAACATCCAGGGTCCTTCATCATTGGGGGTAGTTTATTTTGAATATATGCACTGCATTCCTTTGTCAGGGCTACCGTCTCAAATTCTCCAAGTCTCCGTTTCTTGGACATGATATCTTTTATGAATTTGACATAGTTTGGCATCTGCTCAAGTGTTTTTAAGGATGTTAATATGAAGTTGCTTGGGTATATTTAAGAATTTCTTGAACTGGACTTCCTATTTCTAATTCTGAACCCTTTGCGGGTAGGGTGGTGGAGGATTCTTTACTGGAATTGGTTGATTCGTCTTTTATGGAAATTCTGCATCTAACAAAGTTGTTAGTTTATCAGAATTGACTGGTTCAGAAATTACCTTGTCAGGTTTTGTAGATTTTGGTTCTGGTGAAGTTGGAATTTCAACACTTGGTTGAACTTCCACTGAATCTTGAGCGTCAGCTGGCTCCTCTTCAACTTCGATAGTGTTGGGCTCTAATGTCTTTCCACTCCTCAATTTCAATGCTTTACAATGATCTTTCCCCAAATGTCTTGATCTTTTTGTATCACTAGGCAGAGCACGTTATGGTCGATTCCTAAGTTCAGTAGCAAGTTGACCCCCTGTGTAACATCCGGGATTTAGGGGTTATGCATTTAATTCATAATTCATGTGATAGTGTGCTTTGTGTGTTGTTTGGATGTGTTTGGGGGCTTTGGGAACCCAGGGAAGTTGGTAGGAGCCTTAGTGTAATTTTGGGTTGAACCTGATTGGGGGAGAACTAAGTGAGCTAGGCCTTAAGGGAAATTAATGTGGAGGTTAGGACACAAGTGACTTAGTAGTAAACTGGCAAGGGAGGCGCCACTTAGAGCATGAGGGAGTGACGCCTCAGGGAGCTAAAAGGGGATAAGGTTCGAGCTGCAGAGGCAGCATTTTGGCATTCGTTTTTGCGTCAGGAGGAGGGGAGAGTTGGATTCAGCTATGGTACTAGAAAAGGGGGGATTTGACTGAGTCAAATTATTTTAAAAGTGTGGCAAGGAGAAGGGATAAGATTGGACTTAATTTGAACTCATTTGAATGAGTGTAGGAGAGGAAAAGTAGGAGAAAAAGAAGGGATTTGGGTGAGGGAAGAAGAGTTGGCCGAATGTTGGGCTTTGGAGGGTGGCATTTTCGGTTTTTGGGTTGTAGTGGGGTGTGTGTGTGCCGAAATTGTGTAGTGAAAAGGGGAGTGATCATATTTTTTGGCATTTCTTTTCTTCTTTAGTTCTCTTTTTGCCGAAAATTTGCTCTCTCATCTCATTCTCTCATTTGTGCCGAAAACCCTTAGGTGTTCAACTCTTTTCCTTTCTTTTTGACCACTAGCCGAATTTAGGGAGACTATCAAGGTTGTTTCTCTCATCTTTTCTTTACTATTTCTCATTGCCAAAACATCATAAACCACAATTCCCTCTTTCTTTTTTCGCAATTTTACTTGACTTCATGATACGGGCCGGCTCGGGGTGAGTCGAAACGTATGCGGGTTGCCCAATCGTCTACGAGGAGGAATCAAGCCTTTGGAAGATAATCGGAAAATATAAATGAGTTTGCGGAAGCTTTAAGTAAATAAATAGGAGTTGGTTCGGTTTGATAAAATAAAAAAATTAAAATAAATAAAAATGATAATTGGATGGAGATGGATAAAAGAACTTAAACAAGAATCGATTCAACACTAAAGAGTGTCACCCCGGGTTCTATAATGTTTAAGGTGGAAAATGGTAATCGATGTTGGAAATGGAAATACGAACTTAACTTAAGAAAGATTCAACACTATATAACAGTGTCACCCCGTTTCTTATATCGTTAAGGTGGATAGACGGAGATAGGTTGATGAACGCCACACCAAATGAAATTTGGTGATAAGTTCAAACAAGTCGAAGACGCCACAAGCAAGCTTGATAAGTCTAACGAAACTTGTACAAAAATAAAGAGGAGATAAACTAACTCATAAAATTTCATTGAAGTCTGAATTGTAACAAGTATCGAACACAAGAATCTTTTTGTCAATCATTACAGCAGATAGACCATTAATTGGCAGAACAGAACATTTGAATGTATCAAGATCTAAATGCTTTACAAAAACGAATTCAGCACCATGTGTTCTATCAATATCCACAATAGATAGATCATAAAAAAAGTAAATTGGAAGGGCTAAGTATATTACGATCTAATTGATTTGCAAAAAGGTAGTTCATCAACATAATGCATATCATCATCCGAAGAGAACAAAAATATATCAACTATTTCAAAAGACTTACCTTTAGGCGCAAAAAGACAGAGACTGTTCTTACCTTGCTTTCTTCACAAGTTGAAACTCAAAGATCGAATTTACCTTGCTTGATCAAGATGAACCTTCTCTCCTTGGGCATGTAATGTAGTCGATGCTTTATTCGTGAGTCAACATTTCTCAAACACAATGGGGACTTCCTGCCTACGAATTGCTTGTACAAACACAAAGTTCGTTTAAGGAACGAATAAAAATTGAAAACAAGGTTGGCAAAATTCGTTACCTTATTTAAAAACCAAGTATCGAATTGATGGGAATTTCTTACACACAATTGTTGAGACTTGATTTTTTTACAAAATATACCAGATGATACAAGACATATTCCCGGTTTAAAAACATGTGTTCGATTATCTAAATCAAAATGTAACAACAGTTGAATTAAATCAAACATGTTAAGCCAAAAAGAATTTTCCATACACGACATCATATGTACAAAATTCTTTGTACTCGTCAAAACAAAATTGCACAAATTCAACGATTTTTCAAGAGACAAAAATTGATTCATTAAATCACTGTATTTGAACAATTTTTTTGCTTTTTGTGAAAACTTGTCATTTTGCAAAATCATTGGGTTTTGTCGAGAAGAACAAAAAATATCAACCATATGTAACGAGCAAAAATTGATCGGATGAAAATAAGGAAAGCTTTTAGAAACTAAGTCACCAAAGATTTCATTGACAAATGTCAAATCGAATTTCTGCGACTTGGTTATTAAAATTTCCTTACCTCGCTTACCTTCCGGCTCGTGGGGTTCAACTTCACCTTCAACTTTTCCTCTTTCAATCAAAGAAATACGTCGCTCTTCTGGGAGGTATTGAAGTTGTTGGTTCTTGTGTGATACGTCGAGAACCTGAAATGAAGAAGCAGAAGAAGAACAAACTTCAAGTGAGTTAGTTAAATCAACACTCACTTCTACTAGCTCATCTCGTTTTCTTGTTTCCCTTTCACACTTTTTTTCGTCTTCTTCTCTCTCTTTTTCTTGTTCTTTTTCAATGATCTTCTCAATGGCCTTTTCAAGCTTTCTCAAAACTTGCTCATTTTCTCTCTTTCTTGCCTCTTTTCTTTCTATTTCTTTTTCTTTTTCTTTTTCCTTGTTTCTATTACACGAAGTTACAAAAGATTCATAATAATAAGAATTTCCAAAAGAAGAAAAATTATTTACAAATGAATCACGATAATTGTGTCGGGAATAATAATCCGTGTAGGACTTCTTTGAATCATACGTCGAATAACTCGTGCTTTCCTGTCCGTCGCCTTGAAGAGAATCGAGCTCGCAACTTTCTTCTCTACGTTTCGAAGACCGCGTTGAGTAGGAGTCTTGGTAATAATCTCTTCTAGAATAGTCCTTGGTTGGGTATTGGAGGGCAGCTCTTAACTCTGTCCTTTGAGTTGAAGAAGTTCGCCCTTGATGATAGGAAGATGGGGGGTACCGTTTGCGCATCACTTCCTTCATTTCGGGCCACGTTAATATTGGATACTCTCCATTTCGTTTTCGACCCTTGGTAAACTCATCCCACCAAGTCATGGCATAATTGGTGAAACTATTTTCCGCCAGTCTTACTTTCTTGCTTTCCAAATAATCGTGGTACACAAAAACCATTTCTACTCGCATTTCCCATTCAAGGTATGCATCCGGATCGGCTCTACCTTGAAATGGTGGAATGCTTGACTTGTTATTCTGCTTGACGTCACTAAAACATCCTTGATCTCTAAAGCTTCAGTTTCTTTGGTCACGACGCCTTTCGCTTTGGTTGTATGATGGATCGAACCAATCGCAATCTACAGTACTTCTTCTTCTTCCGAAATCTTGAGACATGCTATCGTTGCTAGAAAAAAAATGTTAGTGCTCAAACTAAAACAAAAATTAAATACCTTACCACAAAAACCTCACAAGTCACTCACAAAGAAAATTCGCTCACACTCGTATTTTTACTCGTATAAGACTTTTTTTTTTTTGAATCACTCTTGTCTTTTACCGCTAAATCTCGTCTCAAAATTAGTACTTCGTTTCAAAAAGACTTATTGCGGCTTGAGGGCCGGCTTCAAAATTGGTACAAGGGAAAATTATGTTACGGGGTGGGGGTTGGCAGATTTTTTTTTTGTATAGTGGCGTTGGGGTGAAGAAGGGTGGCTTGAAGATCGGGAAAGAAATAATGAAACAAAACTTGCAAACTTCAAAAAAAAAATTTCCACACACTTTTTTTTTACTTCTCTCTTTTTTTTTTGTATTCGTATATTTTTTTATATACGATTTTTTTTTTGTATCTTTTTTTTTTGGACTTCCAATATACTATAATGAAATACAAGAAACAAAAAGTACAACTTGAATATTTTTTTTTTGAAATTTTTTTTTGAACCTTTTTTTTTTTAAACTTACTAACTAACTTCCGGCTTCACGATGGTCGTTGGCAGTCCTCGTTTTTTTAGCTCTGATACCAGATGATACGGGCTAGCTCGGGGTGAGTCGAAATGTATGTGGGTTGCCCAATCGTCTACGAGGAGGAATCAAGCCTTTGGAAGATAATCGGAAAATATAAATGAGTTTGCGGAAGCTTTAAGTAAATAAATAGGAGTTGGTTCGGTTTGATAAAATAAAAAAAATTAAAATAAATAAAAATGATAATTGGATGGAGATGGATAAAAGAACTTAAACAAGAATCGATTCAACACTAAAGAGTGTCACCCCGGGTTCTATAATGTTTAAGGTGGAAAATGGTAATCGAAGATGGAAATGGAAATATGAACTTAACTTAAGAAAGATTCAACACTATATAATAGTGTCACCCTGTTTCTTATATCGTTAAGGTGGATAGATGGAGATAGGTTGATGAACGCCACACCAAACGAAATTTGGTGATAAGTTCAAACAAGTCGAAGACGCCACAAGCAAGCTTGATAAGTCTAACGAAACTTGTACAAAAATGAAGAGGAGATAAACCCACTCATAAAATTTCATTGAAGTCTGAATTGTAACAAGTATCGAACACAAGAATCTTTTTGTCAATCATTAAAGTAGATAGACCATTAATTGGCAGAACAGAACATTTGAACGTATCAAGATCTAAATGCTTTACAAAAACGAATTCAGCACCATGTGTTCTATCAATATCCACAATAGATAGATCATAAAAAAAGTAAATTGGAAGGGCTAAGTATATTATGATCTAATTGATTTGCAAAAAGGTAGTTCATCAACATAATGCATATCATCATCCGAAGAGAACAAAAATATATCAACTATTTCAAAAGACTTACCTTTAGGGGCAAAAAGACAGAGACTGTTCTTACCTTGCTTGTCTTCACAAGTTGAAACTCGAAGATCGAATTTACCTTGCTTGATCAAGATGAACCTTCTCTCCTTGGGCATGTAATGTAGTCGATGCTTTATTCGCGAGTCAACATTTCTCAAACACAATGGGGACTCCCTGCCTACGAATTGCTTGTACAAACACAAAGTTCGTTTAAGGAACGAATAAAAATTGAAAACAAGGTTGGCAAAATTCCTTACCTTATTTAAAAACCAAGTACCGAATGGATGGGAATTTCTTACACACAATTGTTGAGACTTGATTTTTTTACAAAATATACCAGATGATACAAGACATATTCCCGGTTTAAAAACATGCGTTTGATTATCTAAATCAAAATGTAACAACAGTTGAATTAAATCAAACATGTTAAGCCAAAAATAATTTTCCATACACGACGTCATATGTACAAAATTCTTTGTACTCGTTAAAACAAAATTGTACAAATTCAAAAATTTTTCAAGAGACAAAAATTGATTCATTAAATCACCGTATTTGAACAATTTATTTGCTTTGTGAAAACTTGTCATTTTGCAAAATCATTGGGTTTTGTCGAGAAGAACAAAAAATATCAACCATATGTAACGAGCGAAAATTGATCGGATGAAAATAAGGAAAGCTTTTAGAAACTAAGTCACCAAAGATTTCATTGACAAATGTCAAATCGAATTTCTGCGACTTGGTTATTAAAATTTCCTTACCTCGCTTACCTTCCGGCTCGTGGGGTTTAACTTCACCTTCAACTTTACCTCTTTCAATCAAAGAAATACGTCGCTCTTCCGGGAGGTATTGAAGTTGTTGGTTCTTGTGTGATACGTCAAGAACCTGAAATGAAGAAGCATAAGAAGAACAAACTTCAAATGAGTTAGTTAAATCAACACTCACTTCTACTAGCTCATCTCGTTTTCTTGTTTCCCTTTCACACTCTTTTTCGTCTTCTTCTCTCTCTTTTTCTTGTTCTTTTTCAATGATCTTCTCAATGGCCTTTTCAAGCTTTCTCAAAACTTGCTCATTTTCTCTCTTTCTTGCCTCTTTTCTTTCTATTTCTTTTTCTTTTTCTTTTTCCTTGTTTTTATTACACGAAGTTACAAAAGATTCATAATAATAAGAATATCCAAAAGAAGAAAAATTATTTACAAATGAATCATGATAATTGTGTCGGGAATAATAATCCGTGTAGGACTTCTTTGAATCATACGTCGAATAACTCGTGCTTTCCTGTCCGTCGCCTTGAAGAGAATCGAGCTCGCAACTTTCTTCTCTACGTTTCGAAGACCGCATTGAGTAGGAGTCTTGGTAATAATCTCTTCTAGAATAGTCTTTGGTCGGGTATTGCCGGGCTGCTCTTAACTCCGTCCTTTGAGTTGAAGAAGTTCGCCCTTGATGATAGGAAGATGGGAGGTACCGTTTGCGCATCACTTCCTTCATTTCGGGCCACGTTAATATTGGATACTCTCCATTTCGTTTTCGACCCTTGGTAAACTCATCCCACCAAGTCATGGCATAATTGGTGAAACTATTTTCCGCCAGTCTTACTTTCTTGCTTTCCAAATAATCGTGGTACACAAAAACCATTTCTACTCGCATTTCCCATTCAAGGTATGCATCTGGATCGGCTCTACCTTGAAACGGTGGAATGTTTGACTTGTTATTCTGCTTGACGTCATTAAAACATCCTTGATCTCTAAAGCTTCGGTTTCTTTGGTCATGACGCCTTTCGCTTTGGTTGTATGATGGATCGAACCAATCGCAGTCTACAGTACTTCTTCTTCTTCCGAAATCTAGAGACATGCTATCGTTGCTAGAAAAAAAATGTTAGTGCTCAAACTAAAACAAAAATTAAATACCTTACCACAAAAACCTCACAAGTCACTCACAAAGAAAATTCGCTCACACTCATATTTTTACTCGTATAAGACTTTTTTTTTTTGAAACACTGTTGTCTTTTACCGCTGAATCTCGTCTCAAAATTAGTACTTCGTTTCAAAAAGACTTATTGCGGCTTGAGGGCCGGCTTCAAAATTGGTACAAGGGAAAATTATGTTACGGGGTGGGGGTTGGCTGATTTTTTTTTTTTTGTATAGTGGCGTTGGGGTGAAGAAGGGTGGCTTGAAGATCGGGAAAGAAATAATGAAACAAAACTTGCAAACTTCAAAAAAAAATTTCCACACACTTTTTTTTTTCTTCTCTCTTTTTTTTTTTGTATTTGTATATTTTTTTATATACGATTTTTATTTTTATTTTTTTTATTTTATCAAACCGAACCAACTCCTATTTATTTACTTAAAGCTTCCGCAAACTCATTTATATTTTTCGAATTATTTTCCAAAGGCTTATTCCCTCCTCATAGACGATTGGGCAACCCGCATACGTTTCGACTCACCCCGAGCCGGCCCGTATCACTTCATAAAGCCGAATACACTCTTCTGTTCTGTGGCCGAATCTTTCATTCGTAATTTCTTTCCTCTTTGCGCCTATGCTTCTCTCTTCTTTTCTAGAAAGCCGAACAAATCTCTCTTGGTTGGGAAACCTTGGCCGAATCTACTAGAGCCTGTAGAGGGGGAAGGTGTCGACATTCATCTTCCATCAATCTTCCAATCGGTTTCGAGTATTGTGGTAAGAGGTTTCTTTCTAGATGAGTCTCAATTATTTTCCATTAAGATATGAAATCGAGAAGTCTAACTCCATTTTCTCTGTTATGGCCGAATCCATGAAAGGTGATATCGGGATTTCTGTAGGCTAACGTTAAAGGAGTAGAGACCTTTCGGGATTTGAGTGATCAAGGTAAGTAGGGAATATCGTTGGGCCGAAAGCCATTTCATGTGTTTATTTGGGTTGAGCCGAATCTAACATAAGGTTGTGTAGGAGGATTTCGGTAAGTTCGGGTGCAAATCGTTTAGGCTTTGGGTTTCGGGATTTAGTCGACTGTGCCAAACAGGTGTGTAGTTATCGCACTGTTCTCCTATTGTTTGTATATGTTGTTATATATATATGCGTATATGGTGTGTGGTAGCCGGAAATAATGGTTGAGATGGTGGCTACCCATGGTGGGTAATCGGTTAACCAGGTCAGTGTTTTATGATATTAATCTACCTATGGTATATGTGTGAAATTGTGGTAAGCATGTGATGTATGCTCATTAGAATTATATTGTTATTTTGTCATGATACATATATATGCATGGGGATTGGGATATGATTATTGAAGGACAGGGTGTACATACTTATGTACGTGGACTGATGTTAGCCTTGAGCTACGTCATCGCTTGATGTTGGCTATGTGCTTCATCAAGGTGAGATGTTGGCTATGTGCCACATCGTGGACGGATGATAGCTGTGTGCATCACCGTGGATTGAGGATGACCTTGAGTCACCTTGTGGATACAGATATGTGGGGTCACTTAGGTTATCGGTGGCTATGCCACGACCTTGGACAGCAGGTCTGCCAAGGAGGTGTGTAGTGGTTGGAGGGTGATTTAGTAATCCCCTGGTGTGTGCGGCAGGTAAGGGGGTGTGTAGTGGATGGACACTAGGTTGGGTTGGGATTCATTTTGCATGATTATGGATGTGGATTGTGTGGATGTGGGCCAAGCCCATTTGTGGAGACATGTGAAATAATTACACACTGAGTCGGTTTGACTCACCCTTTTTTTTCCAAAAACAATGCAGGTGATACATGATTCTTGGACCGGGCTGGAGCGGATACGAGGTGGCCATGCAGAGGATGTTTTTATTTGTTTTATGCACTTTATATTTTCAATACTTTTGAGTAAATCTTTATTGTAATAAGGCCACTTAAAGTATTTTGGGGATTTTATTATGTTTAAGTTGGATTAATTATAGAGCTAATAACTGGGAATGTTTCTTTCAAACAATTTATACCTTAAAAACTTATGTTAAGGTTTCAAATTCGGATGCTTGAAAACACAAAATTTTCAGTAGAATTTTAAAAGTACAATGCTTTAAACTACACCCAATTTTCAAGGTTTTACACTTTTGGCAATCTATTTTCTTTAAAACGATATATTTATTTGCAAATAACTCAGCTTTTATAAACAATGAAAAATTATTGTGTTTTTACCCTTATGTCAAATTCTTTTCAAACTTTTTCCTAAGTAGCATTCTGAATTCGGCCGTTGTGTTTTGGGCTGGGTTTGGGGTGTTACAATTTGGTATCAAAGCCAGGTTCAAAACTCGGCTTTGAGGGTGTTGGGCCCAAAAACATTTTTCAAAGATGGGCTTTTAAAAAACATAAACTTTCATGAACTTTTTCAGGTTTTATTCTGGCATGGCACCTGTGTCTCCGGCCTGAAGTCCACCAGGTAAGTACCCCTAACTACTGAAGTGATTGGTATGTGAAACTTTATGGGCATTATGGGATCGTAGATTAGTAGATTAGGAGCTATTGAACCCTAGGACTAGCTTACTCCAACACAAGATACATAAGACTTAAGTACAAACAAACAAACCTGTGAGTTGTGCGCATGTCTAGGATTGGATTCGGTGGGAGCTTGGTATTTAAGCAGTCCTAGTGACTCACCTCTTCTTCACTCGAATCCTACCTGGTGCGTAGCGACGGTTCACCCTAACCAAGAGGACCTATTCACCGGCTAAACCCGATAACTAAAACCTGAAAGGGACCAGCTACACTGTTTTGTAAAAACTACCTTAGATTTGAAAAATGACCAAAATACCCCGGTTTGGAAAATTTACTAAATTACCCCTAATTTACAAAATTACCAAAATAACCCTGATACCTTAGATTTGTACAAATTTTCAAAGTAACCCCGATTTCTAAAATTTCTGAAATACCTTTGATTCGTTAAGTTTTTTTTTTGAATTAACCCCGATTTATTGCTAAAATACCCCTGTAGGATGAATTACGCAAATACCCCTGGGTTGGGAACGGACAAAATGCCCAAAGTAGTGTAGTGGATGTTGTTGATGAATGAATGTGACTCTCTGAATTAGAGTAGTAAACTTGAGATGAAAACTTTGGATGATCGAAAGAACTATTACTAAAACTTCTTTACATAAAATTGTTCACGGATAACAAGTGGAACAAAAGACTAATGCATAAAATTTGTTAAAACAGATTAAATCGCGATAGTAGACATGAGTTCTAGGAGACGTGGTCGCAACGCACGTGGACGTGGTAGGGGCAGGATGACAGTGTCGAAACCAGTGGGGTCTGACCATGGGTCAGAAAATGATGTGCCGCCGCCGCCAACGGTGGGCGCGGAGGATCAGGATCAGACGGGTGGAGATGACGCAGTTTCTCAGGCTATGCTGCGAGTTTTGGAAAGGGTTGTGGGAGCAAACATGGGTGCTGGGGTTCGGAAGTCAGTGCCAGAACGGCTCAGGGCAAATGGAGCCGAGATATTTAGCGGAGTTTTGGGGGTAGCTCCGAATGTGGCAGAATACTGGCTAGAGGCGGTTGAAAGGATCATGGACGATTTGGATTGTACTGCTGAGGAAAAGCTGAAAGATGTTGTTTCTTTACTTCGGGATGAGGCCTACCAGTGGTGGCTCACTGTTAGAGAGGGTACTCCAGCCGTCCGAGTAGACTGGAGTTACTTTAAGGTAAAGTTTGAAGGAAAGTATGTCGGAGCTAGTTACGTGGATGCGCAGAGGAAAGCGTTTCTAAACCTAGTACAAGGGGGTAAGTTAGTAGCGGAATATGAGGCAGAATTCTTAAGGCTAAGTCGGTATGCCAGAGGGATTGTTGCTACTAATTACGAGCACTGTGTGAGGTTCGAGGATGGGCTGCGAGATGAGCTGCGGGTACTGATAGCTCCTCATCAGGAGAGGGACTTTGCTACTTTGGTAGAGAAAGCTCGAATAGCCGAAGAAGTCAAGCGGACTGAGAGGCAGAACATAGATAAGGACAGAGGTCGGAACAAGAGAGGTTTTGGGTCATCAGGGTCTTCTGGAGGTTTTCAGAAAAGACCGAGGGTTGAAAATTCTGCTCGTGTTTCTATGCCAGCTGCTGGAAATCAGGACTGTCTGTGTGCTCGGTGTGGAAGGTTTCATGTTGGCGAGTGCTGGGGACGGGATCAGGAGTGTTTTAGGTGTAAGTCTAAGTCTCATTTGATTAAAGATTGTCCTCAGGATCCGAATAGGGCTCGGACAGTAGGTCAGGGGTATGTGTAGCCAGGAAGGGGTGGTCAACAGGTGTCAAGAGTTCGTGGTCCGAATCGTGGAGGAAACGGCGTTGGCCGAGGTCGTGGAGCACCAGGCAGAGGTGCTGGGAGTTCAGATGCAAGGCAGCCAGGGCTGGTGTATGCTGCTAGACGTCGGGAAGAGGGAGATGCACTAGATGTTATCACGGGTACGTTCCTTATTTACGGGTTACCTTTTATGGCTTTAATTGATGTTGGGTCAACTCATTCGTACATTGCTAGTGTGGTGTCTGGAACTTTGGGTGTAAACTCTGAAATTGTCTCTAGGAAGATGACTGTACTTAGTCCTTTAGGGCAATCTGTAGTGGTAGATAAACTATTTAGAGACGTGCCTTTAGAAGTTCAGGGGGTAGTGTTTCCAGCTGATTTGATAGAGCTGTCATTCGGGGAATTTGACCTGATCTTAGGAATGGATTGGTTAGTAAGGTATCGTGTGAATCTGGACTGTGCTGCTAAGCACATGTCGTTGAGGACTCTCGAGGACAATGAAGTTAGGGTGATAGGTGAAAGGAGAGACTACTTGTCTAACGTAGTATCTGCTCTTAATGCGGAAAAGATGGTGAAGAAGGGATGCTTGGCTTTTCTGATGTTCGTTAGTGCCTTGGATGCCAAGGAAGCAACTGTGGGGGAGGTCAGGACAGTGAAGGAGTTTGAGGATGTTTTTCCGGAAGAACTTCCAGGATTGCCTCCAGATCGTGAGGTGGAATTTGGAATCGACCTGTTGCCAGAGACAGCACCAGTGTCAATCACTCCGTACAGGATGACACCAAAAGAGTTGGTTGAGCTTAAAGCCCAGATCCAACAGTTGCTAGATCGTGGGTTTATTTGACCCAGTGTGTCTCCATGGGGAGCACCGGTCTTGTTTGTGAAGAAGAAGGATGGATCTATGCGGATGTGCATAGATTATCGCCAGTTGAATAAGCTGACGATCAAGAACAAGTATCCGTTGCCGAGGATAGACGACTTGTTTGATCAGCTTAAAGGGGCTGCGGTGTTTTCGAAGATTGATCTAAGGTCTGGATATCACCAGCTAAAGGTGAAGGAAGCAGATATCCATAAGACAGCTTTTCGGACTCGGTACGGACACTATGAATGCATTGTAACGCCGTTTGGGTTGACAAACGCCCCAGCTGCGTTCATGGATATGATGAACCGAGTTTTCCAACCCTACTTGGATCAGTTCGTCGTTGTGTTTATAGACGACATCCTAGTGTATTCCAAGTTGGAGGAGGAGCACGATGCACATCTTCGGGTGGTGTTACAGGTTTTAAGGGAAAAGAAGTTGTACGCCAAATTTAGCAAGTGTGAATTTTGGCTAGGGGAGGTTGCTTTTCTAGGTCATGTAGTATCGGCGGAAGGAATAAGGGTGGATCCCTGGAAGATTGAGGCAGTGTTAAATTGGAAACCACCTAAGTCGGTGGTAGAGAACCGCAGTTTCTTGGGGTTAGCAGGCTACTATAGAAGATTTGTTGAGGGTTTCTCTTCAATAGTGGCACCATTGACAAAGTTGTTGAGGAAGGAGGTACCATTCATATGGACAGATAAGCAGCAGGAGAGTTTCGAGAAGTTGAAAAAGGTTTTAACAGAGGCTCCGGTCTTAATTCAGCCTATGGCAGGGAAAGATTTTGTGGTATATTGTGATGCTTCTCACACAGGGTTGGGATGCGTACTAATGCAGGAAGGGAAAGTTGTTGCTTATGCGTCTCGACAGTTAAGGCCACATGAGGTTAACTATCCGACGCATGATTTGGAATTGGCTGCGGTTGTCTTTGCTCTAAAGGTGTGGAGGCATTATCTATATGGAGAAAAGTCGGTAATCTACACGGACCACAAGAGTTTGAAGTATCTGCTGACACAGAAGGAGTTGAACTTGAGACAGCGAAGGTGGGTGGAGCTGCTAAAGGATTACGACTGTTCGATCGAATACCACCCGGGTAAAGCGAATGTGGTGGCGGATGCGCTAAGTCAGAAGGTGGTATCGAATCTATGGGCGATGTTTGCGCATCTTAGCCTCTATGACGACGGGAGTCTGCTAGCGGAGTTGCAGGTAAAGCCGACATGGTTAAGTCAGGTTAAAGAGAAACAGTTGGTGGACGATGTTCTGAGTGCTAAGCTTGCACAGGTTCAGAGTGGAAGAGTGGAGGACTACAGTGTGAATGACGACGGGGTTTTGTGCTTCCGTGGTAGGGTCTGTATGTCGAAAGATAAGGAGTTAAGGCAGAGAATTCTTCGGGAATCGCATAGTAGCCCTTACGCTATGCATCCTGGGGGAAGTAAGCTGTATAGGGATCTAAGGGATCAGTTTTGGTGGCCTGGATTGAAGCGAGAGGTTACGGAATTTGTGGGAAAGTGCTTGACGTGTTAGCAGGTCAAAGCTGAACACCAAGTACCATCGGGATTGCTGCAACCAGTGAAGATTCCGCAGTGGAAGTGGGAGAGAATCACCATGGATTTCGTTAGTGGGCTTCCTCTTACGCCGACTAAGAAGGACTCGGTTTGGGTGATTGTGGATCGGTTGATAAAGTCTGCTCACTTCATACCTGTTCGGGTTGATTACTCTTTGCAGAGGTTGGCGAAGCTGTATGTAGCAGAGATTGTGAGGCTGCATGGAGTGCCGGTGTCGATTATATCGGATAGGGATCCTAGGTTTACGTCGAGGTTCTGGAGGGCATTGCATCAGGCTTTGGGCACCAGATTGGATTTTAGTACGGCCTTTCGTCCGCAGACGGATGGCCAGTCTGAAAGGGTGATTCAGGTGTTAGAGGATATACTAAGGGGATGTGTTATCGACTTCAGGGGCAGTTGGGAGGAATTCTTGCCTTTGGCAGAATTCGCTTACAACAACAGTTACCAAGCAAGTATTCGAATGGCGCCATATGAAACATGGTATGGGCGGAGGTGTCGGACACCTACTTGTTGGACAGAACTGGGCGAACGTCATGTTTTGGGGCCTGAGGTAGTGGCAGAGTCGGAAGAGAAGGTTAAGATGATTCGAGCATGGTTGAAGGAGGCATCTGATAGACAGAAGTCGTATGCGGATCTTAAGCAGAAGGAGATAGACTTTGCAGTGGGTGATCAAGTGTTTCTTAAGGTTTCACCGTGGAAGAAGCTGATGAGGTTTGGACGCAAGGGTAAGCTGAGTCCCAGGTTTATAGGACCTTACCGGGTTGTAAAGCGAGTGGGGCCAGTGGCGTATCAGTTGGAATTGCCTTCGGAATTGAAGCAGATGCATGATGTATTTCACGTCTCGATGTTATGTCGGTACCGATCGGATCCATCGCATGTGGTGCCAGTTGAAGAGGTAGAGTTAAGACAAGATTTATCCTACGAGGAAGAGCCGATTCAGATTCTGGGACGGGATGTGAAGGTGTTGCGGAGGAAATCAGTTCCTCTAGTCAAAGTGTTATGGCGCAACCATGGATCGGAGGAAGCTTCGTGGGAGCCGGAGGAGGCAATGCGACAGCAATACCCTCACCTATTTTAGCCAGGTAATTTCGAGGCCGAAATTATTTTTAAGGGGGGTAGAACTGTAACATCCGGGATTTAGGGGTTATGCGTTTAATTCATAATTCATGTGATAGTGTGCTTTGTGTGTTGTTTGGATGTGTTTGGGGGCTTTGGGAACCCTGGGAAGTTGGTAGGAGCCTTAGTGTAATTTTGGGTTGAACCTGATTGGGGGAGAGCTAAGTGAGCTAGGCCTTAAGGGAAATTAATGCGGAGGTTAGGACACAAGTGACTTAGTAGTAAACTGGCAAGGGAGGCGCCACTTAGAGCATGAGGGAGTGACGCCTCAGGGAGCTAAAAGGGGACAAGGTTCGAGCTGCAGAGGCAGCATTTTGGCATTCGTTTTTGCGTCAGGAGGAGGGGAGAGTTGGATTCGGCTATGGCACTAGAAAAGGGGGGATTTGACTGAGTCAAATTATTTTAAATGTATGGCAAGGAGAAGGGATGAGATTGGACTTAATTTGAACTCATTTGAATGAGTGTAGGAGAGGATAAGTAGGAGAAAAAGAAGGGATTTGGGTGAGGGAAGAAGAGTTGGCCGAATGTGGGGCTTTGGAGTGTGGCATTTTCGGTTTTTGGGTTGTAGTGGGGTGTGTGTGTGCCGAAATTGTGTAGTGGAAAGGGGAGGGATCATCTTTTTGGCATTTCTTTTCTTCTTTAGTTCTCTTTTTGCCGAAAATTTGCTCTCTCATCTCATTCTCTCATTTGTGCCAAAAACCCTTAGGTGTTCAACTCTTTTCCTTTCTTTTTGACCACTAGCTGAATTTAGGGAGACTATCAAGGTTGTTTCTCTCATCTTTTCTTCACTATTTCTCATTGCCAAAACATCATAAACCACAATTCCCTCTTTCTCTTTTCGCAATTTTACTTGACTTCATAAAGTCGAATACACTCTTCTGTTCTGTGGCCGAATCTTCCATTTGTAATTTCTTTCCTCTTTGCGCCTGTGCTTCTCTCTTCTTTTCTAGAAAGCCGAACAAATCTCTCTTGGTTGGGAAACCTTGGCCGAATCTACTAGAGCCTGTAGAGGGGGAAGGTGTCGACATTCATCTTCCATCAATCTTCCAATCGGTTTCGAGTATTGTGGTAAGAGGTTTCTTTCTAGATGAGTCTCAATTATTTTCCATTAAGATATGAAATCGAGAAGTCTAACTCCATTTTCTCTGTTATGGCCGAATCCATGAAAAGTGATATCGGGATTTCTGTAGGCTAACATTAAAGGAGTAGAGACCTTTCGGGATTTGAGTGATCAAGGTAAGCAGGGAATATCGTTGGGCCGAAATCCATTTCATGTGTTTATTTGGGTTGAGCCGAATCTAACATAAGGTTGTGTAGGAGGATTTCGGCAAGTTCGGGTGCAAATCGTTTAGGCTTTGGGTTTCGGGATTTAGTCGACTGTGCCAAACAGGTGTGTAGTTATCGCACTATTCTCCTGTTGTTTGTATATGTTGTTATATATATATGCGTATATGGTGTGTGGTAGCCGGAAATAATGGTTGAGATGGTGGCTACCCGTGGTGGGTAATCGGTTAACCAGGTCAGTATTTTATGATATTAATCTACCTATGGTATATGTGTGAAATTGTGGTAAGCATGTGATGTATGCTCATTAGAATTATACTGTTATTTTGTCATGATACATATATATGCATGGGGATTGGGATATGATTATTGAAGGACAGGGTGTACATACTTATGTACGTGGACTGATGTTAGCCTTGAGCTACGTCATCGCTTGATGTTGGCTATGTGCTTCATCAAGGTGAGATGTTGGCTATGTGCCACATCGTGGACGGATGATAGCTGTGTGCATCACCGTGGATTGAGGATGACCTTGAGTCACCTTGTGGATACAGATATGTGGGGTCACTAGGTGATCGGTGGCTATGCCACGACCTTGGGCAGCAGGTCTGCCAAGGAGGTGTGTAGTGGTTGGAGGGTGATTTAGTAATCCCCTGGTGTGTGCGGCAGGTATGGGGGTGTGTAGCGGATGGACACTAGGTTGGGTTGGGATTCATTTTGCATGATTATGGATGTGGACTGTGTGGATGTGGGCCAAGCCCATTTGTGGAGACATGTGAAATAATTACACACTGAGTCGGTTTGACTCACCCTTTTTTTTCCAAAAACAATGCAGGTGATACATGATTCTTGGACCGGGCTGGAGCAGATACGAGGTGGCCATGCAGAGGGTGTTTTTATTTGTTTTATGCACTTTATATTTTCAGTACTTTTGAGTAAATCTTTATTGTAATAAGGCCACTTAAAGTATTTTGGGGATTTTATTATGTTTAAGTTGGATTAATTATAGAGCTAATAACTGGGAATGTTTCTTTCAAACAATTTATACCTTAAAAACTTATGCTAAGGTTTCAAATTTGGATGCTTGAAAACACAAAATTTTCCGTAGAATTTTAAAAGTACAATGCTCTAAACTACACCCAATTTTCAAGGTTTTACACTTTTGGCAATCTATTTTCTTTAAAACGATATATTTATTTGCAAATAACTCAGCTTTTATAAACAATGAGAAATTATTGTGTTTTCACCCTTATGTCAAATTCTTTTCAAACTTTTTCCTAAGTAGCATTCTGAATTCGGCCGTGGTGTTTTGGGCCGGGTTTGGCCCTGATTCTCCAAATTCCTTAAAGTGGCATCATTATTTGCCATATATTCCTTAAATAGGTTCTTTAACCTATTGGAAGGTTTAGCTTGAGTTGGTTTCTGAACTTGTTGGGTAAGAGTAGGTGGTTGGGTCGGTCTAAATTGTGCATAAGTGTTACTAGTTCTAGCGCATTGGTTACTCCAAGAAAAATTAGGGTTGTTTTGCCAAAATGGGATATAAAAATTGGATTGTAGTCCTTGCCTTCGTCAGTTTTGGTTTTGGTTACCCATGTAATACACGAATTCTTAGTTTAATGAATATTCTTCAAACAAATGCTATTCCCCACAATAAACATAGGCTACATTTTCCAGTTGATTTGGTGGCTGAGCTGCAAAATTATTAAACTCGTTAGTAGAAAAGTTTTTAAGCATTGAGAATATTGAGGATACCTGAGATGCAAATAAAGTGAGATCGTCCACTTCATGTACTCCATTGACTCGACTTCCTGACATTGCTCGATTGTTTGACCATTGATAGTTGTTGCTGGTAATCCTCTCAATCATTTCATAAGCATCGTTATAAGACTTAGAAAGGAGAGCACCATTAGTAGAAACTACCACTACCATCGTCGTGTGAGCATTCAGACCGTTATAGAAAGTCTCTAGTTGGATGAAATTAGGGATTCTGTGATGAGGGCATCTTTGTAATAGTTATTTAAACTTCTCCCACGCCTCATACATGGACTCATCATCCAACTGTTGGAAGGTAATAATCTTGTTCCTCAACTTAGCATTCTTGCTAGGTGGGAAGTACTTCACAAGAAATCTTTCTACTAACTCTTTCCATGTGGTAATGGAATTTGGTGGCTATGAGTTCAATTAGGCTTACGAGAAAAACTTTAACCGTAGTGCATCTTCGGGTACTCTGACTAGCTTGAAAGAATCGCTCACCTCTATAAACAGTTTGAAGTGATAGTGAGGATCTTCGGTAGGCATTCCAATGAATTGGCCTACTGTCTGAAGCATTTGGAACATAACCGACTTCAGCTCAAATTATAGCGCCTCGATTTTAGGTCTCCTTGTACCCGGATTAAGATCATGAAACACTAGCATGACATACTATCTTAGAGCTTTATCCTGATCATCATCAGTAAGGATAGGATTTTGAGCAAGGCTTGCTCCATTTCCTTGATTTGGATTTTTGAAGCTCATCTCTTCATTCCTTCTTTGAGCTGCTTGTCTTCTTCGTTGTCTGAAATTTCTTTCAATTTTAAGATCTATGGGGAGTAAATCGATAATTCGACCAATACTCATAAACACCTTAACAAACACAGAAAAATTAACTAAGTCAAAATTGAACAGAAAAAATAAATGAAAATGCAAAATTAACAAATTCCCAAATGATGACTTTTAAAGCAGTCCCCGACAATGATGCCAAAAACTTGGAACGATGGACATGTGGAAGTGTACACAATCGCAACAAATAATAAAGTGACAAGTAAATGTCGAGTTATCATACCCACAGGGACTGTGTAAGAAAATATTTATGAAATGCAATTAAAAACACTTTGGTGAAGGAAAATCTTTTGTTTTGAGAGAAAAGGGTTTAACAAAACTAGATTTTAAGTAAGAAAAATAAACTAAGAAAATTAAAAGATAAAAATTCCAAATCAAGATTTCTAAAAAATAAGTTTAATCAATATGACATAATTGTGTTAGATCAGTTACATTTCTTACCTTAATAATACTAAAATAATGTTCATGTTGTTACGAATAAATTCACGACAACTTGGTAATTTGTTAACTATAACACATATAGACTTACTAAATTAACTAATGTTTAGTTTAAATAAAAAAGTAAAAGATTAAGTGAGGTAACAGTATATTCCTACATTGAAATAGTTTAATTACAATAATCTTGCAAGTTATGCAAGGCCAATGTACCCTTTAATACTGTCACTAATTTAACCCTCAGCTACTTAGAAGATTAAACATGCACTGATTAAGTATTGTGTCAATTAATTATAGTTTCAATATGATTAATAATTAATTTAGTAATTACCTTACAATTATAATGCTAGTATAACATAATCATGGTTTTACTTAATCAAACAATTTACCAAGACCTATAACAACACAAACATAATTTTAATAACTTAAGTAGACTAAATGTAATCAACCTAACACAAATTAAATTTAAACCATCTTAATTAAATGTAGAATAACAACATAACAAATATTCATAGACATGTTCATAACAACAACAAGAAAAGTTAAAGGATAGGAAACTAGAATCAAATCTAGTGTTTCTCTAAAGCCAGACTAGTTTCTCCACTCCTCTTTCTCTGCTCGTTCTATTGAACTGAGGCTTCTATAAACACTTGAATGCTGCTACCCAAGGTGTTTTAAGGACTCTTTACCAAGAGGGAAATCGACAAAGGAAAGTAGAAGGGAAAAATGAGAAACAAAGGAGAGAAACTGAGTGAAAGAGAGAGATGTGTGAGATGAGAGGTGTGTTGAATGAATAGGTGAAAGGGGATATTTACATGTGGGAGTGGCTACTAAAAATAGAAAATAATTAGGAGCCATACGCTCCCCTTGGCCGGTCACCACTCCTGCATTTGTTGAAAATTTCAACTTACTATATTTAGCTAGGAGCAAATCTACAAAAGCATAATAAGTGGAGGGGTTTGAATGAGATTTCAAGGAGTTTTCAAGGGATGGTTTGCAAGTCAATAAAATAGCTTATTTGAGCTATTAGGCCAACATTTTGGACGGGGTTGGGCAGCCAAATTGCTTGGTTAGATTAGTCTTTTGTATTAGCACAATTAGGCCTCCTTTCCTTAATATAATCAATAATAACTATTTAACCCAAAATAAATTGGATTGAAATTAAAATGAATTATATTATGTATTAATATTCATAATTTGGATCGTCTTAGGCTGAAAAATTAATTCACCTCAACGCTTCAAAAATCGCTTCACAGTTTTGAGCTTCTAGTAGTGTCTACCGAGCCAATTTTCACCCATTATGTAAATCTATCGAAAATAAATCAAAATTTATGAAAATTTATTAAAAATTATTAAAAATTAAATATTTTAATAATTTAAGTATAATTTAATTATTTTATAATTATATTATATTTTTCGACAAGAATTACTATGAAACTACCTAAATTTGAGTTAAAAAGGGCATGAAAAAGTCTACATATTTTTGTGTTTCCAATATGCTAGGAGAATTATATTAATCAACTCAATTCATTTGCATCATTCTTAACAATGTTCGGAAATATTCCATGGCAACTCGATCTTTCATGAGTTTGGAAACTAAATCAAGTCCTCTCGGAATCTGTTACTCAATGAAATTTGTTAAACTAAGGGTTTCTTTGTATTCATACAAGGTAACAAGGACATTTATGTTTGAAACAGTTTAATCACATAAACCTAAAAACTATGCAAGATAATAGAGCTAACTAAAGATATTATGAACCTCTAATTTAGTCCGGTTTAATAATCTAAATTGAGCATTCCACTTTTCAGTTATGCATCTACTAGCCATCGCTTCGTTATCGCTCATCTAATTTGAGTGCATCTAGTCATGTATGAATGAAATAGATTTTAATTGAAAACATGATCGACTGAGGCACAAGCATGTTAAACATGAATCAAATAAATATTATTGATTTAACATAATCATGCTAGCAAACATAATCAAGCTAACATTGTTGATGTCAAGAACAATAAACACATAGCAAACATAATTAAACTAAATAACAAGAAGAAAAGAGTAAACTCTAATTTAGTTCAGTAGCCTTTCGGTTCTTTATAATTGATGTGTTCCTTTGTTCTGTTCGTTGCTCTTTTGCTAAGGTTTCTTAATGTGGCCGACCAAGGTAGTGTCTTAACAAAGCTTTTGTTGGCTAAAGAATGGAAGGAAAACGGAGTGGCTAGGAATGGAAATGGAGAAGGAAAATGAGAGAATTCTTGATGAATGAATGGATTAAGGGATGAAGGATGCTTTGAAAGGTGAAAGGTGTGTGGTATTTATAGGTGAAGGTAAGGGTGAAGTTTACTAAAAATAGACTTTGAAATTCCTCCTTCTTCTCTCATGCTTGGTCGGCCACAATTTGTGGAAAAGAAGATGACTTGGTTGCTTCATTTTGAATTCAAAATTTTGCTACTAATAGCCATAAGGTGGACCGTTTTAAAGGGTTAACTTGTGTGTTGATTTCTGACATTTATCAAACTGCAGGGACCTTCAACAAAATATCCCAATGCTTATTTTTGGGAAATCGTTTTCTTGTGCCGAAATTAGGCTTTAATTCCACCCTGTTGGATAGTTTCTTAGTCTAATAAATAATCAGACTTTTACTGGGTCAACTTAACATCCTTATGACCCAGTTTTACATGGTCTTGCCTTCCAAATAGAGTGGTATGTGCATGTCCATGAAACATTTATATTAATCTCGTTTTCCATGGTCCCCCTACATAGTGAAAATTTGCATATTAGTAATTAACATGAAAATAATATAAATTATGTATAAAAATCATGTAATAAAACATAATTTCACATACTTTATAAATTTATGTCCAATATTAATATTTAAGTAAAATTGACTTAATTCAATAACTATTACTCGAGATTAACATATTTATAAAGTCAAAAAGTGGTAAAAATATATAGAAAAATCCTATACAATTTCGAGTTTACAATGTCTAACATACACCTTATTTTTTCAGAAAATTTCAAATTGGAGTAAAACTCTAATACTACCGGAATTACAACAAGTGTAGTCGGCACCATAGCGAGGTTTATCTATCAATGAAAATGGACTGCATCCTGAACTTCCTCACAATTCGAGGTCGAAGGGTCGAAGCCTCTTTCAAGCATAAATGATCGTCCTTGGATATTTGAGTAAAAAGTTTCGACCTTTTTTTATTTAAATTTATCAGGAACATACCCTGGTTCCGAAGGTGGTTCAGGTTGGGATTTCATTTTTCTTTTTCGATCTAGGAGGCATGCTTATCACTTTCTAAACTAAGAAAACGGTTCACTAAGTACTACCCAAATATTTCCCAATAAATTAACACTAATAGCAGAACAAGATAACAAAAATAATAACAAAGGCAACAATATCATGTGCAACACAAAGGATAAAAGGGAAACTTAAACCGTGTTATGGGTTTAGTGATAGAGTCGATGAAATCTCGTGTTTCCCAAGAAAAAAGAGTTTAGAATCTGTAAAAGAATAAATTAACAAGAAAAAAAAAAAGAAAAAAGAAGAAAATTTTCAAAGAAATTTGAAAGGACTTGAAAGGGGAGTTGAGACAAATAGAGAGGGGGAGAGTTTTTAAGGATTTAGAATGAAGGTTTCGGGGGGAAATGAGAGAAGTAGGGGTTTTGGGGTATTTAGAGGGTTAAAAAGCATCCAGAACACGCGAATCTCGATATCTGAAACCAAGTATTGCCTGACTCAACCTAGATATCACGATACCCTGTAGCGGATATTGTAATATCCCCTATTTTTGGATACCCATATTCTATTCTGTCTGAGATATTGCGACCGAAGGATGGGCATCGCAATATCACTGTGTAAACCAAATTTTTAATTTATTTTTAACATTCCAGGGGTATCGCGATATCAGGGATTCGATACTGCGATGCAAAAAGTATTTTGGGTCCCCTCTCACAACTGTCCAAGAAATCGCGATCCCCCTTAGGTATCATGATTTCACTTAACTAACCCCAAAAACACTACAAAATTATAAATTTCCATCTCAATCTTCAAAAATCCAACCTATCAGTTCAAAATTAAACCAACACAAATTTAAAATCCTAATCTAAATGCAGAAAATATGTGGAGTCCATGTTCAATAATTCAAATATTTACAAATTTTTTGTTCCTTTTCCATGGGTGGCAATTAAAAATTCAACTCAGGGCAGTCGACCACACCACCGAAATGATGCTTCCTCGGGGTTCTTAACACTCAGGTATGCATCTTATTTAACATGCGATTGAGTCTGCCCAAAAATTGTAAGGTCCTTTCTATCCTTGTTAGCTTCCATATTCTCTTGCGTGGCGCGCGGACACATGAAAAACTACACCATTCCATAAAATTTGTAAATTGGTTAGCATGATAAGGTCTCGTCTCAACTATCTAACACTCATACCCTTGTGAATGCAACATCTCCTTAGACTTGGACTCGATCTCGACACATTTAAAAATTTCGGCCTCTCCTTTGATTTCCATAGTTAATTCTCCTCTTCTTACGTCCATAGTAGGCCTAAAAGTGACCAAGAAAGGTCTCCCTAAGAGGATATGAATTTCAAGATCCTCCTCGAAGTCAAGCACGATAAAGTTAATAGGAAAAATAAACTGTCTAACCCTCACTAACACGTCCTCAAGGACTCCCTTGGGACATACCAAAGATCAGTCGGCTAATTACAAGGAGACTATCATTTCCTTAAGCTTTCCCAAACCTAACCTCTTATAAATTGGCAATGGCATGAGGTTAATACTTGCACCTAGGTCACATAGGGCCTTCCTAAAACTCACTCCACATATCTCTATGGGAATGGTAAAGCTATGGGACCCTTTTCTAGACACTACGTGCTACATTCCTCATTAAGTGTGATTCACTCTCCTCTCCTTATTCTCATCCTACTAGACATAACATCCTTAAGGAACTTGACATATTTGGGCATTTTCTCAAGGAGCTCTAGTAAGGGAAGATTTACATTCAAGGCCTTAAACATATTGAGGAATTGCAAGAACTTTTCACTTTCTTTCCTTTTCTTCTACTCTAGATGCAAAGGAAATGGTATGGGCTTTGAACTTGGTGGTGGTAATGGAACGGTTTTATCATCTGGTTCAACTTGTGTGGGTTCACCCTCAGGTCTTTCCTTCTCTACCACCCCATCTGCAATGCTAGGAGTGCAGGTGCTCTCATCCTTCTACTTCAATTCTTTCTCCCCACAATTTGGTCGGATACGTTCCTTAACCATATTCCTTAATCTAAGGGTGATCACTTTCATTCTCACTTCGGATTAGGTTCTATATTACTGGTGTAACACCCCAAACCCGGCCCGTAAGTTTCGACCAGATCTGGTATGCTACGGGTTGTACATTGAAAACTTTTGCTTTGTGGGTTTTGGAAATCGTAAGTTAATTAGACAATACTTAAATAAATAAGTGACATTTTTAAAAAAAAAAAACCTTGTATTATTATTATTTCACATAATTAAACCTTTGTCACAATTTCATAAGTTGCAAATATTAAAAACTACTTAGGTGAACATAAACTATGGGGCCTTATTACATAAATATTCCCAAAATAAAAACTTAAAGGAAAAATAGAAATAATCTATAAAAATAAAAATTTGATGGCCCCTCGAGTCCGCCTCGGCTCCCATGTCCACGATCTACTGCTCATCTGAAAAGTCAAGGAAAATAAAGGGTGAGTCACCAAGACCCAGTGTGCAAATCCCGAAAACACATAAAAGGCTTGGGCCCACAAACACATTATGGGCCTTAGCCCATACACAATGGCAACAATCATAGTTACATGATAAATAATAAATGATGAATGGCCCAACCCAAACCTAGAAATCCATCCTCTACACACCAACCCGTACCAACCATCACACATTGGGGATTTCTACAATCAACCCGCCAACCGCTACACACCATATCGACAGCTGTGCTGCCTGTCTTAAAGACCGATCACTGTGTGACCTATGTGGCAAAGCCACAGATCTCCATGCGACCTTAATAATACATCGCAGCATTTTGACAGCTGAGCTGCCTGTCATAAAGACCGATCACTATGTGACCTATGTGGCAAAGCCACTGATCGCTATGCGACCTTCTTCCCCTTCATCATATCAATCCCATCCCATGCATACATACATGCAAAATCAAACAATGTATTACCTAAGAGATTTCAGTTTATCGCATACATCGATACACATAGAGAGATTTCTATGATTACGTACCAGACATCCTCTACCTACCTTTTCTGGGTAATACGACTGCTCACACAGCCTATTTTCCGGCTTTTAGCCCATAACATACATAATACAGATTACTATACAGCCTTTTTCCGGCTTTTAGCCCATAACATATTTATTACAGATTATTTAATGTGCTAGAGATCTACACACCTGATTATCGTTGGAACAAAACTTTCTACGTCGACGCTATCCGTAGTCGACACGGCTGCTATCTGCCTAAGGTGTTGTTCAGAAGCTGGTAACGAAACATTAGGTTAAGGCACGACTAGCGAAAAGAAAACGATTGATCATCTTAAGGAGAATTGAAATCCTTACCTTGAAATCCCGAAAAGTGATAACCCTTAGAGACTAGCGATTTTCGGCTTTCAAATCTAAGAGATCTTCCCACACAGAGAGTTTCGGCAACTTCCAAAAGATTCCGGCTTTTATGGAGAAATCGGCACAAGAGGAAAAGAATGGAATAGAGAGTGAAGTAAGAGGTTTCGGCTTTTAAGAAAGGTTCGAAAAAGAGATGAACAAGAAGAGGCTTAGGCGTTTTCGGCTTTTAGAAGAAAGAAGAGAAAAGAACAATGGAGTTTTCGGCTTTTAGAAGAAAGAAGAGAAAAAAACAATAGAGTTTTCAGCTTTTAGAATCAAAGTGAAGATGAGGGAATAGAGTTAAGAATTTCGGCTTTCACTTAGAGAAGAAGAGAAAGAAAGGATGGAAACCCTAAATGCCGAAAAATAAAGAAGAGAACCCTCACCTGGCTATTTAAAGTTTCAGCACTCCTTAGCCATATCAGAAACCGATTTCTCCTCCCCCTCAGAGTTTGAAATTTGGCCACCACTTAGCCTTGCAGACAATTCCTATCTTTTCTCCTTTATCTTCCATATTATCAACTATAATATCTACATTATCCCATTCACATAAACCCTCCTATTTTTGAGCCTTGTTGCTGTCCACTCCACCTAACCCTAATGCCAAAAATTAGCTAACTTAAATTAAAAGAATTGGGCTCCATGAAATTTAAATTTGGGCCCCTTACTCCCTTGTGTGGCGTCACCTTCTTGCTCCCTAAGTGGCGCCACTGGCCACTGGGCCACAAGCCCATTTTGATATTTTAAACACAGATACCACCTTTTAAACCCTATAATGCCCAACAGACAATTTTAACCAAGGCCTCTGCCTAAGCCTGAGCCCAATTTGGACCCCTAACACTTAAATTAACTCATTACACATGTTCACACATTAAACGCATAGGCCCAAAAATTCAGGATCTTACAGTTCTACCCCCTTAAAGAAATTTCGTCCTCAAAATTTCCAACAAACTATTAATTGTACTACCCAAGTCTCACCACTATGCTTTCTCTGCGCACTCTAATTTAATAATATATAAACATTGCACGCATACAGTTTCTATACCCAAAAATATAGCATCCACACAAAACATACCCGACTTAATAGTGATTGAACAATCCCGAGCCTTATGCTCCTCAGACCCGCATCTTAAACACGTTCCTAACTTCCTCCAACATTCACCCAGATGACGCCTTCTGCAATATTCGCAAACCCGAAAGTTTGGACGTACCTTAACATGCTTCACAGAACGAGACTGCAACCCTAGAAAACTATGATCTCTTTTTTTCTTATAGTCCATGCACCCAAATCGAAGTGTTTCATCGATTTCTTTAACCTCCTTCAGTACCTCACTAACTAGCTGAGTCAGCACATCAGTCCTAACACTTCCACGGCCTCGGCCGCAGCCTCTTCTTTCTTCTAGCACTCATCGTTGATTCTCATATTATCTGAATTAGAAATTTTATGAATTATTAATTTCTTTCACTGATTAACCATGAACCATCTTATGGAACGTAGTTTTAAGAGTGGTTCTTTCGAATACGAACCTATCTACAGTTTCAGTCTCAAGTTTATCTCCTAATTCTAGGAACCACATACATCAATCAACATACATCAATCATACAAGTAGCATCCATGCACACACATTCATTGCATAAGGATTTTTTTTCATCGTTTCACTACCTAGGGGTTTTTCCGTAGTTTTGCCCTACAGGGTATTTTCCAAAATAAAGTATCTTGGTGATTTTCTTTGAATTAGAGGTACTTTGGTACAGTTTTTTTTTAACGAGGGTATGAGGTATCTTGGTGTTTTTTTTAAAGCAGGGGTACTTTGGAAAATCTAATTTTGCAATTCGGGTTGCTCTTGTAAATCTAGGGGTTTTCGGGTAAATTTTGCAAAACATGGGTATTTTATAAAATCACGGTTGTTTTGGAAACTTTCACAAACGGGTATTTTGGAAATTTTACCGACCGGAGTGTTTCGGTAGTTTTCACAAATTTTGTAGTTTCACAATTCTGGAGTATTTTGGAAATTTTCACAAATCAAGTGTATTTTTGAAATTTTTACAAAATTTGGGGGGTTTTTTATTATTGTGAAATAGGGTGGCTGGTCCCTTTCGGGTTTTAATTTATAGATTTTGGCCCGTCAACAAATCCTCGTAGCTAAGGTGAACAGTCACTACGCACCAGGTAGGATTCCAGCGAAGAGGAGGTGAGTCACTAGGACTGCTTAAGTACCAAGCTCTCCCTGAATCTAATCCTAGACATGCGTATGCCTGTTGCCGCACCCTAACCCAGCGACTTGTTCACGGGTTTCTTTGGATAGATTAAGAATTTAAAGAGTTGTTTAAACTAAGCCTAAAGTCCATCAATGCCTAACATACTAGTGTAGTCCATCAAGCCCATCAAACTCAATCATGCATATCATATCAAGAGTTAGAATACTTACCTGCGTGGATCGGGTGCCAGTAGACTCGAAGGCCATATCTTCTTTCAGAATTTTTTTCCAAATTCACATCAACTTTACCAAAACATTACTAGGCCCATTTCACAGCCCGAGTTTTGAACTGGGCTCTGATACCAAAATCTGGTATGCTACGGGTTGTACATTGAAAACTTTTGCTTTGTGGGTTTTGGAAATCGTAAGTTAATAAGACAATACTTAAATAAATAAGTGACATTTTTTAAAAAAAAACCTTGTATTATTATTATTTCGTATAATTAAACCTTTGTCACAATTTCATAAGTTGCAAATATTAAAAACTACTTGGTGAACATAAACTATGGGGCCTTATTACATAAATATTCCCAAAATAAAAACTTAAAGGAAAAACAAAAATAATCTATAAAAATAAAAATTTGATGGCCCCTCGAGTCTGCCTCGGCTCTTATGTCCACGATCTACTGCTCATCTGAAAAGTCAAGGAAAATAAGGGGTGAGTCACCAAGACTCAGTGTGCAAATCCCGAAAACACATAAAATGCTTGGGCCCACAAACACATTATGGGCCTTAGCCCATACACAATGGCAACAATCATAATTACAAGATAAATAATAAATGATGAATGGCCCAACCCAAACCTAGAAATCCATCCTCTACACACCAACTCGTACCAACCATCACACATTGGTGATTTCTACAATCAACCCGCCAACCGCTACACACCATATCGACAGCTGTGCTGTCTGTCTTAAAGACCGATCACTGTGTGACCTATGTGGCAAAGCCACCGATCGCCATGCGACCTTAATAATACATCGTAGCATTTCAACAGCTGAGCTGCCTGTCATAAAGACCGATCACTATGTGACCTATGTGGCAAAGCCACCGATCGCTATGCGACCTTCTTCTCCTTCATCATATCAATCCCATCCCATGCATACATACATGCAAAATCAAACAATGTATTACCTAAGAGATTTCAGTTTATCGCATACATCGATACACATAGAGAGATTTCTATGATTACGTACCTGACATCCTCTGCCTACCCTTTCTGGGTAATACGACTGTTCACACAGCCTATTTTCCGGCTTTTAGCCCATAACATACATAATACAGATTACTATACAGCCTTTTTTCGGCTTTTAGCCCATAACATATTTATTACAGATTATTTAATGTGTTAGAGATCTACACACCTGATTATCGTTGGAACAAAACTTTCTACGTCGACACTATTCGTAGTCGACACGGCTGCTATCTGCCTAAGGTGTTATTCAGAAGCTAGTAACGAAACATTAGGTTAAGGCACGACTAACGAAAAGAAAATGATTGATCATCTTAAGGAGAATTGAAATCCTTACCTTGAAATCCCGAAAAGTGATAAACCTTAGAGACTAGCGATTTTCGGCTTTCAGATCTAAGAGGTCTTCCCACACAGAGAGTTTCGGCAACTTCCAAAAGATTCCGGCTTTTATGGAGAAATCGGCACAAGAGGAAAAGAATGGAAAAGAGAGTGATGTAAGAGGTTTCGGCTTTTAAGAAGAGAAAGAAAAGATGGAAACCCTAAATACCGAAAAATAAAGAAGAGAACCCTCACCTGGCTATTTAAAGTTTCAGCACTCCTTAGCCATATCAGAAACCGATTTCTTCTCCCCCTCAGAGTTTGAAATTCGGCCACCACTTAGCCTTGCAGATAATTCCTATCTTTTCTCCTTTATCTTCCATATTATCAACTATAATATCTACATTATCCCATTCACATAAATCCTCCTATTTTTGAGCCTTGTTGCTGTCCACTCCACCTAACCCTAATGCCGAAAATTAGCTAACTTAAATTAAAAGAATTGGGCTCCATGAAACTTAAATTTGGGCCCCTTACTCCTTTGTGTGGCGTCACCTCCTTGCTCCCTAAGTGGCATCACTGGCCACTGGGCCACAAGCCCATTTTGATATTTTAAACACAGATACCACCTTTTAAACCCCATAATGCCCAATAGACAATTTTAACCAAGGCCTCTGCCTAAGCCTGAGCCCAATTTGGACCCCTAACACTTAAATTAACTCATTACACATGTTCACCCATTAAACGCATAGGCCCAAAAATTCAGGATGTTACAACTGGGTATAATGCCACAAACTCAGTTTGATAAATCATATCCGAATATTGGAGGTCATGCCCTATTACGAATGTAACTTAACCCTTTTAATTAAATAAAAATTTTTATTCATGACTATTACATAGTTTCACTTCGAATGAAATTTACTAAGTATGTACAATGAATGGTTTCAGGTTCGGTGCATGGTAATTAAATCATAATGATACCTATGTTTTCAATTTTTTTCTATCGTAAGTACCTTAATTCACAAATATGCAAACATGAGTTCATTCTTTGATCACACCACTTAACTTGCTCTGTATGCATAATAGCCTAGTTGCCACTTCTTAGCGTAGTCTTGGCATCGTCCCTCCAGGCTCAGACTCATACAAGCAAACCTAAAAACACAATACACTGAAGCAAGTCCATGAGAACTGACTGAGGGAAAACTTTATTTACCTTAATAATACTTATCTTTTGTGACAGACGAAACATCTTATTGATCTTATCTATCGCGACCCTTAAACTTTATTTCTGGCGAGTACCTTTGCACAATCTATCATTCATATATCACTTTTTTACTTTCGTCTAATCCTTCATATACTTATACCAGTTTCCTTTCTAGAGATCCACATGCATCTATAACATTATTGCCTATACCTGATTAATTCTAAACCAACGTATTATCACAATCGTGCATAAACACGTCACAGGTGGCAGAGACCTCCTTCGAGCCTATATAGAGTCAAATCCTTATTCAATCCACCCTTTAAGTATTACCTAGTATTTCCTTATGATTCCTCAACTCATTATTTTCAATCGACTCTTGGTCATAAGTAGTACTAAACGTAAAGTTGACAAATAGTTTGGGCATGCTGAAATTACTAACACACTCATGAGTCCTAATAACCAATCCTTTCCTCCTAAGGATTCTTTCGATGGAAAATCATACACTCCACTATCTCCTTGATTCATCTTCTTCGGTTGTTCCTTACCTTCACATGGTATTTACCTTGAATTCTTCAATTTCCTTAATTCATTCCAATCTTTCTATTTGTACTCAAGGGCCATACAGAATACGCCATAAGAACTACACATCTTGTAATCATCGTAGGGATTACCCTTCCCATTTCACTGCAATACATTTCCCTCAAGTATTTCTCTGAATAAATTAAATTCAGAGTTCACTAAAAGTTTCAATACTTTAGAACTCGCCACATACACTATTCCTTCAGGGTTCATTACCCTTACCGTACTTTCAGAGCTCACTGGATATATATTTACTGTTCATCGTACATATGATTCCTTCAAAGTTTGTTGTACATACTATGCTTACAAGGAACCATACATATCGTTCCTTCTTAGTCCACCAAGAATTCCTTTCCTTTCATTCAAGGTTTGCTATCGAGACTCTCCCTTCAAATGGTTGCCACAAGGGCTACTGTAAAATGAAAAATATATAGGATTTTTCCTATGTAATTTATCACCTTTTTACTTAAATTCGTTGTTAAAACTAAGTAATTGTTTAATAAATTAATGTAATATGTGGAAATATGAAATTAGGACATAGGAATTATTAAAATGTGATTTTGTGCTTTATTATATAGTTTTCATGCATAAAATGGCTTATTTTATACTTATTTGAACATCTTATATTTTTAAGACATAAAATGGGCCATGCATGATTAAATTAAATAATAAAATATAAAATTATATTTAATAAATCATTTTAAATATTTCATTAATAATTTGGGTTGTAATTAATTATTTAAATTGGATATATTTTATTCCTTCATCCTTTAACTTATTGATTTATTTTGGACAGGTCTGATAGCTTTGTTGGATTACAAAAACCGTCCAAATTGAAGACCAAGTCAACCCAAATTTGACTACACATGTCTGTCCATTTAAACGACTTTTTGGTTTAATTACACAAGGTCCTTGCATTGTTGAAGAAATTAGAGATTTGCCCGAAGATTTACATTAGACCGAGTCTTGGTCCTGAGTTATTTGGCATTTAAACTGCATAAAAATCAAGCAAAAAGCAGCTCAAATTCCACTAATTGTGGCTAGCCACTCATGGAAGAAGTTGGAAGACACTAAACCCAGCTATTTTTAGCAAACTACCCACCTCTCTTCACCTATAAATAAGACCCCTTCATTCCCTTATTCATCATCCCTAATCCATCATCATTCTCTCTATTCTCTCAATCCTCTTTAGCATTTTCCATTCCCCATGCCTAACATCATCTCTTCATAGAGATTTTAACAATTAAGCCTCTTAAAGAGCCATTGGTCAGCCACCTTGGAGAGCCATCAATAAAGGAGCAAAGCGAAAGAGTGAAGAAGTCTCATCGATCAAAGTCTTGGGTGATAGCCACTTTGATTTGGGTTTAATCTTTCTTTTCTTTAATTTAATCTAAAAATGTTTGCTATGTGTTCTTTGTTCTTGTTGACAACAATGTTAGCTTAATTTTTTTTAAGCTACGATGATTGCTTTGATTAAATAATATTTATTTGATTCATGCTTATAATGTTTGTGCCCCAATCAATCATGTTTTCACTTAAAATCAAGTCTGGGTTTCGTTCATACGTGATTGAAATGCACCTAAATTAGCTGAGCTATCCTAACTAGACGAAGGCTAGTGGACACATAATTGAAATGTGCATGCTCAATTTAGATCCTAACCCGATTAAATTGCAAGTTGCATAACAACTCTAACCAAGCTCTGTTATATGCATAGTTTTTAGATTTATGTGATTAAACTGTTTCAAGCCTAACACGTCCCTGTTACCTCACACGAATACTAAGAAACCTTAGTAAATAAGGATCAGTAAAATGCATATTTACTAAGTAAAGGATTCCGAAAGGACCTAATGTGGTTTCCAAACTCATGAAAGATCGAGTTGCTATGGAATTTTTTTCGAATGTTGTTAAGCATGTTGATAATAAATTGAGTTTAATTAAAGTAATTGTCCTTGTTTATTTATGTTATAATTGTTGCAAATTGTATTTAATTTTGCTAAAATCTATTTCATCCATATAGTTTGCATACTTAGGATAATTTGCATTAGGGATCATTGCATTTAGTTTAATATACTTAATTTTAATCATCACTTCTCAACCATATTGTGTTTTTATTTACCAAGTTGCTAGTATAATTTTACAATTGAATGACTTAGCACAAATACAATCCTTATAGAGACGATAACTCGATACTTACTTATTACTTGATAACGACTGTGTACACTTGCACAAACCTACGCGTTACAAGTTTTTGGCGCCATTGCCGGGGATTGTTAACTATTGCCACAGTCTTTTTTTGTGTGGAATTATTTACTTTCAATTCGGTTTATTTCTAACATTACTAACTTATTCTTTTTAATTTTTTGATTTTTGTAACACCCCAAACCCGGTCAAAACGCTACGAAACAAGTTCCCGGTTAGTTTTTATTGAAAACTCCTTTATTTGCTTTGTGTTTGCAGAAATCTGGTGCATGTATAGTTGAAATCGTTAAGTTGCTTTGAAATCCCAAAAATCTAAATGAGTTAAACTTAGTTACTTTAAAACCGTTTGTATTGGAGTTTTGGAAAAACTTGGATTTGAAAATCATTTAAGTTAGCTTAACTATCATCTTATGTGTTTTGTTACCCGATGGTAACGTTTAGAAAACCCATTGCGTAGTATAATTTCGAAAACTTGATTATCAGGTTATTTAAAACATGTTAAACAGTTTACTTGGCAACATTTAAAAAGTTTAGAGCAGATATGATAGAACCAACATAAAAAAATATACTAATGGCCTTATTACAACCCAAATAAAACCGAAATATAAAGTAAAGTACCCAAGTCAAAAGTCCATGTAAAACTGGAAACAAGTATCGCATGGCCACCTCGAGTCGAGTCCACCCGGCTCCCCATCCACGATCTACGAATCACCTGAAAAGATAAGGGAGAAGGTGAGTCACCAAGACTCAGTGCATAATCCCCCTCCTGATTATTGCATCATGCTTACACAAATCATAATCAAGCAACATATCATGCACCCAAACCTAGCCATCCACAACTCCGTTTCCTACCCCGTGTGGTACCAAACCACTGGTGGTGCCAAACCACTGGTGACCCAAAGTCACTGATATCAATAATAATGTGGTGCCAAACCAGTGGTGACCCAAAGCCACGAATAATCCATATGTGGGGCCAACCCACGTTGTGATACCAAATCACTGGCGACAATCCCGTTTATCAAATGTGGGGCCTACCCACTGTGGTGCTAAGCCACTGGGACGAGTCGCTATGAGGTGCCAAACCTCTGGTGACCCAAAGTCACAAATATTAACTGTGGTACCAAACCACTGGTGACCCAAAGTCACAGATATCAATCTTCCCCCTCCTCTCATATCACCCACAATAATGCATTGCATATACATATCATGCCATCATGCTTAATCATTAAACATATAGTGAAACATAGCATATGCAATTTCATCAGAATCAGATATCTTAAACTCAACAAACGGACTTACCCGAAATCCTTGCTCATACCCCTAAGGGTACCATATCGAAATCTACACAGTTTCGGCTTTTAACATAGTTTAGGTTATTAACAAGTTTACAACGATTATGAAGTGTGTAAGTTACGCACCTGGTTACTAACGCGATTATCGGATCCCGTAGCTCAAGATCTAACGCCCTAGATCCCCCTTTTCCTACATTCGGCCAACACTAAGATCATTAGCAAAAGCCATTTGGCCAAACCCATAAATCCCGAAGAGTTAACACAGAACTAACCATAATCCTTACCTTCCTTCTTCCGTACTTTAGACAAATCCCGAAACGCTCGATAACACGTCTTCCCTACAATCGGCCAAGATCTTAAACATCATAATGTAATAGCCTTCGGCTTTTCACATGGATAATAAAAGACTAAGTCGACAGATGCCCTTACCACAATCTCTAACAACCCGATTGGTAGAGGGTAGGTGTCCACGATCCACTGCTTCAAAGTCCCGAAGATCTTAGGTGAAACCGATTTCATAGTTGAATGAGAACCAAGATAAATGCCGAAATTCGGCTTTTGTTCTTTGTAAGTCGACAGAGAAAAGAAGAAGAAAATAATAGAGATTCGGCCTAGAACACTTACCCACTCCAAAACCAATTAGAGCAGAAGACCAAAGAGATCTACCCTTGATTGATATTCGGCCAAAAAGTTAGAACAAGAAGAGGAGAGTAAAGAGATTTCGGCAACGGGGTAGAGTGATCAAGGTGATTCAGCTATGGCTTAAGAAAAGAAATCAAAAGATTCGGCCAAGGTTCTTTGATGAAAAACGAAAGAGGATCAATCGAGGTTGTCGGCTTTTGAAGGTGGAAGAGATGGAAAAGAGAAATGGAAATAAATGGATTCGGCAATGAGAGGAAGAGAAAAAGGTTTCGGCACAAGAGAGGATGAAGAGAAAAGGAAGTTGTCGATTTGAGAAGAAGAGATGTTGATGCAGTTTTGAACAAATATGAGAGAAAAGAGAGAATGTAGTGAAAGGGATTCGGCCTTGGAGAGGTTCGGCCAAAGGGGTTTCGGTTCAAAGAAGAAAAAGAGAGGGCTCAAATGGTTCTAAGAAGATTCGGTTTGCCTAAAAGAGAAATCGACAGAGGCCTAAAAACTGTCGGCTTTTGCTTCAAACAGGTGCATTAAGGAAAAGATCGACAAAGCTAAGGGAGGTTTCAGCTTTAGCTCACAACCGATTGCACTATGGCCTAGACTAGCCAAAAATGTCCTCCCAAGTTGTCTATGGAGGGACGGCACACTTAGCGAGCTCCCCAACCGAACACTCCTCCTCCACAATTCAAATTTCGGCAAACTCCACAAAATTCTCCTGGCCAACCATTCAAATGAGTTTGAATTATTCAAACTCCTAAATTCTCTCTTCTCCACCCGTTTAAATCTATTGACTTGTTCAACAGTTATCCATCAGTGTTTGAGCTGAGCACAACTTTCCCCTCTCTGGCGTCAAAAAGAATTAGCAGCAAGGGATTTCTGCAGCTCGAACCCAAGCTCTCCTTCCCTGCATGTGGCGTCACTTCTCAAGGCCCTAAGTTGCGCCTCCCTGCCACTTTACCAAGGCTATTCTTGTGCTTAAATTTACCACGGAATATTCTTAACCCCCATCTCCTTCAGCTCCCCTTAACCAAAGCTTGAAAATAAAATTTTTCCTATAGCTCGGGCCTACCCTTGGCTTATACCTAGACCCTAGAGCACCTCAATTAATAACACAATCAAGCCATACACATGCAAACAGTTCAACCATAATAGCCCCTATTTAAGGATGTTACAATTTTCTTTTAAGGTGTTTATGAGCATAGATCGGACTATCGATTTACTCCCTATAGACCCTGAAATTGAGTGAACTTTCAGACAAAGAAGACGTGAACGAACAGCTCAAAGACAAGTCAAGATGGGCCTGGAAATCAGGATCAAGACCAAGGTAATGAAGCTGATCGTGTACGAATTTGTAACACGTAGGTTTGTGCAAGTGTACACAGTCGTTATCAAGTAATAAGTAAGTATCGAGTTATCATCTTCACAAGGATTGTATTTGTGTTAAATCACTTAATTGTAAAATTATACTAACAACTTGGTAAATAAAAACATAATATGGTTGAGAAGTGATGATTAAAATTAAATATATTAAACTAAATGCAATGATCCCTAATGCAAATTATCATAATTATGCAAACTATATGAATGAAATAGATTTTAGCAAAATTAAACACAATTTGCAACAATTATAACATAAATAAGCTAGGAAAATTACTTTAATTAAACTCAATTTATTATCAACGTGCTTAATAACATTCGGAAAAACATTCCATGGCAACTCGATCTTTCATGAGTTTGGAAACCACATTAGGTCCTTCCGGAATACTTTACTTAGTAAATACGCATTTTACTAATCCTTATTTACTAAGGGTTTCTCAACATTCGTGTGAGGTAATAAGGACATGTTAGGTTTGAAATAGTTTAATCACACAAATCTAAAAATTATACAGATAACAGAGCTTGGTCAGAGTTGTTATACAACCTGCAATTTTATCGGTTAGGATCTAAATTGAGCATGCACATTTCAATTATGTGTCCACTAGTCGTCGTCTGGTCAGGATCGCTCAGCTAGTTCAGGTGCATTTCAATCACGTATGAACGAAATGCAGACTTGATTTTAATTGAAAACATGATCAATTGAAGCACAAACATTATAAGCATGAATCAAATAAATATTATTTAATCAAAGCAATCATCCTAGCTTAAATAAAATTAAGCTAACATTGTTGTAAACAAGAACAAAGAACACATAGCAAACATTTTCAGATTAAATTAAAGAAAAGAAAGATTAAACTCAAATCAAAGTGGCTGTCACTCAAGACTCTGATCGACGAGGCTCCTTCGCTCCTTCACTTTGCTCCTTTGCTAATGGATCTCCAAGGTGGCCGACCAAGGGCTCTTTAAGAAGCTTAATTGCTAAAATCTCTATGAAGAGATGATGCTAGGCATGGGGAATGGAAAATGCTAAAGAGAATTGAGAGAGAAGAGAATGATAAGGGATGAGGGATCATGAATGAATGAATGAGGGGGTCTTATTTATAGGTGAGGAGAGGGGGATAGTTTGCTAAAAATAAGAGGTTCCATCTCTTGAAGAATCGTCAAAGGGTGGTCGGCCATGAGTTGAGAAAATTGAGCTGATTTTTGCTTGATTTTTGCTCAATTTAAGTGTCATAACAACTCAGGACTGAGACTCGGTCAAGTGTAAATCTTCAGGTAAATCTTTAATTTCTTCAACATTGCAAGGACCTTGTGCAATTAAACCAAAAAGTGGTTTATGTGGACAGCCAAGTGTAGCTGAAAATTGGGTTGACTTGGTCTCCAATTTGGACGGTTTTGTAATCCAACAAAGCTATCAGAACTGTCCAAAACAAATCAATAAATTAGAGGACTAAAGAATAAAATTTATCCAATTTAAATAATTAATTATAACCCAAATTATTAATGAAATATCTAAAAATGAATATTTAAATATAATTTTATATTTTATTATTTAATTTAATCATGCATGGCCCACTTCATGTCTTAAAAATATAATATGCTCAATTTAATATAAAATAAGTCTTTTTATGCATGAAAACTATATAATAAAGCATAAAATCACAATTTAATAATTATTATGTCTTAATTTCATATTTTCACATATTTCATTAGTTTATTAAACAATTACTTAGTTTTAACAACAAATTTAAGTAAAAAGGTGAAAAATTATATAGGAAAAATCTTATATATTTTTCTGTTTACACACCTCCAAACTGAAATCATTGCTCGTCTCGAGAAATGGTTATGCATAGAAAAAGGTCTTGCTAAGGCAAAATTGCTAATTGTGTAAGCAGCATCAATCTTTGTCCCATACTCATGCATTAATAACTTCATGTTCATAGATCTTCTTTATTAACAAGTAATTCATATGCAAACACTTATAGAATTTTATACTAAGTTTCAAAATATGCCAACATGAATCATAGTTTGTATGTATGTCACAACCACAGATAACATTCTTCATTCAACATAATTTCTTATCAATCAAGCAAACAATCATAAGGCTTATTTATGATCTTCATATGTTGAACTTAGTACTTCCTCTCCACTAATGTAGGTGGCATAAGCATCAAATCAATAGGTCTTTTATAAGGTTGTAATGGGGCTCGGTTAAAGGTTGGGATTTTAAGAGATGGGACATTTTGGTTTCAAAATCTTAACCTTTAACTCTGTCTTGGATTTCTCGAATTGCAGCCTTCTTCTTTAAGTGAACCTTTGGAACACTCCTAAACTTATTTTGAACTCAAGCGCATACATTTTTCCTTTTTTAAGACTGAGCAAACTTTTCTTCACTCTCTATTCGTCTCTCTCTTTTTATTTTAAAGCATGATCACATACATCTTTTTGAAAATTTTCTCAAATGTTGATTACCAAGACAACTTTAGTTAAGATGGGTGCACAAAATTAGGATAACTTAAAAAGATGGTAATTGGCTTATAATGTGGGTTCATTGCAATAAACAGGCCTTTAGGCTCAAAATTACAGTTTCAAGGGTCTAATATCATAAGGTTGACTTGAAAAGGCTCAAACGATCCAAAGAAATAGTGCCTATCTCATTTTAGATTTTTATGTCCCCTAGGATTTCACCTCAAGAAAGTTACTAAGTCAATTATAAAGATATAAACCTTCATGCATGTCTAATCTCAAGAGAAACTAAGTTTTCATGGCAAAGATTACTATAGCTAAGATCATACAAGCATTCCATTCTTTATGATAACATACTTTCACTCACATATAATCATCATTCATACTTGCATACAAACTATCTGATTAACAAAAAACGTCTCTAAACATTCATTTGTTAAAACATACTTATGAAAGAAATGACTGAAACATAGTTGAAAATTTAAAAATTTGAGCAATTTATTTGCCTTTCCCCCCTTTAAAAAGAAGCAATGTCCTCATTGCAAGAACAAAGTAATGAATGAAAACTGAACACCAGGTAGGGTTGTAAAGAAAGAGAGGTGAGTCATTAAGCTGCTTAAATACCAAGTCTTTCCTAAAAACCCAATCCTAGACATGTTCATTCCCATTGCCACATCACTTAGTCTTTTTCTTTCTAAAGAATTGTTAAGTTTATTTATGCTTACTATGTTTTATTCTGCAGAAATTAAATCCTAATTATGAAATAAATAAATTCCTAAATACCTAAAAATAATAAAGATAAGAATCCCCCCTTTTATTTTTTTGACTCATTCCCTTTATCTTCTTTAGCTCCATCTCCGCTTGCATTGTAACACCCCGAATTTAGGCCTAGTAGAATTGGGCCTATTGAGCTTTGGGTCTCATAAAATTTTTAAGTGAGAAAGAAAATGACAAATGACATGATGGCTTTAAGGGTTTAATGAATTTGGAGTGTCTAGGTATGTTGGGGAAACTTTGGGTTCGAGTTTTGTGGTGGAGGATTCTGAATTTAATTAATTATGGAATCAGGGTTGTGAGTAGTGAGCTTTTAAATAAAAATAAGTGAAAAATGGCACAAAGAAGCCTGTGGTGAAGTGGCTAAGAGACGCCACTAGGGTGTATAGAGGTGGCGACATATGCATGCAGGGAGGTCTGAGGTCCGAGTGCTAGCTTAGTTTTATTTTGGAGTTCAATTTTAGGCTTCTAGAAAGCTGGAAGTGGCGTGTAGAGGGACTCTAAGGAGAAGTGATTAGTAGAGAGAATTTAGGCGAAGGATAAAGGAGTTATCAGGGAGAAAAGTTAGGAGATGAGGAGTGTGGATGAGGTGGTGCCGAATGGGACTCTGAGGAAAGGCATTTTTGGCTTGTGGCTATAAAAGGAGAGTGTCGAATCCTTTGAAGGATTCTTTGAGTTGCCATTTTTATTTTTCTTTCTTTTCTTCCCTTCAATCGGTTCTTCCCATAGCCAGATTCTCCCATTGCCGAAATCTCCTAAAGCCGAATCCCTTTGTGCCGAATTCTTTTGAAGGGCTCTTTCGATTTTCAATACTTTTCTCTTTTCTCCCATAGCTGAATTCTCTCATTGTCGAATTACCACCATCTTTTTCCTTGCTGAAATTCCTATTAGTGCCAGATCTTTGTGGTTGTTCCTCCACCAAAAATCGATTGTTATCTACTAGCGGTCAAGGTTAAAAGCCGAATCTCGTTCAGTAGCTATCTAGGCCGCAGGATCAAAAGTGGATTCGGTAAGTTTCAGTTAACCCCTTATTGTTTTTTGTTAAAAGCCGAAGGGCTGTCTAACTTCTCATTGTCATTAATCTTGTATTAACAAGGGTAAGGTTCAAATATCGCAAGCGTGGTAAGGATCGTTAGCAAAGTGTAAGTGTACTCAACTCAATTATGGTTTAAGTAAATGGCTGAATGTAAGTATGATCTATAGGGGTGACTTGTGTGGTTTATGAGTCACTTGAAGTTTGATGGTGTATGTGTGAGTGTGGATCTAGGGGATACTCGTGATTAGTAGCTAAGGAAGGGCTATTAGAACCCGGTGGCACACGGTAAGGCTTCGGCTTTTGGTAAATATTTTGATTAAGTATGGGTGATTGATTGAAGGTTGGTTGGTTGTAGGTTCAAGACCAAGGATAGTATAGCACGTCGCAGTAACCATGTGTGTACAAACACTACACACACATGATATCAGCAATGCCGAAAATCTGAAAAGTCGAAAATGGCTGAATGGGCCCGATGGGCCCTGAGGCTAAGTTGATGAAATTGATTGATTTGGTTATATGAATTGAGTTAGTCATGCATGCTACATGATCTGGAATTATTTTGGGCCTAATAGGCCATATGAATGAGATCTGGGCCTAATGGGCCATAAGGATGTGATTTGGGCTTAATGGGTTATATAAACGTGAAATGGGCTTGATGGGCTTTATGGGGACGTAGACAAGTATGCTAGTGTTTAATGGACTTTAGGCCTAGCTCTGAACAACTCTTAAACCACATAAGACTTAATCTAATAATTAAACATGTCTGTGGACAAGTCGCTGGGTTAGAGTGTGGCAACGGACATATGCATGTCTAGGATTGGATCTAGGAGGAGCTTGGTACTTAAGCGGTCCTAGTGGCCCACCTCATCTTCTCTGGAATCCTACCTGGTGCATAGTGTTTGTTCACTTTAGCCGCAAGGACTTGTTAATGGGCCAAAGTTCATAACTAAAATCCGAGAAGGACCAAAATACCCCTGATTTGAAAATTACCAAAATACCCTTAGTTTGAAAATTACCAAAATACCCTTAGTTTGAAAATTTCCAAAATATCCTTAGATTTGCAAAATTACTAAAATACCCCTGATTTGTAAAATTACCATAATACCCTTGATTTACAGAATTACCAAAATATTCCTAATTTACAAAATTTCCAAAACACCCCTGTTTTGCAAAATTACCTAGATACCTCTGTAGGGTAGAATTACGAAAATACCCCTAGGTAGTGAAATGACTAAAATACCCCTAAGTTCCGAATGTGTGAAAATGTGTATGTTGCATTCATGAAATATATGTTGCACTTGGGTGGGTTTTGATGATACAGGGGAAGATTTGAGGATCACATAGTCGCTTGACGACGTGGATCCATCGGTGGCTTTAAGCCCATTATAGCAGCTTTGCTGCAACGTTTGAGCAGTGCCGCTGTTGGTGCTACCTTTGGAGTGTAGGGATGGGTGGGTTGATATTTATATCCCCACAGGAGTGTAGGGTTGGAAAGGAAATAGAGTGCAGGGTTGGATCTGGGATGGGTGCATTGCATTCATGTGATAGTGATGTGATATGAGGTCATTGTGGGCTAAGGCCCAGGACCACCGTTTTTAATAGGGCTTAGGCCCAATGTGATAATTGTATGTTGATTGGATTACCAAGGGTCGTACATACTGAGTTTCGAAACTCACCCCCTTTTTATTAAATGTTTCAGGTGATCCTCAGTAAACGGCTCGACATGGGAGAGGACTCGGAGATGGCCACACTACAGGATACTTAGAAAGTTTTATTTATTTGTCTCAAAAGACATGGTTTTAATTACTTTATTTCATTGGACGTAATAAGGCCTTGTACTCCGATTTGACTTTGGATTTTTAGTTTCGTTGTTTTAACTATTTACTTAATTATTAAACCTGAGTAAATTTCTTATGTTTAAACATGGTTTTCAGAATACTTAAAATAATTAAATGGGCTTTTATCATTACTTAACAAGACTCAAGGATTTTGGGCTTTTGGATCTTAAATTTTAACTTAGCAAAATCGTTCTGAATTATGCCTTTGATGTGACATTCCTGGATTCGGCCATAACATCTGGGCTGGGTCTGGGGGTGTTACATGCATAGTCAATATCTTCCGTCCATGTCTCAAAGATAACATCTGGGAACTCAGGAACAAAAGTATTAGAGATATTCTTAAAAGTATTTCGAATTGAGTCATCTCTAATTTTTTCATATTTCTAGTAAGTTTGTTTTTGATTGTGCATGAACTTGTACAAATCCATCAGAATTGACAACTCTGATTTATTTGAAGTACTTGCATAAGTTAGCATAGGAGTTGTAGATTCAGGTTCAACATTTAGCTTGACTGGTTCTTATTCTAGCTCAACCCTTGGTTTAGGGTTTACAGATCCTTCAATTGGTTTAAGATTGTTTGATTCCTTATTAGACTCTTCTTCTTCAATGTCTGTAACTGAATTAGCTTCAGTTTCAAGTTCATTTGTTGACTCCTCAGTATCTGGCTTAGTTGGCTCTTCTTACTCGCCTTGATTCAGCTTATGCACCCTCTCTACTAACCTTTCAAGATCATAATTTGTAATGCTCCCTTGAACATATAGCCCATTCAAATTTTGCTTGTGTTTTAACACGAGCATTTAAGAAAAGTGAAGTGATTAATGATGGGAAATAAGCACTTCTTGTCTTCTTTTTAGCACATTCATGAATCTCCTTGAGAATAATTTTCCCAACATTAATGGACTTTTCTGGCAAAATTACATATAATAAGAGCATATGTTCCATCGAGATGGTGGAACTATGTGAGATAGGCATAAAACTGTAGCGAATTAAATAAAACCATACCTTTGCTACTAGTTTTAGGTATTCCCTTTGACAAGAATGACTCCCATACTTTCTTAAAATCCATTGGGATCCCAGATTTGTCACAACATCTAGCACTTGATGAAGAAAATCCCAATTGATATTGTTCATCACAGGGTAGTACTCATCTTCTTCAACATCAGGTAAGTTAAACAAATCATGATGGATTTAGAAGTAAGAGGTACCTTTTTCTTTCAAACGATGACCTCAGTAGCATCTTGCATAGTCAAACTGGCATAGAATTCTCAAACTAGTTCATCATCGAGAAGTGAACGAGCATCACAAAATCATTCCCACTTGAGAGCATTGATTTTCTTTCTAATTGGTATAGGAACAACCATCAAATCATTATTCTTCATGTCAAAACCTTTTTTCGACATCATAGGTTGATGCTTGAAGATTGAATCAAATCTCTCTTTCACTTCTTCATCGATCAAAATCGGGTTTTCAGGAGTAGTCTTTGAAGATCTGGTTCTTTTGCGAGACATGATATCTTTTCCCAAAAATTCGACAAAGTTTCTGCATAAGGGAGAAAAGAGAAATCGACAAAGTGGGTAGAACATGCTACGGCAAAAATCTTGCGACAACAAGGATGGTGCAGTGGCGATGACGACGTGCGACAACAATGGCTGGGTGCGGCAACGACAGCAATGTGCGACAGCAACGATGGCTCTTCGGCAATCTCTTTACGGCGACAATAAGAGATTTTAGCAAAAAGGGAAGAGAACTAGGGTTTCTTTCAGAATTTGAGGTTGACAGCACAAGATGGAGGTTTAAAGATTTTTAGGGTTTAAGCAAATTACTTTGAGGGCTATGAAAAATAGTAGAATGAAGAGGGGTTTATATAGGGAAAAATTGGGGCAACATGTAGCAAAAATTTAGCTATATTAGGGTTACTTGGGTGATAAGTAATGGGTGTGACGGCAAGGCATGGATTTTTCCCTCCTTTTTGCTGTCTTGAGCCTCAAACTCAAACTGTATTTATAAACTTACTCAAGAAATAAAATTGATTAGTACTTGGGCCAAATTTGACCTCCTTTAGTAACATAAAAATTTAAAATTTAAACAAAACAAATAAAACTTAAAAATTTTAAATTTTAATTAGAAAATTTCTTCTTAACAAATTACATTAAATTAATTCCCAAGAAAGGTTGGAGGGGTCACAGCGGTCCCGCTTAAGTACCAATCTCCTTAGACAGAATTAATTAAATGTAATAAGTTAAGAATATAAGTTTTAGTTATTTATTTATTTACAAAATAAGTTCATGTAAAATCAAGGGTCTGTTAGTTTGAACGAGGATTCAACTCGCTCAACTTCACCATCCCAGTAGTGTTTGAGACGCTGACCATTAACTTTAAACGTACCTCCGTAATTGTTGTACAATTCAACAGCTCCATAAGGATAAACTCGGTAGATGGTATAGGGTCCTTTCCATTGGGATTTAAGCTTCCCAGGAAATAACTTCAACCTTGAATCAAACAACAAAACCTTCTGACCTTCTTTAAACTCGCGAGGTTGTATATGACTATCATGCCATCTCTTCGATCTTTCTTTACACATTTTGGCATTGTCATAGGAAAATAACCTCAGCTCTTCCAACTCATCAAGTTGTAACATTCTTCTCTCACTGGCTTGCTTAATATCAAAGTTCAACTGCTTCAAAACCCAGTGAGTTTTATTCTCCAACTCTAATGGCAAATGACATGCCTTTCCAAAGACTAATCGATAAGGAGTCATTCCTAACGGAGTCTTAAATGCTATTCGATAGGCCCATAATGCATCATCGAGCCTTCAAGACCAATCTTTTCTGCTAGGGCATACTACCTTTTCAAGGATACCTTTGATTTCACGGTTCACTATCTCAACTTGCCCATTAGACTAGGGGTGATAGGTACTAGCAATCTTGTGATTCACATCATATTTATCAATAACCACTTAAGCCCTTTGTTCACAAAGTGAGAACCTTCATCAGTAATAATAGCTCTTGGTGTCCCAAATCGTGTAAACACGTGCTTATGTGGGAATCGCATGACTACCTTAGATGCCCCATACGTTGAACAATTCAATCTCCAAAATGTTTATCAAGGGCATCTCATTCCTCCTTGCTATATTTTCGATCTTTAGCCATTTATCACTGTTCTTCACATAAGCATAAGCATCTTTAAATAGTGTAAGCCAAAAGAACCCTGCTAGCAAAATCTTAGCTGCAGTATGTGAACCACCAAAGTGTTCCCCACTTGGAGATGAATGGCAATGATACAAGATCTTAGCAACCTCACTTTCAGCTACATACTGTCGGATTATATTATCTGCACACTGTTAAAACAAAAACGGATCCTCCCAAAAATAATACTGACTATCATGAAGGAATTTTTTCCTTTGTTGGTATGTCATTTCTCGAGGAATTATTCCACATGCAAGATAATTGGCAAAATCAGCAACCCAAGGTGTTTCATGAATTCGACTTACCTCAAATAAGTGTTCATCTGGGAAATTCTCGTTGATAGGCACACATGATCGAGTTACCTCATCTTGCTCCAACCTCGACAGATGATCAGCTATTAGATTTTTGGCACATTTTCTTTCTTGGATCTCAGGGCCAAATTCTTGGAGTAAAAGTATCCAATGAATTAGCCTCGGTTTCACATCTTTCTTCGTGAGCAAGTATTTAATGGTCGCATGGTTAGTAAATACTGTAACTTTGGTACTAATAAGATATGAGCGGAATTTGTCAAAAGCAAATACTATAGCAAAGAGTTCCTTTTTAGTTATTGTAGAATAGAGTTGGGCTCCCGTCAAAGTTCTACATGCATAGAAAATAAGGTGAAACACTTTGTTTCTTCTTTGACCCATCACAACTCCAATGGCATAATCACTTGCATCGCACAACAACTCAAAAGGTGAGCTCCAATCAGGTGTAACGATTATTGGGGCAGAGATTAACCATTTTTTTAGACCTTCAAAAGCTTCCAAGCATGTTTTATTGAAATCAAACACTGTATCTTTCTCTAACAACAAACACAATGGTTTAGAAATTTTCGAGAAATCTTTGATAAACCTTCAGTAAAAACTGGCATGGCCTAAGAAAATTCTGACTCCTTTCACATTAATTGGGGCCGGTAATCTTTCAATTACGTTCACCTTTGCTTTATCAACTTCAATTCCTCTCTTTGAGATTTTATGGCCTAAGACAATCCCTTCCTTAACCATATAATGGCATTTTTCCCAGTTAAGGACAAGATTCGCCTCTTTACATCTTTTCAGTACCTTAGCCAAATTACTCACAAATATCATAAGTGTTACGAAAAACAAAAAAAAATCATCCATGAAAACCTCAAATCAGTGAATATTGCCATCATGCATCGTTGAAATGTTGCAGGTGCATTGCATAAACCAAAAGGCATTCGCCTAAAAGAAAACGTACCGTATGGACAAGTAAAGGTTGTTTTATGTTGGTCCTCTAGAGCTACAACTATTTGGTTATATCCCGAATATCCATATCAAAAATAATAGAATTCATTACCTACCAATCGATCTATCATCTGATCTATAAAAGGCAACGGAATATGGTTCTTTCGAGTGGCTTTATTCAACTTTCTGAAATCAATACAAATTATCCAACCAGTAATAGTTCTCGTTGGAATCAACTCGTTACGCTCATTTTCAACAATCGTGATTCCACCTTTCATCGAGACACACTGCACCAAACTTACCTATGGACTATCTGAAATAGGATAGATGATTCCTGCATCTAACCATTTGATCACTTCCTTTCTCACAACTTCTTTCACAATAGGATTGAGCCTCCTTTTCCCATTAATTCGGTCTCTTTCACCTTCTTCTAAAAAAATTTTATGCTTGCAAAAAGGACTTATACCTTAAATATCAACTATGGTCCAACCAATTGCTTTCCTAAATCTCTTTAGGATAGCAATTAGTTACTCCTCTTGATCTTTCATCAGTTATGATGAAATAATCACGGGCAAAGTGAAACAGTCACCTAAATAAACGTATTTCAAATGGGAAGGAAGTACCTTTAGTTCGAGTTTAGGTGGTTTTTCAATTGACAACTTGTGTTGCACAAATTCTCTGACTTCTAACTCCAACGGTTCAAACCATGTGGATTGAGTAAAATTTCTCGGATTGGCTTCCATCAAAGCCATGTTTTCTTCACCTTCTTCATCCTCCAAAGGGTCAAGAACTAAGGCTTTCTCCATTGGATCTTCTTCAAAATTGCTTTCCATAGAAATCAAGGTTTCTATCTCTTCCATTACTGAACACTTTTCAACCGGATCGGGAAATTTCATGGCTTTAAGAATGTTAAAGGTTACCTGACCGTCTTGAACTTGCATGGTGAGTTGATAGTTGTTTTCGCGATGTCAAAGTCTTAAAATTTATAAATGAGAATGATCGAACCTAGAAACCAACTATGACAATGATTTTGAGGCAAGCGCACCTATCGAACAGTATTATAGTTTAGGCAAGACCGGAATGTCGAACCTAAAGGAATCAAAAGTACTAATACTAACTCTCTTTTTATTATTTAGCCTAAGAATAAAGGGATTTATTTATCTAATCTAAATTAATTAAATACTAAATTAAAGATGCAAAGACAAAGAGAAAGAGTTTGGGAAAATAACTTGGAAGAAAAACCAATTGATTAAGACGACACCCAAGGAAGAATCCAACTAGACTTCACTTGTTATCTAACTCTGAACCAGACAATTTATTCATTTGACTTGATCCGTAAGATTCCTTAATGTATATTAAACCCTCTCTGGAAGTGACTAACATCTAACCCTGGGTTGATTAATTAAAATCTCTTTCTAATTAAAACCCCTAGAATTGCATTAACTCGATCTATGGACTCCCATATTAGGTTTCACCCTAATCCGGCAAAATCTCGTCACCCTATCTCTAGGTGCGCGATCAACTCCGCTTAATTATGCTAGATCTACTCTTAGGCAGGGACTTTTGCTCCTCCACCTAAGCACATCATACTTGAATTAATATCCCAGAAATATCAACACAAGAATTAAGAACACATAATTAAGAACAAGTCAAATATTTATCATATAGTTCAGAAAACAATAACAAGATTCATCTTAGGTTTCATCCCCTCCGGCATCTGAGGGTTTAGTTCATAATAATAAAAGAAAACATCTCAAAAGAAAAGATAAAAAAAAAAGCATAAGAAATCCCTAAAACCCTGTGAAGGAATTGAAGGAGAGATCCTCCGTCTTGAGTATAATTCCAACTTCTTGAGACGGATCAACTGGCTATCTTCGAGTGATTCTCCACAAATCTGACCTTTCTGACTCGGCTCCTTGGCCTAGCTAACCGCCCCCTTCTAGGTTATACTTAGGGTGCTTATATAGGCTTTTGAAATAGGTTTCTTTGCCCCTAAGTATCCTTTTTCGAGTGAAATTACTTTTTTCCACGACAGGGACACGGCCATGGCACACGCCCGTGTGAGTGGTGGCCAAGCCGTGTTCGGACTTTTAATGAGGCACGGCAGTGTGGTCTTGGGCCCAGGCCGTGTCGATTTCTAATTTGGCTTAATTTGGTCTGTTTTAAGCCTGTTTCTCGTTCTTTTCATCCTCGGGTGCTTTCCTGAGTATAAAACATGAAAAGAAAGGATTAAGAGCACCTTTTTACATAAATCAAGGGATAAATCATCCAAAAGCATGCTAAATGTGGGCCTAAAATATGTTACTTTTACGGTTTATCAAATACCCCCACACTTAAGCTTTTCCTTGTCGTCAAGCAAAATTCTCAAGTCACGATTAAAACAAACTTCCTCGATTCATAATATTCATCAATCATGCTTTATCATAATTCAAGGATAATTCATACATGGACGATTCAATTCATAGGGCCCTAAATATTCAAACAATCAAAGTCATACCTTTATAGCCCTGAAAAAGTTAGGTGTTTCCCTTTACCTGAATAATTACCTCTAATTCAAAATCGACAAGAATTGACATCCTGTCACTCAAATCACTCGAAGTGTTTAAGGTTCAGAATTAAGCACTTAAAAGTCAAACATGAAGAGTTAATCCCATAGGCTTGCATGAAAATCAAATCTCCACCACTAAAATATGAGATGATACACAAATCAAAAGGTCTTTAGGGGTTGTAACGGGGCTTGGGTTAAGGTGTGGATAAAGGCTAAATTAAAGGGTTACAATCGAGATTGACCTGACAAATTACCTAACTAGAAAAATGAACTAATCCTAAACAATTACATCAATTGAAAACTTGTCATACTAATAATAATACCCTAATACGAGCTTTCTTCTTCAATAATTGGCATTCAAACATATAAGCTCATTCAATCACAAAACTAATAATGAATATAATTCGATTTTTTTCAAAGGATGAATTTACTGCTAAAATAAGATAATTAGGCAATTGATTAAATCAAATCTCAATAGAAGGGTAGTCAAAAAGGAATGGTGATAACAAATACAAAGGGCTTTTTGGGTTAATGTTAATAGGTGAGTCAATAAAAAGGGTTGTTAAGATTAAACGGGGTTCACTAGGGGTTACTTATGAAGGTAGGCTTTTTAATGGAGTAAGTGGGTTAGAACCTAAGTGCCTTTATCATCTCGGTATATCAAATCATAGGTGTGGTCTCGACAAGTATAATCGATGCAAGTTCTAAAATAACAAATCAATGTTGACACACTCATAATAAAAAAATGAGCACGAAAAAGAATATATGCTCTACTAGGCTCAAAGTCTCATAAAAATTATGGGTGTTTGATATCAACCTTGTAAAATTCAAACTTCAAGCTAACATTCAGATTCAGGTAGACAGCCTAAAAAAATTTTATTCTGAAAAATAGACTTATCATGCTTGATTCTCTAGTATCTTTCAAATTTAATCATTAATGCACAATTGTCAATGACTTAATCTAAAACATATCAATAAAAATCATATATCGGGGAAATTTCATTCTAATCATAATATGAGAAACTTACTTTAGAACAAGGTATAATTCAGGGATTTGAGAATAATGAAGAAAGTTAGGCACTTTCTTGAAATAACTATTCACCCCCCACACTTAAGTTGTACATTGCCCTCAATGTACAAAGATAAATATGCATTCTAAGAGAGAGAGGGAGGTGAGACTTCCTAAATTTGGATGGTTTCCTGGAGTTGGAAGTCGATAGGGGTGGTGGCTGCTACCAAGCTCTGCGCTAGATGAAGAAATTGGGGAGCTCGTAGAGAATTAGCCAGGAATTTTTAAGACACATTTAACATAAAGTAAATATATAATTAAAGACAAGAAAGATAAAAAGAAAGAAAATAGTAATGTAAATAAAATTTAAATGAAAGATGAATGGACCGAAGAGTCCTTATTGTTAGATGGTTTGCGAGGTGGGTGTGACCTTTAAGGCTGCGGAAGTGGTGGTCGTGATTCCCAAGATGTGATTCCCTAGTAGTATGAAGAACCTGACACTAAGAAACTAAATTAAAATAAACTAAATTGAGAATAAGATAGTCAAAGAGAGGAAAATAAAGGAGAAGATAAAAGTAAAACAAAAGATAAATGGTCTCAAAGACCCTTGGCTTGTCGAGAGGATGAAGCGACCAGCATGAACTTATGTAAACTGGTCTCCGTAAGGGAGACTGTGCTTGGATTCTGCCATTTCTTCAACATTGGAGTGGTGTAGCTCGATGGTTGTGTCAAGAGATTAGGGATGAAGAGTAGGGAGAGGGTTGAGAAAGAAAAGAGAAACTAAATGGGTTGAATGGGTGAAAAGAGGGAGAGGTGGGTGGTTTAAATAGAATTTCAAGTCAGGTACATTCAGACGCCCGTGTCTTGTGCGCATGGTGTCTCACACGGCCATATCGCATGGCCGTGGTGGGCTTCGTTCGTTTCTCCTATGCCCGTGCTCTATTTGCCACGCCCGTGTGTTATCAGACAGTGTCGACCACGGCCGCATCGTACGGCCGTAGGGTTTTTTTGGTGCCCGTGGTGTGGTGGTTGGAGTCCGTGACTTCGAAGATTTTATTTGCTCTGACATGTACCGCTTCTGCCATGTCAATACAGATATTCTTGAGGTCCACACGGCCACGGCCACGGCCGTGTGCAAGGCCATGTGGCCTGGAAACTTGCACTTAGTTAGTTTATAGTTAGGTGCTAAAAAGGAAGATAAAATAAAAAATAAAAATGTAAAAGTTAATGGGGTTAGTACTCGGGTTGCCTCCCGAGAAGCGCTCGTTTATAGTCTTAAGCTAGACTCTCCTCTCATTTGTATATTTATGGTCGTTTGAGGAGTTGAAAGTCCTTGCTTGTGCTGGCAGTTCCATTATTATGATAAAGTTTAAGAAGAGTAACATTTATTTTCAAAGTGTCGAACATAGGGTTACTTACCTTGGATGTTCCGTATGGAAAAACATCGATTACCTTAAAAGGGATTTCCTTGCTCGTGTTAGGATCAGGTGGAGATATTCGTGGGCCTACTTTGTCTAATAGTACCTGATCTCCAATATTGAACTTGTGTGTCTCGTAGGGTGGCTTTGGTTCTGTTTTGGGTATCCTTAGTTCTTTTTTAAGGTGCGTCTTCCCCTCTTCTAGTTCATCGATCTGAATCCTTTGTTCCTCATGAGTTATTTCTTTGTTGGCACAGGGTTCAGGATCGGGATCATGCTATGGTGTTTCCTGAAAATAAGGGTTAACTGAATGGTTATCAATAAAATTGACTTTCTCACCTTGGCTATTCGATGTTCTAGCTGAATCGAGGGCTTGAAGAGTGACTGTCCCGTCATCGACACAGAGTATAAGTTCGCCTGCATCAACATCTATTTTAGTTCTGGCAGTTACTAAGAATGGTCTTCCTAAAATTAGGGGGATTGTGCTGTCCTCATCCATGTCTAAAACGACGAAGTCTACTGGGAATACGAATTTATCAATTTTCACAAGTACATCTTCAATTATACCCCTAGGAACTCTAATAGTTTTATCAGCTAATTGAATGCTCATCCTAGTTTATTTGGGTTTCCCTAGATCTAGTTGTTTAAACAATTTATAAGGCATTACATTAATGCTTGCCCCTAAATCAGCTAACGCATTATCAATAGTTAAACTACCAATTAAGCATGGAATTGTAAAACTCCCTGGATCTTTCAATTTCTGTGGTAGTTTATTTTGCAACATTGCTGAGCACACTGCGTTCAGTTCCACATGTGATTCCTCGTCTATCTTTCGCTTATTCGTCAATAGCTTCTTTAAAAATTTCCTGGAATCTGGCATCTATGAAAGAGCTTCAAGAAAGGGTAAGTTAATATGTAATTTCTTTAAAAGGTTAAGAAACTTACCGAACTATTCCTCTATGTCGTCTCTCGTTATTGCTTGGGGATATGGTATGCGAGGTTTGTACTCTTTGATTACCGGTTTTGGCTTGTTATTGACCTCAACCATATCTTCTTCTACCACCTTCTTTTGTTCTAAATTAAGCGCGTCTAACCCTTCACTATCTTCAACTGTTATGTCTTGAACTTGCTTCCTTGGGTTAGTCTCGGTGTTGCTCGGTAGTCTCCCCTGTGGTCTCTCAGAAATCTACTTAGCAAGTTGCACGAATTGATGCTTGAATTCTTGTGACAATGCCTCAAGTTTTGTTTCTACCTTTTGGAAACGTGTTTCTAAGGCTGTTGTGAAGTTTGTTAGCACCTCTTCAAGGTTCGGCTTATTTTCCTGTGGGTAAGGCTGTTGTTGGAAGTTTTGGGAAGGTTGTTGCCTTAGATTTCTTTGACCGCCCCATGAGAAATTGGGGTGGTTCTTCCAACCTGGATTATAAGTATTACTATAAGGGTTATGTTAGATAAAAAATTATTACCCATAGACTTCATTTGCTCGCTCTCCATGCCCTGTCCGTAAAGTGGGTACTCAGGATTTGCCACTCCTTCACTTGCGTCGCACTGCATTACTGGATGTGCCTGCGAAGAACCATAGAAATAATCAATTTTTTTATGTAGCAATTCTACCTGATTTGATAGCGTGGTTATTGCGCCAATTTTGAAAACTCTGGCTGCTTTGGCTGGCCTTGTCCTTGTAACTTGCCACTGATAGTTATTCAGTAACATCTCCTCTATAAATTCGTAGGCTGCTTCAGGAGTTTTGTTGTTCAAGGTTCCACCAACAGCTGAATCGATTAATTGTCGTGTTGAAGGGTTCACACCATTGTAAAAAGTTTGGACCTGTAGCCACAATGGTAATCCATGGTGTGGACGCCTTCTCAACAAATCCTTGTATCTCTCCCATGCATCGTAAAGTGTCTCCAAATCTATCCGCACAAAAGAAAACATATCATTCCTTAATTTGGCCATTTTGGCCTGTGGAAAATATTTCAATAAAATGTTTTTGATCATTTGGTCCCATGTAGTGATTGATCCTCGTGGAAGAGAATGTAACCACTGTTTGGCTTTATTCCTCAAAGAAAAAGGGAAATAACCGAAGACGGATGGCATCATCATAAACGCCATTTATCTTAAAGGTGTCGAGAATTCTAGAAAATTCGCTAAGTGTGTGTTAGGATCTTCATCCTGCAAACCATCAAACTGAACAAACTGTTGTATCATCTATATAGTGTTAGGTTTCAGTTCAAAATTATTTGCAGCAATAGTAGGCCTAACAATACTAGACTCAGTTCTTGTTAAACTAGGATTAGCATAATCATACATAGTGCGTGGAGCATGATGTTCGGCCACCACTGGAGGCGGCAGATTATTCTCTGTCATCTCTTCTGTAGTATTATTTTCGGCTTCTTGCTCTTCTTCTATGTAGTTTAAGCTTCGCCTTATCTCTCTGCGGTTTCTGTGAACGGTACCTTCAATATCACTGTCGTAAAGTAAGGGTCCTGTTGGGTTCCTTCTAGTCATAAACTAGAGGTACCTGAAAGGAGTGAAAGAAAGAAATTAGCAAAAAAAAAAATAGACTAAAAAATAAAAGTAAATTACAAAAAAATAAAAATGGCTAAAGTATTAAAATTTGAGCGTTCCTAATATTTTAGTTCCCCAGCAACGGTGCCAAAAACTTGATCGTTGTTTTCGCGACATCAAAGTCTTAAAATTTATAAATGAGAATGATCGAACATAGAAACCAACTATGACAACGATTTTGACGCAAGCGCACCAATCGAACAGTAGTATAGTTTAGGCAAGACCGGAATGTCGAACCCAAAGGAACCAAAAGTACTAATACTAACTCTCTTTTTATTATCTAGCCTAAGAATAAAGGGATTTATTTATCTAATCTAAATTAATTAAATACTAAACTAAAGATGCAAAGACAAAGAGAAAGAGTTTGGGAAAATAACTTGGAAGAAACACCAATTGATTAAGACGACACCCAAGGAAGAATCCACCTAGACTTCACTTGTTATCTAACTCTGAACCAGACAATTTATTCATTTGACTTGATCCGTAAGATTCCCTATGTATATTAAACCCTCACTCGAAGCGAATAACGTCTAACCCTAGGTTGATTAATTGAAATCTCTTTCTAATTAAAACCCCTAGAATTGCATTAACTCCATCTATGGACTCTCATATTAGGTTTCACCCTAATCCAGCAAAATCTCGTCACCCTATCTCTAGGCGCGCGATCAACTCCGCTTAATTATGCTAGATCTACTCTTAGGCAGGGACTTTTGCTCCTCCACCTAAGCACATCATACTTGAATTAATATCCCGGAAATATCAACACAAGAATTAAGAACACATAACTAAGAACAAGTCAAATATTTATCATATAGTTCAGAAAACAATAACAAGATTCATCTTAGGTTTCATCCCCTCCGGTATCTGAGGGTTTAGTTCATAATAATAAAAGAAAACATCTCAAAAGAAAAGATAAAACAAAACATAAGAAATCCCTAAAACCCCTTGAAGGAATTGAAGGAGAGATCCTCCGTCTTGAGTATAATTCCAGCTTCTTGAGATGGAACAACTGGCTATCTTCGAGTGATTCTCCACAAATCTGACCTTTCTGACTCGGCTCCTTGGCCTAGCTAACCGCCCCCTTCTAGGTTATACTTAGGGTGCTTATATAGGCTTTTGAAATAGGTTTCTTTGACCCTATGTATCCTTTTCCGAGTGAAATTGCTCTTTTCCACGACAGGGACATGGCCATGGCACACGCCTGTGTGAGTCGTGGCCAGGCCGTGTTCGGACTTTTAATGAGGCACGGTCGTGTGGTCTTGGGCCCAGGCCGTGTCGATTTCTAACTTGGCCCAATTTGGTCCATTTTAAGCCCGTTTCTCATTCTTTTCATCCTCGGGTGCTTTCTTGAGTATAAGACATGAAAAGAAAGGATTAAGAGCACCTTTTTACATAAATCAAGGGATAAATCATCCAAAAGCACGCTAAATGTGGGCCTAAAATGTGTTACTTTTACGGTTTATCATGAGTTTACCTTTCTGGACATCAATTAACGTTCTTCTCGTGGCTAAGAAAGGCCTCCAAAGGATGATCGACACTTTCTTATCTACTTAAAAATCTAAGATAATGAAATCAGCAGGAAAAATAAATTTATCGACTCTTATAGAAACATCCTCGATCTTTCCCTCGGGATATGCTAAAGATCGATCCGCTAGCTGAAGCGTCACATTTATAGATCTTACTTCACCTATCCCTAGAATCTTGAAAATAAACTTAGGCATCAAGTTGATACTCGCTCCTAAATCACACAAAGCTTTACCACAGTAAGATTCACCAATGTTACAAGGTATAGTAAAGCTTCTTAGGTTTTTCAATTTCGGTGGCAGTTTGTTCTGCAAGAATGCACTGCACTCCTTTGTCAAGGCAACAGTCTTATACTCAATCAGTCATTTCTTCTTGGACAGTATATCCTTCATAAACTTCACAAAATTCGGAATTTGTTCTAAAGCCTCCACCAAAGAATATTGATGCGTAACTGGTTCAGAACATCCAAAAACTTCTTACATTGTACCTCCCATTTTTGCTTGTGTTACTGCAATCTTTGCGGATATAGAGGTGATGGAACTTTCAGTTGAATCGGACAACTCTTTTGAGTAGATAAATCTGTATCCAAAGAAGATGTTAAGGTATCTGCAATAACTAATTTAAGATTTACCTTGTCAGTCTTTGCAGATTCCAACTCTTTTGGTGTAGAAATTTCAACAGTTGGTTGATTCTTCTCAACGGGCTTATCTTCGACATCAATCAATCGGAGATTGTGATATTTAAACCAATAAACTTTTCCTCAATATTTACATGTGCTTTGAATGAGAGGGATCATTGTTGTTCCCGACTTTGAACCAAAAAATCTTCTCCACTATTCTCAAACCACAAATTACTTTGAGTGTGAGCTCGAACACTTTTGAATCAAACACAAAACTAGATAATATTTCATTTACTTTCAATGGAAAAGTAAAACTTTCTCTCTTATTTAAATCGGTAGAATTGTTATTCCCGAAAAATAGAATTTATACTTAGAAATAAATTCTCACTATTTTCGGGCAGAATAACAATATCTCAAATTTGTACATAACTTGTATTATCTTTAGCCCTACTGGTGTCATCTATTTGTAAGCAGAGAAAATGAAACCCTAGTTGAATTAGTAGGATTCATTTAATGCCTATATAATAGAAAAATAATTCCCTAGTTGAACTAGGAGAGAAAGGGGTGACAACCCTAGTTAAAATACTAGGGTTTTCCATCTCCTTATATTCAATATGAGGGGCTTTGGACCTCTCCTATATCGGGTCTAATCATAAGTGCTTTCTGAACTTTTAACCCAACACTTTATAATTCAATTCAACCCAATACATGTTTTTTCTATTTCCCAAAATAAACATTATTAATTAATTTAACTAAATTAATTTTTCAATTAAATAATTTTCTTAACCCGATTCTAATTCCATTAAAACCATAGAAACTTTAACATAAAAAAATCTATGAGAAAATGTATTTAATTTGTAACACCCCTAACCCGTATTCATTTCCGGAATAGGGTTACGGAGCATTACCGAACTTATTACACAACTGAACATACATTTCTCATACAATTATCAATATCACATTGTCCCTAATACGAGCCTACGAGGCCTAATCGTGCATTAGAAGTGGTTCAGGACTAAACTGATATCTCAGGAAAATTTTGGAACACTTAGAAAATTTTACAAAATACAGGGGACACACAGCTATGTGGCCCGACCTTGTGTCTCATGCGGCCAAAGACACGCCCGTGTCACAGGCCGTGTGGACATTCAAAACGGGATCACATGGCCATGTCACAGCCCATGTCCGACCCCAAGTAACTCTCTGACTTGGGTCACACGGCAAACACACACGCCCGTGTGCCCTTCGAAATGGCCACACACGCCGTGTGTCATGCCATGTGCTAGGCCGTGCCAAACCTATAGGGTATACTAACTTATGCCACACGGCCAAGTCATACGCCCGTGTGCGGGGCCAAGTGGAGTATATTGACTTGATTTCTAATTAAACACCAGGGGACACACGGTCATGTCACCTGACCGTCTGTCACAGACGACTGAGACACACGGCCGTGTCTCTGCCCGTGTAGACAAAAATAGGCTATTTTCCAAGCCATCTTTCTCACCCAAATTGCATTCACCTAACTAAACCAAAAAGGCATATAACATGGCATAAATAGGCATTCAAACCAATCTCAACCAAGCCTAATTCATGCTAAATCCATACTATCAATCACAAGACACACAAATGTCCAAATAAGTCATTCAATTCATACAAATTTCACATTTCCAAATCACCTAAATAGTCACTTTCAATTATGCACAATTTTGCCTAAAATCACAAGCATATCAACTTCCAATTTCAACCATTTGACATCATAAGGCAAATTCACAATAAGCATATAAATGGCAATTATTAACCATACAACAAAAAGCTATTTGCACAAATATATACATCACCAAGTATACCAAAAATAAGCCAAGTCTCATGGCTATACACATAACAACCATTCATCATTTACATGCCAATTCAAATGGCTAAGTCCATTACTCACATATACCAAAATGAGCAACTCCTATACATGCCATATAACCAAAACATAATTTCAAATTCCAATCCGAGCTAGCTTCGATAAACACCATAAAACATGGAAAAGTAAACAGAGTAAGCTATAAAGCTTAGTAAGCTCGTATAGTTAATATGTAAAGCTCACCATTTATTCACAAGTCAAGTAGTATGAACATAATATACTACAAAGTCATTAAATCATAAGATTAACAAATATTCAATCACATGTCTAATCATGAATTCACACTTTTCATAGGTTCAAGGCTCATAAAGTTTTCGTACATACCTATACTGATACGTATCTATATCTCACCATTTCATATCTAAGATATACCCATTGAACCATTTGGAATACTATCGGATACTCAGGAATCTCACACCCTAACTGCCAATACACAGCCGAAGCTATCTCAATCTCATAACTCATATAATGCTCACTCTCGAGCTATCAACGGGTCTGCTCACACAAGATGACGATCATGACGTAGCTACACGGTACTGCTCAACAAGCTGACGAGAATCCAAAACACATGCCAAATAACTCAGCCACCGATAGGACGTACGGACCAGCACCTAAATCACATAACCCCTAACGACATGTCATTTGTATCCTAATCTATTCCTAAGGTTCAATTGGGATTTCACATTTGTCGAATCATCATCGAACATATCCGTAATATCGTATTCACCATTAATTCAATAATAAAGCATTTAAAACACAATTATATTAATGCTTATTATCATACAAACTTACTTTGATCGCAAAAACGACGAAACGGATTGACTAGTCCAATACTTTGTTTTCCCCCAATCTAAATCTGAACTTCGCTTTTCTTGATCTATATGTAATCAAATTTATCTTATTTAATTTTTATTCTATTCAATTAGCTCAAACTAAATATTATGGCAACTTTACACTTTTTCCCCTAATATTTTAATATTTTTTAATTTAGTCCTTAGCTCATAAAAATACAAATTCATGCAATTAGGTCCCTACCCATGCTAGCCGAATTTCCCTTATTACCAAAGCAGCCTATATTTTTCATTTAATTCACATTTCTACTACAAAATTTACACATTTCTCAATTTAATCCCTAATTGACAATTTTACCAAAAATCACTTTACAAATGTTGTTTATCTAACAACAACCATATATTTTCTATCATCAAACATCACAATACATGTACATTCATCAATGGAAAAACCCTAAACCTTTAACAATTTTGCAAATTAGTTCCTTGGCTAGCTAGATTAAGTTACAACAACTCCAAAAACATAGAAATCATTAAAAATGGGACAAAAATGAACTTACAGGCACAGAGGATAGTTGGCCGAACCTTGTAGCTCTTTTAATGGTGATTATACTTTTTATTTTCGGTTGTGGAAGCTTATTTGGGAAGATGATACTATGTTTCTATTATTTTACTTAAGTTAATTTATTAATTTACTTATTTAACCTTTGTTATAATTCATTAAAATCACTTAATACATGTCCAAGAATGTCCACTAACTTTATAAATGGGCTAATTACCACATAAAGACCTCCAATTTAAGGTTCTATAGCTATTAGACACCTTCAGCTAATAGAACTCAAGTTTTACACTTTACACGATTTAATCCTTTTTATCAAATTAAGCATTCAAACGATAAAATTACTTAACGAAATTTTCACACAATCATACTATCTTACTGTAGACATTAAAATAAAAATCAAATAATTATTTTGACCTCAGATTTGTGTTCTCAAAACCACTATTTTGATTTGACTAAAGATGGGCTGTTACAACTCTTCCCCTAAGGAATTTTCATCCCCGAAAATCTTACTAGAAAATAGGTTAGGGTACTGTTTTCTCATAGTTTCCTCAGGTTCCCACATTGCTTCTTCGACACCGTGACATTGCCATAGAACCTTCACTAAGGCTATACTTTTATTTCTTAACTCCTTAACCTCTCGAGCTAAAATTCTGATCGGTTCTTCGTTATACGTCATGTCAGGCTAAATTTTAATCTCTGTCAGAGAAATTACGTGTGATGGATCTGATCTATATCGATGTAACACCGACACATGAAACACATTGTGGATCGTTTCTAATTCTAATGGTAAAGCTAGTCGATATGCCATTGGCCCTATTCTTTTAATAATCTCATACGGTCCGATAAATCGCGGACTCAATTTTCCTTTGCGACCAAATCGAAGAATCTTCTTCCACGGAGATACTTTCAAAAATACCCTGTCGCTGATTTGAAATTCAATGTCTTTACGTTTTAAACCCGCATACAATTTCTATCGATCTAAAGTTGCCTTCAAACTATCGCAAAATACTTTCTCTTTATCTTCGTTCTCTCTAACTAAATCAACCCCCTGAATCTTTTCCTCACTAAGCTCGGTCCAGTACAATGGATCTCGACATTTACGACCACACAATGCTTCATACAGTGCCATCTTTATGCTCGATTGAAAACTATTGTTATACACGAATTCAACCAACGGTAAATATTTCTCTCAATTGCCTTAGAGCTCTAAAACATCACAACGAAACATATCTTCAAGAATCTGAATTACCCTCTCAGATTGATCGTTAATTTGGGGATGAAATGCAGTACTAAAGTGCAACCGCGTACCCAAAATTCTTGCAATTTCTTTCAAAATCATGATGTAAACCTCAGATCTCTATCCGAGATAATAGGAACTGGAACCCCGTACAATCTAACGATCTCAGAAATGTACTATTCAGCTAATCTATCAAGTGAAAAGTCTATACGTATCGGAATGAAATGTGCCGACTTCGTCAAACGATCAACAATAACCCAGATAGCATCTTTCTTTTTCAGAGATAGGGGTCATCCCGATAGAAATCCATCGTAACTCTATCCCATTTTGTAACACCCCAAACTCAGCCTAGACGTTACGACTGGATCTGACGTGTCACATCGAAGTGTTGATTTGAAAATCGGTCTTGTCGATGAAAGTTCGTGACTAAATCTTAAATCCCTTTTAAGATAATTACTCTTGAAAACGTTGGTGTTGTAAAAACATGTAGGCCAATTGTTTGTTACAAGTTTATTAATCTGAACTAAAAACTGCGGAAGCTTTTCTTAATTGTAAACTTTAAGATTTGAAATGCGTGATTTTCTTTAGAAACTGTTATTATTTTGAAAACCTGTGTTCCTAATCTAGCATGTTGAAGTAAGAAGTTAAAACCAGATAAAAGTTAAAACCTCAAATGGCCTTATTACATAAACATCAACCCCAAAATAAAATATTTAAAAAGCTAGGTATAAATTAAAATACTCGCGAACATGTGGCCACCTCCGAATCCCTCGCAGCTCCAAATCATCTAAGGCTAGGGATTACATGTACGGTTAAAAGAAAAGGGTGAGTTTGCGAAAACTCAGTGTGTAATCCCCTATAAGTCGAATAACAATCGGTGAAAGCAGAAATAGACTAGGCCTAAGCCCTATACAGTAATAGATCAGTCTGGGCTTTAGCCCTATACAATAACAGAGTGGGTCTAAACCCAAAGTAATAATAGTACAGAACAGAGATGCAACACAACCCAATCCAACCAATACACCACCCGTACCAACCAACACACCATGTAGGGACTAAGTCGACCCACCCAGCCAACACACCAATATCGCAGCATAGCTACTAATAGTAACGCAGCAAAGCTGCTAGTAACAGTAAACGTGGCCAAGACACTAAAATCAGAATACGTCGCGAAGCCACTAGAATAGTAAAAATATGGCAGAGCCACTAGTACAGTATTTCCTCCAAATCAGAATCCCACCCAAATGCAGAATGTCGTGTCATAAATATTAAGTGTATGCAGTATGTCATATTCATAACCAGTCATGTAGATATCATACACACATCAACTAAACTACCACTAGGGGTATAATGGTCATTTCGTTTGTAACGCCCCAAAAGTTAGGGGTTTGTAGTTTTGTTTAAATTCATGTTGTGCTTATTTGGCTAGCTATTTGAGTGTGTTTGGGGTCCTAAAGAGGCCTGGGTTTGAGTTTGAGCCTCGAAAAAATTTTGGTTTTTGACCCTAAAGTGGAGAGTGCTGTTGGCAGTAGGGCTCAAGTGTATTTGTGTATGTTTATGTAGCACAAGATGAGCTTGTAGCTCAGTGGTAGTGGTGTCTTTGAGAAGGCTTGGAGAGTGGGGTTCGAATCCCACAAACTGCAAATGGAAGCTTTTATTTTATGACTTGAGAGGAGAGGAAGCAGAGTTCTGATCGAACTCTTCAAGGGAAGTTGAAGACTGGGTCAAATGCTTCAAATCGGTGAAGGAGAGCAAAATTAGGAGAAGAAAGTGGAGGAAATCAGGGAGTTGATGAGTGAAGGAGTAGTGGCCGAATTTGGGAGTGTGCCTTAGGGGGTGATTTCGGCTAGGGGGTGAATTAGGAGCAATTTTTCGGCAGCTTGAGTGTGAGTGCAAACCGAAAACTCCCTTTTTGTTATGAGAATTCTTCTTTTGTTCTTTTCGAGATTTCTCTTTGGAAGCAATTTGTGCACTTTTCCTTCTCGTTTCTTTTTTACCTCTCGTGCATTCTTTCTTTTTCTGTTGCTATTAGCCTAGGCACTTGTTGGCCGAATCTTCTTCTGCTCATCTCTCTTCACGTTTAGTCCATTTCTTTTCTTCTCTTTAGACCGTATAGCCACACTTCTTCCTATTTGATTTCCCTTTGGACAAACATCAAATCATCTGAAACTTTGGTTCTCTTTCTGCTGGCCGAACTTGGTAAGCCTCTACATCCACTCACTTTTCTTTCCTCTTCACACTATTCTTCTTTCTCTAGCCGAATACAACACTCTCTCTTGTCCTCTTATTATTCTTTCTCCTCTCCCTGCAAAGCATAAGCCGAAGCATTTTTTCTTTGGTGTAGGTGGAACCCATTAGAGTTTAAGCATACCCTCCTCACTGTTCATTCAGCCCTCGAATCTCAGAAAATGGTTGGTAAGTGTGACTGTGGCCAAATAGGGGTAAGAGTTTTCTCTTTATCATTTTGAGTTCCTTGGGGCCGAAAGGCCGTTTCTTTTGTTGTCTTGGAACAACGTTTTTAACTGGTTCTTTTCGCTAGGTACTCGGTTCTTTAATCAGGTGGTGTAAGCCGAACACTCTCCCATAGCAAGGGGTTTCTCGTTCTCTGGTAACTGAAGGCAAAAGATAAGGAATTTCTATATTTTGGTTTAGCAAGGGTGAAGACTAATTAATAGTCAATTGTGCTCTCAAGTGCCTCAGAAAGTGTCCCGAACCGCAATCCGTATCAAGTGTGTAACCTCACACCTCTGCATAAACTGCTATTGTCATGATCTGTGCATCGGCTAAATGCCAAAATACCGAAAAGCCAGAATACCGGCACCTAAGATCACTCGAGCGTGCGAGCGCTCGTAGAGATAAATCGAGCCACTAGTGACGCCGATAGACCGTTGAGAGTGTCACGAGCACTCTCGGGGAACTGAGGCCATAATGGGCCTTGCCGAGCTGAAGCGGGCTAAATAGGCCCAACGAGTTAACAGGCCCATATGAGTGAAAATGATGAAAAGTGTCAGTTGATTGATGCGACTGCGAAGTCCACAGAACTGAGACTGAAAACGAATAGAATGGGCTACACGAGCGTGTGGGCCCGTATGGGTCGAAATTGGGTTTTACGCCCAATTGCACCGTTTCGACCGGAAATGGAAACTGAGTCGCTCGAGGCAACATTAGGCCTTCGAAAAGGCCATTGTAGGGGTAAATTATCGAAATACAATTGGTGGATAAATTACTGAAATACCCTTGGTGGGTAAATTACCAAAATACCCTTGGTGGGTAAAATTACTGAAATACCCTTGAAGGGTAAAATTATCGAAATACCCCCGAGGGGCGAAATTACCGTTTTACCCCCAATGACCGTCTCACCCTTAGTGGTAGGATCATCGATGTATGAATAGTAACTAGCTGATTGATGACTATGATGATGCATTGTTTACATGATTTAATTATGACATGGTATATTGCATAGGTTGGGTTATGGATTTGGAGGTAGCACTGTACTGGTGGCTCTGCCACGTCACACTGATTTAGTGGCTTATGCCACGTTATACTGATTTAGCAGCTTAGCCACGTATACTGTTATTAGCAGCTGATCTGCATTATTGGTGTGCTGGTTGGGTGGGTTGACTTGGTCCCCACAGGTATGTTGGTTGGTACGGGTGGTGTGTTGGTTGGACTGGGTTAGGTACATATTTGTTCTGAATATCATAGGGCTTCAGCCCAGACTGTTGTTGAATAGGGCTTCGGCCCAGACTATTATGGAATAGGGCTTCAGCCTAGACCGTTACTGAGTAGGGCTTGGGCCTAGATTGACACTGTATGGGCTTCGGCCCAAACTGTGGTTGTAATAAGGGGATTACACACTGAGTTCTTGTAACTCACCCTTCTTTTTAACTATGCAGCTAATCCCCATCCTTAGAGGATTTGGAGCTGCAAGGGACTCGGAGGTGGCCACACGCGTCCTATACGTTCTTGGGGTTAATTTAGTAATTTTATTCTAGTTTACTTTACTTTAATTTTTGGGTTAATAATTTTTGTAATAAGGCCATTGGGATTGTTTTTAACTTTAATTTGGTATTTCTTTAATTACTGCTAATTTATTAAAAATGGGTTTTTGAAACAATAACAACTGTTTCAAAAATATCACGTCTCCGCAACTGTTTAAACCAATTTCCGTAACAGACAAGATTTTTTTTAAAAGCAAAATAATACATGCATAATAATATGTTTTCGAAAGGGAATTAATTAGAGTAAAACTTCTTTTGCTAGCAAGCAACGAAAAAAATGGGATTTCTGAACATTAATAAGTTTTGATTTGTAAATGAGTTTTCCAACGAAGACAAAGTTTTCAAACAACACCTGATGTGGCACGCTAGATCCGGCCATAACGTTTGGGCCGGGTGTAGGGTGTTACATCATCGGTTAGGGGTAAAATGGTAATTTCACCCCTCAAGGGTATTTCGGTAATTCTACCCTACAAGGGTATTTTGGTAATTCTACTCACCAAGGGTATTTCAGTCGTTTTACTCATTAAGGGTATTTCAGTCATTTTACTCATTAAGAGTATTCCAGTCATTTTACTCATTAAGGGTATTTCAGTCATTTATCTAATTTTGGGGTCCCGGTACAATAACGACCCTGCAAAAGGTCTACAGTCGTCTCGAACAACTCAGATAACCGATATGGCCAAAACAGTGTAAATGGGCCTAATGCCCATTACTCGGCCTAAGTGGGCCAACACGCTCGTGTGGACCATTTAGCCCAAATTCAGACACGACTATGTGAGCACCATAGCCCAATCCATTATTTGTCACTTACCATGGAATTTACCCATGTGGGGCCCATAAGCCCATTGGCCCCACATGGCCCATCTCGGATCACCGAGGCCCATTACTGCCCAAACCCAGAAGAACGCTGGTGGCGGCCTCTACAATCTGTCGCCAACGATTTGTGGGCTTTGTTTACCTTACGAGCGTTTGCACACTCATGAGGCCTCAAATGCCGAAGTTTCAGCTTTTCAGCTTTTCGGCTTTTGCCGATTCATAATTAAACAGGGATGTGAATACACACATTTATCCATCGTTTTGACAGTAACAATATTGCGTGTACGATTACACACCTTTTTCGTAGCTCGTACAAGCAACCCACGAACACTGAACCTACATCCATCAATGTTTTTTGGTTAATATCAATACCTAATACTAATGTTAAATCCCAAAGAGAATGGTATTAATACTCACCTTCACCCAAGAATGATATCCAATCCACTTATGATGCTAACCGAAAGATATCTATGCCCCTTTCCTATCAAAATGTTGCATTAACCAAGAGAATCCAACATGAGAGAAGGGTCCAAGAGTTACCAACCCTAAACCAAATCATTCGGCTTTGCCAAAGAAGAGAGCCATCAAAATGGAACCAAGAACCGAATAAAAACAAGGAATACTTACCAAAAATTAGTTGATAGAAACGGTAGAATAAAGTAACAATCAACCACTTGATAGAGCCTAGTCGCCCAAACCGACACAAATCCAAAGTAGTGAGAAGGGGGAAGTATTCGGCTAACTTGAAAAGAACAGAAACAATAAAGGGAAAGGAGAGGTTGTTTTCGGCTTACTCAAACTTAAAGAATAAGAGAAGAATGTTGAGAAGTGAGAATAACAGGTTCGGTTATGAGGGTAAAACCGAAAGATCAAAAGAGAGGAAGAGAAACGAACAGGAACTGATTGAAGAACAAAGGAAAAGGAAATGGATTCGGCTAAAGAGAGGAGACGGTTCAGTAAAGAAAAAGAAGAATAGAGTGATTCGGCACAAAAAGAATGGAAAGAAGAAAGTTAAGAATGGGGGATTTGGCAAGCTAACAAGAATGTAACCTGAAGACAAAATCGACAAAAGTAAAAGAGCCCAAATGGTCACTTGTGAAAATGGCACTAAAGAGAAAAGAAGCTAGAACCGTCAAAAGAACAAAACTCGAAATGTCAGAGAGTAAAATCGACTCCTACACACTCAGAATTTGTCAAAAATGCACAACATAATACCCCTAGCCGAATTCACATACTCAAGTTACCCAATTCGACACTCTTCTCCCCTCACTCAAACTCCTTGAGAATCTCCATAAATCACTCCCCTTATCCCTCCTTGATTTACTTTTTGATATACTCCAGAACCACTCACAAGACTAGTTCAAACTCTCACACAACAGAGTTTGAAACCACTACAAACTCTTGTCGTTCCCTGTTAGCAAAATAATTGCTCCTTACTTTCCAAGGGATTTAAACCCCAAGCCCCCCTCAATAGCTCAACACGCCACTTGCCTCCTTGCCACAAGCTTTTTTGTGACATAAAATCACACACATTTAAACATAAGTCCTAACTGCTAACAACCAATTTCACTTAAGAGCAAAAACTAAAAATTTTGCCAAGGCCCAAACTCGAACCCATGCTTCCTAAAAACCCTCAAATACACTCAAATACTTAGCCATTGAAGCAGACAAGCAATTTTTTTAGAACATGAAAAATTAAAGACCCTATATTTTTGGAGCGTTAAACATTTCCACTCTGGTATCATCACTGGTTGTAATAATCCTAAAGGCACTTGATGTTCAGCTTTGACTTGTTGACAAATTAAGCATTTAGATACAAACTCTGAAATGTCTCATTTCATACCCGACCACTAGTACAATTGTTTCAAATCATTGTACATTTTAGTACTCCCCAAATGAACAAATAAACAACCACTATGTGCTTCATGTAGAATTTTCTGAATAAGCTCGGGATTCTTTGGTACACATATTCTACCACGGAACATTATACAATGATTAGATTAGATCTGATACTCTGAATCAATAGTCGATTCACATTGCGCTCTTTTAGCTTGCAATTCATCGTCACCTTTTTGAGCTTTACAAATTTGATGAAGAAATTGTAACATCCTGAAAATGGGCCTAGTAGGATTGGGCCCAATGGGCCTTAGGCGTAGTAGCGTTTAAAATTTTTGAGAACGGCATTAATGCAAGTTAGACTTATTAGGTAAGTAATTTTGGAAGGTTAGAGGGCTTTTATGAAGTCCCGGGATCAAACTTTGGCTTTGGGGAAATTTTGGTTTTAGGTGAAAAAAACCCTGGAAGTTGGCAGGTAGGCCTTAAGAATAAAATGTGGAGGAAAATGACACAAGTGGAGTGCGTGGTGTAGTGGCAAAGTGACGCCCCATAAGAAACAATGGGGTGACGCCATAAGGAAGGAATGAGGTCTAAGGTTCAAGTCTTAGCTTTTGCATTTTTGTTTTCTTTTTACTTGGACCTTTGAATTTGGCTATAGGTTTAAATTTAGCTGCGCATGGTTTAAGACACAAGAGGAGTTTGTGGCCAAGTGGTTAGCAGCATGGATTATGTTGTAAGGGAGCCTGGGTTTGAATCTCATGAGAAGCGAGGGAGTATTTATTTTGCGGATTGGACGGCAAGAGTTTCAGTTGAATTTAAACTCTACTGACGAAGGGATCCCACATCGGAAAGATACAAAGAAGGAAGCTGAAGAGCTAGCTATATAAAGAGCATTCTAGGAGGAGAGTTAACATACCTTGGTGGGCGTTTGGGCACAGGAGTGGTCGCAGCGCGGGCTAGCACCAGATTCCTATTAGGTGTGTACTTCTCTACTCTAGTTGTAGAGCGGCAAATGCCGAAGTACCGATCACGGCAATAGTAGCCACATGAGCGTGCGAGCGCACATGTGGGGCTTCGACGCGATAGTTGAGGCCATCAGTAGTATTCTTGTGGGTTGGGGCTGCTTGGGCCGCGATGGGCCGAAGTGGGCCCAATGGGCTCGTGGGCCCAATTGGAATAAATTGCATGATGATATAGTATATAGTGAACTAGACTAGGTGGAACCTATATACGTGGCTAGATTTATGTTAGGTGGGCCACACGAGCGGGTGGGCCCGAATGGGCCGAAATCAGGTTTTAGGCCCAATAGTCTAGTAAATATCGGAAATGATAGTTGAGTCGCTCGGGGCGACATTGGGCCTTCAGAAAGGCCATTCCAGGTACAGAATTACTGAAATACCCTTAGTGGGTAAATTACCAAAATACCCCTAGAAGGTAAATTACGAAAATGCCTTTGGTAGGTAAAATTACGGTTATACCCTTAGAGGTTGATTAGCGTGATTATGTTGTTTTATATCTATCTGATTATGATGGTGATTCATGTTATACTTATATTTGATATATGTTTAGCATACATGACATACTGCATACACGAATTATTATGTCATATTGCATGGGTATGTTAAGAGGAGGGGGAAGGTATGATTTCAGACTGTCACTAGTGGTTTTGACCACACAGTGGGTTGGCCCCGCTTCTTATAATATTGTGACTAAGTCTCAGTGGTTTTGACCACCAGTGGTTGGTTACCACATATCTTTATCTTTGTGACTCGTCCCAGTGGTCGGGTACCACAGTGGGTTGGCCCCACATATCGATACGGGATTGTCACCAGTAGTTTTGACCACAATGTGGGTTGGCCCCACACATATTTGTGACTCCGGTCACAAGTGGTTTTGACCACACATCTATTATATGTGACCTCGGTCACCAGTGGTTTTGACCACCAGTGGTTTTGACCACACGGGGTAGATACAGGAGTTCGGATGGTTAGGTTTTGGGTTGCATGACATACTTACTTACATGTGAAACTGTGTAAGGGCTTATATCTTCTGGACGGGGATTTACACACTGAGTCTCGATGACTCACCTTTTAGTTAATTTTGCAGGTAATCATTAGATCGCGGATTTGGGAGCTGAGGCGGACTTGTGGCCATGCAATGTTTCTCGTAAACTTATTTCTTTTATTTGGACTTATTTTTATTTGGGTTTTGTTATGTAATAAGGCCTTTGGTATTTTATTTGGTTTTAGCTTTCAACTTGGTTACTACTTACTATTAAATGATCAATATGGGATTTTCCTAAAATGATAATAAACTGTTTCTTATTCAAAAGTTACTTAAACTCGATTTTTACAACAAATACAATTTTATTCAAGTTAATAACAACTTTGTAAAATGGGCATTAAATGAATCGGCTTTTATAAACAAATGACGAAACGCGGAGTTTCAAAAAGGATACAAACTTTTTAACGAATGCACAATTTTTAGACATTCCTTTTATGTAACATGCCAGATCCGGTCGTAACGTCTAGGCCGGGTTTGGGGTGTTATAATTATGGTATCAGAGCCTGGCTCAAAAACGTGGCTGTGGGTTTGGGTTCAAAAATGTTTTCAAAGGATGGTTTAGAATAATATATATCTCTTTTCTGTAAGTATGGCACCCGAGTCTCCGGCACCAAATCCGTAAGTTTCCTTCTTACTATATTCTATTATATGCTAAAAGATTGTATTTATTCTGTGATGTGTGGATGTGATGCTTGAATATAGGAATTGTATGTATGAGAAATATCTGCTTGCTTCGGTGTTAGATAGTTGGTTATGTGAAGGGGTTCCAAGATTTAGTTAGAAAGTATATTAGTTTTATTAAGATCAGAGTGCGCAGCAAGAGCGTAGTGTGGTAGGTTAGGATGTGTGACTGTTAGTTAGTTGGAAATTTCAAGGACAAAATTTCTTTAAGGAGGGTAGATTTGTAGCATCCTGAAATTGGGCCTAGTAGGATTGGGCCCAATGGGCCTTTGGCGTAGTAGCATTTAAAATTTTTGAGAATGGCATTAATGCAAGTTAGACTTATTAGGCAAGTGATTTTGGAAGGTTAGAGGGCTTTTATGAAGTCCCGGGATCAAACTTTGGCTTTGGGGAAATTTTGGTTTTAGATAAAAAAAACCCTGGAAGTTGGCAGGTAGGCCTTAAGAATAAAATGTGGAGGAAAATGACACAAGTGGAGTGTGTGGTGTAGTGGCAAAGTGACGCCCCATAAGAAACAAGGGGGTGACGCCACAAGGAAGGAAGGAGGTCCAAGGTTCAAGTCTTGGCTTTTGCATTTTGGTTTTCTTTTTACTTGGACCTTAGAATTTGGTTATAGGTTTAAATTTAGCTGCGCATGGTTTAAGACACAAGAGGAGCTTGTGGCCAAGTGGTTAGCAGCATGGATTATGTTGCAAAGGAGCCTGGGTTCGAATCTCATGAGAAGCAAGGGAGTATTTATTTTGCAGATTGGACGGCAAGAGTTTCAGTTGAATTTAAACTCTACTGACGAAGGGATCCTACATCGGAAAGATACAAAGAAGGAAGCTGAAAAGCTAGCTATATAAAGAGCATTCCAGGAGGAGAGTTAACATATCTTGGTGGGCGTTTGGGCACAGGAGTGGTCGCAGCGCGGGTTAGCACCAGATTCCTATCAGGTGTGTACTTCTCAACTCTAGTTGTAGAGCGGCAAATGCAGAAGTGCCGATCACGGCAATAGTAGCCACACGAGCGTGCGAGCGCACGTGTGGGGCTTCGACGCGATAGTTGAGGCCATCAGTAGTATTCTTGTAGGTTGGGGCTGCTTGGGCCGCGATGGGCCGAAGTGGGCCCAATGGGCCCGTGGGCCTAATTGGAATAAATTGTATGATGATATAGTATATAGTGAACTAGACTAGGTGGAACCTATATACGTGGCTAGATTTGTGTTAGGTGGGCCACACGAGTGGGTGGGCCTGAATGGGCCGAAATCAGGTTTTAGGCCCAAGAGTCCGGTAAATACCGGAAATGATAGTTGAGTCGCTCGGGGCGACATTGGGCCTTCAGAAAGGCCATTCCAGGTACGAAATTACTGAAGTACCCTTAGTGGGTAAATTACCAAAATACCCCTAGAAGGTAAATTACGAAAATGCCTTTGGTAGGTAAAATTACGGTTATACCCTTAGAGGTTGATTAGCGTGATTATGTTGTTTTATATCTATCTGATTATGATGGTGATTCATGTTATACTTATATTTGATATATGTTTAGCATACATGACATACTGCATACACGAATTATTATGTCATATTGCATAGGTATGCTGAGAGGAGGGGGAAGGTATGATTTCAGACTGTCACCAGTGGTTTTGACCACACAGTGGGTTGGCCCCGCTTCTTATAATATTGTGTCTAAGTCTCAGTGGTTTTGACCACCAGTGGTTTGGTACCACATATCTTTATCTTTGTGACTCGTCCCAGTGGTCTGGTACTACAGTGGGTTGGCCCCACATATCGATACGGGATTGTCACCAGTGGTTTTGACCACACATATATTATTTGTGACCTCGGTCACCAGTGGTTTTGACCACCAGTGATTTTGACCACACGGGGTAGACACAGGAGTTTGGATGGTTAGGTTTTGGGTTGCATGGCATACTTACTTACATATGAAACTGTGTAAGGGCTTATATCTTCGGGACGGGGATTTACACACTGAGTCTCGATGACTCACCCCTTAGTTAATTTTGCAGGTAATCATTAGATCGCGGATTTGGGAGCTGAGGCGGACTTGTGGTGGCCATGCAATGTTTCTCATAAACTCGTTTCTTTTATTTGGACTTACTTTTATTTGGGTTTTGTTATGTAATAAGGCCTTTGGTATTTTATTTGGTTTTAGCTTTCAACTTGGTTACTGCTTACTATTAAATAATCAATATGGGATTTTCCTAAAATGATAATAAACCGTTTCTTATTCAAAAGCTACTTAAACTCGATTTTTACAAAAAATACAATTTTATTCAAGTTAATAACAACTTTGTAAAATGGGCATTAAATGAATCGGCTTTTATAAACAAATGACGAAACGCGGAGTTTCAAAAAGGATACAAACTTTTTAACGAACGCACAATTTTTAGACATTCCTTTCATGTAACATGCCAGATCCGGTCGTAACGTCTAGGCCGGGTTTGGGGTGTTCCAGAAATAACGGCTTAGCTTTTAGCTCAGCTAAAATCGAACCATCATCAGACAAGTTTAACTGTGTGTTCATTGCCCGTAAAGCAAATAAAGACTTTATACTCAGAGCATTTGTGACTACATTTGCTTTTCCCCGGATGATAATCAATCACTAGTTCATAATCTTTCAGCAACTCGAGCCATCTTCGTTGTCGCAAATTCAAATCTTTCTGAGTCATTAATACTTCAAACTCTTGTGTTCAGTGAAGATATGGCATTTCTCACTGAATAAATGATGTTGCCAAATTATTAAAGCGAAAATAATAGCGGCCAACTATAAATCATGGGTCGGATAATTCTTTTCATGCGGCTTTAACTGTGTAAAAGCATAAGCAATCAATTTGCCTTCTTTCATCAAAACACATCCCAAACCTTTCAATGACGCGTCACTAAAAATCACAAACTCTTTACCTGACTCAGGTTGAACTAAAACTGGTGCTTCAGTTAACAATGCTTTCAACTGTTCGAAACTCTGTTGGCATTTCTCAGACCATTTGAACTTCACATCTTTCTGTAGCAATCGAGTCATCGGTGTAGTAATGATCGAGAATCCTTTTACAAAATGTCGATAGTAACTAGCTAATCCTAGAAAACTTCTAACTTCAGATATGTTTCTTGGTGGTTTTCATTCAACAACTGCTGAAATATTACCCGGATCAACTCGTATGCCTTCTGCTGAAACAATATGCCCAAAAAATCTAACCTCTTAGAACCAAAACTCACATTTGCTGAATTTAGCAAATAATTGCTTATCTCTCAAAGTTTGTAACACAATCCTCAAATGCTCAGCATGCTCATATTCATCACATGAATAGATCAGAATGTCATCAATGAATACAACAACAAATCTGTCTAAAGATTCTATTCATCAAATCCTTAAAACTGCAGGAGCGTTAGTTAATCTGAAAGGCATAACAAGAAATTCATAATACCCGTACCTTGTTCTGAACCTAGTTTTTGGCACATCTGAATCTTTAACTCGCAACTGATAATAGCCAGATCTCAGATCAATCTTCAAAAATAAAGTTGCTCCTTTCAACTGATCAAACAAATCATTAATTCTCGGCAAAGGATACTTATTCTTAATCGTAACCTTGTTGAGCTAACTATAGTCGATACACAGCCTCATCGATCCATCTTTCTTCTTTACGAACAGTACTAGTGCACCCCAAGGTAAAAAACTAGGTCGTGCAAAATCTCTATTTGTTAACTCTTGCAACTGAGATTCCAACTCTTTCAATTCTGTTGGAGCCATTCTGTATGAAGCTTTCGAAATCGGTGATGTTCCCGGTACTAATTCAATAGTAAACTTGACTTCTCTGATTGGTGGCAACCTAGGGAACTTTTCTGGAAACACATCCGAATATTCACAAAAAACTGGTACTGATTCAATCTTCGATTCAAACACTTTTGTATCTAATGCATACGCAAGATAAGCATCACAACCTTTTCTCACATATTTCTAAGCTAACATCGTCGATATCACAACAGGCAACCCACTCAAATCATCGGATACAATTCAAATAATTTCACTATTCTGACATTTCAATTCAATAGTCTTTCATCTACAATTCACAATAGCATCATGCAGAGTCAACCAATTCGTACCCAAAATCACATTGAATTCATCAAATGGTAAAAGTATCAAATCAGCCGGAAAATAGCAACCCCGAGTCATCAAAGGCAATTCTTGCAAACTTTATGAACTCGGTCACAGACATTCGACCCTATTTCAACTCCAAAAATTATTTGCGCTTTTGGTTGATAAATCGCTAACTGATGTATTTCTCATACAATTATAAATATCAAATACAAGTCATTCATAATCAATCAGATTGTCCCTAATATGAGCCTACAAGGCCCAAATCGTGAATTAGAAGTGGTTCAAGACTAAACCAATATCTTACAAAAATTTTGGAACACTTAGAAAATTTACAAAATACAGGGGACACATGCCCATGTGGCCCGGCCGTGTGTCTCACACGGCCAAAGCCACGCCTGTGTCATAGGCCATGCGAACATTCGAAATGGGATCACATGGCTGTGTCCAAGCCCGTGTTCAACCCCATGTAACTCCATGACTTGGGTCACACGGCCAACATTGTAACACCCCTAACACGTAACCATCGCTAATCTAGGGTTAAAGGCATTACCGAACAAATCGGATCTTCTACGAACATTTCACATCATAATTTAACAATTCTAATCAAAGTGTCCCTTAAATAGGTCTACGAGACCTTAAACATGCATTAGAAAGGGGTCAGGACTAAACCGAATACATACAATTTTTTTTGAAAATTAAACATTTTTCAAAGTTACAGAAGTCACACGCCCGTGTGGGCAGGCCGTGTGCCTCACACGGCCTCAGACACACCCGTGTGTCTAAGCCTTGGCAAAATAGGGCATACATACTAACTAGATCACACAGCCAAGGAAACGCCCGTGTGCCTTACCCGTGGTCGACACTGACTTGTAACACACAGCCAATCACACGCCCATGTGTCCAGCCCGTGGTAAAAAATGACTTGTTTTGAAATGCAACCACGAGAGACACGGTCGAGCCACATGCCTGTGTGCTCAACCGTGTGGGCAAATATAGGCCATTTGCAAGGCCAATTTGCCACCCATTTTGGGTCAATCTTACAAGCACAAACAAACACATTTCGTACCTTCAAAATGCAACCAAATCATATCAACAATATCCATCTTTTCTAACCATTCAAAAGCTTATCAAACATACCAACTTATGTACCATTTATCTCATTCTATTCACAAGCATTTCTAAGTATAAACCATCTAAAATCTTACCCATTCATTATGACAACCATTCATCAATAAGATACCAACTTATCATCACAAAACATAAACTAAAATATACCATATTCACATCCCATTTACAAGCCATATCACATAGCTTATATACAACTCAAAACATCCACCATTTCAACTAGACTATACATGCCATAATTAAATATACATTCTAAAGGTACCAAAGTAGAGTTTGATAGTGTGGTGATGATCCTCGACGATCCCCGAGCCTTCCATAGCTTTAACAATCTATAAAACAATGCAAACACATACAAAGTAAGTTTTCAGAAGCTTAGTAAGCCATATACAAATAAACTTAACATATAAACATTCAGCATCATATCAAATACAACATCATTAATATATCTCAATTGCAAATTCAAATTTCTTCTTTGGCTCAATTATTTAACCATTGCTTATATCATATTTTGTCTCAACAAGTCTATGCATATATCTCACTTGAGCAAATTCACATATACTCACCTTTCATACTCAAACATAGTATACATTTCCAACGTACCTGAATCGATTATACATTTCCAACGTACCTCAAACATAGTATTCATTTCTCAGAATTGCCCGTTGAACCATTCGGAATCAAATAGGATACTCGGATAACTCAGATTACAAATACAATGCCAACGTCGCAGACGTGGTCTTAATGTAATCAAATTCGATGCCACTGTCCTAGACAGGGTCTTACACGAAATCATATACGATGTCAATGTCGTAGACATCGTCTTACACATAATTCTCAAATTAATGCCAACTCCCAGACGTGGTCTTACATGATATCACATATCGGAACCCTATGTCATGACATATGAATCCTATCTATTCCTAAGGTTTGTACGGGACTTTTCAGACATTGACACATTGTCGATACTTTCTCGGTTTTCACATGTATATCTTCCAAAGCCATTCATTACAATTCAATATTATATAAACATGAATAAATCAACTTAAATACATTTTTTTGTATATAGACTTACCTTGTATTGGTATAAACGGACAGATTCGACTACTCAATCACTTTCGACTTTCCTCAATTTAAATCTATTTTCTTTGGTTCTTGATCTATACATATTCAAATTTAACTCTTTTATTCACCAAATCATTCAATTCAATCCAAAAACACACATTTAGGGAAATTTACAAATTACCCCTCATATTTTAACATTTTGACATTTAAGTCCTTATTTCACAAAATCACAAAATACATATAATTTCTTTGTACCCATGCTTAGTTGAATTTTCACATGCTTCATATAAGTCCACACATTTCATTTATTTCACATTTTAGTCCCACAAAATATTATTTTCACAATTTAGTCCAAATTACTCAAATTCACCAAAAATCCAAATACAAAACATGTTAATCTAACACATATATTTCATATTTCATCAACTAACATCATAAAGCTTACAAAATCATCAATGGCATATCTTAAAATCTTCACCAAATTCCAAAATTAAGACATGGGTTTTGTAGTACTCGAAGCAACGATTACAAAAACGTAGAAATTATCAAAAAACGAAACCAAATCATACCTCAATCAAGATGAACTAGGGCTGAAACCTAGCTTGGTTTCTTTTCTTTCTTTTGCTTGTTATTTTCGGCAATGGATGAACATAAATGGCTTATTCCATGCTTTTTTTATTAATAATCAAATTCATTATTCATTTCTATTTTTACCCTTAATGAAACATTACATAATCTTTAAATTAAATGTCCACTACCGTCCATACTATAAATAAATGGCCTAATTTCATTTTAAGGCCTTCACATTCAAAAACCAAATTCAATTTAACAAATTAACATGTAGAATGTCACTTTTATCTTTTATGCGATTTAGTCCTTTTTTCAAATTAAACACACAAACAATAAAATTAATTCACGGAACTTTCACACATGCTTAATCACATACTGAAAACATAGAAAAATATATTAAAATATTTTTTGACTCGAATTTGTGGTCCCGAAACCAATATTCTAACTAGGGTCTAAACCGAACTGTTACAATTCTCCCCCCTTAGGGATTTTCGTCCCCGAAAATCTTACCATTAAACAGATTCGGACATAGCATCTTCAAGCTCCCACGTAGCTTCTTCAACCTCGTGTCCATGCCATAAGACTTTCACTAATATGATTTTCTTATTTCTCAATTCTTTCACTTTGCGATCTAAAATCCGGATCGGTTCTTTCTCGTAAGTCATACTGGATTGGATCTCAATCTTAGACGGAGAAATTACATGTGATGGATCGATCTGTATCGACGAAGCATTGATACGTGAATACATTATGAATCTTTTCTAGTTCATGTGGTAGCAACAATCTGTATGCAACAGGTCCAATGCGCTCAATAATTTCATATGGCCCGATGAACCTCAGACTCAATTTGCCTTTTCTGCCAAAATGCAGTATTTTATTCCACGGAGACACTTTCAAGAACACTTTATCACTGATCTCAAACTTAATGTCTTTTCGTTTCAAATCTGCGTAAGATTTCTGATGATCAGACGTTGCTTTCAAACTATCACAGATCACTTTCACTTTATGTTCAGTCTCTTTAATCAAATCGACCCCGTGAATCTTATTCTCGCTGAGTTCTGACCAATACAAAAGGTGTTCGGCATTTCCTACCATACAAAGCTTCATACAGTGCCATTTTAATGCTCGACTGAAAACTATTATTGCACGCAAACTCAATCAATGGCAAATATTGTTCCCACATACCGTTAAACTCAAGAATGCAACATCTTAGCATATCTTCAAGGATCTGAATAATCTGCTCGGATTGACCATCTGTCTGGGGATGAAAAGATGTATTAAAATGCAATTTAGTACCTAAAGCCTCTTGCAGTTTCTTCCAGAATCATGAAGTAAACCTCGGATCTCTGTCAGACACAATAGATAGTGGCACCCCGTGCAATATCACAATATCAGAAATATATACCTCGGCTAATCTATCAAGTGAGTAATCAGATCGTACCGGAATAAAATGAGTTGATTTCGTCAATCTATCAACTACGACCAAATTGCATCTTTCTTTCTCGGGAGTCAAAGGCAACCCTGAAACAAAATCCATTGTCACTCTATCCCATTTCCACTCAGGTATCATTATCGGTTGTAACAAACCAGATGGCACTTGATGTTCAGCTTTAACTTGCTGACAGACTAAACATTTCGAGATAAACTCTGTAATATCCCACTTCATACCAGACCACCAATAAGGTCATTTCAAATTATTGTATATCTTTGTACTTCCCGGATGAACAGATAAGCGACTGCTATGAGCTTCTTTTAATATCAACTGAATCAACTCTGAACTACTCGGAACACAAATTCGATCTCGAAATCTCAAACAATCATCATCATCAACTTAAAATTCTGAATCAGGATTCAAGTTACACTGAGCTCGTTTTGCTATCATTTCATTATCAACCTTTTGAGCCTCACATATTTGCTGTAAGAACAACGGTTTCACTTTCAATTCAGCTAAAACTGAACCATCATCAGACAGGTCTGAATGAGCATTCATCGCACCTAGTGCGAATAATGATTTCTAACTTAATGCATCAGCAACAACAGTTGCTTTACCCGGATGATAATCTATCACAAGTTGGTAGCCTTTCAACAGTTCTAACCATCTTCTCTGTCGTAGATTCAGGTCTTTCTGAGTCATCAAATATTTCAAACTTTTATGATCCGAAAACACATGGCATTTTTCACCGAAGAGATAGTGGCACCAAATCTTTAAAGCAAATACAATCGCAGCTCAAGATCGTGCGTCGGATAATTCTTTTCATGTGGTTTCAATTGTCTTGAGGCATAAGCTATAACTTTGTCTTCTTGCATCAAAACATATCCCAAACCATTCAATGAAGCATCACCATAAATCACGAATTCTTTACCCGATACTGGCTGTACCAAAACTGGAGCTTCAGTCAAAAAAGGCCTTCAACTGATTGAAACATTTTTGGCACTTTTCAGACCACTCAAATTTCACATCTTTTTGAAGCAATCTAGTTAACGGAGTCGTAATCATCGAAAAACCTTTTATGAACCTTCGATAATATCCAGCAAGTCCAAAAAAACTGCGAACTTCAGACACATTTTTCGGAGGCTTCCACTCCAAAATAGCTGAAATCTTGCTCAGATTAACTCGTATACTAGATGCTGACAAAATATGTCCCAGAAAACTAACCTCACGCAACCAGAATTCACATTTACTAAACTTTGCATACAATTGCTTATCTCACAGAGTTTATAGCATAATTCTTAGATGTTCAGCATGCTCAATTTCATCACGCGAATAAATCAAAATATCGTCAATGAATACAACAACAAATCGATCTAAATACGGTCTAAAAATTCTGTTCATCATATTCATAAAAATAGCAGGAGCATTTGTTAGTCCGAAAGGCATAACTAAAAACTCATAATGCTCATACCTCGTTCTGAAAGCAGTTTTCAGAATATCTAAATCTTTTACTTGCAACTGGTAATACCCCGATCTCAGATCTATCTTTGAAAACACAGTGGATCCTTTCAACTAATCAAACAAATCATCAATTCTAGGTTGAGGATATTTGTTCTTAATAGTCACTTTGTTTAACTGACGGTAATCAATGCACATTCTCATCGTGCCATCTTTCTTTTTACAAATAGAATGGGAGCACCCCAAGGTGAGAAACTTGGCCGTGCAAATCCTCTATCTGTCAACTCTTGCAACTATGATTTCAACTCTTTCAATTCTATTGGTGCCATTCTATACGGAGCTATCGGTATAGGAGTCGTTCCCGGTAATAAATCAATACCAAATTCAACTTTGCGTATCGGAGGTAATCCCGGTAGTTTTTTAGGAAACACATCAGGAAATTCACAAACAACTTACACAGATTCAACTTTCTTTTCAGTCACTCTCGAATCAATTACATAGGCAAAATAAGCATCATAACCCTTTTTCACATAACTTTGAGCTTTCATCACTGATATCACAGTCGGTAACCCATTCAAATCATTAGATTCAATCCGAACTATTTCATCATTCTAACATCTTAAATCAATGGTCTTTCTTTTGCAGTTCACAACAGCGTCATGCAATGTTAACCAATCCATACCCAAAATTATATCAAACTCATCAAAAGGTAATAGCATCAAATCAGTCGGAAAATAAATATCTCCAAACATCAACGGACAATTCTTGCATACTTTGTCAACCAAGACACTTTTACCTAAGGGGTTCGATACTCTAATTATAAATTCAGTAGACTCTACAGGCAAAGTCTTACTGGATACTAAGTTCATGCATACATACAAATGAGTAGACCCTGGATCTGTAATAGTTTGATTTAGACCCAATTCAGAATAGTGGTTTCGGGACCACAGATCTAAGTCAGAAAAATATTTTAGTATTATTTTCTATGCTTACAATATGTGATTAAGCATGTGTGAAAGTTTCGTGAATTAATTTGTCCGACTGTGTGCTTAATTTGAGAAAAGGACTAAATCACATAAAATGCAAAGGTAGGTTATTAATGTGTAAGTGCTGAATTGTTATTGTCTTTTTAATATAAAGTCCTTAAAATGGAAATATGCCATTAGTATGGTTAATGGACATTTATGACCAACTATCATGAATATTATATGTTTATATCAAAGGTTAATTAGGTAAATTAAATAATAAGTTAAGTTAAATAAAATAAAACAAAAAGATGGCCATTAATATCATCTTTCATGGCTGAATGAAACAAAGAAGAAAGCTTAAAATAGGGTTTGATATTCGGTAGTTGCATAGTTTGATTAAGGTATGATTTGATTTCGGTTTTTGATAATTTCTACGTTTTTGTAATCATTGCTTCGAGTACTACAAAACCCATGTCATAATTTTGGAATTTGATGAAGAATTTGAACTGTGCCATTGATGAATGTTTGAGCTTTGTGATGTTAGTTGATGAAATATGAAATATATGTGTTAGATTAACATGTTTTGTCTTTAGATTTTTGGTGAATTTGAGTAATTTGGACTAAAATGAGAAAATAATATTTTGAAGGACTAAAATGTGAAATAAATGAAATGTATGGACTTGTATGATCATGTTGAAAGTTTGGCTAAGCATGGGTACAAGAGAATTATGTGTATTTTGTTATTTTGTGAAATAAGGACTTAAATGTCAAAATGTGAAAATGCGAGGGCTAATTTGTAAAACACCCTAAATATGTGTTTTTGGATTGAGTTGAATGATTTGGTAAATAAAAGAGTTAAATTTGAATATGTATAGATCAAGAACCAAAGAAAACGGATTTAGACCGAGGAAAGTCGAAAGTGATCGAGTGTTTGAATCCGTCCGTTTATTCTGAATATGAGGTAAGTCTATATACAAATAAATGTATTTAAGTTGTATTATTCATGCTCATGCAATATTAAATTGTGATGAATGGTTTTGGATGATATACGTGTGGAATCTGAGAAAGTATCAACAATGTGTCAAAGTTCGAAAAGTCTCGTACGAACCTTAGGAATAGATAGGATTCTTATGTCATGACATAGGTTTCTGATATGTGATATTATGTAAGACCACGTCTGGGACGTTGGCATCGATTTGAGATTTACGTGTAAGACCATTTCTCGAACATTGGCATCGTATTTGATTCGTATAAGACCATGTCTCGAACAGTGGCATCGATATTTGATTACATGTAAGACCACGTCTGGGACGTTACCATTGTACGAGTATTCCGAGTATCTGAGTGTCTTATTTGATTTCAAATGGTTTAGAGGGCAATTCCAAGAAAAGAAACATTATGTATAATGCATGATCATTTCAGGTACGTTTGAAGTGTATGCTACGATTGAGTATGAAAGGTAAGTATATGTGAATGTGCACAAGTGAGATATGTTTCTAGACTTGTTTAGACAAATTTGATATAGGTATGATTGTGATATGAGCAAAAGAGATACTTTGAGGCATGAATTGTTAGTAAGTAATGGCTAATTAAATAAGCCAAAGAAGAATTATGAATTTGCAATTGAGTTATATTGATGATCTTGTATTTGATATAATTATGAGTGTTATATGTTAAGTTTATTTGTATATGGCTTACTAAGCTTTTGAAAGCTTACTTTGTGTGTGTTTGTACTGTTTTATAGATCATTAAAGCTACGGAAGGCTCGGGGATCGTCAAGGATCATCATCACATTATCAATCTCTATTTTGGTATCTTTTGAATGTGTACATATTTAAGTATGGCATGTATAGTCTAGTTGAAATGGTTGATATTTTGAATTGTATATATATATAAGCTATGAGATATGGATTGTAAATGAATGTGCATATGGTAATATTTGATCTATGTTTTATGATGCAAAGTTGGCTTATTATAGATGAAAAGATGTCATTATGTATTGGTAAATTTCTGGATGGATTTTGCTTAGAAATGCTTGTGACTAAATTGAGCTAAATGGTACATAAGTTGGTGTGTTTGATATGCACTTGAATGATTAGAAAGGATGGTTATTTTGGTATGTTTTTGTTGCTTTTGATGCTTGGAAAAATGCTTAATTGTACTTGTAGGTATAACCCAAAGTGTGGGTGGCAAATTGGCCTTGCAAATGGCCTATAATTGCCCACACAGTTGAACACACGGGTGTGTGGCTCGACCGTGTCCTTCGTGGTAGCATTTCAAAACAAGTCAGTTTCGACTACGGGCTGGACACACGGGCGTGTGACTGGCCATGTGGTACAAGTCAGTGTCGACCACGGGTGAGGCACACAGGCGTGTCTTAGGCCGTGTGGACAAGTCAGTATGTATGCCCTATTTTGCCACAGCTAAGGCACAAGGCCTACCCACACGGACGCGTGACCTTTGTAACTTTGAAAAATGTTAAGTTTTTTTAAAAATTTTGTATGATTTCGGTTTAGTCCCGACCCCTTTCTAATGCATGTTTTAGGTCTTGTAGACCTGTTTAAGGGACACTTTGATTTGATTGGTTAAATTATGACATGAAATGTTTGTATAAGATCCGATTTGTCTGGTAATGCCTTTAACCCTAGACCGACGATGGTTACGGGTTAGGGGTGTTACAGGATCTATCAATGCAATCACAGAAGTATCGAGAGTAAATGTACCCGTAATAACATTTGGAGACGAAGCTTCCTCACGAGCTCGTATAGCGTATACTCTAGAAGGTGCTCTAGCTTCGGATCTCGCAACTGTATCTTTTGTAGTTCTCTGACTACCACTGACATTTCTTGTATTTCTAAAAGGTCTACCCCTGGCTGAAACATTATCTGGCTTCGGATTCTGTACAATCTCTTGTTCAACAGATTCAGGATAGTCCCGGATGAAATGATCTAATAATCCACATCTAAAACAGGCTCGGTCATTCAATCTACAATTACCTGGATGTCTTTTACCACAATGTCTACATTCAGGTCGCCCAGATCTGACATTTCCAATACTAGGCCTCGAGGTCGCTGGAGCTTTGAAATTCGAATGCGATCTAGCTTGATCTCTGTTTGAATGTCCCACATTAGTCTTTGATCGACTATATTCATCTCTGAATTTCTTTGATGCAGACTAAAATGATTTACTTGAGAATATTTTTCTCACATCTCTGGCTTCTAACTCAGCCTTTCTTTTATCTTTCCCGAGTGCTTCAACTTTACATGCTCGATTAACAAGCACAACAAATTCTTTTATTTCCAGAATTCCAACTAGCAAATGGATGTCTTCATCCAGACCGTCTTCAAAACTTTTACACATTATTTCTTCAGTCAAAACACATTCCCGAGCATACTGACTTAACCTCACGAAATCTCGCTCATATTCTGTGATAGACATACGACCCTGATTCAATTCCAGAAACTCTTTTTGCTTTTGATCTATAAATCTCTGGCTAACATATTTCTTCCGGAACTCAGACTGAAAGAAATTCCATGCCACCCATTCTTTTGGAAGAACAGAAATCAAAGTCTTCCACCACTGATAAGCTGCATCCCGAAACAGAGAAACGACACATTTCACACATTCTTCAGGAGTACAAGACATTTCATCAAACACTCGAATTGTATTTTCGAGCCAAAACTCATCTCTCTCAGCATCATCTTCACTAGTGGCCATGAATTCTTCAGCCCCATATTTACGGATTTTATCAACCGGAGGCTTATTCAACAAATTCAAGTTCATAACTGGTGGTACAACATAAGTCTGAGAAGGATTGGGCGGAGGAGGAGGTTGTGAAACAGCCGAATTTGTTCTAATATAGTGAGTGAACCACTCATTCATCATTTGGAAGAAAGCTTGTTTAGCCTCTCCTTCCTGACCGCTAGTAGCCAGTCTCGAATCAGATGGTGCTGTCCCTTGAGTGAGAGCAGGCGCAAATACGCCATCAGCTACAGCTCTTTTGGGATCCATTTACTATACGAAAACACATTTTATACGTCAGGATTCATCACACTATCATAGTTTGTATATATGGCATGTATAGCTAGACACTCACACACTACGTTAGTCCTAGAATCGACTAAATCGTAGCTCTGATACCAATAAAATGTAACACCCCTAACCCGTAACCATCGATGGTCTAGGGTTAAAAGCATTATCGGAAAAATTGGATCTTCTACGAACATTTCACATCATAATTTAACAATTCTAATCAAAGTGTCCTTTAAATAGGTCTACGAGACCTTAAACATGCATTAGAAAGAGGTCGGGACTAAACCGAATACATACGAAATTTTTTGAAAATTAAACATTTTTCAAAGTTACAGAGGTCACACGCCCGTGCCCGTGTGTCTAAGCAGTGGCAAAACAAGGCATACATACTGACTAGACCGCACAGCCAAGGACACGCCCGTGTGCCTCACTCGTGGTCGACATTGACTTGTAACACACAGCCAGTCATACGCCCATGTGTCTAGCCCGTGGTCAAAAATGACTTGTTTTGAAATGCAACCACGAGAGACACGGTCGAGCCACATGCCTGTGTGCTCAACCGTGTGGGCAAATATAGGCCATTTGCAAGGCCAATTTGCCACCCATTTTGGGTCAATCTTACAAGCACAAACAAACACATTTCGTACCTTCAAAATGCAACCAAATCATATCAACAATATCCATCTTTTCTAACCATTCAAAAGCTTATCAAACATACCAACTTATGTACCATTTATCTCATTCTATTCACAAGCATTTCTAAGTATAATCCATCTAAAATCTTACCCATTCATTATGACAACCATTCATCAATAAAATACCAACTTATCATCACAAAACATAAACTAAAATATACCATATTCACATCCCATTTACAAGCCATATCACATAGCTTATATATACAACTCAAAACATCCACCATTTCAACTAGACTATACATGCCATAATTAAATATATACATTCTAAAGGTACCAAAGTAGAGTTTGATAGTGTGGTGATGATCCTCGACGATCCCCGAGCCTTCCATAGCTTTAACGATCTATAAAACAATGCAAACACATACAAAGTAAGTTTTCAGAAGCTTAGTAAGCCATATACAAATAAACTTAACATATAAACATTCAGAATCATATCAAATACAACATCATTAATATATCTCAATTGCAAATTCAAATTTCTTCTTTGGCTCAATTATTTAACCATTGCTTACCAACAAATCACATCTATATGTATCTCATTAGATCATAGTACATTCATACATATATCATATTTTGAGCCAATTCACATATACTCACCTCTCATACTCAAACATAGTATACATTTCCAACGTACCTGAATCGATTACACATTCCACATAGTCTTTCATTTCTCAGAATTGCTCGTTGAACAATTCGGAATCAAATAGGATACTCGGATAACTCAGAATACTCATGCAATGCCAACGTCCCAGACGTGGTCTTACATGTAATCAAATATTGATGCCACTGTCCCAGACAGGGTCTTACACAAAATCATATACGATGCCAATGTCCCAAACATGGTCTTACACGTAATTCTCAAATCAATTCCAACGTCCAGACGTGGTCTTACATGATAACACATATCGGAACCCTATGTCATGACATATGAATCCTATCTATTCCTAAGGATTGTACGGGACTTTTTGGACATTGACACATTGTCGATACTTTCTCGGTTTTCACATTATATCTTCCAAAGCCATTCATTATAATTCAATATTATATAAACATGAATAAATCAACTTAAATACATTTATTTGTATATAGGCTTACCTTGTATTTGGTATAAACGAACGGATTCAACTACTCGATCAACTTTCGACTTTCCTCGATTTAAATCTGTTTTCTTTGGTTCTTAATCTATACATATTCAAATTTAACTCGTTTATTCACCAAATCATTCAATTCAATCCAAAAACACACATTTAGGGAAATTTACAAATTAGCCCTCATATTTTCACATTTTGACATTTAAGTCATTATTTCACAAAATCACAAAATACACATAATTTCTTTGTACCCATGCTTAGCCGAATTTTCACCTGTTTCATATAAGTCCACACATTTCATTTATTTCACATTTTAGTCCCTCAAAATATTATTTTCACAAGTTAGTCCAAATTACTCAAATTCACCAAACATCCAAAGACAAAACATGTTAATCTAACACATATATTTCATATTTCATCAACTAACATCAAAAAGCTTACAAAATCATCAATGGCATATCTCAAAATCTTCATCAAATTCCAAAATTAAGACATGGGTTTTTTAGTACTCGAAGCAACGATTACAAAAACGTAGAAATTATCAGAAACCGAAACCAAATCATACCTCAATCAAGATGAACAAGGGCCGAAACCTAGCTTGGTTTCTTTTATTTCTTTTTCTTGTTATTTTTGGCAATGGATGAACATAAATGGCTTATTCCATGCTTTTTTTTTTTATTAATAATCAAATTAATTATTCATTTCCATTTGTACCTTTAATGAAACATTACATAATCTTTAAATTAAATGTCGACTACTGTCCATACTATAAATAAATGGCCTAATTTCATTTTAAGGCCTTCACATTCAAAAACCAAATTCAATTTAACACATTAACATGTAGAATATCACTTTTATCTTTTATGCGATTTAGTCTTTTTTTCAAATTAAACTCACAAACAATAAAATTAATTCATGAAACTTTCACACATGCTTAATCACATACTGCAAACATAGAAAAAATATTAAAATATTTTTCTGATTCAGATTTGTGGTCCCGAAACCACTATTCCAACTAAGGTTTAAACTGGGCTGTTACAAACACACACGCCTGTGTGACTAGACCGTATGCCCTTCGAAATAGCCATACCCGCCCTCATGTCAGGCCGTGTACTAGGCCATGCTTAACTTGTAGGGTATACTGACTTATGCCACACGGCCAAGTCACACATCCGTGTGCAGGGCCGTGTGGAGCATACTGACTTGATTTCTAATTAAGCACCAGGGGACACACGGCCATGTCTCTACCCGTGTGGACAAAATTAGGCTATTTTCCAAGCCATCTTTCTCACCCAAATTGCATTCACCTACACCAAAATAAAAAGGCATATAACGTGGAATAAATAGGCATTCAAACCAATCTTAACCAAGCCTAATTCATGCTAAATCCATACTATCAATCACAAGACACACAAATACCCAAATAAGTCATTCAATTCATACAATTTTCACATTTCCAAATCACCTAAATGGTCACTTTCAATCATGTAGAATTTTGCCTAAAATCACAAGCATATCAACTTCCAATTTCAACCATTTGACATCCATAATGCAAATTCACAATAAGCATATAAATGGCAATTATCAACCATACAACAAAAGGCTATTTGCACAAATATATACATCACCAAGTATACCAAAAATAAGCCAAGTCTCATGGCTATACTCATAACAACCATTCACAATTTGCATGCCAATTCAAATGGCTAAGTCCATTACTCATATATACCAAAATGACCAACTCCTATACATGCCATATAACCAAAATATAATTTCAAAAGTACCAAAATGAAAGCTTGATAGTGTGATGCAATCTCTGACGACTTCCAATCTGAGCTAGCCTCAATAAACACTATAAAACATGGAAAAGTAAACAGAGTAAGCTATAAAGCTTAGTAAACTCGTATTATACTACAAAGTCATTAAATCATAAGTTTAACAAATATTCAATCACATGAGTAATCATGAATTCACACTTTTCATAGGTTCAAGGCTCACCGTTTCATATCTCACCATTTCATATCTTCGATATACCCGTTGAACTATTTGGAATACTATCGGATACTCGGGAATCTCACACCCTAACTATCAATACACAGCCAAAGCTATCTCAATCTCATAACTCATATAATGCTCACTCTCAAGCTATCAACGGGTCTGCTCACACAAGCTGACGGTCATGACGTAGCTACACGGTGCTACTCACACAAGCTGATGAGAGTTCGCAACACATGTCGAATAACTCAGCCACCGATAGGACGTACAGACTAGCACCCAAATCACATAACCCCTAATGACATGTCATTTGTATCCTAATCTATTCCTAAGATTCAACCGGGATTTCACATTTGCCAAATTGTCATTGAACATATCCGTAATATCGCATTCACAATTAATTCAATAATAAAGAATTTAAAACACAATTATATTAATGCTTTTTAACATAAAAACTTATCTCGATCGCAAAAACGACGAAACGGATTAACTAGTCCAATACTTTGTTTTTCCCCCAATCTAAATCCGAATTTCACTTTTCTTGATCTATATGTAATCAAATTTAGCTTATTTAACTTTCATTCTATTCAATTTAGCCAAAAATGCATATTATGGCAACTTTACACTTTTTCCCTAATATTTCAACATTTTTACAATTTAGTCCTTAGCTCATAAAAATACAAATTCATGCAATTAGGTCCCTACCCATGCTAGTCAAATTTTCCTTATTACCAAAGCAGCCCATATTTTTCATTTAATTCATATTTCTACCAAAACATTTACACATTTCTCAATCTAATCCCTAATTTGTAACACCCCAAACCCGGCCCAGAAGTTAGCCCGAATCCGGCATGCCACATTGAAGTGTTTTTTGAAAACCATGTTTTCATTGAAAACCCTTATTAATTAAAAGCTTGAGTAAAATCCCAGTTACGTTAGTTTATTTTTAACACGTGGTACATAGAAAAATTATTAAGTTTATTCCCAAAGTTCCTTTTTCAAATGTGGAAGCTAAGTTTAAAAGGAACTGATTTACGAAAATGTGATGTTGATTAAGTCTCGAAACCATTTCAAAATTGTTGCGGAAAGGTAGTGTTGTTGAAAAATAAAACAGTTAACATTTTGGAAAATCGTGACTTACTTCTAACAGATATAAACCAAAGTAAATAAAAACCCAAAATTAAAATACTTGAATGTAAATAATCAAAATGGAAAACATGAACAGTGTGTGTGGCCTTCTCCCAGTCCCTCGCAGCACCGATCCTCCTAACGCTGAGGATTACCTGCACAGTTAAAAACGGGGTGAGTTTACAAAAACTCAGTATGTAATCCCCTTACTAGAGTAACAGTCAGTATACAGAACCCGAAACAGTCCGGGCCAAAGCCCTTTAACAGTAACAGTACAGTGCAGTTCAGAGCATACGTGGGCCAAAGCCCACTAAATATCATTTGGGTCACAACCCATAACAGAATCAATTGGGCCTAGCCCAAACCAATAATAGAACAAGAGGGCCTAAGCCCAGTACAGTGACAGATCTCATAAACAGATATGCAACAGTATGAAGATGCATCCCACCCCGATCCAGCCAACACACCACCCGTACCAACCCTACACTTACGTGGGGATACAATCGACCCACTCAGCCAACACACCAAGCTTAGCACCGGTTGCGGTACTAAGTCAACAGAACGGCTCGACCCGGTGGACAGAACGGCTAAAAGCCATAAATATCGCAGCAACGCTGCCAGTTAACAGAATGGCTAAGAGCCATAAATATAATGGTTATAAACCATAATCAGGATAGCATAGAGCCATAATCAAGATGGCACAAAGCTATCGGTAACTGTAATAAGTTTGGCACATAGCCATCAGCAACGGTTTTATAACGGCACATAGCCACGGGTAATTATGATCGACACAGAGTCATCAATATATATGTTAGGAACATAGCCACGGGTAAATACGATTGGCACAAAGCCATAATCAAGATGGCACAGAGCCATATTTAGGTTGGCACAGAGCCAAAATCAGATTACGCGGCTTTAAGCCGTCCGTCGGTCCACAATTGTCTCATACGACCCGCGCGACCTTAACAGATCAATACTGGATCCACAGTCGTCTCATGCGGCCCGTGCGACCCTATCAGAACTTCCTCTGTATCAATGTCCCAACCCCATGCAATATGTTGTGTATGTCATGCTCAATCATTACACGTGTATGCAAAATGGCCATGCTCAGTAACAGTCATTTAGACATATATTAAAAGCATATCAGTCACACGACCACAGTCAAGTCAGTTTAAACACAGTCATACGATCACAGTCAAGTCAGTCAAATTCATAATCTAAGTCAGTCATTTACCCACAAGGGCAAAATAGTCATTTTACCCTATAAGGGTATTTCGGTAATCCTACGTTTCAGGGATATTTCGGTAGTTTCACAAATCGATGGTATTTTAGTAATTTCACAAATTAAGGGTATTTCGGTAATTTCACAAATCAGGGGTATTTCGGTAATTTCATAAATCGAGGGTATTTCGAAAATTTCACAAATCGAGGGTATTTCGGTAATTTCACAAATTAAGGGTATTTTAGTATTTTAGAAATCGAGGGTATTTCAGTAATTTCCCAAATCGAGGGTATTTTGGTAATTTCACAAATTAACGGTATTTCAATAATTTTTAGAAATCGAGGGCATTTCGGTAATTTTACAATCTTGGGTTGTTTCGATAATTTCACAAATCAAAGGTATTTGCAACCCAACAGAAGGTCCACCGTCGCCTCGAGCGACTTAAGTAACCTAAACAGTCACAACGGTGTAAATGGGCCTAAGGCCCATTACTCAGCCCAAGTGGGCCCACACACTCGAGTGACCCATTTAGCCCAGAAACAACCACAGTTATGCAAACGCCATAGTCCAAACAACACTTACCACATCACATACATTTTATTCGTGTAGGCCCATAAGCCCACTAGGCCCACATAGCCCATTTTGGCCCAACGAGGCCCAGAATAGACTAAGATCACGAGAACGCTCGTGGTGGCCTGTACAGACTAATGCCCATGTTCGTTGGCTCGGTCCACCACACGTGCGATCGCATGCTCGTGTGGCAACATTCGTCGGTACTTCAGCTTTTCGGCATTTTTTCGATCTACGATCAGAAGGAGTGTGGTTACACACCTTCGGCTTATCAGCCGACTATCAAGTACAGGGTAAAATACACACCTGATTGCAAACGTGCGCGACTAACCCACAATAACACCAACCTATCACCCGCCTTAATCAATCTCACTCGGGCCGTCGTAGGAGACACTTCACTTCAAGTCCTTAAAAAAAACCACCTGCATCCCATTCGCGACTCAATAACTAATATCATATTTACAAATAATTGAACCAGGAGTATTGTAACTTACCCAAACTGTGGAATTAAGACTGAGAGATAAAAGTATCCAGCCACCACCATAACACACCCTTAAACCGAGGCACGAGAAGAAACAATCGCACTCCCCTGAGACCAAGTATTCGACTAGCATAGAAGTTCAGAGGTTATTCGGCTCTAGCAAAAGAGGAGGGAAATGAGAAAAGTCGAAAGAAGGAAGAGAGGAGATAACAATGTGTTTGGCCAAAAACACATCAACCAATTGAGAGAGAAAATAAATATTCAGCAAAAGTGTGAAGAGGTAGAGGAGAGAAAAAGAATTGGTTTGACAGGAGGTTTAAAGAGGAATGCAAAGTAGAGAACAGAAGAACCCGAAAGGTTTTCGATATGACCAAAAATGAAAAGATACTGCCCACACTCTTAGCATAAATTAGCCTCCAAGAAAGAAAAGGAAACCAAAATGCTTCAAGCCACTGAATTAGAGAGTAAAAGACTACTCAAAGCCGATTTCTGATAAGCCAGAATTCTCATTCGGCACACACCCCTCTATCCTTTCAAAATCCCAAATTTTCCTCCCCAAATCACTCAAACCATCCACCACCCTTAATCCACTCTTAAAACCCCTCCTCCAACCTCTCCACCATCCAATTCAAATTCCCCTTTTTCCTCCTACATTTTCTCCATAACCAATTCAAACTTCACCCTTTTACCAAGTCCACAACAACCTTCTAGAGTTTCAATCCAATCCAACCACTTACCATCCCCATGTAGCAAAATGATTGTATTTTTCTTGCAAGGGGATTCGAACCCAAGTCCTCACATCATCCTTTTCACGTCACTTGCCACTAAGTCATAAGCTCCTCTTGTGTCACAAAATATCCTCAATTAATAAAAAGGTCTATAGGCTAAAGTCTAGGTTCCTTTAAAAGAGAAACCAAAACAAATTGCAAGGGCCGAGACTTGAACCCAGGCTCCCTTACAACCTTAATGACGCCACAACCACTAGACCACATGCTTCCTTGTGTCATGATTTCCCCAACAATATTCTTAAAGCCTACGCACTTACTTCCAGGGTTTAATTCACTTAAAACCAAAATTTTTGCTAAAGCCCAGGTTTGAACCCAGGACTTTTCCAACTCCTCTCAGGACCCTTAACCACTTGAGCAAACATTTAATCGTGTCATTTCCTTACACAATTAAATACCTATTTACAGCCTCCTTACGGACCCATACTCAAGGCCCAATACTTCTAGGCCCAAATTCGGGGCGTTACATAATTGACAATTTTACCAAAAATCACTTTACAAATGTTGTTTATCTAACAACAACCATATATTTTCTATCATCAAACATCAAATACATGTACATTCATCAATGGAAAAACCCTAAACCTTTAACATTTTTGCAAATTAGTCCCTGGGCTAGCTAGATTAAGTTACAACGACTCTGAAAACATAGAAATTGATAAACCATAAAAGCAACATATTTTAATCCCATATTTAGTGTGCTTTTGGATGATTTAAGCCTCGATTGATATAAAAAGGTTCTCTTAATCCTTTCTTTTCATGTCTTACACCTAGGAAAGCCCCGAGGACGAAAAGAACATAAAACGGGCCCAAAACGGAGTAAATGGGCCATATCACGAAATCCACACGGCCTAGACTTAAGCCAGAAGATAGCCAGAAGCCGGAATTCTACTCAAGACGGTGGATCTCTCCTTCAATTCCTTCAGGGAGTTTTAGGGATTTCTTATGTTTTGTTTTATCTTTTCTTCTGAGATGTTTTCTTTATTTGTTATGAACCAAACCCTTCAGATACCTGAAGGGGATGAAACCTAGATGAATCCTGTTATTATTTTCTGAACTATAACATAAATACTTGATTTGTTCTTAATTATGTGCGCTTAATTCTTGTGTTAATGTTTCCAGGATATTGACTCAAGTCAGATGTTCTTAGGTGGAGGAGCAAAAGTCCCTACTCAAGAATAGATCTAGCATAATTAAAGCGGAGTCATTCACGTGCCTAGAGATAGGGTGATGAGATTTTGCGGGATTAGGGTGAAACCTAATATGGGAATCCATAGATCGATTTACTGGTATTCTAGGGGGTTATTAAGTGAGAAAGAGATTTTCGTTAATTAACCTAGGGTTAGATGTTATTCGCCTCGAGAGAGGGTTTAATATACATTAGGGAGTCCTACGGATCAAGTCAAGTGAATAAATCGTATGGTTTAGTGTTAGATAACAAGTGAAGTCTAGGTGGATTCTTCCTGAGGGTATCGTCTTAAATCAACTGAGTCTTCCCTCAAGTTATTTCTCAATTCATTCTTCTTGTCTTTGCTTCTTTAGCTTAGTAGTAGTTAAGTCTAAACAACTTCACTTATTTTAGGCTAGATAATAAAAAGAAGGTTAGTATTAGTACTTTTAGTTCCTTTGGGTCGACAATCCAATCTTGCCTAAGCTATACTATTGTTCGATAGGTACACTTGCCTTTAATCGTTGTCAGAGTTAGTTTGCAGGTTCGATCATTCTCTTTTTAAATTTTAAGACTGATTCCAGCGATCAGAAATCATTAAAAACGAGATAAAAATGAACTTACATGCACAAAGGATAGTTGGTCGAACCTTGAAGCTCTTTTAATGGTGTTTCTACTTCTTATTTTCGGTGGTGGAAGCTATTTAGGAAGATGATACTATGTTTCTATTATTTTACTTAAATTAATTTATCAATTTACTTATTTAACCTTTGTTATAATTCATTAAAATCACTTAATACATGTCCAAGAATGTCCAATAACTTTATAAATGGGATAATTACCACATAAGGACCTCCAATTTAAGGTTCTATAGCTATTAGGCACCTTTAGCTAATAGAACTCAAGTTTTACACTTTACGCGATTTAGTCCTTTTTTATCAAATTAAGCACTCAAACGATAAAATTACTTAACGCAATTTTCACACAATCATACTATCATGCTGTAGACATTAAAATAATAATAAAATAATTATTTTGACCTCGAATTTGTGGTCCCAAAACTACTATTCTGATTTGACTAAAGACGAGCTGTTACATAATTTTTCTACATTTAGCGGATTCAAAATTACCAATTAATTTAATTTCATTTTTTAACCAAAATGACTGAACTCTCCCTAATGACATATCATTACGGAAGCTACTTGATCATTGCTCATCCAATGACCTTATAATAAGTGTTTTACCCTTATTGGATATCCTTAATCTCTTTGGGATAAATATGCTCTCCCAATACAATCCAACCACGTAATACTGCTTAGTATTATTTAAATATTAGACAATTAGTGACCTAATATTTGCTTCTATTTTTTTACATGAAAAAACAAGTGAGGACAATATACAAAGGGTATTAATATAATTCATGAATAATTTTATTAACCAACCTGTTCAAAAAATTACAAGTGTACATAGACAACCCGTTCTCCCAAAAATCCTTAATCTCTTTAAGATAAATTCATTCTCCCAATACGATCCTATTTTATCTCATGGTAACTATTACATCTTCCTTCATGAAAAGTCACCTACTACCAACTAGAAATTTAGTCTTTCATCACAAAGAGAAACGATATGTGACCACGTTTACTTTTCATCTATCATGTACTACAAATGAAAGGATATCATTTACCCATTTCTTGGGCTATAAATTCTATTGTTGAGAATAATTCTACATACTATAGAAGTCGTCACTTAACATACCAACTTTCGGTTCCTTATCTATTCGAACTCAAGATTTTACTTAGATCAAAGTATATGAGCCGTGCATACATAGTCCATCATTCACTCAACATTAAGGTATGTCACACTATGAACATCACAAGTGAATAAATCCATAAATGGATGCAAGATCTATTCTGCTTGGGTCAAGTCCAATGTACAATTAGTCCAGTCAATCACATCTATGTCTCTATCTTTTGGGAGTCATTCGCTACGATGCCCAAGACAAAACATCTCCCTAATTGGACTTGATAGATGACATATCAGTCTTTCAATCCCTTTGCTCATTTCCGATTAAACTAAGGACATGTTTATGTTCGTCTACTAATATAAGTTGTCTTTCAGTATTATGATCCGACCATGTAATACCGCTTAATATTAGCTAAACATTAGACAACCAGTGAGCTAATATTTACTTATATTTTGCTTTACATACAAAATGTAACACCCCTTACCCGTATCCGACGTCGGAACCAGGTATGTAACACCTCTTACCTGTGACCATCGTCAGGGTAGGATACGAGGCATTACCGAACTTAACTTGCTTAAACATACAACATCGGGCTATAAAATTTCATTTCAACTTAAAGCTTCTCACTCATTTTCATAACATCCTTATCATGAGCCTACAAGGCCCTAAACATACATACAGAAGGTTTCAGAATTAAACCAAAAACTTTTGCGCACTTAGAAAAATTTTGCCTAAACAGGGCCACACGCCCATGTGGAATAGAACACGCTCGTGTGGGCAGGCCGTGTGGTCACACACGCCCATGTTTCTAGCCCGTGTGGAATTTTCTTTTCATTTCGAACCTACAAGGGTTTTCACAAGGCCGAACACGCCCCTGTCTTTAGCCTGTGTCTCTCACACAGTTTAGACACGCCTGTGTCCTCACCCGTGTGTAAAAACCTTAGCATTGTGTTTATGACATTAGCAAACTCTTGAGGGGCAAATGGCCTAGTCACACGCCCGTGTGCTGGCCCGTGTAACGAATCGAATTCTCGCAATTTGACACAGGGGACACACGGCCTATCAACACACCCATGGGGCTAACCCTGTGTCATACACGGCCTAGACACACGCCTGTGTGGACAATTAGAAGGCTATTTTCCAAGCCAATTGCCACCCTGAAACATAAACACACATATACCAACACAAGTAACACATAACATGGCAATAATACACTATGAAGAACCACTAATCCTCAGTCATACATTTCACATTTTACTCCATCATTTGCATGAACTTTTACCTCATAAAACTCATCATCATTAAAATATGAAACTTGACAAATATTGGCCAATTCCCAATGGCCATTTACAAAAATGAGTGTATAACACTAGCAGCCAACACTTTGACTTTCAAATATGACATAACACAAAATGACCAAGTTCTATACATGCCATACTCAGAATAATTCAACTTTACTATACCAAAAGAATGATTGATAGTGTGATCCGAGCTTCAACGTTTTACGATCCCCGAGCTAGCTTGGCGATACTACAAGGAAAAGGGAAAAGAAAGGGGTAACCATATAGCTTAGTAAGTTTGCATGAATTAAAATAGCAACATAAGTAGTCATGGTAAAGTCCATTCATCTCATAGAACAATAACAACACAAGTTCTCAAGTACTTTGACATAGTTACACATACTTATGCTTACCCATCACATATCACATTACGGTTTTATAACTCGTATTTTTCTCATAGTACCTGTATCACTTCATCACATAATTTAGCACTTATGCTATCTTGAATATGAACTTAAATCATTATCATTCTTAACTTAAATGTAACTCTTTGTCATCTTTGTATAGCTTAGCTCTTTGTCATCTTTGTATACTTAGCTCTTTTGCCCGTTGAACTACTCGAAATATCGAAGGATACTCAATCTCATTATCTATGTAACACAATGCCAATGCCATATCCCAGATATGGTCTTAAATGGGATCACCTCTTGATGCCGATGCCATATCCCAGATATGGTCTTACATGGGATCTCTTAACTCGATGTCGATGCCATGTCCTAGACATGGTCTTATACGAGATCGTACATAGATGTTGATGCCATGTCCCAAACATGGTCTTACACGAGATCTTCCTTTGGTGCCGAAGCCATGTCCCAGACATGGTCTTACACGGGACCTTCCTTATTCGGTGCCAATGCCATGTCCCACACACGGTCTTATATGGGACCTTCCTTATCTCATGTCGTTACATAGGTATCCTCGCTATTCCGAATCTTCAACCAAGACTTCAAGAAATTTAAAAAATAAAAAACACTATGAAACTTTAATTTCACACAAACTTACCTCGGTACTCAAAAGTGTGTGTAGTTTTTCGATTTAGTCTACAGCCTTGTTCTTGCCTCGGTTTCAGTCTGGGCTTCGTGTTTCTTGTTCTATAATAACAATTTCACTTGTTTAATACTCACATTGACTAAACTGACTAATGAATCATATTTTGGCAAAATTACAATTTTGCCCCTAAACTATCACATAATTACATGTTTGCCCCTAGGCTCGTAAAATGATTCTAATTTAACTTTCTTGTAATTTCAGCCTAGCCGGATTATTTTCTTAACTACAAAAGCCCCCAATTTCCACTATTTCACTCATGTATGACCATTTTTATAACTTTTACAATTTGATCCTTTTATGCATTTTTCATGAAAAACACTTAGAAAAAGATGTTTATCATACATCAAAATTTCTTATTCTTCCATAAAACATCAAAATACATGCATCTCATACATGGGTAAATTTTTTAACATAAACCCTAGCTCAAAATATAGCTAGAAATAGCTAAATCGAGCTACGAGGATTTCAAAAATACGAAGAGCATTAAAAAGGGGCTAAGAGGTACTTACAATCAAGCTTGGAAGTTGAACAAACCCTAGCTATGTCTTCCTTAGTGATTTTCGGCCATGGGATTAGAAGATGGACAAGATTTTGACTTATTTTGCCTTTTTAATTCATTAATTAACCAAATGACTAAAATACCCTTAAGGCCCTTTTCTTGAGATTTTTCCTTCCCATGTCCATTTTTGTCCATCTTGACATTTAATGGTCTAATTGCTAAATAAGGACCTCTAGTAATTTTTATAATTCTATTTCATACTTAAATCTTCTAGAATCTTATATTTTCTAATCTTTGCAATTTAGGCCTAATGGACAATTTGATCACTAATAAATAAAATTTTCTCATGAAACTTTCACACAATCATGCAACCACATCATAAGCCTCATAAAAATCATAAAACACATATTTCTACTTCAGATTTGTGGTCTCGCAACCACTATTTTGACTAGGCCCTAAATCGGGCTATTACAATTCTCCCTGCTTAGGGATTTTCGTCCCGAAAATCTTACCAGCAAAAAGGTTTGGGTACTGGTTTCTCATAGCCTTCTCGGGCTCCCATGTAGCCTCTTCTACCCCATGTCTTTGCCATAGAACTTTCACAAGGGCTATACTTTTGTTTCTTAACTGTTTGACTTCTCTTGCCAAAATCTTAACCGATTTTTCACCATAAGTCATGTCGGGTTGAATTTGAACCTCTGTCAGTGTAATCCACACGTACAGGTATAAAATGTCAAGATGGCAATTAGACCATTAAATGTCAAGATGGCTGGTAGCTTACTCCATGAAGTCTTACAATCTCTGAAACATACAAGTATGCCAACTTATCAAGTGAATAATCCACACGTACAGGTATAAAATGGGCCAACTTTGTAAGTCTATCTACCACAACCCATACGGCATCTTTCTTGCTCAATGTCAATGGCAAACCTGTTACAAAGTCCATGGTAACACAGTCCCATTTCCACTCGGGAACCATAATAGGTTGAAGCAAACCCGAAGGTACTTGGTGTTTAGCTTTCACTTGTTGACAAATCAAACATCTTGATACAAACTCAGAAATATCTTTCTTCATACTCGGCCACCAATACCATTTCTTCAAATCATTATACATTTTTGTGCCACCCGGATGTATAGATAGACATCCGCTATATGCCTCGTGTAAAGTCTTCCGAATAAGCTCATCATTCCTCGATACACAGACTCTGTCTCTGAACATCAAACATCCATCAAAATTAATTCGAAAGTCAGACTCAACACCCGACTCGTACTGAACTCTTTTGGCTTGTAAGTCACTGTCATCTTTCTGAGCCTCATAAATCGCTTGAAAGAACAATGGTCTAGCCCTCAACTCAGCTAGAATGGAACAATCATCTGACAAAGTCACCCATGTATTCATAGCCCTCAATGCAAATATGGATTTTCTACTCAAAGCATCGGTGACCACATTCGCCTGTCCCGGGTGGTAGTCAATGACTAGCTCATAATACTTTATCAGCTCTAACCATCTTCGCTGCCTTAAGTTCAATTCCTTCTGAGTCATCAAGTACTTTAGGCAGCCAACTCTAAATCATGTGTCGGTTAATTCTTTTCATGCGGCTTTAACTGTCTAGAGGCATATGCTATCACCTTGCCTTCTTGCATAAGCACACAGCCCAATCCATTCAAAGATGCATCGCTGTAGATCACAAATTCTTTTCATGGTTCAGGTTGCACTAGAATTGGAGCCTCAGTCAATAATGTTTTTAGTTTCTCGAAACTCTGTTGGCACTTTTCAATCCATTCAAACTTTACATCTTTTTGTAACAATCTCGTCATAGGTGTTATAACAGCCCGATTATGACCCTAATCGGAATGGTGGTTTCAGGACCACGAAGTCGAATCGAATAATATTTTAATATTATTTTCTATGTTTTTATAAGTGAATTATTGTGTGTGAAAATTTCGTATAAAAATTTTATTGTTTCAGTGCTTAATTTTGAAAAAGGGGTTAGATTGTATAAAAAGAAAATATGGTAATTGAACGTGGCTTTTTAAGTGAGGTATTAAAAGTGCAATTTAGCCAAAAGTTTAGCTTAGTGTCGACCATCATTTGCATGTAATAGTGATTGACAAATTTTCATTATTTTTAATATATTTAGTATTATTTTAATTTGATAAAATAATAAGCTAAGAAAAAGATGAAGGGTGTTCATCTTTTCTTCTTCAAGTGACCGAAATAGCTAAAGAAAAAGAGAAGGGAGACCTAGTTTCATTCGGCTTTATTGAGCTTGATTTAAGGTAAGTAATTAGTTTAGTTTTTAATAATTCTTACATTTTTGAGATAGTTTATTTGCATTTTAATTAGCCCATGATTAAATTTTTTATTCGGTTGTGATTTTCGTGAGAAGCCATGGATGGAAGCTTGATGTTCATGTTGTTTAAAGATGAAATTTCAATAGTATGTGGTAGATTGATAAATATTACTCTTGAATTTTTGATGAAGTTAGATGATTTGGATGATTTGGATTAATTTGTAAAAAGGAAAAATTTTAGAGGTTAAATGTCAAAGAAATGAGTTGTATAGGCTTGTAATAGGAGGAGGAAAATTCGGCCCTTATGGAATATGTTCAAATTTTGAGTAATTTGTGAGTTGTGTATTAGGGACTAATTTGTAAAAGTTGCAAATGCTAGATGTAAAATGGTAAATTTTATAAATATATGATTTTGGATCAAATTGAATGAATATACATTTGAATGAGTTTAAATTGGACTTATTCAGATCAAGAACAAAAGGAAACGAGATTGGATCGGGGAAAAGCAAAGTTAAACGAATAGCCGGGAAGCTTAATTCGTCAATTTCCGAGGTAAGTTTTAAGTAATTGGATTGAATTGAATTTTATTTTATATTATGCGCATATGTTAAATGATTTTAGGCATGTTAATTATCATGATGCCGAATGTGAGGATGGATTGAGCATGAAATGGCCGAATGTAATACTTGATAAATGTAAAAGTAAAAATTGATTTAATTGAGTTGTTGATTATGTATGTATACATTACAAGATGGTGATAGGTAAAGATGATACGAAAGATGATTGTTTAAAGATGGTGTATATGTGTTAAATGTAAAATATGTGTGCCGAATGTGATAGTATATATATATAAATAAATGAGTTATTTGTAAACTCTTAATTAATTATATGTGTATATATGAATAAAGATTAGAACATATGTATATTTCTTAATGAGGAGATGTGGGATTGATGGCACTATGTGTGCGAACTTATATATATATATATATATATATATATATATATATATATACTGAGCATTGTGTGTGCGAGATTGGTTGTTTGAGCACTAAGTGTGCGAATCATAAAATACCGAGCACTAAGTGTGCGAAATCGGTCGATATGCACTAAGTGTGTGAATAAAATGTCCGGGCACTAAGTGTGCAAAACCGGCTGAAGGGCACTAAGTGTGCGATCAACTTTAATATCAGAAGGTTGAAATCGGTAAGTTGGTACTACGAAATTTTATTATTTAAATTCATATATATATATATATATATATATATATACAAGTAGAGTATGATTTGAATGGAAAGTTATATTTGTTTTTAGGTATAATTTTGAATGGTTGAGTTGGTATGAGATGTATCTTACTAAAGTAATAAAATGTTGTTTGGTTCACTTAGGTGATTCGGCTATGTGAGATAGTATATTATGAGTATGTGATAATGGCTTGAGTTTGAGTAGATGAAAATGAGTGAGAACGGAAGTATATTATATATATACATATTCGAATCCAAATTTGAGAGTTAATAGGTGGTTCATGTTTGTATTATACAATGAGTAATGATAAATTCTTGTTTACCATTTTTGGGTTAAATCAAATTGAGTAATATTGATAATTTGTGTTAGATTGCTTAAAACTTACTAAGCTATAATAGCTTACTTGGTGGTTGTTGTTTTGTTCCTTAGATTTTGAAGTAGAAGCTCGAGCTCGGGGATCATCTTGAAGTCAATCACATTATCATCAAATTTGGTACCTTTTTTTATTCGAACCTAAGGTCTATGGCATGTATAGGCTAAATTACTCTCTTGAGATAACCTGTATATGATGTATAAAGGGACATGCGAATATGGCTATACTCTTATGTTTGGGGTTTGGGTCAATTATAAATAATTGATCATGATGTTAATGCTTATCAACGTTCGATTTTGCCATAAGATGGTTTCAAAAAAATTTTCCTTGGTATATCATTTATGTCGTATACATGGATGCATGATTAAGGATATGAATCGCATGTCAAATTATGAGGTGATAATATCTTGCTCTATGTATTTTGGCCAACTTTTGTTTGGGATATTTGCAAGTTATACATGTATTAACTCATATGAAAGTAGCTAAACTATTATGATTAAGCTTAGTATATGTGTAATAATGCCGTGAAATACTATGTATATTTCATTGATAAAATGTGTATTAGATTTGGACCATTGAATATAAAATAATTGGGCATATTCAGCCTATGGAATTGTTTTAGTAAATTGATTGTAATGTACTTGGGTTGTTGCTTAGAAGATGAAATAAAATAGGATGTCAAATGGTTTGATTAATTACATGTATCTGCGATTTTGGCTATGATAATGATCTTATGCGGCATATGAATGAAATGGTACATATTGGCTATTTATATACAAAAGTGGTTTTTGCTTGATCAGCTATGTTGTCTCATTATAATTAAAGTATGTTTGATGATGAATTTTAAAATTTGAAAGTCATGTGAATGTAGTTTATTTAACTTAGTACTTTTAAATCATGAAAGCATGATTTATACATATGTATGCCAGTCCAGGGTTGGGTTTGTATAGGTAATGCCTCATAACCCATTCTGGCAACAGACTCGGGATATGGGGTGTTACAGGTGTAGCTATCATAGAGAATCCCTTGACAAACCGTCTGTAATATCTAGCTAGACCTAGAAAACTTCTAACTTCAGATACATTTTTCGACGGTTTCCAATAAACAATAGCTGAAATCCTGCTTGGGTCAACTCGGATTCCATCTCACGAGACAATGTGCCCCAAAAATCCAACCTCTTTGAGCTAAAATTCACTTTTGCTAAACTTGGCATACAACTGGTTATCTCGTAAAATTTGCAAAACCGTCTTCAAGTGCCCGGCATGCTCATGGTCATCACGAGAATATATCAATATTTCATCAATAAAAACCACAACAAACTTATCCAAGTATGGCCGAAATATACGGTTCATTAAATCCATAAACACAGCAGGGGCATTTGTTAAGCCAAAAGCCATGACTAAAAATTCATAGTCCCCATACCTTGTTCAAAATGCGGTTTTTGGCACATCTAAGTCTTTGACCCTCAATTGGTAAAAATTGAACCTAAAGTCTATCTTGGAGAACACAGTGGCTGTAACAGACCAATTTTGACCCTAATCGGAACGGTGGTTTCGGGACCACGAATCCGAGCCCGAGAAATATTTAAATATTATATTTTGTGTTTATTATATGTGATTTAGTGAGTGTGAAAGTTTCGTAGAAAGATTTAGTCGTTTAAATGCTTAATTTGATAAAAAGGATTTAATCGAGAAAAGCGTAAAAGTTACATGCTAAAGTGAAAGGTACCAATTTGATTGTGGCTTTTTAAGTAGAGGTCCTAAAAGGGCAATTAGCCCATAATCTATAGTAAGGAACGGCAATGGGCCACGCCAACTACTAATGTATGTTAGTTTAATTTTTATTATAATGTTATGTTAGTATATTATAATAATGTTAGTGTATATATTAAACAAAGCATAAAATAAAGCCATCATCCTCTTCATTCTCTCATAGCCGAATGTGAGATGAGAAAACTCCATTTTTGGAGCTTAAGGTTTCGGTAACTTGGAGCTTAATCTAGGGTATGTATTTTGCTTAGTTTTTAATAATTTTTACATTTTTGGAATGGTTGCTTCGAATGCTATACAACCCATGTGGTAATTTTTGAAAATATTATGTATATAGAATTCGGCCATTAACGTGCTTGGATGGTTTTGATATTTGATGGTTTTAAATTAAATGTATGTTAAAGAGTTATAAGTTTTGTATTGAAGTTTTTGGTGATTTTGAGTAAATAGGGCTAAATTGAAAAAAATAAATTTGTGAAGGGTTAAAATGATAGATAAATGAAATGCATGGACACATATGGCTAGGGGGAAAATTCGGCCAAGCTATGGTGTTGGAAAATTTTGCATATTTTGTGTTTTGTGTAAATAGGACCAATTTGTAAAAATGGGAAACATTAGGGGCAAAATGGTAAATTGCCCATTTGTGTGTTTTAGGACTAAATTGAGATGAAATGCAATTAAATGAGCTAAATTTTAAAATGTTTTAGATCAAGAGCAAAGAAAAACGGAGTTAGACCGGGGAAAGACGAAGGTTCTCGAATAGCCGATTCGCACGGACTATCGACAACCGAGGTAAGTCCTTTAGCTAGAATATGTTAAAGAATTATTTATGATTATTTTAAATAGTAAAAATTGATGAATTTTAGTACCCATCTATATCATGGCCGAATGTATATAAGTATACTAGGTTGATGATTAAAGTTGGTTACGTGATGTGAATTGTTGGATTGTATAATGATATAATGGTTTTGTTGATTTAATGTGAGTGAGCCAAATTGAATTGGACATGTGTATATAATAGTTATGAAGTGTGTTGGGAATGTTTAATTGCATTGATATGACTCAGGCTATTACGCCTAGCAGGCTTTGTGCCGGTGTTACCTATCGGGCTTTTTCGCCTAGCAGGCTTTGTGCCGGTGTTACTTATCAGGCTTTTACGCCTAGCAGGCCTTGTGCCGGTGTCACTTATCGGGCTATTACGCCTAGCAGGCTTGATGCCGGTGATGTGTTTTATAAAAGAGAAATCGAATTTTTGTTCAAGGCGAATTAAAGCTAATTTATTGAGTTAATGGCTCAGGTAAGCATGTAGGGTAGGAATTAACTTCTTACATATTTAAATTAAGGTAAGCAAGTAATTCAGGTATTTATTACAAATTGTATGTGTTACAAATGAAATATATATATATGTATATATATATGGTTATAATATGTATTCTCGGTTTTACTAATGAATGATATGAATATTGTGGCTTTGGTCTTCTAATATGTGGATACAAGACTAGGCATATTCGGCCACATGGATGATTGTGTATTTGATGCTATATTATAATAATTAAACTTTAAGTATATGAATGTTTATACATATGGTTACATGATGACATTTTGGTCTTGGAAGGTGGGATTATGAGTAAATATTTTGATCATAAGCATTCGGTTAAAGAGAAATTGTTTTATAAATTTATACGTTATATAGCTATGAAATTGAAAGCTTGAAGGTAAATGTGAGTACAAACGTACAAGTTGGGTTATTGTAATTTTAAATGTTTAATATTCGAATGTTATATTATCATGAATTTAGGACTTACTAAGCTAGTAAGCTTATTTGTGTGAAATGTTTCCTCTGTTTTATAGATTAGGTACAAGCTACAAGCTCGTCGGGATCGTTCAGAAAGTCGACCACACTATCAAACTATTTTGGTACTCTTTCATTTTGGTTTTTGAATGAAGGCATGTATAGGAAAGACTTTGTCTTTGTTTTGATGAAAACTTTTGGTTCATGTATATAATAGCCATGCGAATATGGCTAAATTTCTAGTTAAGTATGCTTTTTGTGCTTTCGATACAAATGTCGGTTTATGTTGGTAATGTTTGTGCGTTTTTAATCGAAGTTTAATCGTTTTTGATAAGAAAATGTATGTTTACGAAATGAACTTTTGAATTAGGATATTATGCGAATGTTTTAGGTATAAGTTAATTTGCATAAATGATTAAAATGCATGGACAGTATGAGTTGTATGTGGGTATGTTCGATTATAAACTAGTTAATCATATTTTACAATGAAATAGTTTTTAGTTAGCAGCAGTGATGTGACTTTGAAAAATCACCAAAAATAGGATAAATTGAATTAGAAAGTGAATAAGATATAGAATTAAAGCTTATTGTATCTATTTTTATATGAAAGAAACAGATAGGCAAAGAAATTATATATTATGAGATATTTAATATTTAGTGAGACTTGTCCTGAATGAATTCGTGAGTCTCTGTTCTGTCTTGGAAAAATTGTTAAAAATTGCACAGAAATAATTATGGAGCACCGTTTATATGTTTAGAATCCTTAATTAGTCTATTTTTGATTGGAATAAACAAGAAAATTATTGAAATTTTTTACAAAGAAATAACTGAGTTTTTGTAAAGATAGGTCAGAATTATCAAACAGTGAAATAGGGGTAACTTTGATGAATAAACTGTACTAATTGGCCACATGAAAAATTCTGTAAAAATTATGGTAAAAAGTTATATGAGTCTAGTTCCAAGGAAAATTTACGGATCTAAATTTTGAGTTTTGTAACTCAAGGTATAGTCAATTTAGTCAGCATGATGCAGTTGGACAGCTTTAAATTTTTATGCCCCAAATTAGTAGTCAAGTCTAGTAATGCCACATACTCGACTCCGGCAAAGGTTTCGGGTAAGGGGTGCTATAGTGGCTCCCTTCAATTGATCAAATAAATCATCAATCCTTGGCAATGGGTACTTAATTCTTCACGATAACCTTATTAAGCTGCCAGTAATCTATACATGATCTCATGGAACCATCTTTCTTTTTCACAAATAACATTGGAGCACCCCACGGAGAATAACTCGGTCTAGCAAAACCTTTGTTCGTCAACTCTTGCAACTGTGCCTTCAATTCCTTCAACTCAGTTGGAGCCATTCTGTATGGAGCAATCGATATAGGTGCAGTACCATGGGCTAACTCAATGCCAAATTCAACCTCTCTAACCGAAGACAACCCTGAAAATTCTTCTAGGAATACATCTGGATACTCACATACTATCGGTATTGATTCAATTCTTAACTCTGTTTCTTTGGAATTCATCACAAAGGCAAGATATGCTTCGTACCCATTTCTTACATATTTCTGGGCAGACATATGAGAGATCACTACTGGCGACCTGTCCTGTTCATCTGATTCAACACGAAGAGTGTCCCCGTTTTCACATCTCAATTCAATGTATTTCTTTCCACAATTTACTATCACATCATGAGTGGTTAACCAATCCATACCAAGAATTATATCGAATTCATCAAATGGAAATAGCATGAGATTTGCCTTAAAATAATGACCTCTAATCATCAGTGGGCAATCTTTGCATACCTTATCAACTAGTACACATTTGCCTAATGGATTGGACACTTTTACCACAAATTCTGTAGACTCTAAAGGCATGCTCATACTAGATACAAATTTCATGCACATATATGAGTGGGTAGATCCCGGATAAATTAAAGTAACAACATTAGTAACATGAAGAGAAAATGTACCCGTAATTACATCAGGGGATGACACCTCTTCGCGAGTACAAATGGCATAATTCCTTGCAGGCGCTCTACCCTCAAATCTTGCAGCCTGCTCTCTGGGTGTACTCTTACTACTCGTTCCACTTCCCGAGTTTCTCTGTTGTCTCCCTTTAGTAGTGCTTCCCAACCTTGCACTTTGAATTTTCTCTTTTTCAACCATCTCGGTGCATTCTCTAATAAAATGATCTTAGGAACCACACTTAAAACAGACTCTCTCATGGGCTTGGCACTCACCGGGATGACGTCTGCCACACTGTGGACATTCTGTTCTATTAGGTCGAGTGTTCCCAACACTAGCAACTGAAGTAGTCTGATTTTTAATCCCCGAGTACTGTTTACTCTTACTTCTGTTTGAAAACCCAGCAGAAATAGATGATCGAGTAGGGAAGTCTCTTAACTTCTTGGATGAAGATTGAAACGACTTGTTCATTTGTCTTTTTCTTGAGTCACGAGACTCCATTTCAGCTTTTCTTTTCTCTTTAACCAACTCCTCGGCTTTACAAGCCCTGTCCACTAGCACAACAAATTCCTTCAATTCTAGGACACCTACAAATAATCGGATATCTTCATTTAATTTGTCCTCAAACCTCTTACACATGATGGCTTCAGAGGACACACACTCCCGAGCGTACTTGCTGAGCCTTACAAATTCACGCTCATATTCAGTTACTGTCATTCTTCCCTATTTTAGTTCAATGAATTCCTTTCTTTTCCAATCAATAAATCTTTGGCTAATGTACTTCTTCTGAAATTCTTCTTAGAAAAAATCCCATGTGATCCTTTCCCTTGGTACAACCGACACAAGGGTATTCCACCACTGATAAGCTGAATCTCTCAAAAGAGAAACTACACATTTCATGTACTCTTCAGGTGTACAAGATAATTCATCGAATACCCTGATGGTATTTTCAAGCCAAAATTATGCTCTTTCCGAATAATCATCTTTACTAGCTCAAAATTTCTCGGCTCCTTGTTTCTAGATTCTATCAACTGGAGGCTTTTCTCTTCTTACCACTTCTACCACTTGGGAGCTACAGGGGTAGGTTGAGGAATAGGCGGGGGTGGAGGGTTGTGTATTCGGGTTCGCACAAACGAACTCCGTATACCATTCATTCATCATGTGGAGAAAGCCTTCCTTAGCCTTTTTCTCCTCCTTTCTAACTCACGGTCGTTGGTCTATTCTCATTTTCATTCGGCATCGTCCCTTCAGCGGGTGCCGGCACGTTACTTTCTACATCATCCGCCACAGCTCTATCGGGATCCATTTACTATATGAAAACACAATTTAAATCGTCAGGAGTCATCACACTATCATAATGTAAATACTCATGTGTAAGGCATGTATAACTAGACTCATGCTTACGCTACGTTAGTCCAAGAATCAACTAAACCTGGCTCTGATACCACTAAATGTAACACCCCTTACCAGTAACAAACATCAAAATCGGGCATGTAACACCCCTTATCTGTGACCAACGTCGGGGCAGGATACGAGGGATTACCGGACTTAACTTGCTTAAACATACAACATCGGGCTATAAAATTTCATTTCAACTCAAAGCTTCTCACTCATTTTCATAACATCCTTATTATGAGCCTACGAGGCCCCAAACATACATACGGAAGGTTTCGAAATTAAACCAGAAACTTTTGCGCACTTAGAAAAATTTTGCCTAAACAGGGCCACACACCCGTGTAAAATGGAACACGCCCATGTGGGCAGGCTGTGTGGTCACACACACCCATGTTTCTAGCCCGTGTGGAATTTATTTTTCATTTCGAACCTACAGGGGTTTTCACACGGCCGGACACACGCCCGTGTCTCTCACACGGTCTAGACCTGCCCGTGCCCTCACCCGTGTGTGAAAACCTTAGCATTCTATTTATGACGACAGCAAACTCTTGAGGAGCACACGGCCTAGTCACACACCCGTGTGCTGGCCTCTGTGACTAATCGAATTCTCGCAATTTGATACAGGGGACACACGGCCTATCAACACACCCATGGGGCTGACCATGTGTCATACACGGCCTAGACACACGCCCGTGTGGACAATTAGAAGGCTATTTTCCAAGCTAATTGCCACCCTAAAACATAAACACACATATACCAACACAAGCAACACATAACATGGCAATAATACACTATGAAGAGCACTAATCCTCATTCATACATTTCACATTTTACTCCAACATTTGCATGAACTTTTACTTCATAAAACTTATCATCATTAAAATATGAAACTTGATAAATATTGGCCAATTCTCAATGGCCATTTACAAAATGAGTGTATAACATTAGTAGCAAACACTTTGACTTTCAAATATGACATAACACAAAATGACCAAGTTCTATACATGCCATACTCAAAATAATTCAACTTTCCTATACCAAAAGAATGATTGATAGTGTGATCTGAGCTCTGACATTCTACAATCCCTGAGCTAGCTTGGTGATACTACAAGGAAAAGGGAAAAGAAAGGGGTAAGCATATAGCTTAGTATGTAATAGCCCGATTTAGGGGCTAGTCGAAACGGTGATCTTGGGATCACTAATCCAAGGTTAGAGAAAATCATTTTCATGTTATTTTATGAGTCAGAGCATGATTACATTAGTGCATGAAAATTTTGGTGCTTTAATTTTAGCAATTTCATGTTTAATCGCGAAAATGGACTAAGTCGCATAAAGTGCAAAAGTTCCATTTTATAAGCTAAAGGTGCCAAATAGCCATAGATTGTTAGTGGAGGTCTTTAAAAGGCAATTTACCCCTTTGTATATGGTTGGTCAGCTATAGGCTAAGATAGGAGGCAAAGATGGACAAAAAATTGGTCAAAGTTAGTGATAGTTGGTGATCAATTTGACTTGTATTAATAAAATAAAGAAATAAAAGATATCATCTTTTCTCTTCATCCTTCTCCACCGAAAATAGCAAGAAAATAGGGGTTTTTGAAAGGTCAAATTTTCAATAATCTCTCATCCATCCTAGTAAGTGATTTTGATGATTTTTCTTGAAGACAATTGTACTTTTGGAACCCCTAAAGCTTAAGCTTTCAAATAAGGGGACTAATTTGCAATATGGTGGAGAGTTTAGAGTTTTTCCATGAGAGCATTCATGGTTGTTTGCTGCATTTTTATGGAAGAAAATGAGTCTTGGTTGTTAGATGAACAACTTTTGTGAAAGGTGTTGTCATAAAAACACCTAATTGGACCTTGTTGTAAAGGTTATAAAAATGGTAGTAATTGTGTGAAAAGCTGATTTTGATGATAGCCATAAGATTATTAAATGTTCACCTAGACTTGTTAAATGTAGAAATATGATTCGAATTAATTTCTGAGCCTAAGGGCAAAATGGTCATTTTGCCAAAGTCTAGGGGGCAAAGTAGTAATTTTGTCAAAGTATCATTATTAAAATGCTTTTATTAATGTGATGATTAAAATGAGCTAATTTGCTATTATAGAGCAAGAAAAACCAAGAATTTACCTCGATCAGGGAAAGAACAAAGTCTCGGATTAGATCGACGATTTAGCTCATTTTGAAAATGAGGTAAGTTTGTATGTGATAGATTAACCATTTATGTTAGCATGTTTGAGAATGCTTAACATTATATTGATGCATGATGCTATACTGAATTGAGTAGTTAATGTTCAATGAGATGTTGAAGTCCTAGTGGATCATATTGAATATGAAAATGCTATCATCGATATATGTAATGGATAAGGTCCCGTATAAGACCATGTCCGGGACATGGGCTCGGCACCGAGTTGAGATCCCGTATAAGACCATATCCAGGATATGGCTTCGATAATGAATATAAAAATCGTATAAGACCATATCCTGGATATGGCGTTGGCATTTAGAGGTGACTCCATGTAAGACCACCTCGGGGATGTGGCATTGGCTTCGTACCTACATAAATGACGATGAATATGCGTCTTTGATTATCCCTAGTGATTAATAGGATAAATAGATGAGTTAGAAGTAGAAATGAGATTTGTACTAAAGTCATGTGAATGAGTGAATACAGGTACTCGTGAATGAGTCACGAAGAAACAATTACGATATGTGGCACGGTATGTGCTAAATAAGGGCAAGTGTGAGTAAGTATGGCAAGAACCTATGATTTGTGTATGGTTAGTTAATGTCATGGATGGATTATATTATGAGCCCATTGTTGCTATCTATTTCCATGCAAACTTACTAAGCTTTATGCTTACCCCTTTTCATTGCCCTTTTTCCATGTAGTATTGCCAAGATAACTCGAGGAACGTGGATCGTCGGAGTTCGAAAATCACACTATCAACATCAATTTGGTGTAACAATTTAGACTTATTTTGAGTATGGCATGTATAGGACTTGGGTATTTTGTTAGGTCGTAATTGTTAGCCAAAGTGTTGGCTATGAATGTATCAAAGTCATTTTGTAAATGGCCTTATAAGTTAGGCAAATACTTGGCAAACTCTATTGCTTAATGAAGATGAATTTCATGAAGTGTATGCCCTTGTGTACATTTGATTTTCTTGAGTTCTTAGAGATACCATTTGGTCATCTTATATTTTGGAATGACTTGGTATGAGTATGATTTCTTGATAGGGTGGCAAATGGCTTGGTGAATAGCCATCTAATTGTCCACACGGGTAGACATACGGGCGTGTGTCTAGGCCGTGTGTGACACACGGTCAGTCATATGGGCGTGTTGATCGACCATGTGTCCCCTTGCATGCTAGAATTGCAAGTCAGTAAGCCTTATAGTAAACACACGGGCAGAGACACGATCGTGTGTCTCAGCCGTGTGAGAGGCACGGCCTAAGACATGGGCATGTCCCCAGGCCGTGTGAAGTCTGCACATTAAATGTGAATTTTAATTCGACACACGGTCTAAGGACACGAGCGTGTGCCTTGGCTGTGTGGCCAAAGGGGAGTGATGATGTCATAAATAGAATGCCAATGTTTTGACACATGGGCTAAGACACGGGCGTGTCATGGCTGTGTGAGGGACACGGGCATGTCTTAGGTACACACGGACATGTCCCTAGATCAACACGGGCGTGTGGCCCCTGTTTTGATGAAAAGTTTTTCCAAGTTCGTTAAAGTACCCGGTTAAATCCCGAAACCTCTCAGAGGTATGTTTAGGACCTCGTAGGGCAAGAATGAGCAAGAGATGTGTTTAAATGAAATTTTGCAGCCCGTTATTACATATTTAAGCAAGGTTAAGCATGGTAATGCCTCGTATCCGGTCCCGATGTCGGACACGGGTAAGGGGTGTTACATAGTAAGTTTGCATGAATTAAAATAGCAACATAAGTACTCATGGTAAAGTCCATTCATCTCATAGAACAATAACAACACAAGTTCTCAAGTACTTTGACATACTTACACATATTTACGCTTACCCATCACATATCACACTACGGTTTCATAACTAGTATTTTTCTCATAGTACCTATATCACTTCATCACATAATTTAGCACTTATGCTATCTTGAATATGAACTTAAATCATTATCATCCTTAACTTAAATGTAACTCTTTGTCATCTTTGCATACTTAGCTCTTTTGCCCGTTGAACTACTCGGAATATCGGAGGATACTCAATCTCGTCATACATGTAACACGATGCCAATGCCATATCTCATATATGGTCTTACACGGGATCTCTTAACTCGATGTCGATGCCATGTCCCAGACATGGTCTTATACGAGATCGTACATAGATGTCGATGCCATGTCCCAGACATGGTCTTACACGAGATCTTCCTTTGGTGCCGAAGCCATGTCCCAGACACGGTCTTATACGGGGCCTTCCTTATCTCATGTTGTGACATAGGTATCCTCGCTATTCCGAATCTTCAACCAGGACTTCAACTTAATATATTCTCGTCATGTTTTTTTCTCGTCAAGGCTTCATTAGTAGATTTTCATGAAATGATATTCATTATCATTAGATCAAGCAAATAAAAACACTATAAAACTTTAATTTCACACAAACTTACCTCGGTACTTAAAAGTGTTTGTAGTTTTTCGATTTAGTCCACAACCTTGTTCTTGCCTCGATTTTGATTCGGGCTTTGTGTTTCTTGATCTATAATAACAATTTCACTTGTTTAATACTCACATGGACTAAATTGACTCATGAATCATATTTTGGCAAAATTATAATTTTGCCCCTAAACTTTCACATAATTACACGTTTGCCCCTAGGCTCGTAAAATGATTCTTATTCAACTTTCTTGTATTTTAAGCCTAGCCGAATTATTTTCTTAACTACAACAACCCCTAATTTCCACTATTTCACTCATGTATGACCATTTTTATAACTTTTACAATTTGATCCTTTTATGCATTTTTCATGAAAATCACTTAGAAAAAGATGTTTATCATACATCAAACTTTCATATTCTTCCATAAAACATCAAAATAGATGCATCTCATACATGGGTAAATTTTTTAACATAAACCCTAGCTCAAAATATAGCTAGAAATATCTAAATCGAACTACGAGGATTTTAAAAATACGAAGAGCATTAAAAACGGGGCTAGGAGGTACTTACAATCAAGCTTGGAAGTTGAACAAACCCTAGCTATGTCTTCCTTAGTGATTTTCGGCCATGGGAGAAGAAGATGGACAAGATTTTTACTTATTTTTCCCTTTTTAATTCATTAATTAACCAAATGACTAAAATACCCTTAAGGCCCTTTTCTTGAGATTTTTCCTTCCCAAGTCCATTTTTGTCCATCTTAACATTTAATGGTCTAATTGCTAAATAAGGACCTCTAGTAATTTTTATAATTCTGTTTCATATTAAATCTTCTAGAATCTCATATTTTCTAATCTTTGCAATTTAGTCCTAATGGACAATTTGATCACTAATAAATAAAATTTTCTCATGAAATTTTCACACAATCATGCAACCACATCATAAGCCTCATAAAAATCATAAAACACATATTTCTAGTTCAGATTTGTGGTCTTGGAACCACTATTCTGACGAGGCCCTAAATCAGGCTATTACACAAAAACCACACAAGAACATTATACAACAGATATTAATGTAATTCATGAATAATTTTATTAACCAATCTGTTCGAAACAATTACAAGTGTACAAACGAATATACTACACTTAGGGTACTAGATCCAACAGTTTCCCACTTGCCCTAGTGAAATAGATGAACCATATTTTGCCTTCCTATGCTCTCCACGTGTTTCTCAAAACTCCTAGATAGTAGAGTCTTGGTAAATAGGTCCACAAGGTTTTCCTTAGATGCAACTTTGACTAAATTCATGATTCCACCTGTATCTGCATCCCTTATGATATGATACTTTCTATCAATGTGTTTCATCCTTTTGTGGTTTTTAACTTTCATGGCATTGTTGGATCTAGTGCCCTAAGTATAGTATTTTTTTCTATGTACACTTGTAATTGTTTCTGAACAGATTCGTTAAATAAAATTATTCATGAATTATATTAACATACTTTGTATTATGTCTTCATGTGGTTTTTGCATGCAAAGTAAAATAGAAGCAAATATTGGCTTACTAGTTGTCTAATGTTTAAACTAATGCTACGGCATTATGTGATCTGATCGTAATGGAAAAATACAACTTGTATTAGTAAATGAACTTTAACATGTCCTTAGTCTAATCAGAAATGAGCAAACTGATTGAAAGACTAATATGACGACTATTAAGTCTAATTGGGGAGATGTCTTGTCTTGGGCATCGGAGCGGATGACTCCTAGAAGATAGAGACATAGATGTGACTGACTTGACTCACAGTACACTGAATTGGACCCAAGAAGAATAGATCCTAAATTTTTTTTATGGATTTATTCACTTGTGATGTTTAAAGTGTGGTATGCCTTAATCCTGAGTGGATGACAGGCTATGTATGCATGACTAGTATACTTTGATGTAAGTAAAAGCCTAAGTTTAAATAGATAAGGAACTGAAAGTTTGTGCATTAGGTATACGACTTTTGCAGTATGTAGTGTCATTTACAATAATGGAATTCATAGCCCAAGATATTTGTAAATGATATCCTTTAATTTGCATTACATGGTAGATGAAAAGTAAATGTGACCACGGGTTGTTCGTCATTGTGATAAATGACTTGATGATTATTTGATAGTAATTGACTTTTCATGAAGGAAGATGTAATGGTTATCATGAGATAAAATAGGATCATATTGGGAGAACAGACTTATCCCAAAGAGATTAAGGGTATCATATGAGAGTAACACACTTATGACAAGGTCATTGGATGAGTATTGATCGAGTTGCTTTCGTAATGGTATGTCATTACAGAGAGCTTAGTCATGATGCTATAGTGGTATGACTTCATGATTAAATGAGTTTATAATTAGTAGGCGAAAAGTTGGAACTTAATTATAAATCATTTGAGTCCTACTTGCATATGTCTAATCAGTCCCTCCGTTACCTCGTTGAAACTTGAAATAAATTGCATGTTGAATCAAATGAACATAAATGGATAGAAATGTTAAAGTTAGAGAAATATGAAACATTTGGAAATGAATGTGGTTTTCTCTAAATGGTAAAAAATAAATTTACGGTTTTTTGAATTTAATTAAGAGATTAAACAATTGAAGTTCGAAAATAGAAATAAATTTATTAGTCATGATAAACCCATTGAATGTAGAAATATTAAATATATTTTCTCATAGATTCTTTTACGGTAAAGTTGTCATGATTTTAACGGAATTAGAATTTGATTGAAAAAATTATTTAATTGGGAAATAAATTTATTTAAATTAAAATGTTTATTTTGTGCAATAAAAAAACAAATATCGAGTTGGATCGAATTATAAATACTTATAATTGGACCCAATATGAGAGAGGCCCAAAAGCCCATCATGTTTAATACTAGGGACGACTAACCCTAGTTTTTTTTAACTAGGGTTGTCGCCCTACCTAATCCTTATTAGAGTAGGAGTTTGTTTTTCTATTGAAATAGGCTTCTACAATTCAACAAGTGTTTCACCTCTTCTCCTTATAAATAGATGGCATTGGTAAGGCTAAATACAAAACTTTGAGATATTGTTATTCTGCCCGAAAATAGTGAGTTTTTTCTCTAAGTATAGATTATATTTTCTGAAATAACAATTCTACCGGGTTTTTTTAGAGAGATTTTTGCTTTCATACTGAAAGTAAAGAAAACTATTTCTAGTTCTATGTTTGATTCGAATCATTCGAGCCCACACTCGAAGTAGTTCGTGGTATGAGAACAACGAAGAAGGCTATTGGGTTGAAATCCAAGAATGACAAGGATCCGTCTAGTTGAAAACACATGCGCGATTTCAATAAAAGTGTTTATTGCTATAACTAACACAAAGCGACTCGATTTTCAAAATTTTTACTTTTCACTATGCAAGAAAACTATTTTCAAATCAAATTTTTTTCAACAATTGGTATTAGAGCCAGGTTGTGCTATGTTTGTAGTATAAACCAAGATTGAATTTTTCTATTTTCTTCATGTGTGATTAATTTTACTAAGATGTGACATTCTTGTAATCATATACAAGTTTAGGGGAATGTATGTGAATGAATGCATGCTATTATTTTATTGTTATGTATGATAAAATAATTTTGCTATAGTTGTGATTTCCAGAAAATTAAATGTAATTTTATTAATTTTTTGGGCATTTATAAATTAGATCATGTACTATCATTTCCATGTAGGGTTTAATTTTATTATTTTAGAATAAAATATGTGAGTCGAAAACGGATAGGATTTATATAACCTATTTTTTTTACGGAACCCAGAGATCCAAGACACAACAAGGCCGAATGAGACAATGCAAACCCGACCCAACCAAACCGACAATAGACCGAAAGTGGTCCGAGACCAAGAGGTTATCGGTTGTCTGATAATGGTGGTCGATGGCGGCCGACAATGGTCTAATGGTGGCCAGTAAAGGTGGTCCAGCATGACCCGTAATACTTTAGTGGTGGCCAATGGTGGAGATTTGGCGTTGGCGACAATGACACAAAAATGGCAACAGAAAGACAATGATGACAAAAATGTGAACCAGTACCGCAACAGAAGTCCGTGGTGGCAAAAATAAAAAAAACCCAAAGTATGCTTTAGGGTAAATTTTGTAAATTATTTTTCTAGGATGAATGATAAACCGTAAAAGTAACATATTTTAATCCCACATTTAGTATGCTTTTGAATGATTTAAGCATCGATTTATGTAAAAAGGTGCTCTTAATCCTCTCTTTTCATGTCTTATACCCAGGAAAGCACCGAGGATGAAAGGAACATAAAACGAGCCCAAAACAGAGTAAATGGGCCATATCACGAAATCCACACGGCCTGGACTTAAGCTCACACGGCCGTGCCACATTGATCATCTAGAACACGGCCTTACCCCTAATTCACACGGCCGTGCCTCATTAAAGAAGTCCGAACACGACTTGAAGACTAGTCACACGGGCGTGTGACATGGCCGTGTCCCTATTGTGGCAAAGAGCAATTTCATTCAGATTTGGATACTTTGGGGTGAAGAAACACATTCCAAGAGCTATATAAACCCCCTAACTGTTACCTGAAAGGAGGGCGGTTAGCTAAGCCAAGGAGCCAAGCCGAAAAGGTCAAAGTTGTGGGAATCACTCGAGGATAGCCAGTTGATCTATCTCTAGAAGTTGGAATTCTACTCAAGACGGCAGATCTCTCCTTTAATTCCTTTAGGGAGTTTTAGGGATTTCTTATGTTTTGTTTTATCTTTTCTTCTGAAATGTTTTCTTTATTTGATATGAACTAAACCCTTGAGATACCTGAAGGGGATGAAACCTAGATGAATCTTGTTATTGTTTTTTGAACTATAAGATAAATATTTGATTTGTTCTTAATTATGTGCGCTTAATTCTTGTGTTAATATTTCCGGGATATTGATTCAAGTCAGATGTTCTTAGGTGGAGGAGCAAAAGTCCCTGCTTAAGAATAGATCTAGCATAATTAAAGCGGAGTCGTTCGCACGCCTAGAGATAGGTGACGAGATTTTGCCGGATTAGGGTGAAACCTAATATGGGAATCCATAGATCGGTTTACTGCTATTCTAGAGGGTTATTAAGTGAGAAAGAGATTTCCGTTAATTAACCTAGGGTTAGACGTTATTCGCCTCAAGAGAGGGTTTAATATAAATTAGGGAATCCTACGGATCAAGTCAAGTGAATAAATCATATGGTTCAGGGTTAAATAACAAGTGAAGTCTAGGTGGATTCTTCCTGAAGGTATCGTCTTAAATCAACCGAGTCTTTCTTTAAGTTATTTCCCAATTCATTCTTTTTGTCTTTGCGTCTTTAGCTTAGTATTAGTTAGATTAGATTTAACAACTTCACTTATTTTAGGCTAGATAATAAAAAAAAGGCTAGTATTAGTACTTTTAGTTCCTTTGGGTTCGACAATCCGGTCTTGCCTAAGCTATACTACTGTTCGATAGGTACACTTGCCTTTAATCGTTGTCAGAGTTAGTTTGCAGGTTTGTTCATTCTCTTTATAAATTTTAAGACTCTGATTCTAGCGATCGAGTTTTTGGCGCCGTTGCCGGGGAACTAAAATATTAAGAAAGCTCTATTTTTATTACTTTAGCCATTATTTTTATTTTTCGCAATTTTATTTTATTTTTAGGTTAAATTTTGATTTTTGCTAAATTCTCTTTCTTTCTTTTCCAGCTAGTACCTCTAGTTTATGACTAGAAGGAACCCGAGAGGACCTTTAGTATACGACAGTAATATTGAAGCTACCGCTCGAAGGAATCGTAGAGAAATCAGGCGAGCCCTAAATTACACAGAGAAAAATCAAGAAGGCAGATCCAATCCTACTGAAGGGATGGACGAGAATAATCCACAACCACATGATGTGGGAGAAAACAATGCTCCACGTACTATGTTTGATTATGCTAAACCGCATTTAACAGGAGCAGAATCGAGTATTGTTAGGCCTGCTATAGCTACTAATAATTTTGAATTAAAATCTAACACAATACAAATGATTCAACAATTTGTTCAATTTGATGGTTTATAAGACGAAGACCCAAACACTCATATAGCTAATTTTTTAGAGTTCTGTGATACCTTCAAAATAAATGGCGTTTCTGATGATGCTATACGTCTTTGGTTATTTCCCTTTTCATTAAGAAATAAAGCCAAACAGTGGTTAACCTCGTTACCACGAGGGTCAATCATTACTTGAGAACAAATGAACGAAAAATTTCTATTAAAATATTTCCCACCGGCCAAATTACGGAATGATATCTCTTCTTTTGTACAAATGGATTTAGAGACATTATACGACACATGGGAGAGATACAAGGATCTCTTGAGAAGGTGTCCGCACCATGGTTTACCCTTATGGCTACAAGTCCAAACCTTCTATAATGGTGTAAATCCCTCAACGAGGCAATTAATTGATTCAGCAACAGGTGGAACCCTAAACAACAGAACTCCTGAAGCAGCCTACGAGTTCATTGAAGAGATGTCACTGAATAACTATCAGTGGCAAGTTACAAGGACTAAACCAACAAAATCAGCCGGAGTTTACAACCTCGATGCAGTGACCATACTATCAACACAGATAGAGATGATGAATAAAAAGCTTGATAGTTTGTGTTCGCAGGCACACCCAGTCATGCACTACGACGCAAGTGGAACTGTGGCGAATCCTGAGTACCTACCCTACCAACCGAGTGCAGAGAGCGAACAGATGAACTATATGGGTAATAATTTCAGATCCAATAATAATCCTTATAGTAATACTTACAATCCAGGTTAGAGGAACCACCCAAATTTTTCATGGGGAGGTCAAGGAAATCAAAGACAACAATCTTTTCAAAATTTCCAAAATCAGTCATATCCGCAAGAGAAGAAGCCAAACCTTGAAGAGATGCTGACAAAATTCATGGCAGCCACAGAAAATCATCTCCAAGATACTGAGAAAACACTTAAAGATCAAGAAACATCGGTTGAAGAGACCAAGAACCGAGTCGGGGAACTTACTAAGTCAGTAGGGGAAGTCACTAAAACAGTCGGACAACTTGCAAAGTTAATGTCCGAACGACCGCAAGGACGTCTACCAAGTAACACGGAGATTAACCCAAAGGAGCAAATTCAAGTCATCACAGCTCATGATAGTAAAGGGTTAGATGAACCCAACTCAATACAAGAAAACGAGGTAGAAAAAGGTAAAACAGAGGTAACACGGGAAAAGCCAAAACCGGTAATCAAAGAGTACCAACCTCGCATACCTTATCCCGAAGCAATGAAAAGAGATGATACAAAAGAACAGTTCGGTAAATTTCTTAAGCTTTTAAAGAAATTACATATCAACTTACCTCTTCTTGAAGCTCTTTTTCAGATGCCAGACTCGAGAAAATTTTTAAAGCAGCTCTTGACAAATAAGCGCAAATTAGACGAGGAGCCACATATGGAATTAAACGCAGTATGCTCAACAATGTTACAGAATAGACTACCGCGAAAGCAAAAAGATCCAGGGAGTTTTACAATTCCATGTTTAATTGGTAGTTTAACTGTTGATAATGCGTTAGCTGATTTAGGGGCAAGTATAAATGTCATGCCTTACAAAATGTTTAAACAAATAGGTCTAGGGAAACCCAAACAGACTAGGATGAGTATTCAATTAGCTGATAAAACTGTCAAAATTCCTAGAGGTATTATCGAAGATGTTCTTGTAAAAATTGACAAATTCGTTTTCCCAGTAGATTTTGTTGTTTTAGACATGGATGAGAATAATTCAATCCCCTTAATTTTAGGAAGACCCTTTCTAGCAACTGCCAAGACTAAAATTAATGTTGCCACAGGAGAACTCATACTTTGTGTAGGTGACGAATCAATCAGTCTTCAAGCTCTTGACTAGGCCAGGACAACAATCGATGAAGGTAAGAAAGACAATTCAGTTGATAATCAATTTGTGCAACCTTCATCGCAGGAAACACCGCAAGGATACAAACCTAAGCCAAGTCATAGACCTCAAGCCAACAAAGAAGAACTACATAAGGAACAAAGCCTTAGGGTCAACAAACTAAAAGAGCAGAAAACACAAATCAAAGAGGAACAGGAACCGCACGAAGTAAAACCTAAGGAGCCCACAGAAGAGCTCATAGGAACATCAAACCACGTCAAAATAGGAGACCAGGTACTGTTAGACAAAGCAGATCCTCGCACCACCACATCAAGCCTGAAAGTAAACGAAGTAATTTCTCTTAAGGTACACAATATCTTCCCACACGAAACAGTCGAGGTAAGCAATCCAACATTCGGCACTTTTAAGGTAAACGTTGCTCGACTTAAACTTTATCAAGAAAATAGAACTGTGAGCATGAGGGAAGATATTCAAACCTTTAAACCTCCCTAATTTTTTCTCTCAAATACAAGGAAAGTCTAGCTTAAGACTATAAACGAGCGCTTCCCGGGAGGCAACCCGAGCACTAACCCTATTTACTTTCGCATTTATTTTCAGTTTCTTTTCTTTTCTTACTTCTGAAAATTTAGTTTTTAAACTAACACAAACGTGCAGATTTCCAAGCCACACGACTGTGGCCGTGGCCGTGTGGACCACCAAAATTTCCGTACTGACATAACAGAGGCGGTACGAATCAGTCCCAACCAAATTTTGAATTCACGGACTCAACCACCCCCTCACGGGCACCGAAAAATTGGCACGACCGTGCCCGACGACCGTGTGAAACTACTGACTTGCAAACCACGAGCAGAACACGCCCGTGCCTTCAAACCATGCCAACATACTGACTTGTCACCAACGGGCGTGGCTGGCTGAAAAATGGGCATGGAGAATCAACACGCCTAGACACACGGCCGTGCGAAGCGGCCGTGTGCATCGACACGCCCTCGGTCCACGGGCGTGGGAGAATGTCAGAATTAAGCCTCTATTTAAACCCAACCTCCCTTCCCCATTCTTTCCACTGTTCACTTCTTTTCTCCCCCCCTTATTTTCAGATTTCCCTCTCCATAACAAGTCTCACTAACTCTTGAGCCACACCAAAGCCATGTCGAAGAAGCGGAAGAAGCCAAGCATAATCTCACTTAGGGAGACCGACATTTATAAGCTCATGCCGGCCGCTTCATCCAAACAACAAGCCAAGGGTTTTTGAGACCATTAAGTTTTTATTTTTCTTTTCTCTTTTGCTTCAGTTTCCTTCTCTTTGACAATCTTATGCTTAATTTAGTTCAATATATTTTAATTTCTTAGTGTTAAGTTTTTCAGGCTGCTGGGGAATCACACCCTGGGAATCACGACCACCACCACCGCAGCCTAAGAAGTTTAAAAGGCTGGTTGGGAATCACGCCACCGCCAGCACCTCCGTCGCCTTAGAAGTCACACCCACCTCACGAACCATCTACCAATAAGGATTCTCAAGCCCTTTTATCTTCTAGTCTTAGTTTATTTTCCTTCTTAGTCTTCTTTCCTTTTTCTTTCTTGTTTTTAGTTATAAATTCCGTTTATTTTAAATGTGTCTTAATAAATCCTGGCTAACTCTCGAAGAGCTCCCCAATTTCTTCATCTAGCGCAGAGCTCGGCAGCAGCCACCACCCATATCGACTTCCAACTCCGGGAAACCATCCAAATTCAGGAAGTTTCACCTCTCCCTCTCTCTTAAATTTTATATACATCTTTGTACATTGAGGGCAATGTACATCTTAAGTGTGGGGGGTGAATATTTAATTAAAGAAATGGCCTAACTTTTTGCTTTATTCTCAAATCCGGCCTAACTTTCTTCATTATTCTCAAATCCCTGAATTTAGTCTTATTTTTTAAGTAATTTCCTCATATTACTAATTAGGATGAAATTTCTGATGGTTTATGATTTTTATTGATATGTTTTAGATTAAGTCATAGTTAATTATGCTTTGATGATTAAATTAGAAGAATATTAGAGAATCAAGTATGATAAGTCTATTTTTCAGAATTAAAATCTTTGCTAGGTTGTTGAGCTGAATCTAAATATTGCCTGGAAGTTTGAAATTTACAAGGTTGATGTCAAAACACCCATAATTTTTGTGAGATTTTGAGCCTTATAGAGCATATATCCTTTTTCATGCTCACTTTATTGATTATGAGTGTGTCAACTATGAATTGTTATTCTAGAACTTGCCTCGATTATACATGTTGAGACTACACCTATGATTTGATATACCGAGATGATAAAGGCACCTAGGTTTTAACCCACTGACTCCACTAAAAAGCTTACCTTCATAATTAACCCTTAGTGAACCCCGTTGATCCTAACAACCCTTTTTATTGACTCACCTACTAATAACCCAAAACCATTTGTATTTGTTATCACTATTCCTTTTGACTACCCTTATATCGAGAAATGATTTGATTAGTTATCTAATTATACTATTTCAGTAGTTGAATTTATCTTTTATTACTTTATTTGTTCTTAAAAAAAATTGAAGTATATTCAGTGTTAGTGGTGAGCTTATACAATTAAAGTCTATTTTTCGAAAGAAAAGCTCGTGTTAGTAGGATTATTACTTTTCAGTTAATGTAAATATTATCTCAGTATTTTCTAAGTTAGGTAACTTGTCAATTCAATCTCGATTCTAACCTTCTAATTCAGCCTTATTCCACACCTTTAACCCTAGCTCCGTTACAACCCTGTTAAAGACCTTTCTATTTGTGTATCATCTCATTTTACAATGGTGGAGATTTGATTTTCAGGCAAGCCTATGGGATTAACTTTTCAGATTCGACTTATGAGTGCTCTTTTATTGAACCTTAAACACCTCAAGTGATTTGAGTGAATCTTTAGTGAGGATGTCAATCCTTGTCAATTTTGAATCAAAGGTAATTATTTAGATAAGGGGAGACACCTACGTTTTTATACTACAAATGTATGACTTTGACTGTTTGAATCTTTAGGATTCTTCAAGTTAGATCATCCATGTATAAATTATCTATGAATTATGATAAGGCATTGTTGATAGGAATTATGAATTATGGGAAGTTCGTTTTAATTTGAAGTTGAGAATTTTGCTTGAGGACAAGCAAAAGCTTAAGTGTGGGGGTATTTGATAAACCGTAAAAGTAACATATTTTAATCCCACATTTAGTATGCTTTTGGATGATTTAAGCCTTGATTTATGTAAAAAGGTGCTCTTAATCCTTTCTTTTTCATGTCTTATACCCAGGAAAGCACCCGAGGATGAAAAGAACATAAAACGGGCCTAAAACGGAGTAAATGGGCCATATCACGAAATCCACACGACCTGGACTTAAGCCCACACGGCCGTGCCACATTGATCATCTAGAACACGGCCTTACCCCCGATTCACACGGCCGTGCCTCATTAAAGAAGTCCGAACACGGCTTGAAGACTAGTCACACGGGCGTGTGACATGGCCGTGTCCCTATCGTGGCAAAGAGCAATTTTATTCGGATTTGGATACTTTGGGGCGAAGAAACACATTCCAATAGCCTATATAAACCCCCTAAGTGTTACCTGAAAGGAGGGCGATTAGCTAGGCCAATGAGCCAAGCCGAAAAGGTCAAAGTTGTGGGAATCACTCGATGATAGCCAGTTGATCCATCTCTAGAAGCCGGAATTCTACTCAAGACGGCGGACCTCTCCTTTAATTCCTTCAGGGAGTTTTAGGTATTTCTTATGTTTTGTTTTATCTTTTCTTCTGAGATGTTTTCTTTATTTGATATGAACTAAACCCTTCAGGTACCTGAAGGGGATGAAACCTAGATGAATCTTGTTATTGTTTTCTGAACTATAAGACAAATACTTGATTTGTTCTTAATTATGTGCGCTTAATTCTTGTGTTAATATTTCTGGGATATTGATTCAAGTCAGATGTTCTTAGGTGGAGGAGCAAAAGTCCCTGCTTAAGAATAGATCTAGTATAATTAAAGCGGAGTCATTCGCACGCCTAGAGATAGGATGACGAGATTTTGCCGGATTAGGGTGAAACCTAATATAGGAATCCATAGATCGATTTACTGCTATTCTAGGGGGTTATTAAGTGAGAAAGAGATTTCCGTTAATTAACCTAGGGTTAGACATTATTCGCCTCGAGAGAGGGTTTAATATAAATTAGGGAATCCTACGGATCAAGTCAAGTGAATAAATTATATGGTTCAGGGTTAAATAACAAGTGAAGTCTTGGTGGATTCTTCCTAAAGGAATCGTCTTAAATCAACCGAGTCTTTCTTTAAGTTATTTCCCAATTCATTCTTTTTGTCTTTGCGTCTTTAGCTTAGTATTAGTTAGATTAGATTTAACAACTTCACTTATTTTAGGCTAGATAATAAAAAGAAGGTTAGTATTAGTACTTTTAGTTCCTTTGGGTTCGACAATCCGGTCTTGCCTAAGCTATACTACTGTTCGATAGGTACACTTGCCTTTAATCGTTGTCAGAGTTAGTTTGCAGGTTCGATCATTCTCTTTATAAATTTTAAGACTTTGATTCTAGCGATCAATGAACTCATGGAAACTTTGGTTGGTAAGGGTCATTTAAATTTTTATTCTTTTATTTATGTGATAGCATGACGATATTCATTTGACTGTGAATGTATGTTAATGCATATGTATGATAAGCATGTCATATAGTTTAAGGAAGAATGTCACATGTACTTGTCATGCATATATTGATCATTCTTAATTGAAACCAGGCATTAAAAACTTTGCATGTTTTTAAAATATTGAGTAGAATGTCCCTAAACAAGACCTACGGCCTTCATCAATGGTCAATGTAATGGCATGGCAATTTAACTACCTCACGGTAGGATTGTCATACGGACCTCACTGAGGAGATTTCTTAAAAGTAAGTAGAATGTCTTGTAGTCGTATGATAGTTGGATCGGCCCTGTTGTAGGTATTATCATGTGATATATATAACAAGAAGTTCTTTCTTCAAAAAGGACAACTAGTCACAGCATGTTACTCTGTGAGATTGTCTCATGATAACTCATTTGTGGTGCATGATGCGATAAGTGTTGAATTGATGGTTATACACTCAAAATCTTCTAGTTAAGTAACTTCCCATGAAGCTCTACTTAAGTTAGAATGATGGTCAAATGTTAAACGATAATTAGTACGTGTGAATGCCTAAGGAATTAGGTTCATATATTGATTGGATGAAAATCTATATCCTTACTGGTTGATCATGATCACCCCACGGTGTCTTGCTTTAATGAGTGTAGGAATTATCGTTGCAACAGCTTATAAATATTTTCAAGGTTTAATGTAAGACGCATGCATCATTGTAATGCATATCGTAATGTTGCAAAATGTTTTCAAATATTTGCTTAATACAAAGATATTAATGAATGAATGCTTTTCAGTATGAAAATGACACATACTCCCTTTTTAAATATACTCACCGAGAACAAATTGAACGAAAATAACTATAAGGAATGAGAAAGGAACTTGATGATTGTCCTAAGCTGTGAGAAACTTAAAACAGTTCTTGATAATATGTTGGCAAGCATGACCAACACCCTTTATAAGCAATTGGAGAGTTGTAAGATTGCCAAAGCGATTCTAGACAAACTAGAAGGCATGTTCGGAGGCCAAGCTGCCTTGGCTCAACAGTCGGCTATTACTAGTTTGATAAATGCCCAGCAAAAGCCCGACACTCTGGTCAAAGACCATATGATTACTCTTATAAGATACTTTGTCGAGGCCGTGGATAATGAGGCTAATTTGGACCAAAACACTCAAATCGAGATAGTGTCAAGGGCTTGTCCAAGGATTTTATTGACTTTCGGGCTACATATAACCTTGGGAACAAGACCCTGACGTGTAAAATCACATGCAACGCATGTTCATTAGAAGCTAGTTATTAATAAAACCACTATAATAATTATTAATAAAGATACCTCGATAATATTTATTCATTATTTTAGAAAATGGTTTTCAAGTCATTTTTTTTATATAATGCTTACTAGGGGTAAACGTTCAATCAAATCGAGTGAAAACTTTTCGTGTTAATCGAGTTGACAAATCTTATTTTATCATCTTAACTCGATTTGAATTTTTTTTAAATCAAGCCGAGTGAAATGAAATTTGAGTCGAGTCGAATCGAATCAAATCTAGTAAAATTGTTTGAGTTAAATCCAAAAATTAAACATGTTAAATTAAAATCTTGTTGCAGTATAACTAATTTCATATCTGAACACATAAATTTGAAACCATATATATTTGAAAACTTTTTCAAAGGAAAATAAGAAAAAAAAAAGATAATTTAGTATGATAAACTTGAATCATTAATTAACTTATTTAGCTCCCCAAAATTATTATTTTATAAAATTTTAACTTTCTTTATATATTCTTTAGAATATTTTTAAAATTTTATACTTTTTTTTTTAAATTTTATACTTTTTTTTTAAAAAATAAAATTTTTGAATTTTAAAAATTATTTTGTAATTTTTGTTGAGAGTGACCAATTTGCTCATTTTAAAAATTGATAAGAACTAAATGGGTATTTAAATCAATCTATTATTCGAATTATTCGAGTTATTTGAATTGTAAAATTTAACTCAACTCGAAATACTTATTTGAGTTCACTCAAAAAAATCGAATAACTCAAAATTCAAATTTTTTTTCAAATTTTTTGAGTCGAGTTGAGTTTTACTCACCTCTGTTTAGATAACTTATAACTTCTCCCTAACTCTCAAATTGGAAGAAAAAAATGTGATTAAACGCAGTCAATCGGACATCCTCCTCATTGTTATAATAATAACGATACCAACTAAACTAAAACTCAATTAACTTTTTGAATCATTTTTAATTGAATTGATGCTCGGACAAAAATTTTATAAATACCCATATTAATAAGTTTTCTAAACAGAATTTTGTATTTTTTTTTCCTCATCCAGCAAAAGAAAAACCCTAAGAAAAGAGAATAAGAAGAAATTCACGAAGAGTTTCCACATGTCAATATAAAAATAGTGTTATCAGATCTCATATATATATATATATATATATATATATATAATAGAGGATGAAATCACACTATTTGAACTCACATCAAACAGTAATTTTTTTTTAATGTATTTGACAAACTCAGTGTATAAAAATTTGTAAGTGAATATATATTTAATATCTTCTTTTTCCTCACTTGAGAAACAATTTTTCCATGAGTTATTTTTTCTTTTCCTTTGAAGCTGTTTGTGAAGTTATAATTTGTTGAAATTTGCTTCTAATTTGGTGGGTTAGGACACAAGGACTGACGCAATAGAAAAAATAAAAAGTTTCTCTTTTTTTATCTTTTAAAAGTTTATTCCATCCAAACAAGATAACTAAATAAAGGAATTGTGGATATTTGGACAAACATCACAATAATAATAATGATGTCATGAAGGTAGTGCGTATGGGTTGGTGAATCAGTATGTTATCCGTATTTTAAAATTTTAAAATATTTATGTTGAATAATATTTTATCCAAATATAAACTTTTAAACTTTTTAAATTACAAGTAAAAAAATATAAATAACGTTTAAATAAAACATCACAAAGCACATTAAGTAAAACAAATTATACCGACTCTTTTCCTCCTTTGACTTTCTTTTCTCTTTTTCTTTTTTTTCTCTCTTATTCAATTTTAAAAAATCGGAAAAAAATTTACATTTTGAATTAATTAAATCGAATTATTTAATTTTTTTAAGTTATCTCAAACAACTAATTCGATTTTTCGAATTTGAATCGAGTTAAATTTTACAATTTCAATAACTCGAATTATAAATTAGTGTAAACACTCCTTTGGTCTCTATCAATTTCAAAACGAGCAAATTAGTCTCTCTCAATAAAAAATTACAAATAAAAAATAAAAAATTCAAAATATTTATAAAAGTATCTAATATTTCATAAATTTTATTTAAAAAATTAAAAATTCTAAAGAATATATAAAAAGTTAAAAAAAATAAAAATTTTCTAAAATAATAAATTTGAGGATCTAGACAAGTAAATTATCAATTGAAGTTTATCATATTACATTATCTTTTTTTTTTCCTCTTATTTTGCTTTGAACGTTGAATTAGTCATATTATAAATTTTTAATTTGACATGTTTATTTTTTTAATTTAACTTGAATAATTTTACTAGATTCGATTCAATTTAACTCGAACTCCATTTCACTTAACTCAAATTTAAAAAAAAATAAATTAAATTAAGATAATAAAATAATATTCCCCAGTTCAACTAAATCAAAATTCAATGCTTACCTGCCACAAGAAGGGCTTGAACAATGACTCCATCACATCACAATTGCTTTGCTTGCTAGCCCTGATGGTTGTCCACCAACGTTACTATTCTGAATCTCCACTTGCTTCCACTTTATTCAAGAAAAGTGTAATCTTTCCCTCCCTGGGTCGGATTTGGGGTTGCTAGCCACTTGGGCCTTTGCTTGTAGGCTTTAACCCTTCTCTTGTCCAGGCTTTTTTTCTTGACTGCTTGGGACCCCCTTTCTTCTATGAATGTTTCATGATTATCAAAAAAATAGTTTATGACCTTTTCTTCACTTCATTGTTTCATCTTTTCTATTTACATTTCACATCCCACCAACTTCGACTGACCCTTCCATTTATAAAAATGTAATTATCAGACTAATTATTACAAAAAATTTAAATTTTTTTTTAAATGATAATCGTAATGATCGGCAATATAAAATGTAATTATACAACAAAATTTTAAATATATTAATTATTATAAAAATATAAATTAATAATACTTGAAAGATATTCTTTAAATAATTAGCAAAAACATAAAATCAAACCAAAATATACAATATATTATTTCAAAAAGATATTCGACAATATCTTATTAATTATATTAGCAAGGAAAAAATAACATTTTTGTGCAAATTTATCTAATTATTTTAGCATTATATATTTGTTAGGTCATTCCATTTCTATTATTAAACATATACTCTTTATAATAAATCTCCTTGCCAAGTATAATTAATTAAAATAAATACTATGTAAGTTAAATATTTAATATGTCAAAATGCATAAAAAATTATCTATCATCAATAAAATTTTCAGATAATTTAAACGAAATTAGTAAAATAACATATAATTAAATATGCCAAAAATAAAATATCATTATTATATAAAAATAACTTCTTAAACTTAAATCATGTATGAGTTGGGGTGTAATCGAACCGAGTCGAGCCTGAATATTGTCAAGCTTTAGCTTGACTCGAAATCCGGAGCTCGATACTTGGCTTGAGCTCGATGAAACATTTATTTTTAAGCTCAAGCTCGGTTCGAGATACAATTGAGCTAGTTGAGTTTGAGCTTGATTAAGCTTGTTTTATCAATTTTTGTACTCGAGCTCATCTTAATAATTACGCTTATTTAATTCAATAATATAAAAGTATGAAAAACTCGATAAGGCTCATGAGCCATTCCAGTTAAGTATTATGAAGCCCAAATTTGGCTCCATTGATAGCTCGAGCTCAGCTCAATAATTACCGTATGAAATTCGAATTTTTTTTAGTCGAACTTGAGTAGTTTACGAGCACCAATGTCTCATTTACACTCCTATGTACAACTATTTTGAAATTGCATATGATAATTGGATTAGAGTGTAACTATTTGTATGTACTTGCATAATTATCCTCAATTTTCACTTTTCTTTTAGAATTAAAAAGTGTAATTAAAATGTTTTAATTAGTCTTCAATTCTTAGAGAGAGAGTGAGAATTGAGATAATTCATAGATAATTACAAATATTTAAACTAAAATCCAAATACTAAATGGCTTTCCAAATTCACTCATACAAAATTTCGATTTAAATTATTTCTATAGAATAATAGTATTTTAATGTTTGGAAAAACATATTTATAGTTTGTTTACTAGAACCATTTAAATAATTTGAAATTTTTATTGATGCATACATTTTTAAATACTAAATATTTAACTAAATCAAATAGTATTTATTAAAAATTATTTATACTAATTTTACTAAATTACATAATATTTAAATTTTATTTAATTTTAGTCAAAGAATAACCAATAATAACAATATATTTAATATTAAAGTGTAAATAACCCAACAAATATAAAAAATGCTACAGTAATTAAATAAAATTACATTATAATATATATTGTTCTTGTTAATTTTATTAATAATCGTTTTGTCGAATACTTTCTTGAACTAACATACAACATAAAATATTTGATTTTAAGTTTTATTACTTGTTTAAAAAAAATTCTCAAGTATTTTTAGTTTTTTATAATAATTAATATTTTCTAAAAAATTTAAATTACATATTTATACGACATTAAAAATAATATGCCAATAGAATTAAAATTCATTAATCTAATAATTGCACTTTCATCCCATTGGTCAATAGTGTCCAAATAGACGCTCAGTATTTTACATTTCCTATTAACTCATTGAACCCTTTGATTTTTCTCTTTAATCTGTATATATTATTAGTTAATTAGTAATGAAAAACTTCAAGCACAAATAATCAAACCTCAAAGCAAACATGTAAAAAGTTGTAAATTAATTTAAAAAGATAAAATAAGTGAAATTTCTAAGTACAAGAAAAAGAAATCAAAATCTTATACCAAGCAATACCTGATGGTATAACCTGGAAGTGATTGATGCAAAGTTATACATGTGAATAGGAAGTAGATAGGTGGTGTTTTATGAAGAACTACTCCCTGTAACCTTCACATTGGGGTTCATCATCATTTCTTGGAACTGAGTTCGCTTGGCAACCCTAATGTCAACTATACTGGGTGGCATTGGCTGAAGTAACCCATGCAATTCCACAAGTCCAAAGAATTCTTGTTTTGTTAAACTCTTTTTCTCAACCAGTTCATCAACCACTGCATCCATCAGCTTTCGGTTCTGCTGTAAGATCTGAATTCCAAAACAAACATACGGGTCATATAATAAGAATATTAAACACATAAAGTGCTACTTTTACAAGCAACGGAATACCTCTTTGGCTCGCTCGTAGCATGTGTTCACTATCTGCAATGCCTCCGAATCTATCTCCTGATATTCAACAAGTTAGTCTACATTAGATAACAAAGCAAAAAGAAGCTTAAAGCAGTTCTACTTGTAATAACCTAATGGTTCTCAAAATTCATTTTGCAATAGAAAAATGCATTAGATGAAATTTCTGGAGTAAAATGAGGAATTCAACGAAGACTCCAGTGTACTGCTTCAACTTAGACCACAAAAAGGCTGTTCTTCTTGAAGGAACAAGTAGAAAGCAATGAGAATGTATACTAAACCGTATGCTAAAAAGGTGCCAAAATAACCTTTTCAAGAAAGGAACAAAAGCAATAACGATGTATCCTTACATTAATTCGATCTGCAACCCAGAAGTTGGACAATCCATGATGTTTCTCAGAGAGGCCACCAAGAACAAACATCCTTGCAGCTGACCTAGCATTGTCTGCTGTTTCAGACCATATTGTACTCAACTGAAAATATTTAAGGATATTACAAGTGGATTGAGTTAATATACTGAATATGGCATAAAATATTTTTATAAAATTTCAATAATCTAGCTCCTACTAACTAGAACCAACAATCTACAGGAAGAAAAAAAAAAGGAATAATTAATAATTTGGCAAACCAAACCTCAAACTAATATGTTCTGCAATCAAGCACTAGATTACTATCCTATATGCATCCCTATTACACTTAAAAGTTATACCACATTGATTATTCACCAAGTACCCGTGTTTGACACATTGGGTAAGGGTATGGGCTATGATCCTCTGAATATATGGAAAAACTTTGCGAAAAAAGACTGAGCATACCCATGTCAGACACATACCCACTATTTGACACCCACCCTTGAGTCCAAGCAACATAGGTTAAAAAATGAATTGAATTTTCTCAACAGCAACAAGCTTTATGGTTTCATAACCTTGAAATGATAATAGCAATAAGAGTCAACACATTATGCACTCCATAAGCATTAATGACAAAGTGAACATATGCAACGCCACATACACAAAAATAAAGTATTTAATGACAATCTTGATTTATTGTAGAACAAATCAAGAAAAACCATCAATGTTTACAAGTACACCAAAAATCCAACCTAAACCACGTCAGAGAAAAACAAAAAAACAACTCCATCACCCCATGATAATTAGCTTACTTCAGAAAAACCATGAACTTTGAAGACCTCCCCCTCTTCCACCCCATAATGACCTTTATAAAGAGCATATTATAAAACCCAAAACTTGAAGAAGGCTATTTAATTGAAGAAGGCTAATCAATTAGACTTGCCATTTTAAGCAGTAATCTGCACATTGTTAGAATTGATAGTTCTAAAGCTTCTGTTCACTTGGTAAGAAAGCACCATTGAAGAGAATAAAAATGTGGGACTCAACTTCCATATTATAATGACTATCTTCACACCATACCATCTTTTCCAGGCATGCCAATTGATATTAGGGTACATGAATGACAAACATAGACTTCTCACCTGACCCTCACCAAACCAAAGTTCATCTGCTGCACGGGGTGCTAATTGCACAGTTATGTGATCAAGAAGGGATTGTCGACTGCATGACAATGGGAAATACAAGTGAACTGTTGGGAAAAAAAAGAAACAATGGAGTTTCTGGTGTAATATTCACAGGAAAGTATTGTAGTAGGAAAACACAACATGCATCTGAAAGTATAGTCCGACAATTAGTCCAATATTCTCGGCACTTGGTAGTTGATAGTCCTTACATTGATGCTTATAAGCACGAAAAACTGTTGCATACCTTAGCATTCCTTCCGTAAATTTGATATGATCCATTTTCATCCGAACATAACCTAATTCCCTACCTGCTCTAGGAGCAATTGTTACCTGCTCAAAAAGCAATAATAAATTATACGTCCAGACATTGCATAAATTCAATCATATGTTAAGATGGTAATCAAATCAGGGAAACTTGATAATCTGAACAACTTTGAGACCTAAAAGGTTCAGTTCTACATCAATACTCTATCATTTATAGGAAACCCAAGGAAATGAACCAACATTGAAGAGTTCCCGGCTTGTTTTCCAGGGTAATGCAATGATTATACATGCATACTACAAAACTATTAAAGACAACCTACACTAATAATCTTGAGATGCTTAACAGGATCTAATTAGCAGTTAGGTGCCAACTCACTCGTAGAGACTCTTTTATGGCTGGATAAGATTATGAGAATAAGAGTCATCATTCAAAATGGTAAACTACAATTCTGAGACCAACTCTAACGTTTTCAAAGTATTTCTCACTAGTTGCCAAATCATCACAGATTTCAAGTCAGGCAATGATATCGCTTACGGTTGATTGTAGTTTTCCGATCAATATTAATGACTCAAAAATCAGATAATATAGAAGTAATCAAACACATACTTGACTCAGTTATTAGCACAATTACATAAGAAACCAGATCTGATGTAAACTGTATGTCAATATCAAAATAATGCACTAAAGAGTTGCAAAACATATTACTTCTGTGCATATTGAGTTAAAATTTATGCAAGAAATGGAAAAAAGCAAGTAAATATCATACGAATTCGATATTTCTGAGATCAGGAAAGTTCACAGCTACAACAGCCATTGCCGCTTCATTTATAGCCACTTGTTTCCATGTCTCTGGACTTCTCTCCTTCCTATCTAGCATACCCCTTTCTTCTATTTGTGCTGCTTGGAGCAAATCATCAGTTGTAATCTGCAGCAATGCAACAGCAGAAAGTCAGATGATCGAAAAAGTCATTAAGTTAAGGGCATTTATACTAACTAAATAACACTGTCAAACACTGTCAAACACAATCCTACAGTTTTTCAGATTATCCAAGTAATATTCCAATTTCATTCATCTCATATATGTAAATTCCTCTAAATTTATTTCTTTTTTAAATCTCCAAGTCTCCAACTTCTCTGTTCCTAGCAACTATTTCTCATCAGCTATAGCCCCTTCATGATTTCCAGTAAACTAACACATTGCTGTTCATGACAAGGATAGTTTACAACTACAAGTTGCTAGTACCTCAGTCCTTCCATCACGGATCATATTAATGGCAGCAACCTCAACTATGTTTGCCAGCTCAGCACCAACCATTCCATCAGTCATACTTGCAACAGCCATATAGTCCACATCCTCAGCCATTGGCTTCTTACGAGCATGAACCTATAGAGAGGACATGAATAGTATAGAAATCAAAGCTAGCGACAAATTTCAAACTTTTAATGATTTTTTTCACAATGAGAAGGAAAATTATTAATTTTACCTGAAGAATTTCCATGCGACCTATGAGTCCAGGTTTGGGGATAAAGATTTTTCGGTCAAACCGTCCAGGTCTCACAAGTGCAGGATCTAGAATGTCTGGTCTATTTGTGGAAGCAATAGTGATAACATTTCCTCTTCCTTCAAAACCATCCAAGCATACCAGAAGCTGTAGCACCACAATCATAACACATTAAAATAGGAAAAGAAACAATTTTACATTTGAAAACAAGTTAAATACATAGGCAAAATAGGTCCCAACTAACCTGATTTAAGGTTGCATCACGTTCTTGTCCACCAGAACCTTTGATTAAACCACGCTCTCTTCCAACAGCATCCAACTCATCAATAAATACAACTGAAGGGGCCTACCAAAATTAAATAAAGTGATGGAATGTTGTACTAAAGGTCAACGAAGTAGTTTGGAAGCAGCCTATTGAAAAGCAAATTAAAGCTGGTACTTTAATAGATCCACTATCAGAAAATAATGTAAAATTGGACATATAGATGTGACCCATATAAATAGAACTCAAGTTATACATGCAGAGAGAAAAGAGAACATAAAGCAACTAAAATAAAGACAACATTTACATTTTCCTTTGCTTCCTGATAAAGTGCTCGGACACGGGATGCACCAACCCCAACATATATTTCCACAAACTGAGAAGCAGATATGGAGAAGAAGTTTACACCTGCTTCACCAGCCACAGCTTTTGCTAGTAAAGTTTTCCCAACCCCAGGAGGGCCACAAAGAAGTATTCCACCTGATTAAGAAACCCATACAACCTGAAATAAGCCTCTGCAAAGCACTAAAAATGATATGACTAGTAAAATAAAGCAAAACAAGCAATAGAAATAAATTTGATGTTTCTATCATGTTTTATTAGGCACATGCAGCCACAAAAAGTGTTCAAACCAGATGAGGAAAAAGTTCAATGAAACCAGAAATATGAAGGCAATAGAAATATTTTATGGATCTGTATTACCTTAAAACGGATGATCAGCTTACAATGTTGTGTTACCGAAAGAAAAAAAAACAGTTATAAGTAGTTTCTGGACCAAATTTATCATCTAAGATCAGATAAGAAACAGAAATCAGGAAAATGTCGCGTCACTTTTGAATGTTGACCAACTTCAGTTTAAAATGAGAAGACCAGCCAAAATTTGTGGAAAACAACTATCTATCAGTGTCATAAAGGGATCAAGGATGAGAGTTCCGCTCAGTGACTGAAAAAGGAAAAAGGAAAGGCACAAATACCTCTTGCAAACACGAATGTGGTAAGTATAATGAAACAGAAAGGCTCATCAGATATTCAGCAATCCGGATCAATAACCACTTAATAGTTGCCTTATAGAACTGAATAAACATATCATTATATCATATGATAAAATGCTATAAATCTTTGAACTTTGCGTTATCATCTTTATTTAGAGTTAAGTTTACTACACAAGATCCATGGATTTACTGCAATTTTCGTTTAGCCACTTTAAGTGTTACATTCCTACAAATTTAGAGTTTGGGTAGTGATCTCAAAGTAAAAAAGAAAAAGGAAAAAGCTGATTCATCCAATTATAAGCTCTTGTATCCAGATTGTTAACTTGTCAGTTGTCATGCCAAAGACTAAGCTAAACAAGACATAACAACTTGCTTGCATGTAGGTTTCGAGTATAACTTCATTGCAGAATACCGAATTTTAAAATAAATTTATTCAGGTTTAGAATTTTTGACCTGGTATTCTTACTCCTCTTCTTCGGTACATCTCCCCATGTGTGAAAAACTTGACTATTTCCTCAAGCTCAAGCCGGATTTTGCCAAGACCTGCAACGTCTGAGAACTTGACATCCACTCCTCTCTCCAAATACTGTGGCAGTCTCTTATTTTGTGCCCTCCGCACACGTGCTCCTGACTTCATGAATTGCATAGCCATCTTCAAATAAGGATTCTGCTCACCTCCCCCTTGCTCAGCCTCATCATCCTCCACCTCAATTCCTTCCATTTCCCTCTCCAACTCCCTCATCTTTTTTCTCTCTTCTGCCTCTGCCTTCTCAATCTTCAACCTATCCTCGTAATCCTTCTTCTGCTTTCTGTAACTAAGCACCACTGTTCTATAAAATATCACAAAGAACACCAATCCAAGCGCAGTTGCAACATTTGAATCCTGAGCTAAACTGGCCCACATATTTGCCATACTTTGATAATTCCTTCTAGCATCACGCAATGACTCCTCATACTTCCTCTTCCTAATCTCTCGCTTCTTTCTCCTCTCATCCTCCTTCTTCTGCGCCTTCATCATCTTTTCAATCATCTCTCTCTCTTCCCTCATTCTCGCCAACTCCTCCTTTTTTTGCCTCTTAAACTCCTCTCTTTGTCTCCTAATTTCCAGCGCCCTTTTGGATTCCTTCTTCGGCTTAAACCACGACAACATAAATGCAGGCACCCTCCATAAAAATCCCAAATAAGGAGAAGGCACCTCAGGCCTCTTAATTGGAGGTGTATATGCATTAACACACAAAGATTCAATCTTTAACTCATCCCATGAATCCCAAAACTTCCTATCACTATCTATTGAAGGCAAAACAGTTCTTAACACCCTAGAATCTTCTAAAACTACTAAAACTGGCTCTGCCCTTTGCTTCAAACTAGCACTAGGCGGCTTAATTAAATGTTTAAGCTTTCCCTCATGTTTCAAACTGAGAATTTCAGTATATGGAATCCGGTTGGTTACAATAGGAAGATTTTTCGACCATTGTTTTATCTGCTCAGGGGTCAAAGCTTCTTGGGTTTTTTTCTGAGTTTTTTTCCTATCAGATACTTTAACTGCAGCAAGAGAACTTTGTTGTGGAAATGAAGTGGAGATTATAGTAAGAGTAATGGGTAAAGCAACAAAATTGAAATGGGTTTTCTTGGTTTTATCATCATCATCGGAACTATTGCTCTTAGAGCTATAAATTTGACAAGAAATTGAAGGGTAAGAGCTGAAGAAAAATGGGTTTTGAGGTTTGGGTTTTAAAGATGGAAGCTTTGGGTACAATGAAGAACCAAAAGAGAAATGATAAGCCATGAAAAAATAATGAAGAAAACAAAAAAAAAATGTGAAGAGAATTATGAGTGAAAATGAACAGAAAAGAATTTCACTATGTTAAGAGATCGAAAGAGATAGACTTACGTAGGGAAACGAAACTGAGACATTGTAGTTAAGGTTATTGAACATTCGATTTAGTCGAATACGACGCCTAAGACACAGCATTTTATTCTTTTATTCTTTTATTCTTTCGCTTCAAAACCTCTCCCGGATAAAAAACTGCGTCTCCGACCAACAAGAATATTCAACCTTAGTGTTAAACGACGGCGGTTAACATCTTTAATAAACCTGTTTTCAATTTAATTACTCAATTGTTTAAAATTAAATATTTTAATTACTCTCCTTTTAATTGTTCTCAGTTGAAGGCTGAAAATCTAAAGTTAGCTTTTTTTTTTATTAGCTTAATAATAAATTTAACCTTTCTATTATTTACACATCTTATCAATTTAATCCTAAATAAAAAAATACAACAAATTCTATCAAGAAACAATTGGATTCTTTCTCACTATCAACAATATGCACCCTCTGACCCTCTTGTCAACCACCATACGTGATGCATCACCATCTTCAACTCACCCTCACCATATTAATTTCCTCTTCTCTCAGACCCAACAAACACTAAAGCTTCCATCATCAAACCATTTTTCCTTCAGCCCAAACCTAGTTAAACAACCACAAACCTCGCGAACTCACCATCTTACTCCTTTGCACGATGCTATCACCATCACCATTTTCCCCTCAACTCCTACGCACCACTCCCACCAACCATCTACTCGAGACCCACCATACGCCAAGTCTCAATCACTTCTCTTTTAACCCTAACCCAAAAGCAACCCCAAAATACTTTAAAATCCAAGCATACACAACACCCTTAATACTTGACAGTCATAAAAACAACCAATAAACCAGCAACCATTAAGATCTTTAATTTAGAGAGGAAAATTTAGCACCATATGCAAAAGAGGAAACGAATCAAAAGATTTAGGAAAAAAAGTGAATCGAAAATAAACAAAAAGAACTCATATTGGCTTGGCTTGGCTTGGCTTAGTTTGGTTCAAGTGGTTCGGGTTCAACTCTTAGTGATCTCAACAGAAAAAGTTAATTGTTAGGCCGAAACAATAGTGGATAAAGAAGGCAACCTAAATAGCGGTGCAACTATTGGAGAAGTATAGCAATGATTGGTGGTTGTGGCGCAACATTGGACAACAACCAAAGGTTTTGAAAAAAAAAAAAAAAAAGAAAGAAAAGAAGAGAGAAAGAAGTAGAGGAAGTGAAAGAGGGGAGTGTCAATGGTGCTAGTGGCTGATAAAGGTGAGTTGAATATGGTGATGCGTCGAGTATGGTGGCGAGAGGATCGATAGGTGTCTTACTTACCGAGAGTGAGAGAGGGATCAATTGTTTGTTGATAGAAGTTGTTGAACTTTTTAGATTTAATCAAATTGATAGGATACGTAATCATTGAGGGTTAAATTTGTTATTAGGCCAATAAAAATGTCAACATCAGCTTTCTGTCCCATAGCTAATAGTAACTAACGAGAAAGTGACTAAAATATTTAATTTTAAAAAATTGAGTGACTAAATAAAAAAATTAATACTTAGGTGACCAAAATAGAACTAAATGCATAGTTGAGTGTCTATTATTGTAATTTACCCTAATATTTTTGTTTACGACTATATGTACAGTGAAACTAAGATATCAATGCTATTTGTCCCAATAATGTCTTTTTAAAGCTTGAATCTAAATTTTCTTTATGAGAGTATAATGAACCTTACTATCAGGGCGGTCTCTATCCTTGGAATTTTTAGATTTTTTAACTTTATATTTAAACTATAATGTTTTTGGATTTGGTGTCCACATTATATAACATTCGCCCCCTTGGCCAAATTGTATTTCATATAATTCGCCCCCTTAAATCATAAGGTTATACTTTATATTAATAAAGTATTTTCAATTTTTAATTATATAACTTCAATAATAATCAAATATTAATGTATGATGGATCTTGGAATACTAAACTTAGAGGTCCAATATGGACTTTAAAGCCAAACTCCAAAATTAATTGATTTGGCCCATACCCACACATAATAGGTTAGCGACTTTCCTGTATTTTGGGGTCCGTTTGTTTACATGTAAAAGGTTTTACGGAAAATATTTTCTGTATTTTCTTGTGTTTGTTACACAGAAAATAGTTTGGTCAACGGAAAATGACTTACAGGTCAAGGTAAAATAAGCTCTTTTTCCTGTAAAATGACTTACCACTTTGAAAAGCGTAAGTCATTTTCTGGAAAATAGCTCATCTATAAATAATTTTATTTTTATATAAAAATTAACTTAAATCAAGCTTAATATTATTATATTGATAATAAATTTTTTATTTTTGAAAATATTTAAAGTATTATATTTTTCAATATATTAAACATACATATTTAATTATTTATATTTATTCATATAATAAATTATTAATATAATAAATATAATTTATTATTTTAATAAATTATTTAATATATCAATTTTATTTTAATAATAAATTTTAAAAATAATAATTTTAAATAATATTATTCACATATTATTGAAAATATTCAATATTAATATTTTAATAATAAATATTTATTACAATTATAATATATTAATAATAAATATTTTGTAGTATAAAGGTTAAAATATGTCATAAGTCTATGTACACTTCACAGATTTGTAATTTAGTCTTTGTACTTTTATTTTTAAGAATTTAGTCCCTTTACTTTTCAAATTTGAAAATCAAGTCCAATTGTTGGCATCGTTAATTTTTTTATCAATTTTGTTGATGTCACATTTTTAAATAAAAAATACTCACTTAGTAGTCATGTAATTAAAAAATGACATTGTAATAAATCTGAATTTAACATAATATTTTTAATATATGCAAAAACAATGTAAAATATAAATTTATAGATAAAAATAAATTCAATTAAACAATAAAAATAAAAGAAAATCTCAAATGTATGTTTATTTAATTGAGAACAACTTTTATGAAATATTTTTAAGAAATCTACCAAACAATAGAAAATATTTTACACAGATTCCTCCAAACACCAGAAAATATTAGCTTTTCCAGAAAAGTAAACCATTTTTCAGAAGTCATTTTCCGGAAGTCATTTTTAGTGAAATAAACGGAGCCTTGATTTGTATATCTTGCTAAAGAATTATCTTCCTCTAGTAAGGTGCCGACATTGCCGAGAGAAAAAGAAATGAGTTTGATGCTGAGACTGAGAGCACAGAGTAAAAAAAATATAAATTATCTTCCTCTTGGCTCCTTACGTAAAAGACTTCTCGGTAAATATTTTTGCATAAATTATGTTCTTTATTTATTTGACTTATTTTTTTCTTTTTTCTAATATGTTTTTATTTAATATATTATTACAATCTTCAAGTTTTACGATTATATTATGGTCAATAAAAAGACCGAATCTTTTTTCAAGAAAAGAGTGTTAAAAAACAATAATAATCAATCGGTTCCTTAACTTTTTGTTATTAATGAAGAAAAAACAAATATCGGATCTTCCCAAGCTCCTCAACAAGATATCAGGTCTTCTCATTCCCAAGCTCCTAAACGAGATATCAGGTATTCTCAAATTCCTAAATGTCCTTATAAGGTGTTGAGAGTCGAAACAAAGGAGTTTGATGCTTCTTCTTTAGAGCGTGATCCAGGACTTCAAAAATCTATTTGGAATTAGCCTCCAAATCAATAGGACTAAGTCCGTCAAGCTTACATTAAGTTTGGGCCATATCAACAGATTTCTTCAAGTGAGGCTCTACATTTCCTCAATATATTGACAAGAATGGACACCAATTTCTCCCATCTTGGTACAAGTTATTCCCAGATTGGCTCGAGTTGTCACCAAGTAAGAACGTCGCATATTGCCTTCCTTGTTTTCTCTTCAATAATACATTTGGGCATTATGGAAATACTTTTACAAGCCAATGATTTTGGTCACGGAAGAAGGTCAATGAAGGATCTAAATGTCCTTTTGTTACTCATGTAGGTAATGATGCAAATTCTTTATATAAGAATGGAATGAAAAATTATCTCGATCTTCAGAATTCCTTGCAAAATATTGAGAGGATTATTGAGAAACAAAATTCTAAACAAGTTGCAATAAATCGACTACTGCTCAAGGTGTCAATAGATGTTGTCAAGTGGCTTGTATTTGAAGGTTGTACCTTTAAGGGACATGATCAAGCACAAGATTCAAGAAATCAAGGTAACTTTCTTGAACTAATAAAACTCTTGGCTTCTTACAATGAAGATGTAGGGGCAATTGTCTTAGAAAATGCCCCTAAAAATGCACAGTATGTCAGTCCGACTGTTCAGAAAGACATTCTTTTTATTTTGGCGAGTAAAATTTAGAGATTCATTCAAGAAGAGATTAGAGAATCAAAGTTTTGCATTATAGCAGATGAAGCTTGTAATGAGTCAAAGAAAGAACAAATGACAATTGTATTGTGGTTTGTTGATAAAGAAGGTTTTACACGTGAACAATTCTTTGATTTGGTTCATGTGAAGGACATCACATTGTTAGCTTTGTAGAAGGCAATTTGCAAAGTTCTTTTACCTCATTGCCTTAATGTGAATGATATTCATGGTCAAGGATATAATGGTGAAAGTAATATGTGTGGCGAATGGAAGGGCTTGCAAGCGTTATTTGCTAAAAAGTGTCGATTTGCATACAATGTTCACTACCTCGATCATCGTCTCCAATTGACTCTAGTAGCTGCATCCAAGGAGGTTATTCCTATTTGTCAAATTTTTTCATACTTGACTGGTATAATCAATTTGGTTACTTCTTCAAGTAAGCAACATGATCAATTAAGAGACATTAAGGCATCTCATATCGCAAAGTTGATTGACAGTGGTGAGCTTGAAACTGGCAAAGGGAAAAATCAAGTCCAAAAATTCAGACGATACCCGATGGGGATCTCATTTAGATTCTCTCAATAGCTTGATGAGGATGTTCAATTTTGTTTGTGTTGTATTACAAGATATCATCAAGCCTGACAACCTTACTCAAAGGAGTGAAGCTGATGGAATATATAATGCAATGACATCTGTTGAATTTGTTTTAGCTCCGGTTTAGATCTACGCGATAATTACAAAGCTTTTCGGGTGGAAGATATCTGCGGGCTTATGAATGATTTTTATCCAGACGATTTTATGGAGCAAGCAAAAATACACACGAAGATTCAATTGGAGCATTTCAACTTGATGCTCATCAAAGCATGGAGTTGCAGAAATATTCTATAGTTGTCGAGTTGTGTCAAGTGCTTGCTAAAACAAACAAGTATTTATCCTCTTCTTGATAGAATTATTCGTCTTGTGCTAACTCTTCCCGTGTCTACTACAACAACCGAACGCACATTTTCACCCATGAAAATTGTGAAGACAAGGCTTCGCAATAGAATGGAGAATAATTTTCTTTCAACTTACTTGGTGGCATATATCGAAAAAGAGATAGCTCGAGAATTTTCAACAGATTCTATCATTGATGAGTTCAATCGTATGAAAAAGTGGATGGTGCAATTTATGATGCCTAGTATTCAGAAATAGGACTAAGGTTAAGTTTTTTTATTTTATTTTAATTTCATAAAATTGGTTATTCTTTTTTACATATTGGAAAGAGATATTTAATTTTATATAGTTTGATTTTTTTTATTTTAACTTTTTTCAACTAAATCATTCATACTTTTTAAAAAAACATTAAATTAATTTGTTTGATAAGAAAAAAAGTATCCGAGAAGAATTTACACTTTTTTATGTTAAAAAAAGGTCATTCGGATTTAGAAGTTTCGGGCTTGGAGTAAAATCTTGTATCCATCCCTGCTTATTATTGTACAACATTTGTTGGTATATATTATAATCTTTACTAACTTAAAATGTCTCATTGAGTTGTTGTCACAACTCAATTGAAAATCAATTCAGATGAAAAATAATTAGAAAATTATTCTATTGAAAAAGTAAAAAAAAAATATTATTATAAAGGTATTTTATATTTGGTTTAATATGCCAAAGGTCTTTGTACTATTTCGAAATTTAAAATTTAGACCCTATACTTTATTTTTAAGACAGTGAGTCCCTATACTTTTTTTTATTTCAAAATCTTAGTCCCTCTGCCAATTTTGTCGTTAGAATTGTTGATGTGGTTGTTACAATTAGAATTGTTCATGTGATTGTTATAAAAAGGGATAATATATAATTTGGCCTCTGAAGTTGTCCATTTGTATCTAGTTGGCCCCTAAAATTTTTTTGAACCTAGTTGGTCCCTAAATTTGTATTCCATCAACCAAGTTGGTACCCTCGCACTAACACCGTTAGTTTGTGTTGACGTTGAATTCCTAGTCAACCCGGTGGTGCCACATGGCAACCTCTTAGGATGCCACGTGGAAAACATAAATTAAAAATATATATAAATTAAAAATTATATTTATGTTTGCCACATGACCTTTTGAGAGGCTGCCATGAGACACCATTGAATTGGCTAGTAGTGCCACGTTAGTACAAACTGACAGTGTTAGTGTGAAAGTACCAATCTGGTTGACGTAATACAAGTTCAGGGACCAACTAAGTCCAAAACAATTTAGGGACCAACAAGGTACAAATGGACAAGTTCAAGGGCCAAATTATATATTATCCCTTATAAAAAAAGGTAAAATAATTTTTTTAGCTCTTAAAAATTGCAAAAAGGGCCAAATCATTTACAACTTTTTGTCAATTTGGTGTTTAACTTTTTCGTCAATTTGGTGTTTACTCTTAAAAATTACATAAATAATTGCAAAAAATGGTTTAAAAATTAAAAGTTTTTTTTTTGTGTGTTTTCAACAAAAATATAATTTTTTTTGAAAATTTTAAAACTCTTTAAATTTAGGATTACATTTATGTATATACTTTTTTTCTACTACCCTAGCATGCAGTTGTCTGCCTCTCTGGCATGTTTTTAGGTTTTCTAGTTCTTTTGTTCACAGTTCGTATTGGCGGTGACAACTTTTCAAAACTTCTTTAACCCTTCAAAATAGTACGTCCAAGAGGTTTATTCTCTGGCCTGCAATCATGGAAAATGAATTTGCTGAATTAACACTTAATGAAGAAGAAGAAGCAGTCTTACAAGCACAAATCAAGCCGAGTATGGAAATGGAAGAAAGAGTCTTTCAACTGGTGGGATGTTTTTAACAGCCAGCGTTATTCACTTTCCAGCAATGAGAAGCACCATGGCTAATTTATGGCATCCTGTTAGGGGCGTTCAGATCCGAGATTTAGGAGAAAAATGGTTTTTGTTTCAATTTTTTCATGTCATGGACATGGAAAGAGTTTTGAAGGGTTCACCATGGGCTTTTAATAATCATTTGCTGGTTCTACACATGCTATTAGGGGGAAAACCCATTGAAAATCCCTTTAATTTCTACACCTTTCTGGGCACAGATTCATGATATTCCAATGGGACTTTTTTTCTGAAAATTTGGCAAGGCAACTAGGTGATTTCTTAGGTAAATTCCTGGAGTATGATGGCTCAGATCTGGGGAAACGAAATAGGAATTTTATGTGTGTAACGGCCCGATTTTGGGGCTAGTCGGAACAGTATTTCGGAACCACTAATACGAGATCGAAGAAAATTATTTTAATATTATTTTATAAGTTATAACATTGTATCAGCCCGATTTAGGGGCTAGTCGGAATAGTGGTTTCAGAACCACTAATCTGAGGTCAGAGAAAATTATTTTTATATTATTTTATGAGTTATGGCATGATTATATGGGTGCATAAAAATTTTGGTGTTTTAATTTTAGCGATTGCATGCTTAATTGCGCAAAAGGACTAAATCGCATAAAGTGCAAAAGTTCTATTTTACAAGTTGAAGGTGTCTAATAGCTATAGAATATTAATTTAAGGCCTTTAAAGTGCAATTAGACCCTTAGAAAATGAGTGGCCGGCCATAGGGGACAAACAATGTCAAAATTGGTCAAAGTTGTTAGATTAGGTGGATTAAATTGAAGAAATGTAATAAAATAAAGAAAGGAAAAGATATCATCTTTCCTCTCTTCTTCTCCATCGAAATTTTTAGCAAAACAAGGGGTTTGAGAACTCAAAAATTTCAGCCAAGCTTTCTCCTTGCAAGTAAGCATTTTAATGATCACTCTTTAATAATTTTTGTACTTTTTGGATCCTTGTAACATGATCTAGCTAATGAGGGGACTATTTTGCAAAATGGTTAAGAGTCTAGGGTTTTTTCCATGTGAGTATTCGTGTTGATTTCTGAAATTTTATGGAAGAAAATGAATCTTAGTTGTTAAATAAACAACTTTTGTGAAAGGTGTTTCCATGAAAACACCTAAAAGGACTTTTTTGTAAAGGTTGTAAAATAGGTGGTAAATGTGTGAAATAATGAGTATTGGGAGTTGCTATAAGAGTAATTAATGTTCAGCTAGGCTTGTTAAAGGAGGAAATTTGATTAGAATCATTTTACGAGCTTAGGGGCAAAATTGTAATTTTTCCAAAGTCTAAGGGCAAAATGGTAATTTTGCCAAAGTATGATTTTTGAAATGCCTTGATTAAAGCGGTAATTAAAATGAGTGAATTTTTTATTATAGATTAAGAAGAACGTGGAATTAACCTTGACCGAGGAAAAGGTAAGGTATCGGACTAGATTGGCAAATTGGCCTATTTTGAAATCGAGGTAAGTTTGTGTGTAATAAATTCAATATCATGCTATTATGTTTTGAAATGTTTGATATTCATGAAGAAGTATATTATTTCTATGAAATTGAGTAATGATGTTAAATGAGAAAATGATGAAAATTTATGATGTTGAAGTCCCGGTTGGACTTTAAGAAGTGAGAGGATATCATCATCAAGACATGAGAATAGTAAGGTCTCGTATAAGACCATGTTAGGGAAATGGCTTCGGCACCGAATTGAGATTCCGTATAAGACCATATCTGGGATATGGCATCGGTATTGAATATGAAAATCGTATAAGACCATATCTGGGATATGGCATCAACATCGATGTGAGATCCCGTATAAAACCATATCAGGGATATGGCATCGGCATCGAGATGTGACCCCATGTAAGACCATATCTGGGATATGGCATTGGCGTCGTGTTTATGTGTATGATGATGATTATGTATCCTCGGGTATTCCAAGTGATTCATCGGGATAAATAGTTAAGCTTATAATAGAGATGAAATTAGTGCTAAAGCTATGTGATGAAGTGATACAGGTACATGTGAGTAAATCACGAGAAATGTTTACGATATGTGACATGACATGTAATTGGTAAGAGTAAGCATGAGTAAGTTATGACAATGTGCTCGAGACTTTGTGTTTTTATTCAATACAATGGATGGATGACATTATGAGCCTTTATGTTGCTATTTATTTGATGCAAAATTACTAAGCTTTATGCTTACCCTTCTCATTTCCCTTTTCCATGTAGTATCGCCAAGCTAACTCGGGGATTGTAGGACGTCGGAGTTCGGAATCACACTATCAACTTCTCCTTGGTATAGCAAAGTTTGTTTAATTTTGAGCATGGCATGTATAGGAACTTGGTTATTTTGTGTTATGTTATATTTGTTAGCCAATGTGTGGCTATTAATGTTATTAAATTCATTTTGTAAATGGTCATTGGAAATTAGCCAATACTTGTCAAGTTTATATATTCGAGGATGATGAAATTCATGAAGTGCATACTTGTGTGGATGCCTTGATTTTGGGTTCTTAGAGGTGCCTTATGGTCTTGATGTATGTTGAATTGAATTAGTATAAGTGTGGTTGCTTTGTAGGGTGGCAATTGGCTTGGTAGATAGCCTTACAATTGTCCACACAAGTAGACACACGGGTGTGTGTCTAGGCCGTGTGAGACACACGGTCAGCCCTATAGGCGTGTTGATAGGCCGTGTGTCCTCATGCATGTTAGGTTGGTAAGTCAGAATACCCAGTAATAAACACATGAGCTGAGACACGGCCGTGTATCTCAACCATGTGGGAGACACGGCCTAAGACACGGGCAAGTGCCTGGGCCGTGTGAAGTCTGCACCTGAAATTTAGAATTTAATTCGACACACGGTTTAAGGGCACGGGCGTGTGCCTTGGCTGTGTGACCTTATTGAGTTGATGACGTCAGAAACAAAATGTCAAGGTTTTCACACACGGGTGAGGACACAAGAGTGCCATGGCCGTGTGAGGGACACGGGCCATGGACACGGGCGTGTGTCTAGCCATGTGAAAACCCCTGTAGGTTCGAAAGGAAAAATAAAATCCATACGGGCTAGGGACATGGGCGTGTCTGACCACATGGTTTGCCTACACAGGCGTATGACCCTGTCTTAAGCAAAAATTTTCTAAGTGTTCAAGAGCTTCTGGTTCAGTCCCGAAAACCACTCCATAAGTGTGTTTAAGGTCTTGTTGACCTATAAGAGGGACGTTACGATCTCGAATGGAAAGTTTTTAAATGACAACAAAATTTTATGTTACAATGTTGTATGTTTGAGCAAGTTAAGCATGGTAATGCCTCATACCCGATTTCGGTGTCGGATAAGGGTAAGGAGTGTTAAAAACATGATTGTATGAGTGCATGAAAATTTTGGTGCATTAATTTTAGTGATTTCATGCTTAATTTTGAAAAAGGACTAAATCACATAAAGTGTAAAAGTTTTATTCTACAAGCTAAAGGTGACAAATAGCTATATAATATTAAATTGGAGGTCCTTAATGTGCAATTAGGCCTTTAGGAATGTGTTGGCCGGCCATAGGGGATAAGAAATGAAAATTTTGGTCAAAGTAGGTGAGTATTTGGTGACTTAATTGACTAGAAATAATAAAATAAAGAGAAAAGATATCATCTTCTCATGTTCTCCACACTACCACCGAAAATTTCAGCAAAAGTGGAACTTTGGAAAGCCTAAAATTTTTAACAAGTTGAGCCTTTGCTAGTAAGTGTTTTTTATGGTCATTTTTTATAATTTTTGTACTTTTGGAACCCTTGTAGCTTAAGCTAGCTAATAAGGGGACTATTTTGAAATATGGTTGAGAGTCTAGGGTTTTTCCATGAAAACATTTATGTTGTTTGCTGAATTTTTATGGAAGAAAATGAATCTTTGTTGTTAAATAAACAACTTTTGTGAAAAGGGTTTCCACGAAAACTCCTAAAATGTACCTTTTTGTAAATGTTGTAAAATATGTAGTAAATGTGTGAAATAATTAGAATTGTGAGTTGCTATAAGCTTATTATATATTCGGCTAGGCTTGGTGAGTAAGGAAATTTGATGAAAATCGATTTACGAGCTTAGGGGCAAAATCATAATTTTGTGAAAGTTTAAGGGCAAAATGGTAATTTTGCTAAAGTAGAAATTTTAAAATGTCTTAATTAATGAGGTGATTAAATGAGTGAATTTTATCATTATAGATCAAGAAAAGCGGAGTCCGGACCTAGACTAGGGAAAAGCCAAGCTAGAAGATTAATTCAATTTAGTCGCCCACTTTTTGCATACCGAGGTAAATTGTCTGTAAATAATACAATGTTATTGAATTTATGCATTAAATAATTGATATTGCATGAATTGTTTGATTATTTCTATGATTATGCATAATTAGAGTCGATGTGATATACTCACGATTGGACCTTAGGAATAGATTGGATACCCAAGCCATGACAATGAGTGATATGTGTGCTAGTGTAAGACCATGTCTGGGACATAGCATCAGCCACATTATGGAAGCCAGTGTAAGGCCATGTCTGGGACATGGCATCAGCATTGATATGTGCGCTAGTGTAAGACCATGTTTGGGACATGGCATCTACGTTGATGTGTGTGCTAGTGTAAGACCATGTTTGGGACATGGTGTTGGCCACAATATGAGAGCCAGTGTAAGACCATGCCTGGGACATGGCATTGGTATTGCAACGAGAGCTAGTCTAAGACCATGTCTAGGACATGGCGTCAGCCTCTACATATGAGCCAGTGTAAGACTATGTCTGGGACATGGCATTGGCATTTTTACCCTCTTGTGTAAGGCTTGTCGAGTATCCATTGGTATTCCAATTGGTTCAACGGGTAAGTTAAAGTTTGTGTCAAAAGTGAGGAAAGTTATGATTATGTTGTAAGTGATACAAGTACCTACATGAGATTCATGAGAAATGAGTTCGAATTATGATGTATGATTAGTAAGGGTGAAAATGAGTAAGTTATGCCTTTATTAATTCGAGAATCATGTGCAAGTTTATAAAATGCTATGAACATGATAATTCATGGTAGTTGTTGATAATTATTTACCTATGACTTACTAAGCTTTGTGCATACTCTCGTTCCTTTCCATTTTCTTATAATAATGCCAAGCTAGCTCGGGGATCAAAGGACTTCGGAGGCTCGATCACACTATCAATTGGAATATTTGGTATAGTTAGACTTATCTTTTTGAGTATGGCATGTATAGGGACTTAGTCTTTGTAAAGTGTCATATTGTTTTCGCCAAATGTATTAGCTTATTTTGGGATGAATTCATTTTGTATAAGGCCATAATTAATGGCTAATTTTTATTATTAATATATGAAAATGATGATGTTTATCATGTGTGTGCAAATTGCATGGTTGAGTAATTGGTATAAATATGCATGATTGAGTAGGTTGCTTGATATGGCTTATGTTGGTGCAAGTAGGGTGGTAGAAAGGGCTTGGTAAATAGCCTTGCTTTTGTCCACACGGATAGACAAACGGGCGTGTGGTTTGGCCATGTGTCCCCTGCATCCTAAGTTGGCAAAACAGAATGCCCAGTAGGAAGCACACGGGTTGAGGCATGGTCGTATGCCTTAACCGTGTGGAAGTCACGGGCATAGGACATGGGCATCTACCCAGGCCGTGTGAAGTCTGCTGTAACACCCCAAACCCGACCCATACGTTTCGACCAGATCTGGTATGCTACGGGTTAAACGTTAAAATCTTTTGCTAAGTTGGTTTTAGAAAGTCATAAGTTATTAGGCAATATTTGAATAAATAAGTGACATTTGAAAAGAAACCTTGTATTATTATTATTTGGTATAAATAAACCCCTGACATAAATTCATAAGTTGCAAGTATTAAAAAAACTACTTAGGCGAATATAAACTATGGGGACTTATTACCTAAATATTCCCAAAACAAAACTTAAAGGAAAACCGAAAATAATCTATAGAAATAAAAACTTGATGGCCCCTCGAGTCCGTCTCGGCTCCCATGTCTACGATCTACTACTCATCTGAAAAGTTAGGGAAAAATAATAGGGTGAGTCACCAAGACTCAGTGTGTAAATCCCGAAAACACATAAAAGGCTTGGGCCCACAAACATATTATGAGCCCTGACCCATACATAATAGCAACAACCATAATCACATGACAGATAATAAATGATGCAAAGCCCAACCCATCCTAGAATTCCATCCTCTACACACCAACCCGTACCAACCATCACACCTTGGGGATTTCTACAATCAACCCACCAATCGCTACACACCATATCGACAGTCATACTGCCTACTCCTTATCAATCAGGAATTTTAACGTGGTTATCTACCACCGATCACCAAGTGACCTAACATTTCATTACGTGGGTTTTCTACCACCGATCACCAAGTGACCTAACATTTCATTACGTGGGTTTTCTACCACCGATCACCAAGTGACCTAACATTTCATTACATGGGTTTTCTACCACCGATCACCATGTGACCAATCATGCTCTTCCCCTTTCCATATCAAACCCATCCCATGCATACATTCATGCAAAATTAAGCAATATACTACCTAAGAGATTTCAGTCTTTCACATACATCGATACACATAGAGAAGTTTCTATGGCACATACCTGACATCCTTTGCCTACCCTTTCTGGGTAACCCGTCTGTTCATACAGCCTATTTTTTGGCTTTTAACCATCACATATATATACATACAGATTATTAGTGTGTTTAGAGATCTACACACCTAATTACCGTTAGAACGAGACCCTCTAAGTCGACGCTATCCGTAGCCAACACCACCGCTATCTGCCTAAGGTGTTGTTCAGAAGCCGGTAACGAAACATTAGGTTAAGGCACAACTAACGAAAAGAAAACGGTTGATCATCTTAAGGAGAATTGAAATCCTTACCTTGAAATCCCGAAAAGTGATATGAGATTCAGGGACTAGTGTTTCTGGCTTTTAGATCTAAGAGATCTACTTCAATTCCCGATGTCGCCCAACAAGAAAATACATAAAACTATTAAACCATTAGCTTTTCGGCTTTTACTTCCAAAAACCGAAAGAGAAAGTGAAGAGATAGGAAAATCGGCACTCATCTTAACACAAAGAATTCAACTACCCTTTGAGATTCTGGCTTTTTGAAAAGATCAAAAGAGAAGATGATAGGAAGGAGTCTATGTAGATTCAACTTTTAATGAAGAAATCGGCAGGAAGAAAAAAAGAGAATTTCGGTAGACCAGAGGTAGGTTCGGCTTTAGCAAAGATCAAAAGAAAAGAATGTAGAAAAATGATTATGAGGTTTCGGCTTTTAGAAGAAAGAAGAGAAAAGAACAATGGAGTTTCAACTTTTGAATCAAAGTGAAGATGAGGGAATAGGGTTAGGAATTTTGACTTTTACTCAGAGAAGAAGAGAAAGAGAAGATGGAAACCCTAAATGCCGAAAAATAAAGAAGAGAACCCTGACCTGGCTATTTAAAGTTTCAGCACTCCTTAGCCATATCAGAAACCGATTTCTCCTCCCCCTCAGAGTTTGAGATTCGGCCACCACTTAGCCTTGCAGATAATTCCTATCTTTTCTCCTTTATCTTCCATATTATCAACTATAATATCTACATTATCCTATTCACATAAATCCTCCTATTTTTGAGCTTTGTTGCCATCCACTCCACCTAACCCTAATGCCGAAATTAGCTAACTTAAATTAAAAGAATTGGGCTCCATGAAACTTAAATTTGGGCCTCCTCAGTTGATGCCACCTCCTTGCTCTTTAAGTGGCGCTACTGACCACTGGGCCACAAGCCCGTCTGCATCTTTATTTACAATTAATATCTTTTAAACCTCATTCTAACAGGCTCTCCACTAGAGTGCCCAAACAGAAAATTTAACTAAGGCTTCAGCCCAACCCTAAGCCTAATTTGGACCCCTAATACTCAAATTAACTCATTACACATATTCACCCATTAAACGCATAGGCCCAAAAATTCAGGATGTTACATCTGCATTTGAATTTAGGAATTTAATTCGTCACACGGTCTAAGGACACGGGCGTGTGCCTTGGCCATGTGACCTTATTGGGTTAATGACGTCAGAAACATAATGTCAAGATTTTTGCACACGGGCCAAGACACGGGCGTGTCATGGCCGTGTGAGAGACACAGGCCAATGGACACGGGCGTGTGTCAGGCAGTGTGAAAACCCCTATAGGTTCGAATTGAGAATTAAATCCACACGGGCATGGGACACAAGTGTGTCCCTATATGGTTAGGCCGTGTGAATCACACGATCTGTCAACATGGCCATGTTATCAAGTCACACGGGCATGTCACCCTTCCACACGGGTGTGTGCCCCTGTTTTTAATGACATTTTCCAAGGTTTTCCAAAGAACCTGATTTGATCTCGAAACGTTTCTAAGATGTGCTTTGGGCCTCGTAGGCCCATATTAAAGATGTTAAGAGAAAATTTGAAAAGTTTTAAATTTGAACGGACTTTTATGACTCGGAAATATATGTTTGCATGTGTTTAAGATTGGTAACTCCTTGTACCCTGTCCCTGCGTCGGATACGGGTAAGGGGTATTACATTTAGTGGTATCAGAGCTATGATTTAGTCAATTCTCAGACTAACCTAGCATGTGTATGAGTCTAACTATACATGTCATATATGAATTATGATAGTGTGACGACTCTTGACATTTTAAAATTTATTTTTATATAGTAAATGGATCCCAACGGAGTAGTGGCGGATGATGTCGAGAATAATGCGTCGGCTCCCACAGAAGGGACCGTTCCAATTGAAATTGAGCCCGTGACACTAAGTCAGGGCGGAGGGGCTAGAGAAGCCGTTTTCCATATGATGAATATTTGGTGTTCGGAGTATGTTCGTGCGAACCCGAACGCTCCACCCCCTCTACCCCCTCAAATTCCCCAGCCTGCCCCTACAGCTCCCCAAGTAGTGGAAGCAATTAGAAGAGAAAAACCTCTAGTAGATAGAATTTGGAAGCAATGGGCTGCTGAATTTAGAGCAAATATTAATGATGACTCAGAGAAGGCAGAGTTCTGGCTAGAAAATACCATGAGAGTATTCGATGAATTATCTTGCACATCTGAGGAGTGCATGAAGTGTGTGGTGTCACTCCTGTAAGACTCGGCCTACCAATGGTGGAACACCCTTGTGTCAGTAGTACCAAGGGAAAGGATTACATGAGAGTTTTTCCAAGAAGAGTTCTGTAAAAAGTACATTAGCCAGAGGTTTATAGACCAGAAAAGGAAGGAATTTCTAAAATTAAAGAAGGTCGGATGACAGTAATAGAGTATGAGCGTGAGTTCGTGAGACTCAATAAATACGTGAGGGAGTACGTATCTACCGAAGCCATTATATGCAAGAGATTTAAAGATGGATTGAATGAAGACATCCGACTGTTAGTTGGCATCCTAGAGTTAATGGAGTTTGTGGTGCTAGTTGAAAGAGCTTGTAAGGCCGAGGAATTGGCCAAAGAGAAAAGGAAAGCTGATATTGAGTCTCGGGACTCAAAGAAAAGACAGTTGGGGAAATCGTTATAGTCCTCATCCAAGAAATCAAGAGAGTTCACTACTCGATCCAATGCTTCAGTTGGATTCTAGAACATAAATAAGAATAAGTAACACACGGCGTCTAAGGCCCATCCACTTCAATTGCGAGTGTTGGTAGTGCCCAACCTAATAGACTGGAATGCTCGCAGTATGGTAGGCGTCACTTCAGGGAATGCCGAGGAAATGAAAGAGTCTGCTTCAAGTGCGGTTCATTAGACCACTTCATTTGAAATTGTCCTAAGATGGATGAGAAAGATAAAAAACAAGAAGTATGAACGAGTAATGTACCTTCGAGGGGTAGACCATAGAAGAACCTTAGAAGTGGGACTAGCAGTAGAGGTGAACCTATAGAGTTCACTACGAGGTCCGAGGGCCGTGCGCCTGCAAGGACCTATGCCATTCGCGCTCGCGAAGAGGCATCGTCTTCGAATGTTATTACGGATACCTTTTCTCTTCATGATACCACTGTTGTTGCTTTGATTGATACGGGGTCTACCCATTCTTATATTTGTATGAAATTGGTGTCTAGCATGAATATGCCTGTTGAGTTTAGAGAATTTATGATAAAAGTGTCAAACCTGTTAGGCAAGCATGTGATAGTTGACAAAGTGTGTAGAAACTTTCCCTTGATGATTAGAGGCCATTGTTTTACGGCTAACCTCATGCTACTACCGTTTGATGAATTTGAACTAATTCTTGGCTTGGATTGGTTGAATGTTCATAATGTGTTAGTAAACTATGGTAGTAAGTTTATTGAACTGAGATATGAAAATGGGGATATTATTCGGGTTGAATCAGGTGAATCGAATAGCTTGCTTGTAGTGATTTCTTCTTTGGTAACTGAGAAATGTTTGAGAAAAGGGTATGAGTCCTATCTTGCATTTGTGTTGAATACCCAAGAGTCAGAAGTAAAGATTGAGTCAGTGCCTGTGGTATGTGAGTACTTAGACGTGTTTCCGGAAGAGGTACCTAGATTGCCTCCAATTAGAGAAGTCGAGTTTGGTATTAAGTTGGTCCCGGGTACGGCACATATTTTGATTGCCCCATATAGGATGGCACCGTTGGAGTTAAAAGAGTTGAAGGTCCAACTATAAGAGTTAACGGATAAGGGTTTTGCAAGACCGAGCTATTCTCCATGGGGTGCACCAGTACTTTTTGTGAAAAAGAAAGACGGGTCGATGAGATTATGTATAGACTACAGACAACTCAACAAGGTTACAGTTAAGAACAAGTATCCTTTGCCAAGGATCGACGATTTGTTTGACCAATTGAAAGGAGCCATAGTGTTTTCTAAGATAGACTTGAGGTTCGATTATTACCAACTGAGAATCAATGAGCAAGATGTACCGAAAACTGTGTTTCGAATGAGGTATGGCCATTATGAGTTCCTCGTCATGACCTTTGGCTTAACGAATGCTCCTGCAGTATTTATGAATTTGATGAACAGTATCTTTCGACCGTACTTGGATAAGTTTGTAGTTATTTTTATCGATGATGTACTAATTTATTCTCAGGATGAGAGAGAGCATGCGGAGCATTTGAGAATTGTTTTGCAAACTTTAAAAGATAAGCAGTTGTATGCTAAGTTTAACAAAAGTGAGTTTTGGCTCTGAGAAGTCGGATTCTTGGGACACATCGTGTCGGGTGACGGAATTAGAGTTGACCCGAGTAAGATCTCGGCTATTATTGAGTGGAAACCGCCGAAGAATGTATAAGAGATTAGAAGCTTTTTGGGCTTAGTGGGATACTATAGACGGTTTGTTAAAAGATTCTTCATGATTGCTACACCGATGACTAGGTTACTACAGAAAGATGTCAAGTTCGAATGGACTGAGAAGTGCCAACAGAGTTTCGAGAAACTAAAAGCATTATTGACTGAAGCCCCAGTTTTAGTGCAACCGGAATCGGGAAAAGAATTCGTAGTGTATAGCGATGCATCCTTAAATGGATTGGAGTGCGTGCTTATGCAAGAAGGCAAGGTAATAGCTTATGCCTCGAGACAGTTGAAGCCACATGAGAAAAAATTATCCAACTCACGATTTAGAGTTGGCCGCCATAGTGTTCGCACTAAAGATTTGGAGACACCATTTGTATGGCGAGGGATGCCGAGTGTTCATCGACCATAAAAGTTTAAAGTATTTGATGACTCAAAAGGAGTTAAATCTATGGCAGCGGAGATGGTTAGAGCTGATAAAGAATTATGAGTTGATAATTGACTATCACCCTGGAAAGGCAAATGTGGTTGCTGATGCTTTGAGTAGGAAGTCATTGTTTGCCTTGAGGGCTATGAATACCCAGTTGTCTGTGACTGAGATGGTTCGATTTTGGCCGAGTTGAGAGTGAAACCAATGTTTTTGCAAGAGATCTGCGAAGCTCAAAAAGATGATAAAGAATTGCAAGCTAAGGTAAATCACTGTGAGACGAGTATAGAATCAGACTTTCGAATTGGTTTAGATGGCTGTTTAATGTTTCAAGACAGAATTTCTATACCCAAAGACAATGAGCTTATATGGAAAATTTTGCATGAGGCACATAGCAGTTGTATGACTATCCATCCGGGTAGTGTGAAAATGTATAATGAACCGAAGAAAATGTATTGGTGGTCGGGAATGAAAAGAGACATCTCAGAGTTTGTCTCTAAGTGTTTCGTTTGTCAGCAAGTGAAAGCCGAACACCAAGTACCTTCAGGTTTACTTCGGCCCGTAATGGTTCCCAAGTGGAAATGGGACCGTATTACCATGGATTTTGTGTCTGGTTTGCCGTTGACGCCAAGGAAGAAAGATGTCGTATGGGTTGTGGTTGATAGGCTTACGAAATCGGCCCACTTTATACCGGTGCGTACCGATTATCCACTTGAGAAATTGGCCGATTTGTATGTTTCTGAAATTATGAGACTTCACGGGGTACCTTTATCAATCATTTCAGATAGAGATCCGAGGTTCACATCACGGTTTTGGAAAAAGTTACAAGAAGCTTTGGGAATAAAGCTAAATTTTTGTACTACTTTCCACCCGCAAACCGACGGCCAGTCGGAAAGAGTAATTCAGATTCTTGAAGATATACTGCGATGTTGTGTTCTTGAGTTTCAAGGAAGTTGGGAAAAGTACTAACCGTTGGTAGAGTTTGCCTACAACAATAGTTATCAGTCGAGTTTGAAAATGGCACCTTATGAAGCTTTGTATGGGCGTAAATGTCGAACGCCCTTGTATTGGACCGAACTCAGAGAAAATCAGATACACGAGGTTGATTTGGTCAGAGAAACAGAAGAGAAAGTAAAAGTAATTCGTGGTTATTTGAAGGCCGCATCAGATAGACAGAAATCCTACGCGGACTTGAAACGAAAAGAGATTGAGTTTCAAGTCGGTGATAAGGTATTTTTGAAAGTTTCCCCGTGGAAGAAAGTCCTCAGATTCGGTTGGAGAGGAAAATTAAGTCCACGTTTTATTGAACCTTATGAGGTGATTGAGAGAATTTGACCGGTAGCTTAACGACTAGCTTTGCCATCCGAACTAGAGAAGATCCACAATGTTTTCCATGTGTCTATGTTGCGCCGTTATCGTTCTGACTCGTCACATGTGATTTCACCAATAGAGGTTGAGATTTGTTCAGACAAGACTTATAGTGAAGAGCCGGTTAAGATTTTAGATCGAGAGGCCAAGCAATTGAGAAATAAAAGTATAGCACTCATGAAAGTATTATGGCATAGACATGGGGTTGAAGAGGCCACATGGGAGCCCGAGGAGACCATGAGAGACCAATACCCGAACCTTTTTACTGGTAAGATTTTCGAGGATGAAAATCCCTAAGGGGGAGAATTGTAACGACCCAATTATGGGCTAGTCAGAACAGTGGTTTCAGAACCACTAATCCAGATTAGAGAAAATTATTTTAATATTATTTTATGGGTTATAACATGATTGTATGAATGTATGAAAATTTTGGTGCATTAATTTTAGTGATTTCATGCTTAATTTTGAAAAAGGACTAAATCGCATAAAGTGTGAAAGTTTTACTAAATCGCATAAAGTGTGAAAGTTTTATTCTACAAGCTAAAGGTGGAAAATAGCTATAGAATATTGAATTAGAGGTCCTTAATGTGTAATTAGGCCTTTAGGAATGTGTTGGCCGGCCATAGGGGACAAGAAATGAAAATTTTGGTCAAAGTAAGAAAGTATTTGGTGAATTAATTGACTAGTAATTATAAAATAAAGAGAAAATATATCATCTTTTCATCTTCTTCACACTACCACCGAGAATTTCAGTAAAAGAGGAGCTCTGGAAAGCCTAAAATTTTCAGCAACTTGAGCCTTTGTTAGTAAGTGTTTTTTATGGTCATTTTTGATAATTTTTGTACTTTTGGAACCCTTATAGCTTAAGCTAGCTAATGAGGGGACTATTTTGCAATATGGTTGAGAGTCTAGGGTTTTGCTATGAAAACATTTATGTTGTTTGCTGAGTTTTTATGGAAGAAAATGAATCTTAGTTGTTAAATAAACAACTTTTGTGAAAGGGGTTTCCATGAAATCTCCTAAAATGGACTTTTTTGTAAAGGTTGTAAAATAAGTAGTAAATGTGTGAAATAATTGGAATTGTGAGTTGCTATAAGCTTATTATATATTCAACTAGGCTTAGTGAGTAAGGAAATTTGATGAAAATCGATTTACGAGCCTAGGAACAAAATCTTAATTTTGTGAAAGTCTAAGGGCAAAACAGTAATTTTTCCAAAGTAAAAATTTTAAAATGTCTTGATTAATGAGGTGATTAAATGAGTGAATTTTATCATTATAGATCAAGAAAAACGAAGTCCGGACCTAAACTGGGGAAAAGCCAAACCAGTAGATTAATTCAATTTAGTCGCTCACTTTTTGCATACCGAGGTAAGTTGTATGCAAATAATACAATGTTATTGAATTTATGCATTACATAATTGATATTGCATGCACTACAGCAAAACAGACTTTTAGCGGCGTTTTTAGTGGCGTTTTAAAGAAAAACGCTGCAAATATTATACATTAGCGGCGTTTGAAAGAAAATGCCGCAAAAAAAGAGCAATAGCGGCGTTTATTTCCAAAACGCCGCTAAAATGATATATAGCGGCGTTTATTCATAAAACGCCGCTAAAAGTCTGAGCATTAGCGGCGCTTTTGTAAAAAGGCCGCTAAAAGTCTGAGCATTAGCGGCGCTTTTGTAAAAACGCTGCTATAAGTCTGAGCATTAGCGGCGCTTTTGTAAAAACGCTGCTATAAGTCTGAGCATTAGCGGCGCTTTTGGGAAAACGCCGCTAAAAGTCTGAGTATTAGCGGCGCTTTTGAAAAAACGCCGCTAAAGGTCTGAGCATTAGGTTAATATGGGCTGACTAGGGTTTCGAGTTCAACATTTCAAGATTTAGTGTACTTTATCAGTTTATGGTTTACGATTAGTCTGAGGATTAGGGTTATGACTAGAGTTTATGGGTTTGTGAGTGTATGGTTTAAGGTTCACGGGTTTAGGATTTAGGGTTTATCGAATGAAGACAAAATATCAAATTTGATTTAATCATTAAAAAATTATAAAAATATATGCTATAAAATGGTGAGATTGCAATTTTTACTTACAAATTAATTTCAGCCCCTAACAAAATCTGATTGTGCATCTGTTTATCCTTAAACCCTAAACTTTAAACCTTACACAGTTTAAACCCTAAACTATAAACCATAAATCTAGATTCTAAACCATAAATTATAACTCTAAACACTCGACCATAAACCCCTAAATTACAGACAGTAAACCATTTACCATTAAACACTAACCTTAAACGCCGCTAAATGTTGAGCAATAATTCTATTTTCATTTAGGGTAATCGACACTCATTTCGATTTTATTCGATTTAATTTTCATTTTTTCTTATTTTTGTTTTGATTTTAATTTTATTTTGCTATTTGAAATTAACTGACTTAATTATAAAAATTACGTTACAAATTGATAACTAAACCCTTAAGAAGTTTTGCATTATCGAAACCCTTAAACCCTAACTAGTATTATTAATTAAAATAAAATTTATTTTAATTGAATATATAAAATATAAATATTTTATCTTACTTAAAATATAAATTATATTGATTAAAATATAACTTATTTTTAATCAAAAAATAATGACACTTAGAAAAAATTTAAAAGTAAAAACATAGAAAAATATTTGTTAAAAATAAAAAAATAAATAATTTCTTATATAATCGTAACGGAGATAGTTTTAATTTTAAAATATTGAAAGAAAAAACATAAAATTTCCTCAAACCTAAATTTCCTAAGTCCCCAAATTTTCTCTATATCGGTTTACAGAAGCCAAGCTAGCAAGCAAAGGAGATGAAAGCCCTTTCCCCTCTCTTTCCTAACGAAAGGAGATGAAGCGAGCCTTCGGCGTTAAGAAAGACAAGGAACCGCCGCCTTCGATTCAAGATGCCTCCGATAGGGTTTCTCTCTTTCTCACTTTACTCGGTTTTTCACTGATTTAATTGAGTTTTTCACTTTACAAGATAGTGAAATGGAAGCGAGTAGCAACACTGTTCCAAGCATCATCGTTTATGTTACTGTTCCAAACAGGGACGCAGGTTTGTTTGTCTTTTTAACTTTTTTGGTGCTGGAAAGAGTCATAGAATCTGGGTTTGGTGAAAGAAACCATATTTCACTGTCTTAGCTTTTGGGAATTTATAGCCAATTCATAAACATTCATTTGCATCACGGCGCACCTTTTTCTAATTCATTCACAATTATTTCTTTCCTTGTTTCAAATATGAGTGTCTTTTCCAGGCTTTAGAGTCAATTTATAGCCAATTATTTGCTTGCTCATTATTGTAGTATCATTACTAGCCTGGTTATTGATTAGCAATCTTATTCTTGATATCCATCGTTTTTCGTTCTTTCCCCTTTAACTGGCTTTAGCATAGTTTGCTTGTTAGTTACCAAATTGTTATCCTGTCTTATTTGCAGGAGTTTTCACCTGATGGACATTTTATTGTCAGTGCCGACAGAGATTTTAAAATTCGTGTAAGCCATCATGCCTTAACCTTTCTAGTTTCTATAACCATTATAGTTGTTCGCTTGATAAAGCACCAATGTTACATGTTTACTTTGTTATCGGCAGGTTACAGTGTTTCCCAAGAAGCCATTAGATGCAGCTCATGAGGTTCAAAGCTTTTGTCTTGGTCATACGGAGTGAGTGAGTTTTTACAATTACATGTTTCTATTGCATTGCTTTGATATTGTACATATTAAAGGGTACTATATACCATTACTTGGTTTAAAACACTATCTTTGAAGAAAAACTTGTGCTGAATTAAGAAGCAATAGTATGCTTGAATTTACTTGATTCCTAGTCAAGGACTCGTAGGTTGGTTTTCTACCTGTTGACTCTTTTGAGTAATCACGATTTACTTATTGAGCAATCAAATTTTACACCATTTTGCAGACAGGAAAGGGTGTTGCTGAGAAACCAGAAGAGCAACTGATTCTTGAGGTTCTTGCTAGTGGTGGAAAGGTTTGCAACTTTTTGTCGCTATTTGGTGCTAAACCAATTTGGAAATGTTAATATGAACAATTGCTGTGATATTTTAAGCTGGAAAGCAACTCAAATTTTTAAAATTTTGTACTTTATTTTAAAAATCTGTTTCTTCTCTGTTTTCCAGTTCTTGTCACAGTGTTTGTTATTTTGTATCTATAAATGACTGGAAACTCGGTTCTGCAGATAACAGTTGATTTTATGGAACTTGCCACCCCACATACTGAAGAAGTAATAAAACTTGTTGATAAAGTTGGTGATTTTGAGTGTTTAATTCAGAAATCCTAAATTGATGGGACTACTGCTTTGAAGCTGGATCTCACACTTGAGACTCTTATAATTATAGTTCCAAGGAATTCACTGAGCAGAGAGTAAGTTTATACTCCGTTAGCTCTTGTTATTATTTAGTACTCATTTGGTTGATTCAGTTAGTTTAATTTGATTTCTAAATTAAAAAAAATGAATCAAATCGTTTTATTCAATTTTTTTTTTTTACATTTGAAATTGAAACCGTATAGAATAAAAATCAAAATATCTTAAATTGATAATTGTGGTTTGGTTTGGTTCCTTGGGTTTTACCAAATTTAGGCTTTATAGAAAAATAATTTTACCTTGTTTTGGGCTCAAAAAAATATAATATATTGTAAGTCTTGATTTTTTTTTCATAACAATCATAATACATATTCTAGAAAATGGAAGACTGATCTTAGATAATGTATCCGTTTAAAACTACTGTAGTTTTTTTTATATAAAAAAATTAGATTAAAATATACTTTAAGTCATTGTATTTTCAACATATTTAAATTCTAGTTTCTCTACTTTTTCATATTTAAAAAAACAAGTTTAATTGTTGATACGGTTAAAATTATTCTATTAAATTCAGTTTCATTATAATGCTGTTTTTTTGTCACATGGCTACAGAGTATTTATTTTATTTCAAAATGTCACACCACCAAATTTAATAAAAGAATTTTAATGCTAATAATAATTTAACCTAAATTTTGAAAATTAAAAATTAAAAAAAATTAAATTTCTGAAAAGAAAAGTAAAAAAAAAAACTCCAAATATATAAAGAGTAGATAAAATTAAAGCATGTTTTAACCAAAATTTTAATACGATATTGATTTTTTAAGAAATGCATTAGTGATTTAAGTTGTATAAATTTTATAATATCATATTGTTTATGTAATATTTGTGTTATTTTAGTTGAATTATTGGACACCTACTACGATATGGATGAAAACATATATGTTACAAAAAACGATACATTATCACTCATTTGGAGCATTGGCTGAAGCTTTTTTATTAGTAAAATAGGTTTTATGTTTAAACTTTGGTATTGTATTTTAAAATAGTTTTTATTTTATTTTATATAAATTATTCAAAAGAAGTAAATATCTATGTCATGTTATACTTTTTTTAAAATTAAAAACCACATTGCATTGGATCTTCAATATTTAAACTTTCTATGTTATTTGATTTTTTTTAATTACTTTTGTTTTTTTCTTAAAAAAAACTAGAGTTGGAGAGTAGGTTAAATATGGATGGGTGTATAATAATGATTTAATGTCTTTAAATTTTGATGTGTGATAAAAATTTTTAATACCTAAAAGTTTTAATTTTATAAAAACATCTTTCACTGATCAGCCACTATCTATCTTTGTTGCAGTTTGACCAGAGACAGAAGGCCATGGGCCTTCCAACCAGTGATGAGCTTCAGAAGCAGGAAATTCTAAAGAAATTCATGTTCGAGGTAAACTATTATCTTCCAAAACTCGTTCATCCAAGATACACTATGGGTTACTCTTTTTTTCTTCCTCCCAACTTTTTTGATCCCCATATGGAGCTTTAGCTGATAATAATAAAATTTGCTGCTATTCATAAATTTTCTCCTAAAGAGGAATATGAACTCCAAATTAACCTGCCCTTCTGTTATTCATTAATTATGTATTGATCTTGTTTTGAGCTGTGATTTTGAAGGTTTTAGAATCTTAGTTACTTAAACGGAATAGGATAAATACAAATACAATTGGAGCTAAACTTAGAGATTTTACGAGAAGTGATAGAATAAATACAAATATAAATCTTATAGCTGTCGCTGTAACACCCCAAACCCGGCCCAAACACTACAACAATATCTGGTATGTCACTAAGAAAAATTTTGTCAAACATGTCGTATTTTCAGAAAAGCCCAAATATATTTTATAAAGAATATGCCTTTGTAAAATAAAACCCATACTTAATTACATGCCTTAGTTTAATTAAAATAAAACTTAAACAACTAAAAGTAATTAAAGACCAAAAATAAAACAAAATATAAACTAGTGGCCCATGGCCTTATTACAACGAGATTTTAAAATCCACTAATTAAAAATATAAAATAATAACTTGAGTCTTTTTGCTAAATCCACATATTCTTCTGCATGGCCACCTTGCGTTCCTCTCCAGCCCGGTCCGAAGCACTAGGTATCACCTGAAATGTTAATTAAAAGGGTGAGTCGCGAGACTCAGTGTGCAACCCTCATGCACCACTAGATTTTGGGCCTTAAGCCCGTTAAACAAAATAAACCGTTTAATACTCATAATAAAAATTAATAACAAATAATATGCAAGGCCCAACCCGTTTGCCTAGGTTTCCATCCGCTACACGCCCCCGTACCAACCGTACACACCATTGGGGATTTCTACAATCGACCCACACCGCTACACACCATGATGGCAGTCATGCTGCTCATCCACATATGATGGCCGAAGCCCTTATAACATATAATGGTCGAATCCCGTATAACATTTAATGGCCGAAGCCCGTATAACAGTTCACGGCATTAGCCGCTACATCAGATCACGGTAAAACCGCTACACATATAACGTATAACTTCCTCCTTTCATCAACCCAACCCATGCAATCACATACAATCATTTTACTTATAACATATAAACAGATTATTTACTAACCTGGTGAACTGCTTTTACCCTCCTTGGGCTTTCATCAATAAACCGAGATGTCGGCAATTATCAAAACATATAAATCTTATGATCATGCATTTTATGATTAGATCTAGATGGTGGGGAAGTATTACACACTTGTTATCGCGAAGATCTATTATCCTTAACGTAGAGCCTTATTTGTCGAATCTCGAAAATCCCTAAGAAACGCCACCTCCCTACCTTCGGCTTTTCTACCAAATCGGCTTTAATGGAACAGATCCGACTTCTAGGAATAAAGAGTATAATCGACAGGGCCTTTGAAATAATGATTTGAATTAGGAGCTTGATAAAAATAAAGGAATCACAGAAAAAGGAGAAATCCCGAAACTCACCGGATTAAAGAGGAGTATACAGCTTACGGTGCACCTTCGGGAAACAGAGATTTCACTTGTAGATTCGGCTTTGAGAAGAGAAGAGGGGAAAGTAACTGTGTTTGAAGAGTTGCGGCAAAGAAAAGGTTTTGAGAGAAAAGAAGAGAAATTTGGCTAGGTGAGGAAGAAGAGAGAAAAATTGAAAGAAAGGATGATCACTTGGCTTATATAGATTTCGGCAATACACTCCCCCTCCCAGAGTTGGATTTTCGGCCAACTCTACTGTCATCTGATAGCTTTTATCTTTCTTGTTATCTTAATCCCTTATCTCCTCGAAAATAGCCCTCATCTTTCTCTTCATTATCTTCCTATTTATCAAGAAAATAAAAGAATTAAAATCCCTATTTTGTAGCTAGTGTGCCGTCCACTCCTAAGGCTCCTAAGTGCCGAACTTTTGACCCAAAACTTGGGCTCTAAGTAGTCCTCACTTGGCCCAAACTCCTCCCCCTCTTATGACGCCACCTTATGCCCACTTAAAGCTCCTCAAATCTTTGGGCCACAAGTCCAGCTTGTCACTTAATTAACTATCTACTTAAATTATGAGCTAACACCATTTATTAGCCACCTAACCCAAATTTTAAAGCCCAATATATCAATTAAACTACTACAACTTTAATTTAAGCCCCTAAAGTGTCTATACAAAATATTTAATCAAAGCCTCGGCTCAATCCTTGAGCCCAATTGCACCTCTAATTCTCAAATTAACTAATTAAACATGTCTACACATTAAACGCATAGACCCAAAAATTCAGGATGTTACAGTTCTACCCCCTTAAAGAAATTTCGTCCTCGAAATTTCCAACTAACTATTAATCGTACTACCCAAGTCTTACCACTATGCTTTCGCTGCGCACTCTAATTCTAAAGCCAAAAGAAACACTCAGTATACTATGGTAGAGTACGCACCGGTATTCGCATCTAAAGCGTCCTCGTCCCCTTAGCGACGTGCTGCATAGACCAAAGCTGGCTGCCTCGCCTCAGCATAACCTGCACCTCCACGACCATGTCCTGTGCCATTGCCACCATTGACTTGACCACGGCCCCTTAGTGGTTGTTGACCTCCTCTCCTAACCTGATCAGAACCTCGGCCCGCTGGCTGTACCCGATCCATCTGAGGACAGTCCTTAATCAGATGTTCTGTGGATCCACACCTAAAGCATCCACCGGTTTTCATTTTGCACTCCCCATAATGCGTCTTCCCACATGTGGAACACGCTCGATTCTGGCCCGTCGGAGCACGAGCTGGCCCATCAGTCCTAGGCCTTTTCTGAAAACTTCCAGATGATTCCGACGGCCCAAAATTCCTCTTATTCCCATTTCTATCCTTATCCTTATCTCTTTCCTGTATTTCAGTCCGTTTTACCTCCCCAGCTATCTTAGCCTTCTCCACCAAAACAGCAAAAATTCTCTCTCGTTGCGGTGCTATTAGAACCATTAACTCATTCCGTAGCCCATCCTCAAACCGAACACAACGTTCATACTCTGTTGCTACCATTCCCCGAGCGTAACGGCTCAAGCGTAGAAACTCGGCCTCATATTCAGCCACAAACTTACTTCCCTATACCAAGTTCAGGAATGCCTTCCTTTGAGCATCTATATAGCTGGCCCCAACATACTTTCCTTAGAATGACTCCTTAAAGAAATCCTAGTCAATCAGATCTGCAACAGTACCTTCTTTCACCGTGAGCCACAACTGGTAAGCCTCGTCTCGAAGAAGAGACACGACCCCTTTCAACTTCTCCTCCACCGTAAGATCTAAGTCATCCATTATACGCTCAGTCGCTTCCATCCAATACTCAGCTGTGTTAGGGGCTACACCAGAAACTCCCCTAAACACTTCTGCCCCATTGGCCTTAAGCCGCTCGGGCACAGATTTCCGGGCTCCTGTGCCCATGCCTACTCCAGCAACTCTCTTTAGAACTCGTAACATCGCCTGGGATACGGCATCATCTCCGGTCGCCTGATCCCGTAACTCTCCCTCCACAGTTGGAGGATCCGGTAGTTCGTTACCTGACCCATGGCCAGACCCTACTGGCTCAGACAAGGTCATCCTACCCCTACCGCGTCCACGCGGCGGACGTCCTCGACCCCTTGTACTCATTCTTCCGAGTTGCGTTTATCTGATTAAAAATTTTATGAATTATTGGTTTTCTTCCACTGATTTATCGCGAACAGTCTTATGATGAATAGTTTTAAGAAGTAGTTCTTTCAAATCCATACACAATACAGTCTCAAGTTCATACATTCAATCATCAACATTCATGAACTCGCGTTCATTACAGAAAAGTGTTGTTCTCGTTGCTGTTGTTGTTGTTTTCACTACCCAGGGTATTTTCGTAATTTTATCCTACAAGGGTATTTTCGTAATTTTTCAAGATAGGGTCCTTGGTGATTTTGTGAAATAGGGGTGTTTTGGTAATTTTGCAATCTCAGGGGTATTTCAGTAATTTTGAAATCCGGGGGTATTTTGGTAATTTTGGAAATCCAGGGGTATTTCGGTAATTTTGAAATTTAGGGGTATTTCGGTAATTTTGAAATTCGGGGGTATTTCAGTAATTTTAAAATTCAGGGGTATTTCGGTAATTTTGAAATTTAGGGGTATTTCGGTAATTTTACCCACTAGGGGTATTTTAGTCATTTTGCAAAACAAGGGTAGTTTGGTAATTTCTCAAACTTTGATGTTATCACAAATCAAAAATGTTTTCAAAATTTTACAAAACCTTGGGATTTTTTTTTCAAAAAGAAAATAGGGTGGTTGGTCCCTTTCGGGTTTTAGTCATAGGGTTTAGCCCATCAACAAGTCCTCGTAACTAGGGTGAATAGTCACTAAGCACCAGGTAGGATTCTAGTGAAGAGGAGGTGAGTCGCTAGGACTGCTTAAGTACCAAGCTCTCCCTGAATCCATTCCTAGACATGCGTATGCCCATTGCCACACCCTAACTCAACTAAGGTGAACAGTCACTACGCACCAGGTAGGATTCCAGCGAAGAGGAGGTGAGTCACTAGGACTGCTTAAATACCAGGCTCTTCCGGATCCTTCCTAGACATGTGTATGACGGTTACTACACCCTAGCCTTGCGGCTCGTTAACGGGTTTGTTCAGTGAAATTAAGTTTTAAGAATTTTTAAGAAGTAGTTTGTACTGAGCCTAAAGTCCATCAAGTTCTAATTCTAACTTAGTCTACGTCCCACTAGGCCCACCAAGCCCACATATATAAAGCTCACACAATGGTTCGGAGTACTTACCTGGCGGACTTGGGCCGGAGACGCAGGTGCCATGCCGAGCTAACAGAGCTGTTATTACTTAAAATATATATATATATATATATATATATATATGTTTCAAAAGCCCATTTTCAGAAAACGTTTTGAGCCCAAAAACCCCAGAGTCGAGTTTTGAATCGGGCTCTGATACCAATTTGTAACACCCAAAACTCGACCCAAACACTACAACCGGATCTGGTATGTCACTAAGAAAAATTTTGTCAAACATGTCGTATTTTCAGAAAAGCCCAAATATATTTTATAAAGAATATGCCTTTGTAAAATAAAACCCATACTTAATTACATGCCTTAGTTTAATTAAAATAAAACTTAAACAACTAAAAGTAATTAAAGCCCAAATATAAAACAAAATATAAACTAGTGGCCCATGGCCTTATTACAACGAGATTTTAAAATCCACTAATTAAAAATATAAAATAATAACTTGAGTCTTTTAGCTAAATCCACATATTCTTCTGCATGGCCACCTTGCGTTCCTCTCCAGCCCTGTCCGAAGCACTAGGTATCACCTGAAATGTTAATTAAAAGGGTGAGTCGCGAGACTCAAGTGTGTAACCCTCATTCACCACTAGATTTTGGGCCTTAAGCCCGTTAAACAAAATAAACCGTTTAATACTCATAATAAAAATTAATAACAAATAATATGTAATGCCCAACCCGTTTGCCTAGGTTTCCATCCGCTACACGCCCCCGTACCAACCGTACACACCATTGGGGATTTCTACAATCGACCCACACCGCTATACACCATGATGGCAGTCATGCTGCTCATCCACATATGATGGCCGAAGCCCTTATAACATATAATGGCCGAAGCCCGTATAACATTTAATGGCCAAAGCCCATATAACAGTTCACGGCATTAGCCGCTACATCAGATCACGGTAAAACCGCTACACATATAACGTATAACTTCCTCCTTTCATCAACCCAACCCATGCAATCACATACAAGCATTTTACTTATAACATATAAATAGATAATTTACTAACCTGGTGAATCGCTTTTACCCTCTTTGGGCTTTCATCAATAAACCGAGATGTCGGTAATTATCAAAACATATAAATCTTATGATCATGCATTTTATGATTAGATCTAGATGGTGGGGAAGTATTACACACTTGTTATCGCGAAGATCTATTATCCTTAACGTAGAGCCTTATTTGTCGAATCCCGAAAATCCTTAAGAAACGTCACCTTCCTACCTTCGGCTTTTCTACCAAATCGGCTTTAATGGAACAGATCCGGCTTCTAGGAATAAAGAGTATAATTGATAGGGCCTTTGAAATAATGATTTGAATTAGGAGCTTGATAAAAATAAAGGAATCACAGAAAAAGGAGAAATCCCGAAACTCACCGGATTAAAGAGGAGTATACAGCTTACGGTGCACCTTCGGGAAACAGAGATTTCACTTGTAGATTCGGCTTTGAAAAGAGAAGAGGGGAAAGTAACTGTGTTTGAAGAGTTGCGGCAAAGAAAAGGTTTTGAGAGAAAAGAAGAAGAGAAATTCGGCTAGGTGAGGAAGAAGAGAGAAAAATTGAAAGAAAGGATGATCACTTGGCTTATATAGATTTCGACAATACACTCCCCCTCCCAGAGTTGGATTTTCGGCCAACTCTGCTGTCATCTGATAGCTTTTATCTTTCTTGTTATCTTAATCCCTTATCTCCTCGAAAATAGCCCTCATCTTTCTCTTCATTATCTTTCTATTTATCAAGAAAATAAAAGAATTAAAATCCCTATTTTGTAGCTAGTCTGCCGTCCACTCCTAAGGCTCCTAAGTGTCGAATTTTTGACCCAAAACTTGGGCTCTAAGTAGCCCTCACTTGGCCCAATCTCCTCCCCCCTTATGACACCACCTTATGCCCACTTAAAGCTCCTCAAATCTTTGGGCCACAAGCCCAGCTTGTCACTTAATTAACTATCTACTTAAATTATGAGCTAACACCATTTATTAGCCACCTAACCCAAATTTTAAAGCCCAATATATCAATTAAACTACTACAACTTTAATTTAAGCCCCTAAAGTGTCTATACAAAATATTTAATTAAAGCCTCGGCTCAATCATTGAGCCCAATTGCACCTCTAATTCTCAAATTAACTAATTAAACATGTCTACACATTAAACGCATAGACCCAAAAATTCAGGATGTTACAGTCGCTCAATTAATCGTGTTGTTGCACAGAAGGAAGAGTTGCTCTGTTTATCTATGATGCTGCAAAATTCAAATGTTACCATGTCTTCAAAACTCAAATAGACAAACACAAGAAGAAGGTAAGTAAATTGAACAACTCAAATTAAACAATAAAAAAAGTGTATATTGTTAAGCTTCTATTTGTGTATATTGTTAATATCAGCATGCAAAAAAGGTGCTTTAAGTATGCTTTTTTGAGTTTTTCTGTGAATTTTGGTTTGGTTTCTGTATAATGCAATTCATCTACCAATTGAGGCTAGAATTTAACTCACATCAGCTTAAATATTGAAGATACTGGCTTTTTCTTCTCCATTTCCCCAATATTTTGCGGTTTACCTAGTATATTATCCTGGTTTGGGATAATTGGGGTGCAGCATTGACCAACAAAGTAACATATAGGAGTATATACGTATGAACTAGCAAAACTGTCTCACCAACATGTCATAATAATTCTCAATTTCGTAAACATGTTTTAGCAAATGCCCTTCATGTTAAATGCTCATATTTCATTGTTGCTCATTGTGACAGGATAGAAATACTTTGGTTCAGGCCCTCTCTACAAATCCAGAGTATCTGAAGAATAAGGTTTAGTTTTCTTCTGTGTTGATGGAAATTTTGATTTTGCCCAAATCTCATTTTTAGTTACTGTTCTGTAAATTGGTTGTGCATGTTTGATATGTAAGACATTTGTTTCAGAAAATGGTCGACTCCAAACCAGCCAAGACCTGGTTTCTTATGTACAGTCGTAAACTTGCCCAAGCTAGTGGTAGCTTTGTAGTATAGGTTTTGTGGGAAATGAGCAATGTAAGTATTACTAATATAAAAGGGTTGGTGATTGCAGATGTTGGAGGGGCAAGAAATTCGTGTAAACAAGGCATAAAATGGGGTGCTCCATCTCATCCTGTATCCATTCCACATTCATTGCAAAGTAGGGTAGTTGTTTTGTTTCTGTTGAATGGACAGTCGCTCAACTTATGAGGTTGTTATAATTATAGGAGGCTGAAGCTTAATTTGTTGAACTGGAAAAGGAGAAGCTGAGTCTGATGCATATTATACCAAATTTTAATTAATTGTTTGGGAAGCTTAATTTTAATTAATTAATTTTTTTTATTTTTCATGACCTTTAACGGCGTTTTTGGGAAAAACGCTGCTAAAAGTATAATTTTTTTAATTTTTTTATTTTTCAAGACTTTTAGCGGCGTTTTTAGAAAAACGCCACTAAAAGTATAATATTTTAAGTTTTTTAATTTTTCATGATTTTTAGTAGCGTTTTTCGAAAAAGCGTCGCTAAAAGTATGATATTTTAATTTTTTTTATTTTTCATGACTTTTACCGGCGTTTGTGGGAAAAGCGCCGATAAAGGTGAAGACTTTTAGCGGCATTTTTTTGAAAAGCGCCGCTAAAAGTCCCCACCTTTAGCGGCGTTTTTCTGAAAAGCGCCGCTAAAAGCCCCTACCTTTTGCGGCGTTTTTTTGAAAAGCACCCCTAAAAGCCTTTATCTTTTGCGGCGTTTCTTTGAAAAGCGTCGCTAAAAGTCTTGACTTTTAGCGGCATTTTTTTCACAATAAACGCCACTAAATTTTGCGGCGCCTTCTTTAGCGGCGTTTTTTTGCGGCGCTTTCAAAAGCGCCGCAAATACTATTAGTGGCGCTTAAAAATGTCGCTAAAAGCAAAAAAAAAACGTCGCTAAAAATCTGTTTTGGTGTAGTGATGAATTGTTTGATTATTGCTATGATTATGCATAATTATAGTTGATGTGATATACTTACGGTTGGACCTTAGGAATAGATTGGATACCCAAGCCATGACTTTGAGTGATATGTGTGCTAGTGTAAGACCATGTCTGGGACATAGCATCAGCCACATTATGGAAGCCAATGTAAGACCATGTTTGGGACATGGCATCGGTGTTGATATGTGCGCTAGTGTAAGACCATGTCTGGGACATGATATCGGCGTTGATGTGTGTGTTAGTGTAAGATCATGTCTAGGACATGGCGTCGGCCACAATATGAGAGCCAGTGTAAGATCATGTCTGGGACATGGCATCGGTATTGCGATGAGAGCTAGTGTAAAACCATGTCTAGGACATGGTATCGCCTCTACATGTGAGCCAGTATAAGACCATGTCTGGAACATGGCATTAGCATTTTTACCCTCTTGTGTGAGGCTTGTCGGGTATCCTTTGGTATTCCAATTGGTCCAACGGGTAAGTTAAAGTTTGTATCAAAAGTGAGGAAAGTTATGATTATGTTGTAAGTGATACAGGTACCTACATGAGATTCATGAGAAATGAGTTCGAATTATGATGTATGATTAGTAAGGGTGAAATTGAGTAAGTTATGCCTTTATTAATTCGAGAATCATGTGCAAGTTTATAAAATGCTATGAACATGATAATTCATGGTAGTTGTTGATAATTATTTACCTATGACTTACTAAGCTTTGTGCATACTCTCCTTCCTTTCCATTTTCTTATAGTTTTGCCAAGCTAGCTCGAGGACCAAAGGACGTCAGAGGCTCGATCACATTATCAATTGGAATATTTGGTATAGTTAGACTTATCTTTTTGAGTGTGGCATGTATAGGGACTTAGTTTTTGTAAAGTGTTATTGTTTTGGCCAAATGTGTCAATTTTGTATAAGGCCATAATTGATGGCTAGTTATTATTATTAATATATGAAAATGATGATGTTTATCATGTATGTGCAAATTGCATGGTTGAGTAATTGGCATAGATATGTATGATTGAATAGGTTGCTTGATATGGCTTATGTTGGTGCAAGTAGGGGTGGCAGAAAGGGCTTGGTAAATAGCCTTGTTTTTGTCGACACGGGTAGACAAATGGGCGTGTGTCTAGACCGTGTGTGACACACGGTCTGCCCCATGGGCGTGTGGTTTGGCCGTGTGTCCCCCTGCATCCTAAGTTGGCAAAATAGAATGCCCAGTAGTAACCACACGAGCTGAGGCACGGTCGTGTGTCTCAACCGTGTGGAAGACATGAGCATAGGACATGGGCATCTGCCCAGGCCGTGTGAAGTCTGCACCTAAATTTAGGAATTTAATTCGCCACACGGTCTAAGGACACGGGCGTGTGCCTTGGCCGTGTGACCTTATTGGGTTAATGACGTCAGAAACAGAATGTCAAGGTTTTTGCACACGAGCCAAGACACAGGCCAATGGACACGGGCATGTGTCAGGACCTGTGAAAACCCCTATAGGTTTGAATTGAGAATTAAATCCACATGGGCGTGGGACACGCGTGTGTCCCTATATGCTTAGGCTGTGTGAATCATACGATCTGTCAACATGGCCATGTTATCAAGTCATAGGTCGTGTCACCCTTCCACACGGGTGTGTGCCCCTATTTTTAATGACATTTTCCAAGGTTTTCCAAAGTACCCGATTTGATCTCGAAACATTTCTAAGATGTTTTTTGGGCCTCATAGGCCCATATTAAGGATGTTAAGAGAAAATTTGAAAAGTTTTAAATTTGAACGGACTTTTATGACTTGGAAATGTATGTTTGTATGTGTTTAAGATAGGTAATGCCTCGTACCTTGTTCCTATGTCGGATGCGAGTAAGGGGTGTTACAATGCGAATCAAAGTTCAATCGGATGTTCGTCACCCATTAAAGAGGAAAAAGTAGGTTATGTTCTTTGGGAATTGTTCATACGTCAGGTTTAAATATGAAAAACTGACTCTTTTCTGCTTCTATTGTGGTCAGTTGGGTCACAATGACTCATTTTGTGAGGCAAAAATGGCGTTAGGGGTAGAAGTGGCTGTAATGGGTTGGGATTTGCCTTTGCGAGCGTAGTCTAAAAGAGTTTTGGCAATGAATAGTGTCTGGTTATGCGAAGATGGAGAAGGTGACACAGGTGGTAGTATTAATGGTAACTACACTTCAGAACACAGACCATGGGGAATGGGAAATAATTTGGGATATGGAACTGCCATCGATCCTATCTTGGGGATCAACTGGAAAGGGAATTTGTCCTTTTCCTCACAAAGGGGGGAACATCTATTGGCCAAATAGATCCACTCTGCAATGGAGCATGATTTGGAAGAAGGGGTGTTAATTGGAGAAGAAGGAAAAAAGAAACCTAGGGGGAGATTGAAGATTCGATAAGGAGAGATGAGGTTAATACTGTAACGGTAAGGAATAGGAGAATGTTGGACAATACTTTTTTATCATCGACGGCTGCCAAAAGGCAAGTCGACCGAACGCAATGAAAATTTTAAGTTGGAATGTCCGTGGTTTGGGGAATCACGGACAGTTCGAAGGCTTCTGCATGTACTAAAGAAATATAATCCCCAGATGGTCTTCTTTATGGAGACAAAGATAAACAAGATTCAAATGGAAATAGTGCGAAGAAGCTGTGGTTTTGCTAATGGTATTGATGTGGACCCTAATGGATCTAAAGGAGGTTTGTGTTTGGCTTGGAAAGGTGATGCTTTTATCATGCTTCAGAATTTTTCAAAAAGGCACATTGATGTGATTATTGAAGCTCCTGTTGACGGTAGAGATATACAGGCTTTTATGGCTCCCCTTATGCACAGGATAGGGATGAATCATGAAATCTTTTGAAAAGTCTTTGCAGCAATAAGGAACTCTCTTGGTTTGTTTGCGGAGATTTCAATGAAATCATGTATGGTTTTGGAAAGAAGGGGGGTTACCTAGGGATGAAAGAATAACGGAAATTTTTTAAAATGTTCTGGAAGATTGTCACCTGATGGATGTGGGTTATTCTGGTAATTGGTTCACATGGGAGAGAGGAAATTTGCCAGAAACAAATATCCAAGAGCGTTTGGACAGAGGTGTGGCTAACGCGAATTGGATGTCTATGCTCCCTGAAGCCACAATTCTTCATCTAGTGCATTCTTTCTCTGACCATTGTCCTCTTTTAGTTACCACAAAAAGAGACGACAATTGGAGGAGTAAGAAAGCATTCAAATTTGAGGCCTGATGGGTTTTGGAGGAGTCATTCAATGATGAAGTTAAATTCATTTGGGAAATGGAAACAGGAGATTTATTGCAGAAGTTGGAAAGTTTAAAAAAGGGTTTGGAGAGATAGGCTGCTTGCATATGTCAACATAGAAAATGGAAGGAGTTTTTATCCTTAAAACTGTCAGAGCTAATGGAAGCCGAAAGGAATGATAATTATTTAGCAGAGCTAATTGATGCGAAGCTTCAACTAAATTTTGAGATTGAGAAGGATGAACGTTACTAGGAGCAAAGAGATCGAGTTAACTGGCTGAAATTTAGGAATAGGAATACAACCTTTTTTCATAATCAAGAAATGCAACGACGAAGGAAAAATTGTATCCAGAAATTTCAGAATACTACTAGAAGGGAAACGGAGGATATACAAGAAATGGAAGAAATTGCTAGATCTTATTTTCAAGATTATTTTCGGTCGGGGAAAGGGGACATTATGATCACCTCTTGACGGGTATTGACCGTTGTATTTTCGAGTAGGATAATCTAAGACTCACGGTGCAATATACAAAGGATGAGATTTGGGAGGCGTTTACTGGAATGGGGCCTACAAAAGCACCTGGTGAAGATAGATTTCCGGCTTTATTTTATCAGAAGTATTGGCATATCATTGGAGAAGAGGTCACATGCTTTTGTCTACAACTTCTGAACGCAGGTATGGAAGTTAGTTCAATTAACACTATTTATATTGTGCTTATTCCTAAAGGAGCTAATCCTACCAATATTACTCATTTTCGGCCCATTAGTTTATGCAACATTCTTTATAAACTAATGCAAAGGTTATTGCTAACCAATTTAGGGAAGTTTTGGAAAAATGCATTGATGGTGCACAGAGTGCTTTTGTGCAAGCAAGGTTAGTTTCGGACAATGTTTTCTTGGCATATGAAATTTTACATACTCTAAAACAGAAGAAATGGGGAAAAAAGGGGTTTATGGCGGTAAAACTTGACATGCGTAAGGTGTACGATAGAGTCGAATGGAACTTTATATAGGAAATGATGGTGCAAATGGGTTTTGACCCTAGCTGGATTGAATCTATTATGAAATATTTATCCTCAGTATCTTATTCAGTGGTCTTTAATAGTCACGTTGGTGAGAACTTTCGACCAACGAGAGGACTAAGACAAGGTGATCCCTTGAGCCCGTTTTTATTTTTGATATGTGGAGAGGGTTTATCTAGCCTTATGAGACTGGTACAAAAAGAAGGACAATTGAAAGGGGTTAATGTAACACCCTTAACTTGTATCCGTCACCAGAATAGAGTTATGAAGTATTACCGGAGTTTGCGAAACCTTCACAGATAATTTATACCGACTACTAATCATTTTTTGATATCAATCATAACGTCCCTTAAATGGACTCTCGAGGCCCAAAATGAATAGTAGAAACAAATCGGGATTAAATCGGGATCTCAAATTTTTTCGCGACATTTCAAAAATTTTCCAATGTGCAGGGCTCACACGCCTGTGTGGCTAAGAACATGCCCGTGTGGTCTAGCCGTGTGACTACACAAGCCTGTGTCCCTAACCCGTGTAACATTTTGACTTCTAAAGCATGAAGAACTTGAAGTCATATGGCCAAGTCACACGCCCGTGTGCTAGGCCGTGTGGCGAGTTTTAATTTTCGAATTTTAGGTGCAGTTTTCACACGACCGTGTAACACGCCCGTGTTCAAGGCCGTGTCAACCACACAGCTGAGATACACGCCCATGTCTCTGCCGATGTGCCCAATTCTGAGCATTCTGTTTCTCATTTTTAAGATGCAGGGGACACACGGCCATATCACATGCCCATGGGATAGGTGTGCCTACCTGTGTGGACAAAATAAAGCTATTTCCTAGCCTCATTTTTCACCCAAAACTCACCATTTTCCTGCACCAAAACTAACTAACATATATCCACCAATCCAAACATCATAATCACATACAAGTAACCATCAACCATGTTGGATTATTTCATGTATTCATGAGCATAAACTTACTCTTTTCATACACCTATATACTTTATATAAATTCCATCAAACTAATACACAATAGGCACTTATGTGTTTACCGAAACATAGCTTTTAAGATAACCAAAATAGATTATCACTAGCCACTCCAATGGCTAGATTACAAAACAACAATCACAAGCCATCACTGGCCAAATAAGCTTATACATGCCATTCTACCAAAATGAGATTTCTATTTGTACCAAAATGAGATAGTGGATAGTGTGATGATTGCTCCAACCAACTTCCAACCTTCACGAGCTTTGAGCACTATAAAACAGAGAAAATTAAACGGAGTAAGCATTTTATGCTTAGTAAGCCCGTATAATGGGAAATAAATTTACCGGTTATATTTATTAATACAAACACACATAAATACACAATCCATCAGTTTTGGGTAAGTTACCTAAGCACATAAACTTATTCAAACAAGTTAGTCACATAATCTCATATGTATATCAAATAAACATAGATGAGCTCATCATAATATAAACTTTCATTTACCTTCACCTTTCCACATTTCAAGAGTACTATCCGTTGAACTATTGAAATTTCGATGGACACCCGGTTAGTATACTCGAGGTACACATGACAACTATCCGTCTGTTTATAACCAAGAATACCCATTAGGGCAGATAATCAAAGAGCACACTCTCGAGCCACATATTATATTACAGGATTACTAGTCCAAGCTAAATCCTTTTCATAATATGCTTTAAAGAGCTTAATCTGGATTACCCGTCCGGGCTCAATCCAAACTATAGCATTTGCTCGAGCGGCTTACATCAGGATTACCTGTCCGGGCTAAATCCTTTATACAACATGCGTAGTATTATTCTCGTTCAAAAATATCACTTTATGCCATCGAATTTCAACGTTCAACCGAAACATGAAATTTGTCCGTATTTCACAACTTATGATTATTTCATTATATATATACATGATCTCATACATATCAACACGATTATACAATTCAATTCAAGCATATTAACATACATACTTAAGTTACACGAACTTACCTTGAAAATGGTTCTTTTTTTAATTTCAATTAATCCAAAACCTTTTGCTTTCCTCGATCTAGTTCAATAGTTGGTCTTTCCGGATCTATATGGATAAATTTAACTATTACTTCCTAGGCAAAATTACCATTTTGCCCCTAACTTTTTCAAAAATTTTGATTTCGTCCCTAGGCTCGGAAAATGAAATTCAAGAAATTTAACCCTCTTTCCAAGCCTAGTCAAAACTTATATACTACATTTACAGCACATACATTTCACAAATTTCAGAATTTTCCATGGGTTTTACCACTTTTTTTTAGTCCCTAAATCAAGTTTTCATCAAAAATTACTTTGTAAAAGTTGTTTATCTATGAACAATCTTTCATTTTCTACCATAAATTTCTAATTTTCTGCATATTCATCATTGACCCAAATTTCATACCTTGATAGCTTTTCAAATTAATCCCCTCAATAGATAGATTAGACTATCCCGATTTTAAAAATATAAAAATCATTAAAAACGGGACTTGATTTCATACCTTTTTAAGCTTGAAAAGTTGTCTTCCTCTCTCCTAGGGTTTCCATAGAAATTTTGGGGAAGATGAAATGAAAATAGATGATTTTTTTCTTTTTAATTAATTATCATCTATTAATTTTAGTGACTTCCAATTTAGTCCCTACCCTTTTCTAATTTTTCCATGGACGAGTCATTAAAATATCTACTAACTACTCTTAAATGGTCTAATTCCCATATAAGGACCTTAAGTTTTGAATTCCATAGCTATTTGATACCTATAGCTACTAGAATCCAACCTTTGCATTTTATGCAATTTAGTCATTTATCTAATTAACCAAACAATCGATAAAATTTTTGTATCAAAATTTTCATGTGACCTTCCTATCATTATTCAAATCATAAAATAAAAATAAAATATATTTTGTTTTTGGCTCAGATTTGTGGTCCTGAAACCACTGTTCCGATCTCACCGAAACTGGGCTATTACAACTCTCCCCATTAAAAATTTTCGTCCTCGAAAATTCTTACCAGAAAAGAGGTTAGGGTATTGCTTCCTCATAGTATCCTCTGGCTCCGAGGTAGCTTCCTCTAATCCATGTTGTTGCCAGAGCACTTTTACCAATGCCACCTATTTATTTCTTAGCTCTTTCATCTCATGTGCCAGTATTTTGATCGGTTCTTCATTGTAGGTCATATCAGGTTGAATCTCAACTTCCATCGGAGGAATAATGTGTGAAGGATCCAATCGATAACGTCGTAACATAGATACATGGAAAACATTGTGAATCTTATCAAGCTCAAGTGGTAATGCTAATCGATATGCAACCGACCCGACTCTTTCAATGATCTCATATGGCCCAATGAACCATGGACTCAGTTTTCCTTTAAGGTAGAATCGGAGAACTTTCTTCCAAGGTGACAATTTTAAGAACACTTTATCACCAACCTGAAATTCTATTTCTTTCCGCTTTAAATCAACATAAGACTTTTGACGGTCAGAGGCTGCTTTCAAACTGTCTCGAATTACTTTTACTTTCTCTTCAGTTTCACAGATCAAGTCAACTCCGTGGATCTTTTTCTCACTTAACTCTTTTCAATACAAGGGAGTTTTACATTTGCGACCGTATAGAGCCTCATACGGTGCCATTTTAATATTGGACTGATAACTGTTATTGTAAGCAAATTCAATCAAAGACAAATACCTTTCCCAATTACCTCCAAATTCAAGTACACAACATCGAAGCATATATTCTAAAATCTGTACAACACGTTCGGAATGTCCATCTGTTTGAGGATGGAATGCAGTACTAAAACGTAACTGAGTGCCTAGAGCTTCTTGCAACTTACTCCAAAATCGGGATGTAAACCGTCGATCTCTATTTGAAATAATGGAGATTGGCACTCAATGTAGTCTTATATCTCGGAGAAAAATAACTCAGCCAATCTATCCAATGAAAAATGCATACGTACCGGGATAAAGTGTGCCAACTTCGTTAGGCGGTCAACAATTACCCAAACAACATCTTTCTTTTTTGGTGACAAGGGTAATCTCGATACAAAATCCATTGTAATTCTTTCCCATTTCCATTCCGGTATGGTAATTGGCTGCAATAATCCCGAAGGTACTTGATGTTCAACCTTTACTTGCTGACAGATCAAACATCTAGATACAAATTCAGAAATATCTCTTTTCATTCCCGGCCACCAATACATTTTCTTAAAGTCATTGTACATTTTGTTACTATCGAGATGTACAGACATTGTACCATTGTGTGCTTCATGTAGAATCTTCTGTACCAATTCTAAATTTTTCGGTACACATACTGTCTCTAAATAATAAACAACCATTGGTCCCGATCCAAAATTCTGAATCAGGAGTCGATTCATTTTGTATCTGTTTTGCGTGCAACTTACTATCATTTTTCTGAGCTTCAGAGATCTGTTGTAAAAACGTCGGTCTAACTTTTAACTCAGCTATCATTGAACCATCATTAGATAAAGACAACTGGGTGTTCAATGCCCGTAGGGTAAATAAAGATTTTCGGCTCAAGGCATCTGCCACTACATTAGCTTTCCCCAGATGGTAATCAATAACAAGATCATAATCTTTCAATAATTCCAACCACCTACGTTGTCTCAAATTCAGTTCTTTTTATGTCATTAAATACTTTAGACTTTTATGATCCATAAAGATGTGACAATTTTCACCAAAAAGGTAATGTCGCCATATTTTCAGTGCAAATACAATAGCTACTAATTCAAGATCATCTATAGGGTAATTTCTTTCATGCGGTTTTAGCTGCTGGAAACACGGAAATTTATACACTTTTTCATGCCCTTTTTAACTCAAATTTATGCAGTTTCGATTAAATTCTTGTCGGAAAATAGTTAAATATTATAAAATAATTAAATTGTGCTAAAAATATAAAAATGATGAATTTTAATTAATTTTATAGTTAATTTTGATTTATTTTGACTATTTTTGACAGATTCGCACAAAGGGCGAAAATTGGCTCGGTAGACACTGCTTGAAGAATAAATCCAAGAAGCAATTTGAAGTATCAAGGTGAATTTATTTCTAGCCCAAGACGGTCCAATTATGAATATTTATTTATAATTTAATTAATTTTAATTTATTCTCAATTTAATTTGGGCTAAATAAATTAATCTTAATTAATTATGAAAAGGCCCAGTTGAACCGCATCAGTTGAACCAAACCGGTTGAACCGAACCGAGCAAGGAGTTGGGCAGCCCAAACCGTCCATATGCTGGCCTAAAATCAGCATATTAGCTGATTAATTAAGCTTGGAAAGAAGCCCTTGAAGACTTTTCAAAATTGCATTCAAACCCCTCCAAATTTAGTGGCTTTGTAGATTTGCTCCATGCTATATTTAGCAAAGTTGAAACCATCAACTTTGCCACATAGATGGCCGGCCAAGGGAGGTCTCTTTGGCTGCTACTATTTGCTATTTTTAGCATCCACAATCAGCTATAAATACCACCCCTTGCTGATCATTGAAACCATCCCTCAATCCTTCATTTCTCATTCACTCTCTCATTCTCTCTTCTCTCCATTTCTCTCCTTTTCTCCACCAAAACCAAGCCTTCTTGTGCTGGTTCCCCCTCTTGGAAAAGAGGTGTTTTCTCAGCCATTTGGAGCAGCAAGTGGAGTGTTCATAAGCCACATTGATCACCGAGGACAACGGAGAACGAAGAACGGAGCAATCAGTCAAGCCACGGAGAAACACCGGATTTGCTTATTGTTCCTTATCTTTTTAAATTTCGTTGTTGTTTTGACAAACATGTTTATGAATATTTATGCTATTGAAATGGTTATTTTAATCAGCTTAGCTTGAATTTAATTCATGTTGGGTTGATTGCATTTCGTCCTCTTAAATTATTAAAATTGTGTTTATGCTGTTATAGGCCTCGGTAAAATGTTTGATTAAGTAAAATCATGCTTAAGTTATTCTGGCATTATAATTTTTTAGATAACTAAAGAGTTAATTATTTAAACGCATTGTGTAACACCCCAAACTCGGCCTAGACGTTACGACCGGATCTGGCATGTCACACGAAAGGAATGTCTAAAAAAACTGCGCGTTCGTTAAAAAGTTCGTATTCTTTTTGAAACTCCGCGTTTTGTGGTTTGTTTATAAAAGCCGCACATTCAATGCCCATTTTACAAAGTTGTTATTAATTTGAATAAAATTGTATTTGTTGTGAAAATCGAGTTTAAGTAATTTTCAATAAAAAACGGTTTATTATCATTTTAGGAAAATTCCATATTAAACATTTAATAATAAACAGTAACCAAATTGAAAAATAAAACCAAATAAAATACCAAAGGCCTTATTACATAACAAAATCCCAAAATTAAAAGTAGGTTTAAATAAAAGAACCGAGTTTACGAGAAAACATTGCAGGGCCACCACAAGTCTGCCTCGGCTTCCAAATCCGCGATCTACTGATTACCTGAAACATTTAAAAGGAGGGGTGAGTTTACGAAAACTCAGTGTGCAATTCCCCTTACGAGTGATAACTGGGCCTAAGCCCACAAAAGCAGATTGGGCCTTAGCCCTCACAATAACATACTTGGCCGAAGCACACACAAATCGAATCAGGCCGTAGCCCTAACATCACAGTATAGCAGTTAACACATGCCAAATGATGCAAAACCCAATCCCAGCCTAAATTTCCATCCGCTACACACCACCCGTACCTGCCAATCACACCAGTGGGGATTACTAAATCGACCCTCCATCCGCTACACACCCTCGAAGGCAGTCGCTGCAGTCAACTGCTCATCGCCTTTAATACGTGGCATAGCCACTGGATAATGTGACAACGTCACCGGAAGCATAATATTGTGACATGAGTCACCAGATTAATGTGGTAAAACCACCAGAACACTTCCCCTTTTCATTATCATATCCCCAACCCCATGCAAACATAATAATTCGTGTATGCAGTATGTCATGTATGCAAAACATATATCAAATATAAGAATAACATGAATTACCATCATAACCCGATAGACATAAAACAACAAAATCAAGCTAATCAACCTCTAAGGGTATAATCGTAATTTTACCTACCAAGGGTATTTTCGTAATTTACCCACCAAGGGTATTTTCGTAAATTCGCACCTGCAATGGCCTTTCCGAAGGCCTAATGTCGACACCAGCGACTCAGCTACCATTTCCGGTCCTTATCGAACTATTGGGCCTAAAACCCGATTTCGGCCCATTCGTGCCCACACGCTCGTGTGGCCCACCTAGCACAAATCTAGCCACGTATATAAGTTCCACCTAGTCTATTTCAACATATACTAAACAATCATACAATTTACTCATTTGGGCCCACTTCAGCCCAACCCACAAGAATACTACTGATGGCCTCAACTATCGCGTCGAAGCCCCACACGTGCACTCGCACGCTCGTGTGGCTACTATTGCCGTGACCGACACTTCGGCATTTGCCGCTCTACAACTAGAGTAGAGAGAGTTACACACCTGATAGGACTCTGGTGTTAATCCGTGCTCCGACCACTCCTGTGCCCAAATGCCCTCCAAGATGTGTTTACTCTCCTCCTAGGATGCTCTTTATATAGCTAGCTCTTCACCTTCATTCTTTGTGTCTTTCCGATGTGGGATCCCTTCGCCAGTAGAGTTTAAATTCAACTGAAACTCTTGCCGTCCAATCCGCAAAATAAATACCCCCTTGCTTCTCATGAGATTCGAACCCAGGCTCCCTTGCAACATAATCCACGCCGCTAACCACTTGGCCACAAGCTCCTCTTGTGTCTTAAACCATGCGCAACTAAATATAATCTATGGCCCAAATTCTAAGATCCAGGTAAAAAGAAACCAAAATGCAAAAGCCAAGACTTGAACCTTGGACCTCATTCCTTCCTTGTGGCGTCACCCCTTGTCTCTTATGTGGCGTCACTTTGCCATTACACCACACACTCCACTTGTGTCATTTTTCCCCACTTTTTATTCTTAAGGCCTACCTACCAACTTCCAGGGTTTTTTTTCCGCTTAAAACCAAAATTTCCCTAAAGCCTAAATTTGATCCCGGGACTTCCTAGAAGTCTTCTAACCTTCCAAAATCACTTACCTAATAAGTCTAACTTGCATTAATACCGTTCTCTAAAATTTTAAACGCTACTACGCCTAAGGCCTATTGGGCTTAATCCTACTAGGCCCAATTTCTGGATGTTACACATTGAAATTGTAATTAATGGACACAATACTTAATCTGTGCATGTTTAATTCTTCTAAGGTAGCAGAAGATTAAATTAGCATTGTATTTGGCAATATATATGCCTTGCATAACTTGCAAGATTTTTGTGATTAAATTGTTTCAAGGTAAGGATACTTTGTTACTTCACATGATCTTTTATATGCTTATTAGGTTGAATTAATCGGTTGAATCACATAGGAATATGAGAGAGATTGTTTAATTTAATAAGTATGTATGTGCAATAACATGTAAATATGTTCATAAGTTAGCAAATTACCGAGTTGCCGTGATTTATTTCGTAACAAGTATAAGCATGAGTTTAATAATTCTAAGTTAAGAAATGAGTTTAATAATTCTAAGCATGAGTTTAATAAGCATGATTTATTTTTGAAATCGTGCACTAGAACTTTGTTTTATTTTATTTTACTTTTTTTTTAGTTTTTAAATATTTCTTAGATCCAAATATTTCTCTTTCCCAAAGTGTTTAAAATCATTTTCATAAATAATTCTTTTATAGTCCCTGTGGGTACGATAACTCGACATTTACATGTCACTTTATTACTTGTTATGGTTGTGTACACTTGCACATTTCCACCGTTCCAGCTGCTTAGATGCATAAGCCACTACTTTACCTTCTTGCATCAATACACATCCCAAACCATTCAATGAGGCATCACTGTAGACTATAAATTCCTTACCTGATTCAGGGTGGACTAGTACGGGTGCTTCCATCAATAAAGTTTTCAATCTATCAAAACTCTGTTGGCACTTATCAGTCCACTTGAATTTCACTTCTTTTTGTAGCAATTGAGTCATCGAAGAAGCTACTATTGAAAACCCTTTAACAAATCTCCGATAATATCATGCTAGTCCCAGAAAACTTCTAACTTTTGAAACATTCTTCTGTGGCTTCCAACTTACAATAGCTAAAATTTTGTTCGGATCCACCTGAATACCCTTTGCAGATGCAACATGTCCAAGGAAACTAACTTCCCATAGTTAGAATTCACATTTACTGAATTTAACATACAGTTGCTTCTCAAGCAGAGTTTGCAATACAATTCTCAAATGTTCAGCGTGCTCATTCACATTCCGAGAGTAAAGCAAAATACCATCAATAAAAACAACCATGAACCTGTCCAAGTATGGTCTGAAAATTCTGTTCATTAAATCCATAAATACCGCCGGGGCATTAGTTAATTCGAATGGCATCGCCAAAAACTCATAATGCCCATATCTGGTTCTGAAAGTTTTCTTCAGCACATCTGAATCTTTTACCCACAGTTGATAGTAACCAGATCGTAAGTCAATTTTTGAAAATACAGTGGCACCTTTTAGTTGACAAACAAGTCATCTATACGAGGCAACATGTACTTATTCTTTACTGTGACTTTATTAAGCTGTCTGTAATCAATGCATAATCTCAATGATCCATCTTTCTTCTTTACAAACAATCCCGGTGCACCCTATGGTGAAAAGCTGGGTTAGGCAAATCCTCTATCAATCAACTCTTGCAACTATACCTTCAGTTCTTTCAATTCAGTAGGAGCCATTCTATATGGTGCTATAGATATCGGCGTTGTTCTTGGTACAAGGTCCATGGAAAATTCCACCTCTCTAGCTGGAGGTAAACTAGGTAGTTCTTCTAGAAATACCTCAGGAAACTCACAAACGACTGGCATCGACTGGATTTTCAGCTCTAATACTTTGATGTCTAGTACAATAGCAAGATAAGCCTCATACCCCTTTTTAATATATCTTTGTGCTGATATTGTTGAAATCACATTAGACAACCCATCTAGTTTCTCAGATTCAACCTGAATTAACTCACCATTCTGACACTTCAATTCAATGTATTTATGCTTACAATTTACCACTGCATCATGTTGGTTTAACTAATCCATTCCCAATATTACATCAAATTCATCAAAGGGTAACAACATCAAATTAGCCAGAAAATAATGACTCTCTATTATCAATGGACTTACAAATTTTATCCACCATAACATGCTGACCCAAGGGGTTTGAAACTTTAACTACAAATTCGATGAATTCAACAATCATATTTTTATCAGGCACAAATTTCGTGCATATATATGAATGCGTAGAACCAGGATCAATAAAAGCAATAATATCAGTATCAAGTAGAGAGAATGTACCAGTGATAACATCTGGTGCTGAGGCATCTTCTCTTGCACGTATCGTATATGTTCTTGCCGGAATCTGAGCCTCAAATTTAGCTGTTGAATCTTTTGCAGTACTACGACTACCACTAACATTTCTAGAATATTGTGGTAGTCTACCCCTCAAGACAGGATTACTCGGCTTCAGGGTCTGTTCAATGTCTTTTTTCAGCCCTTTCTAGGCAATCTTTAAGAAAATGGTCAAGAGAACCACATTTAAAGCAAGCCCCACTTCTCATCTGGCACTCTCCGAAATACAATTTATTATAGACATTGCATCGTGGTTTGGGGTTTCCAACACTCCCAACACTGGTTGTTAAGGGAGACGAAGACCTCAGGTTGGTGCGTTTAGAACTTCGTTCCTTTCTCAAATACTCCCTTGATGTAGCAAAACGTTCATGATAATTCTTTGATTTCTTTGAAACAAATGATTGCCTCTTGCTTAAAAATCTTTTACTCGAAACCTAAGCTTCCCTTTCTTCTTGCTTCTTTTCTTTGCTTAATTCCTCAGCCTTATGTGCCCGTTCAGCCAACACCGCAAATTCTCGTAATTCCAGAATTCCAATCAACAGCTTAACATCTTCATTAAGCCCTTCTTCAAATCGTTTACACATGTCGACTTCAGTTTGGACCCATTCACTAGCATACTTGCTCTGTCTAGCAAACTCCCGTTCATACTCGGATACCATCATATTCCACTATTTAAGCTTTAAAAATTCATTCTTTTTTTTTGGTCCAGAAATCTCTGACTAATATATTTCTTTTTGAACCCTGTTTGAAAAAATTCCCATGTAACCCTTTGCTTCGGTAACACAGAAGATATGGTTTTCCACCAATGGTAGGCTGTGTCTTTCAAAAAAGATACCACACATTTCAGACATTCGGCAGGTGTGCATGATAGCTCATCTAGAACCTGAATAGTATTTTTCAACCAGAACTCAGCCCTCTCTAGATCGTCATCAGCCATAGCTCTAAATTCTTGAGCCCCATATTTTCTGATTTTATTTACAGGAGCCTTATCAATTCTAACAGGTCTAACACCCTGTGGCGTTTCATCATGTTGCGAAGCAGGTAGGGGAGGTCGTTGAACAGTAGGATTTATTCTCATATATTCACTAAACCATTCATCCATCAATTCAAAGAAGGCTGTTTTTGCCGCCTCACTTCGGCCCTTAAATACGGGCCTTATACTACCACTAGATGTAGCTCGTTGCATGGAACCTTGAGCGGCACTCTTAGCTTCCTCAGTCTCGGCTCTAGCTTGGTTGGAAGACATTACTATATGAAAATACATTTAAAAGTGGTCAGGAGATATCACACTATCATAATTTATATAATGTCATGTATAGCTAGACTTGTACTTGCTACATTAGTCAGAGAATCGACTAAACCGTAACTCTGATACCACTAAATGTAACACCCTTAACCTGTATCCATCGCCGAAAAAGGGTTACAGAGTATTATTGGAGTTGGCGAAACCTTCACAGATAATTTATATCGACTACTAATCATTTTTTGAAATCAATCATAACGTCCCTTAAATGGACTCTCAAGGCCCAAAGTGAACAGTAGAAACAAATTAGGGCTAAATAAGAATCCCATAAAATTTTTCGCGACATTTCAAAAATTTTCCAATGTGCAGGGCTCACACGCCCGTATGGTCGGGCCGTGTGACTACACAAGCCCGTGTCCCTAACCCGTGTAACTCTCTAACTTCTAAGGCATGAAAAAATTGAAGTCATACGACCAAGTCACACGCCCGTATGCTAGGCTGTGTGGCGAATTTTAATTTTCAAATTTTAGGTGCAATTTTTACACGGCCATGTAACACGTCCGTGTTCAAGGCCGTGTCAACCACACGGCTGAGACACACGCCCGTGTCTCTGCCCGTGTGCCCAATTCTGAGCATTCTGTTTCTCATTTTTAATATGCAGGGGACACACAGCCATATCACATGCCCATGGGACAAGTCGTGTGTCACACACGGCCAAGACACACGCCTGTACCAGTGTGGACAAAATAAAGCCATTTTCTAGCCTCATTTGTCACCCAAAACTCACCATTTTCCTGCACCAAAACTAACTAACATATATCCACCAATCCAAACATAATAATCACATACAATTAGCCATCAACCATGTTGGACCATTTCATGTATTCATAAGCATAAACTTACTCTTGTCATAAACCTATATACTTGATATAAATTCCATCAAACTAATACACAATAGGCACTTATGTGTTTACCAAAACATAACTTTTAAGATAACCAAAATAGATTATCACTAGCCACTCCAATGGCTAGATCACAAAACAACAATCACAAGCCATCATTGGCCAAATAACCTTATACATGCCATTATACCAAAATGAGATTTCTATTTGTACCAAAATGAGATAATGGATAGTGTGATGATTGCTCTGATCGAGTTCCAACCTTCGTGAGCTTTGAGCACTATAAAACAGGGAAAATTAAACGGAGTAAGCATTTTATGCTTAGTAAGTTCGTATAACAGGAAATAAACTTAATGGTTATATTTATTAATACAAGCATACACAAATACACAATCTATCAATTTTGGGTAAGTTACCTAAGCACATACACTTATTCAAACAAGTTAGTCACATAATCTCATATATATATCAAATAAACATAGATGAGATCATCATAATATAAACTTTCATTTACTTTCACCTTTCCACAATTCAAGAGTACTATCCGTAGAACTATTGAAATTTCGATGGACATCTGGTTAGTATACTCGAGGTATACATGACAACTATCTGTCAGTTTATAACCAAGAGTACCCATTAGGGCACATAATCAAAGAGCACACTCTCGAGCCATATATTATATGACAGGATTACCAGTCCAGGCTAAATCGTTTTCATAAGTATGCTCTAAAGAGCTTAATCTGGATTACCCGTCTGGGCTAAATCCAAACTATAGAATTTGCTCGAGTGGCTTACATCAGGATTACCTGTCCGGGCTAAATCCTTTATACAACATGTGTAGTATTATTCTCGTTCAAAAATATCACCTTATTCCATCGAATTTCAATGTTCAACCGGAACATGAAATTTGTCCGTATTTCACAACTTATGATTATGTCATTATATATATACATCATCTCATACATATCAACACAATTATACAATTCAATTCAAGCATATTAACATACATACTTAAGTTACACGAACTTACCTTGAAAATGGTTCGATTTTGAATTTCAATTAATCCAAAACCTTTTGCTTTCCTCGATCCAGTTTCGTAGTTGGTGTTTCCGGATCTATATGGATAAATTTAACTATTACATCCTAGGAAAAATTACCATTTTGCCCCTATCCTTTTCAAAAATTTTGATTTCGTCCCTAGGCTCGGAAAATGAAATTCATGAAATTTAACTCTCTTTCCAAGCCTAGCCGAAATTTATATACTATTTACAACACATACATTTCACAAATTTCAAAATTTTCCATGGGTTTTACTACTTTTTCATTTTAGTCCCTAAATCAAGTTTTCATCAAAAATTACTTTGTAAAAGTTGTTTATCTATGAACAACCTTTCATTTTCTACTATAAATTTCTAATTTTTAGCATATTCATCCTTGACCCAAATTTCATACCTTGATAACTTTTCAAATTAATCCCCTAAATAGAAAGATTAGACTATCCCTGTTTTAAAAATATAAAAATCATTAAAAATGGGACTTGATTTCATATCTTTTTAAGCTTGAAAATTTGTCTTCCTCTCTCCTAGAATTTCCATAGAAATTTTGAGGAAGATGATATGAAAATAGATGATTTTTTTCTTTTTAATTAATTATCATCTATTAATTTTAGTGAATTCCAATTTAGTCCCAACCCTTTTCTAATTTTTCCATGGACGAGGCATTAAAATATCTACTAACTACTCTTCAATGGTCTAATTCCCATATGAGGACCTTAAGTTTTGAATTCCATAGCAATTTGATACCTATAGCTACTAGAATCCAACCTTTGCATTTTATGCAATTTAGTCATTTATCTAATTAACCAAACAATCGATAAAATTTTCGTATCAAAATTTTAATGTGACCTTCCTATCATGATGGAAATAATAAAATAAAAATAAAATAAATTTTGTTTTTGGCTCAGATTTGTGGTCCCGAAACCACTGTTTCGATCTCACCGAAATTGGGCTGTTACAGTTAAGGCTAGTAGAAGGGGCCCACAAGTATTGCATTTATTATTTGCTGATGATTTCATTTTGTTTGGATAGGCAACTAAAAGAGGATCTTTTTTATTGAAAGCAATTTTACGCGAGTATAGAACCTGTTTGGGCTAGTGCATCAATTTCAACAAGTCAACCGTTTTCTTTAGCACTAATACACATGAGGAAGAAAGATGATTGGTTACTCGCATACTTGGTGTACGTAGTTCAAATAACCCTGAACGTTATCTCGGGTTGCCTAATATTGTGGGCAGAAGGAAAAAAGAGTCATTTGAAAACTTAAAGGGCATGTTTAAACATCGAATTGACAACTGGAGTATTAGCATCTCTCTCAAAGTGGGAAAGTAGTTTACATTAAGCCTATTCTTCAAGCTACACCTGTAACACCCCTTACCCGTATCCCACACCGGAACCGCGCATGAGGCATTACCGTGCTTAACTTACTTAAACATACATCCTCGGGCCATAAAATTTTGTTCCAACTTAAAATTTTTCATTTACATTCATAACGTCCCGATTAAGGGTCTATGAGACCCTAAACATACACCTGGGATGCTTCAGAACTAAACCGAAAACTTTCGCATACTTAGAAAATTTTCACTCAAATAGGGGTCACACGCCTGTGTGGAATGGAACATGCCCGTGTGGGCAGGCCGTGTGGTCACACACGCCTATGTGCCCGACCTGTGGTTGACATTGACTTGCATCACACGGTCTATCACACGCCCGTGTGTTTGGCCCGTGGTCGACACTGAATTGCATCACACGGCCAGTCACACGCTCGTGTCCTTCGACCGTGTGGCGAATTAAATTGAAAATTCAGATGCAGACTTTGCAGGGCTTGGGCACACGCCTAGGTCCATGGTCGTGCCATCCACACGGCTGAGACAGACGGCCTTGTCTCTGCCCGTGTATTTACTACTGAGCATACTGATTTGTAGACCTACCATGCAGGGGACACACGACCAATCAACACGCCCATGGGGTTGGCTGTGTGTCACACACTGCGTAGACACACGCCCGTGTGTTTTACCCGTATGGACAATTATAAGGCTATCTACCAAGCCAACTGGCACCCTACCAAACAATCACACTTTTACTAATTCATTTCAACATATAACATATCCATAAGGAACTTCCAATACTCAAAATCAAGACGTCCATCCACATAAGTATGCACTACATTCATCAAGAATAAACTTACTCAATACCGCTTTATCACACAACCATTCACTTCATGAATTCATGATCATCATTAAAAATATATATCTTATCAAGTATTGGCCAAACCCTAATGGCCATTTACAAAATGGATTGATTAACACTAGTAGCCAACATTTTGACTAACAAATATGTCATAACAAAAATACCAAGTCCTATACATGCCATACTCAAAATAGATCTAACTTTGTTATACCAAAGAGACGTCGATAGTGTGATTCTGAACTCTGACGTTCCACGATCCCTGAGATATTTTGGCAATACTACAAGGAAAAGGGAAATGAGAGGAGCAAGCATAAAGCTTAGTAAGTTTGCATGAAAATAAATAACAACATAAGCTCATAATATCATCCAATCATGGCATTGGATAAAATGCAAAGTCTTAAGTACTTTGCCATAACTTACTCTTGCATGTTCTTATTGCATACATATCATGTCACATATCATAAACAATTTCTCATGAATTACTCACAGGTACCTGTATTCACTCAATCACATAGCTTTAGTACTAATCTCATTTCTATTTCAAGCTCAACTATTTTCCCCACTAAATCACTTGGGATACTAAAAAATACATGCTCATCGTCATTCACACAATTACGAAGTCAATGCCACATCCTAGATGTGGTCTTACATGAGGTCACCTCTGAGTGCCGATGCCATATCCCAGATATGGTCTTATACTGGATCTCATAGCAATTTTCGATGCCATATCCTGGATATGGTCTTATACGATTTTCATATTCAATGTCAATGCCATATCCCAAATATGGTCTTATACGAGATCTCAATTCAGTGACGAGGCCATGTCCCAGACATAGTCTTACACGGGACCTTATCCATCTCATGTCTCAATGATAATATTCTCACATTTATTATAGTCCAACTAGGACTTCAACATCACAACTTTCATCATTTTTCTCATTCAACACCATTACTCAATTTCATAGAAATATTATGCATCATTAAAATATCAAACATACTAGCGTGATGTTGAATTTATCACATACAAACTTACCTCAGCTTCAAAATAGGCCACTTGCCGATTTAATCCGATACCTTGCCTTTTCCTCGGTCAAGGTTAATCCCTCGTTCTTCTTGATCTATATAATAGCAAATTAGCTCATTTAATAACACATTAATCAACACATTTCATAATCATACTTTGGTAAAATTTCCATTTTTGCCCTTAGAATTTAACAAAATGACCATTTTACCCCTAGGCTCGTAAATCAATTCTAATCAAATTTCTTCTTTTAACGAGCCTAGGTGAACATTTATTTCTCTTATAACAACCCTTGATACTCATTATTACACACATTTACCCCCTTATTACACAACCTTTACAAAAATGTCCTATTAGGTGTTTTCATAGAAACACTCTTCACAAAAGTTGTTTATCTAACCACTAAAACTCCTTTTCTTCCACAAAAATGCAAAAAAAAAAACATAAATGCTCACATGGAAAAACTCTAAACTTTCAACCATTTGGCAAAATAGTCCCCTCTTTAGCTAGCTTAAGCTTTAGGGGTTCCAAAAGTACAAATATTATCAAGAAATAATCACTAAAACCCTTACTTGTAAGGAGAAGAGTTTGCTGAAATTTTTGAGCTTTCAAACCTTTATTTGCTGCTAATTTTTAGTGGAGGAAAGAAGGAGAAAATATGATATCTTTTCTTTCTTTATTTTAATATAAAATCTCAATCTAGTCCACCTAATCCACCTACTTGACCAAATTTTGACCTCTTTTGTCCCTTATGGCCGACCAACCATTATTTAAGGGGCTAATTGCCCTTTAAAGACCTCTAAATAATATTCTATAGCTATTTGGCACCCTTAGCTTGTAAATAAGAACTTTCGTACTTTATACGGTTTAGCATGAAATCGCTAAAATTAAAGCACCAAAATTTTCATGCACCTTTATAATCATGTTATAACTCATAAAATAACATTAAAATAATTTTCTATGACCCCGGATTAGTGGTCTCGAGACCACTATTCTGACTAGCCCTTAAATCAAGCTGTTACGATACCGACGTTTACAATGGCCTGTTTTTTACTACGTAAATCCCTGTGTGCTGATCTTGAAAGTGTTATTGTGAGATTCTGGTGGTAGAAGGATCGTGAAAAAATGGGCATTTATTGGTGTGCTTGGAGGGATCTTTTTATCGTAAAAGAAAATAGAGGTTTGGGTTTTCGAAATCTTGGGCAATTTAATATCGCTTTATTAGCCAAGCAAGGTTGGTGACTCATTAATTTTTCGAATTCTTTATTAGCAAGGGTTTTAAAAGCTAAATACTATCCAAATTTAGACTTTATTAATGCACAGTTAGGGAATTTACCTTTGCTTACCTGGAGGAGCGTTTGGGATCAAAAGGGTTACTGAAAAACGGTTTATGCTAGAGAGTCAGTAGGGGGGATCAAATCTCTATTTGGGATGATCGGTGGGTTCCGGGAGTTGATACAGATAGAACCAATAATAGATCCAACAATGCAGAAATCAAGTTAGTTTCGGACCTAATTGACGCTTCAATTAGAAATTGGAAGATAGATTTAATAGTCAATACCTTTCAAGCAGACATTGCACAGAAGATTTTGCAAATCCCTTTGGCGGAAGCTGAACACGATGATTTTCAAGTCTGGCGAGGAGAACGCTCTAGCGAATTTTCAGTCAGAAGCGCTTACAAATTATTACAAGAGGCTAACTTGGATCCTAGTGCTAATTTAACACAGGTCAAAATTAAAAACTTTTACAAAAAGCTATGGAATTTACATCTTCCTTCAAAAATTACAATCACCGTATGGTGTATTTCCTGGAACTTTATCCCTACTCTAACAAATCTCAGATTCAAAAAAGTGGCTGCAAATGTTTCTTGTCCTAGGTGTCAAAATGCTGAAGAATATAGCAATCATGTTTTTCGAAAATGCCCTACAACAATAAGGTCTGGCAGTTTTTAAATCTATCATGGGTCATTAACAACAATATTTAAAGTTTGTGGGAGTGGCTTACTTGGGTCTTCATCACGGGTAATAGTAAAAAATGCCGACTCCTTTGCTGTTCTTTATGGACAATCTGGAGTTCAAGAAATTAGTTAATACATGAGGGGAAAACCACGTCAGGAAGGGATTTATCGAAAAAAATTGAAAGTTACATGGCAGAGATAGAAGGGCTAGAGGAAAGACCGCTTACCTCAGATGGTGGTAGAAGGCAGACTCAACGCGAAGGGAACACGAGAGTAGCTATTTATTTTGACACAACTTTCGATGGAAGATCTTTTAGATCGGCTTCAGGTTTGGTGGTTTGGGGAGTGATAGGCGAGATTTTAGCCTTGAAGATTGTCCTACATTCAACAATCTCATTTCCGTTCATGGCAAAGGCACATGTAGGTTTACAAGCCGTGAAATTAGGGATCTCAATGGGTTTTAACTCAGTACATATTATAGGGGATTCAAGAATGGTCATTAAGAAATGTAACTCAACAGCATCAGACAAATCAGTCATTGGGGCGGTTATTCGAGACATTCAAAGTACAAAAAAAACCATTTTCAAGAAACCAATTTCCAGTTTATTCAAAGATCAGGAAATGGTTATACCTACGAACTCGCGAAAGAAGCATTAAGAAAAGGAGAAGAACAATACCTAGAGGGAGCAACTATTGTCCACAATCAACGCGAACAAGAGGAAAGATGGCCGAGACACCAAGATTGAAGAGATTTTCTTGGAAGGTCTGCAACAAAAAGAGATAGCATGAAACACCCCAAACCCAGCCCACGAGCTTTGACCAAATTTGGTATGTTCCTCAAGTAAACCGGTTTCAAATTCTTTTGTTACTTAGAGAAAACTTGTGTGATTTTAAAAAAATGTTGTTTTGGGTTGGGCTTGAGTTGGAAACGGATTCGATTTTATATGGAAAACCCTTTTTAATCCTATGTGACAAAACATATAGAGTATATTCAAAAATTAATTACTTAATCTTTAACCTAATAAAAATTTGTAAACATAATAAATAAAAGTAAAAAGAATTAAAGAAATTCAACTATGGCCTTATGGCCTTATTACATCAAATATTTTTCCAAAATAAATTTAAAGTACTTAAAATAAAATAAGTGTCCAAATCATAAATTTCTTGTTGTGCATGGCCATCCCTAAGCTTCTGCCGAGCCCGGTCCATTACTGTTCGTCACCTGAAAATAGTCCCACAACGGGGTGAGTCAACAGACTCAATGTGTACACAACACTAAATCATAACAGAATCAGGCATAACAAATATTACACATTCATGTCATGGCATACAATTGATGATGCATTCCCAAGCCCAAACCTAATAAGCCATCCGCTACACTCCCCCGTACCAACCTGTACACCGCGGGGACTACTAAGTCGACCCTCCTTCCGCTACACTCCATATCGCGGTCTTAGGTCACCGCGTTCGTGGTCTTAGGTCACCACGTTCAGATTACTGTGGTCTTAGGTCACCACATTCAGATATCACGGTCTTAGGTCACCGTGTTCGTGGTCTTAGGTCACCACATTCACTTCCTCTTTCAAAAACAACCCATATGCCCCATATAATAGTAATATGCATAAATATGCCAGAGTTCACGTTCTTATTCTTATTCTCATGTCAAATAACATATTTCAAATTCCTAGTAGGAGTAGGAAACGTACCTGAGTACTTAGTACCATAACATGGTACCTTAATCACTTTCATATTCTTAATATCACATATATTTTTATTAAACATGCCATGACGCATATCAAGAAATAGTGTGGGGTACACACCTGATTCGCTTAGCAATTCCTTGAGATCCCGAAAAGCTTGATCTAGTGCTTAGATCCTTAATCCCTACATTTGATTTATCACTTATTACTTTAATAAAAAGCCATTCGGCCACAATTCCAAATCCTAGTAGGATTAGTATTCTTAAAACTTACCTTTGATGCCGATTTGATGATTATTCAAATCCCGAAATAGATCCTTGCTTTCTTAGTGCTATCGGAAATCCTATAAGCACATGTTAGATTGATTTCTAACACTTAATCATCATTAAATGGCCTATGGCCGAATATCAGATGTCTTGCCTTAATCTTAGAAATCCCGAAATATTCTTCCTTGTAGTCGACAGCTGCCGAAATCCAAAAAGAACCCTTCAAAGTTTCGGCCATGGAATCCTAAAGGAGTTAGATTCCTATATTTCGGCTAAAAAGGAGAGATTGGAAATCAAATAACAGTTGATCTTACCTCTATGGATGAAATCGGCAACACCCTTCCGTCACAACAAAAATTCGGCTTTGGCTTTAGTGAACAATCGGCTAGGTTCTAACAATTACCTAGTTTCGGCTTTTGAAAGAAAACTATGAGAAGAGAAGGGATATGATCTTAAAGAAAATCGGCAAGGGGAACTAAGGGTGAAGAGGAATTCGGCTAGACAAAAGAAAAAGAGGAGAGAAGAGAGGCTAGGGAATTCGGCAGAGAAAGAGGAGGAAGAAAATTGATGAGTAGCCTTATGTTCTTCCTTTTATAGCCGAATTTATCCCTTAGAATCCCTTACTTGGCCACCACTCTTCTTTATTTGATAACTTTATCTCTTTAATAAAAAGATAAATAAAGAATAATCCTTATTATCTCTTAGAAATAATCCAAAACAAAATCCTTTATTTATCTCCTAATTAGCCGAATTTAAAAGAGAATGAAACTCCTCTTTTGCAAGCCTTGTGCCGTCCACCTCTGTGCATCCAGAAGCAAAAATAAAACTTCTTTTATTTGCTTTCCATGTGACTCGAACTCAGGCCCAACACCCTTGCATGTGGCGCCATTTCTAGAGGCCCTAAGTGGCATCTTCAGGCCACTTTTCCAAGCCCGTTTGTGTGTCAAATTTCACATACTTTTTCTCTTAAGACCACCTTGCCTCAGTTTCCTCTTTTAAACTTTAAAACTCGACATTTATAAGTCATTTCTAAGTTTCCAAAAATTTTCGTTTGGCTCTTTAAACTTGACATTTCCTTACATTTCCAAGTTTCCAGAAATGTTCACTTTCCTCTTTTTAATCATTTCCAAATCATTTCCTAGTTTCCAAAAATGTTCACTTTCCATTTTTAAACTTAACATTTCCATACATTTTCAGGTTTCCAAAATGTTCATTTCTAGATCTTTCCATGCATTTCCGGGTTTCCAAAAATATTCAAAATTTATTCATAATACTTAAGACATGTCATTTCGTACAATTAAACCGAAAATGCATAGGCCCTTTTCAGGATGTTACAGTTCTACCCCCTTAAAATAATTTCGTCCTCGAAATTTCCTATCTAAAATAATTGAGGGTATTGCTATCGCATTGTCTCTTCTGGTTCCCACGAAGCTTCTTCCGATCCATGATTGCGCCATGACACTTTGACTAGAGGAACTGACTTCCTCCGTAACACTTTCACATCACGTTCCAATATCTGAATCGGCTCTTCCTCGTAGGATAAGTCTGGGCTTAGTTCCACTTCTTCAATTGGTACCACGTGAGATGGATCCGATCGGTAACGACGTAGCATGGATACATGGAATACGTCGTGCATCTGCTGCAACTCTGGTGGCAACTCCAATTGGTATGCCACTGGCCCAACTCACTTCAGTACTCGATAGGGCCCTATAAACCTTGGGCTTAACTTCCCTTTGCGCCCAAACCTCATTACTTTTTTCCAAGGTGAGACCTTAAGGAATACTTGATCTCCCAATTCAAACTCTATTTCCTTTCGCTTAAGGTCGGCGTACGACTTCTGCCTGTCAGAGGCTTCCTTTAACCGTGCCCTGATTATCTCAACCTTTTCTTCAGTCTCTGCCAGTAACTCTGGACCCAAAACTCGACGTTCTCCTAACTCAGTCCAACAAGTAGGAGTTCTACACTTCCGACCATACAACGCTTCATATGGTGCCATCCGAATGCTAGCCTGATAGCTGTTGTTGTAGGCGAACTCAGCTAAAGGCAAGTAATCTTCCCAACTTCCTCGGAAATCCATCACACAGCCTCTCAACATATCCTCCAACACTTGTATAACTCGCTCAGACTGCCCGTCTGATTGTGGATGAAAAGCCGTAGTGAAGTCCAACTTAGTGCCTAAAGCTTGATGAAGTGCCTTCCAGAATCGAGACGTAAACCTTGGGTCTCTATCGGAGATGATCGATACCGGTACTCCATGTAACCTCACAATCTCTGCCACGTATAATTTGGCCAACTTCTGAAGGGAATAATCCACTCTTACCGGGATGAAGTGCGCGGACTTGGTCAAACGGTCCACTATTACCCATACCGAGTCCTTCTTAATAGGCGTAAGGGGAAGCCCACTAACGAAGTCCATGGTAATTCTCTCCCACTTCCATTGTGGAATCCCGATTGGTTGAAGCAATCCCGATGGAACTTGGTGTTCAGCCTTAACTTGCTGACACGTCAGACATTTTCCCACCAATTCAGTCACTTCCCGCTTAAGATCAGACCACCAAAATTGTTCCCTTAGATCTCTGTACAGCTTAACGCCTCCGGGATGCATGGCATAAGGGCTACTATGCGCCTCCTGAAGAATTCTTTGTCTTAACTCCTCGTCCCTCGGCATACAGACTTTTCCTTTGTAACACAATACGCCTTCATCATTAACGCCATAATCCTTTAACTCTCCGTTCTGTACTTGTTGTAACTTAGCACTCGGATCCTTATCAGCTAACTGTCCCTCTTTCACCTCCTTCAGCCATGTGGGCTTGACTTGCAACTCTGCCAACAGACTTCCATCATCATACAAACTTAAGTGAGCGAACATAGCCCTTAGATCCGACACAACCTTCCGACTTAGGGCATCAGCCACTACATTTGCCTTGCCCGGGTGGTACTCTATCGAGCAATCATAATCCTTCAACAACTCCACCCACCTTCGCTGCCTCAAGTTCAACTCCTTCTGAGTCAACAAATACTTAAGGCTCTTGTGGTCTGTGTAGATTATCGACCTTTCTCCATAAAGATAGTGCCTCCACACCTTAAGAGCGAAAACCACTGCTGCCAATTCCAAGTCATGGGTTGGATAGTTAACCTCATGAGGCCTTAACTGCCGAGACGCATAAGCGACTACTTTTCCATCTTGCATTAGCACACAGCCTAATCCCGTATGCGAAGCGTCACAGTACACCACAAAATCCTTTCCTGCCTCCGGCTGAATTAACACTGGAGCTTCTGTCAACACTTTCTTAAGCCTTTCAAAGCTCTCCTGTTGCTTATTAGTCCATTCAAAGGGTACTTCCTTCCTCAATAACTTTGTCAAAGGCGCGGCTATTGACGAGAACCCTTCCACAAACCTTCTGTAATAGCCTGCCAAACCTAAGAAACTTCGGTTCTCAGCCACGGACCTAGGTGGTTTCCAATCCAACACTGCTTCGATCTTCCTAGGATCCACTCTTATTCCCTCTGCGGATACCACATGTCCTAAGAATGCCACCTCCTTAAGCCAAAATTCACACTTTCTGAATTTGGCATAGAGCTTCTTCTCCCTTAACATTTGCAGCACAACTCGGAGATGCTCATCATGCTCCTCTTCAGACTTAGAGTACACCAAAATATCGTCGATGAACACAACAATGAACCTATCCAAGTAGGGTTGGAAAACTCGGTTCATCATATCCATGAACGCGGCTGGAGCATTCGTCAACCCAAACGGCATTACTACAAACTCGAAATGGCTGTATCTTGTCCTAAAAGCTGTCTGATGGATATCTGCCTCCTTCACCTTCAACTGATGATATCCTGACCTTAAGTCTATCTTCGAGAATACTGCGGCCCCTTTCAACTGATCGAACAAGTCATCGATCCTTGGCAAAGGATACTTGTTCTTAATGGTCAGTTTATTCAACTGACGATAATTTATGCACATCCGCATAGTTCCGTCCTTCTTCTTTACAAACAGGACCGGTGCTCCCCATGGAGACACACTGGGTCGAATGAACCCACGATCCAACAATTCTTGGATTTGAGCCTTGAGCTCAACCAACTCCTTTGGCGCCATTCGATACGGGGCAATTGACACAGGAGCTGTTCTCGGTAGCAAGTCTATTCCAAATTCCACCTCCCTATCTGGGGGTATTCCTGGTAATTCCTCTGGAAATACATCTTCAAAGTCCTTTACCGTTCTAACTCCACTAACACCTTCTTCCTTTCCACCCAACGCACTTACGAAAGCCAAAAACGCCTTGCACCCTTTCTTAACCATTTTCTCAGCCTTCAACGCTGAAACTACGTTAGACAGGTAGTTTCTTCTTTCTCCGATTATTACCACTACTTCATCCTCCAAAGTCCTTAGTTCCATACGTTTAGCCGCACAATTCAACACGGCTCGGTGCTCTACTAGCCAATCCATTCCAAGTATGAGTTCAAACTCCCCAAAGGGTAGTTCCATTAAGCCAGGCCGAAAGTTCACTCCCTGAATCTCTAGGGGTACATTCCGAAATATCCTATCCACCACTACAGTTTGGCCTAATGGGCTCACTACAGTCATCTGCCTATCAGAAAGTTCAGAGTCTAGGCCTAGTGTTTCCACTACACTACATGCAACATAAGAATGGGTCGAGCCCACATCAATAAGAGCAAAATAGGGCTTTCCATAAATAAAGAATGTACCGGTTATAACATCCGGCGCGTCTCCATCTTCCTTCCGGCGAACCGCATAAACCAAACCCGGTTGCCTTGCCTCAGCATTAGCAGCACCTCTGCCCTGCGTTCCACAGCCTCTGCCAGCACCATTACCTCTGTTACTCGAACCACGACCTCGTTGAGGCTGCGGTCCCCCTCTACCAGCCTGATTAACATTCTGAGCTGCTGGTCGGCTTTCATCTAGGTTCTTAGGACAATCCTTGATCACATGGTCCTTGGACCCACATCTAAAACATCCTCCTGTTTTCTTCCAGCACTCTCCTAAGTGCTTCTTTCCACACACATCACAAGGATGATACCGCCCTTCTGAACCAACTTGCTGACCTCGCGGCCCATCAACTCTAGGCTTCTTATGAACCTTTCCAGACGATCCAAAACCTCTTTTGGGCCTATTCCGGTCCATAGCCTGCTTGGTAGAATCCTTGATTCCTTCAGCCACTTTAGCCTTTTCCACCAACGCAGAAAATTCCCGCTCCTGATGCGGTGCTATCAACAATCTCAGGTCATCCCTTAGCCCGTCCTCAAAACGGACACAGCGCTCATGCTCAGTTGCCACTACCCCTCGAGCATACCGGCTCAACATCAGAAATTCAGCCTCATATTCCGCAACAGACTTGTTCCCTTGAACCAGCCCCAGAAAAGCCTTCCTTTGCTCATCAGCATACCTGGTTCCCACATACTTCTTTTGAAATGCTTCCTTAACATATCCCCAGGTCAGATCCTTAGCTGTGGCACCGTCCCGCACAGTTAACCACCATTGATACGCTTCATCGCGTAACAGTGCCACCATTCCTTTCAACTTCTCCTCAGGGGTCAGATCAAGCTCATCCATGATGCACTCAGTTGCTTCCAACCAGTACTCAGCTGTACTGGGTGCCACACCAGATACTCCACGAAACATTTCGGCTCCATTAGCTCGAAGCCGTTCAGGCACAGACTTTCGATTTCCCAAATTTCCTCCTGCACCAGCCACCAACTCCAAAACTCGCAGCACAGCCTGCGACACAGCATCCTCCCCCGTCTGAGCCTGCTGCTCAACACCAACAGCTGGGGGTGGTGGTGGCGGTGGTACCTCATTATCAGACCCTTGACCCGATCTAACGGGTTCTGACCTAGTCATTCTTCCTCTACCGCGTGCACGACGACCACATCCTCTAGAGCTCATTTCAACGTCGAGATCTGATTAAGAAGTTTTATGAATTAGTACTTTTGTTTCACTTGATTACCCGCGAAGAAATTTTATGAAAAGAGTTTTAGAAGTGGTTCTTTCGTATTCATACATGCACACAGTCTTTTCATTCATTCATACATCCATCAAACAATTATGAACTTCCGTTCATTCAGAGAAATGTTGTAATTCGCATTGTTATTGTTTTTCCACTACCTAGGGGTATTTTCGTAATTTGCCCTACAGGGGTATTTTCGTAATTTTTCAGAAGAAAAAGTTCCTCGGTGATTTTGTCAAAAAGTACTTTGGAATTTTTAAAATTTTCGGGCATTTTGCAAAAATTTTGAAATCCGGGGGTATTTCGGTAATTTTGGAGCTCGGGGGTATTTTGGTAATTTTTTCACAAATTGGGGTAAATTTGTAAATTTTTTTTAATAATTCAGAAGTATTTCAAAAGTTGCAAAACTTTGAGGGTTCTTTTTGATAATTTGTTTTCCAAAACGGTGATGTTGCAAAAAATTTAAAAACCAGGGTTATTTTGGTAATTTTGTAAGTCAGGGACAATTTTGTAATTTTCCAAAAATCAAGGTATTTTTGATTGTTTGCAAATTAGGGTTTTTGAACATATAAAATAATGAAATTTTGGCAAAAACTGTTGAGTAGTTGATCATTTTATAAATCGAGGGCATTTTGGTAATTTTACCTCTAAGGGTATTTTTGTAATCAGAAATTTTTCGAATTTTTTTTTCTTTATAGAGATAGTTTTCACAAATTAAAGAAAATATGATTTTTAAGAGTTTTAAAAATTAGGGTTTCCATAAAAACACGGCTAGTTCCCTTTCGGGTTTTAGTCATTGTGTTTAGCCTATGACAGAGTCCTCTTGGTCAGGGTGAACCAAAGCTACGCGCCAGGCAGGATTCAAATGGAGAGGAGGTGAGTCACGGACTGCTTAAATACCAAGCTCCCACTGAAACCATTCCTAGACATGCGCACAGAGGTTGTCACACCCACTGCGACCTTTGGGTTAGGGTGAACCGAAGCTACGCACCAGGTAGGATTCCTGCGAAGAGGAGGTGAGTCACTAGGACTGCTTAAATACCAAGCTCTTCCGGATCCAATCCTAGACATGCGCACAGGGGTTACCACACCCTAACTCAGTGACTTAGCCATAGGTTTGTTTAATGGTCCTTAAGTCTTATGTATTTGTGTTCGAGTAGACTAGTCCTAGAGTTCAAGTTCCTATCATACTATTCTACGTTCCATTCCTTTTCTACCTTTCTATAAATCACATAATCACACAGATGGTTAGGGGTACTTACCTGGTGGACTGCGGGTCGGAGACTTAGGTGCCATGCCAGAAAAACCTGCTTATTTCATAAAATACTTTCATAAAGCTTACTTGGCTCGATTTGAAAACGTTTTGGGCCTTAGCCCACAGGCCGAGAGTTTTAAAACTGGGCTCTGATACCAAACTGAAACATCCCAAACCCGGCCCACGAGCTTTGACCAGATTTGGTATGTTCCTCAAGTAAATCGGTTTCAAATTCTTTTGTTACTTAGAGAAAACTTGTGTGATTTTAAAAAAATGTTGTTTTGGGTTGGGCTTGAGTTGGAAACGGATTCGATTTTATATGGAAAATCCTTTTTAATCCTATGTGACAAAACATATAGAGTATATTCAAAAATTAATTACTTAATCTTTAACCTAATAAAAATTTGTAAACATAATAAATAAAAGTAAAAAGAATTAAAGAAATTCAACTATGGCCTTATGGCCTTATTACATCAAATATTTTCCCAAAATAAATTTAAAGTACTTAAAATAAAATAAGTGTCCAAATCAAAAATTTCTTGTTGTGCATGGCCATCCCTAAGCTTCTGCCGAGCCCGGTCCATTACTGTTCGTCACCTGAAAATAGTCCCACAACGGGGTGAGTCAACAGACTCAATGTGTACACAACACTAAATCATAACAGAATCAGGCATAACAAATATTACACATTCATATCATGGCATACAATTGATGATGCATTCCCAAGCCCAAACCTAATAAGCCATCCGCTACACTCCCCCGTACCAACCTGTACACCGCGGGGACTACTAAGTCGACCCTCCTTCCGCTACACTCCATATCGCGGTCTTAGGTCACCGCGTTCGTGGTCTTAGGTCACCACGTTCAGATTACTGTGGTCTTAGGTCACCACATTCAGATATCACGGTCTTAGGTCACCGTGTTCGTGGTCTTAGGTCACCACATTCACTTCCCCTTTCAAAAACAACCCATATGCCCCATATAATAGTAATATGCATAAATATGCCAGAGTTCACGTTCTTATTCTTATTCTCATGTTAAATAACATATTTCAAATTCCTAGTAGGAGTAGGAAACGTACCTGAGTACTTAGTACCATAACATGGTACCTTAACCACTTTCATATTCTTAATATCACATATATTTTTATTAAACATGCCATGACGCATATCAAGAAATAGTGTGGGGTACACACCTGATTCGCTTAGCAATTCCTTGAGATCCCGAAAAGCTTGATCTAGTGCTTAGATCCTTAATCCCTACATTTGATTTATCACTTATTACTTTAATAAAAAGCCATTCGGCCACAATTCCAAATCCTAGTAGGATTAGTATTCTTAAAACTTACCTTTGATGCCGATTTGATGATTATTCAAATCCCGAAATAGATCCTTGCTTTCTTAGTGCTATCGGAAATCCTATAAGCACATGTTAGATTGATTTCTAACACTTAATCATCATTAAATGGCCTATGGCCGAATATCAGATGTCTTACCTTAATCTTAGAAATCCCGAAATATTCTTCCTTGTAGTCAACAGCTGCTGAAATCCAAAAAGAACCCTTCAAAGTTTCGGCCATGGAATCCTAAAGGAGTTAGATTCCTATATTTCGGCTAAAAGGGAGAGATTGGAAATCAAATAACAGTTGATCTTACCTCTATGGATGAAATCGGCAACACCCTTCTGTCACAACAAAAATTCGGCTTTGGCTTTAGTGAACAATCGGCTAGGTTCTAACAATTACCTAGTTTCGGCTTTTGAAAGAAAACTATGAGAAGAGAAGGGATATGATCTTAAAGAAAATCGGCAAGGGGAACTAAGGGTGAAGAGGAATTCGGCTAGACAAAAGAAAAAGAGGAGAGAAGAGAGGCTAGGGAATTCGACAGAGAAAGAGGAGGAAGAAAATTGATGAGTAGCCCTATGTTCTTCCTTTTATAGCCGAATTTATCCCTTAGAATCCCTTACTTGGCCACCACTCTTCTTTATCTGATAACTTTATCTCTTTAATAAAAAGATAAATAAAGAATAATCCTTATTATCTCTTAGAAATAATCCAAAACAAAATCCTTTATTTATCTCCTAATTAGCCGAATTTAAAAGAGAATGAAACTCCTCTTTTGCAAGCCTTGTGTCGTCCACCTCTGTGCATCCAGAAGCAAAAATAAAACTTATTTTCTTTGCTTCCCATGTGACTCGAACTCAGGCCCAACACCCTTGCATGTGGCGCCATTTCTAGAGGCCCTAAGTGGCATCTTCAGGCCACTTTTCCAAGCCCGTTTGTGTGTCAAATTTCACATACTTTTTCTCTTAAGACCACCTTGCCTCAGTTTCCTCTTTTAAACTTTAAAACTCGACATTTCTAAGTCATTTCTAAGTTTCCAAAAATTTTCGTTTGGCTCTTTAAACTTGACATTTCCTTACATTTCCAAGTTTCCAGAAATGTTCACTTTCCTCTTTTGAATCATTTCCAAATCATTTCCTAGTTTCCAAAAATGTTCACTTTCCATTTTTAAACTTAACATTTCCATATATTTTCAGGTTTCCAAAATGTTCATTTCTAGATCTTTTCCATACATTTCCGGGTTTCCAAAAATATTCAAAATTTATTCATAATACTTAAGATATGTCATTTCATACAATTAAACCGAAAATGCATAGGCCCTTTTCAGGATGTTACATAGCAGGAAATGGAAGATTTTTTTGAAACTAGCTATCGATTGAAGTGCTCGTATAGAGATCTGAAAAGACAACAATTAATGGGGAGACCAGCTGTTGAAAGTGATTGGATTAGGTTCCCGTTTTTTAATTTTGTTTCTTACTTTTTGTTCTTTGGGCTGTTTATTTTATATTTTGGGCCCGCATTTGCATTTTATTCGATCCTTTTTCTTAGGTCTCAGTCCAATGTTTTCAAGAAATTGTTTTCATTTTACTATTTGTTTCTAATTAATAAAATCCAGTCGAATTATTAAAAAAAACTCTTTAAATTTAAAAATGAATAATTTAAAAAATCATTATAAATATATATATTCTTAAAAGTATGAAAAATAAAAATTTTCAAAAATTCAAACAAGGTGTTATGTAATCTATGAATGGTAATAAAATCTCTCTAAACTTTGAGTTATTTGTTCTGTCCATATTAAATAAAATTTGAACAAATTATTATTATTATTTTAAATCATATTAATTATATATATAAAAATATTTGAATGTAAATTTAATTATAAAGTATATAAAATATTATTATAACATAGTTTTTAAATAATGATACAAACTGTGATCAATTTATATTAAATTTAATAAATTTTTGTTTAAAATACACTCTATTAAAAGAAGGTTAAATTCTAAGGATAGTCCCCATACCTATCTCTAGTAGTAATGTCACTAAATGAGTAAGTTTTGTTTTTTTTTTATCTTTAATTTGTTGAAACTTTTTTTAATAATTAAATCAAAAATAAAAAAAAGAGTAGGGGTCAAATTGAAAAAAATTGTAAAGGTTGAGGAGCTAAATTTGGGATTGTACCTAATCTTTTAACAGAATTATCAGAGAAAGTTAACAGAAGGATTGAAAATGGGTAATTTGAAAAGTAGAGGGATCAATTTTGAGAAAATAAAAGTAGAGGGACTAAGTAACATGTAACATCCTAGATTAGGGGTTATGCGTTCGTGCGTAATTCATGAGATAGTGGGCTCAATGGGTGTGTTGGATGTGTTCTGAGGAGTTTTAGGAACCCTAAGATATGAGGGAATGCATTGGAAATGATTTAGAAATGTTAAGTTTCAAAAGAGGAAAGTGAACATTTTTGGAAATGTCTTGTATTGGAAATGTAAGGAAATGTCCTGTCTTGGAAATGTAGGGAAATGTGTTGGAAATGTAAGGAAATGTCTTGTTTTGGAAATGTAGGGAAATGTGTTGGAAATGTGAGGAAATGTCCTGGAAATGTAAGGAAATGATTTAGAAATGTTGAGTTTAAAGGAGGCAAACAAACATTTTTGGAAACTTGGAAATGTAAGGAAATAATAAGTTTTAAAGTTTAAAAATAGGAAATTAAGGCAAGGTGGCCTTAAGAAAATTTATGGAGGAAATATGACATGAAATTGGGCTTGTAAAAGTGGCCTGGAAATGCCACTTAAAGGCTTACATGTGACGCCACCTACATGTGCAATTGGGCCAGGGTTCGAATCACTTAGGAAGCAGAAGAAAGCTTTTATTTTTGCGGCAACAAGAGGAAGAGATGGACGGCTTGGGGAGTCTTTGGGAGGAGTTTAAGATGAGGTTTTATTCTTATTAAAATTCGGCTAAAAGGGGTGATAAATGTGGATATCATTTCTTTTATTTTGATAGATAAGGAGGAGATAAAAGAGGATTATTATTAGTATTATTTTTATTAGGAGATAAGAGATAAATATTGGATTAAGTTTTGTTGATAATTAAAGTGATAAATCAAGGGATAAAGTTATCAAAATAGAAGAGTGGTGGCCAAGTAAGGGACTCTAGCCTAGTAATTTCGGCTATAAAAGGAAAAGAGAGGCCATTCTGCATTATTTTCTGTTCTTTGGAAGCCTCTATCGAATTCTCTTCACCAAATCTTCTTCTTCTTTTATTTTTGCCAAGCCAAAATACCTTGTGTTCTAGCCGAATCCTCCATCTTTATTCTTCCTTCTCTTTTCTTTCTAATCCCTCCAAAAGCCGAAAGTTGTGAGAGCATCATTTAGCCATAGCCGAATCTCTGAAGGTTGAAGTGAAGGTACAATCGATTTCTCCAAATAAGGGTAAGATCTAGATTCGGTTTCCTTTCTTTCCTTTCTAAGCCTGTCGAAATTCAGGGACTAATCCCTCATATTGTGTTTTGGTCGAAACTATGGAAGGGAATTTCGGGATTTAGGTGGTGTCGATTAGAGAAGGAGTTCTCCGGGATTTCAACATTCAAGGTAAGCGAATATAAGATGCGACCATAGGGTTTTCGACAGCATTAAGGAAGCAAAGGTCAATTTCGGGATTTAAGATTTGGAAGGTAAGCATCTATGTATATTCAGCTAAGGCCTAGATTAGTATTTAGATCTGTTCTTTAAATGTTCAAGAGCCGAAAACTAACCAAGTTAATTGATTCAATGCCTAGCCGAATACAGGGAGGAATAAAGCAAAGATTTCGGGATTTGTTGGTGTCCCAATCGGCAACAAGGTAGGTATTAAGTGTACAAATCCTACTAGGATTTGGTTTTATAGCCGAATAGGCTTTATGCTAATATATTAAGGTTGGCCGAATGTAGGAATTGAGATCTAAGGCATTAGATCAAGCTTTTCGGGATTTAAGTGAACTGCTAAGCGAATCAGGTGTGTACCCTACCCTAAGCTTTAATATGTTCATGGCTATGTTTTAAATTAAATGTGTTATTAAGAATGTGAAAATATGGCTAAAGTACCATGCAATGGTACAAAGTACTCAGGTACGTTTCCTACTCCTACTAGGATTATGAATATATGTTATTTGTAACATGTGAAAAAGTGATAAGAATGTGAATTAAGGCATGATGTGCATGATATGTATGATATGGGGCATTCGGGTTATATGAAAAGGGGAAGTGAATGTGGTGACCTAAGACCACGATATCTGAATGTGGTGACCTAAGACCACGAAATCTAAATGCGGTGACCTAAGACCGCGATAATCTGAATGTGGTGACCTAAGACCACGAAATCTGAATGTGGTGACCTAAGACCACGAATTTTATAAGGGCGATGAGCACGTCGACTGCAGCGACTGCCTTCGATGGAGTGTAGCGGAAGGAGGGTCGACTTAGTAGTCCCCACGGTGTACAGGTTGGTACGGGGAAGTGTAGCGGATGGCTAACTAGGTTTGGGTTCGGGTTGCATCATTGTTTTTACCTGCTATATGAATATGTATGTGATATGATAACGCATGCCTGAAATGTTAATTCTTAGTGTTGTGTACACATTGAGTCTGTTTGACTCACCCTGTTGGGGAATATTCTTCAGGTGATGAGCAGTAATGGACCGGGTCGGCAGGAGCTCAAAGGTGGCCATGCACAGTAAGGAATTTAATTAATTTGGATTTTTGTTTTATTATGTACTTTAATTTAATTTTGGGAATTATTTTGATGTAATCAGGCCATAGTGAATTATTTTATTTCTGTTTTATTTACTATGTTACGAAATTTTAATTATTAAAGATTAAGTCAATTTATTTTAATATAAACCTTAATTATTTGTCACCTGAAATAAATGGGTTTTCAATATAAAATAAACTCTTTTTCAACTCAAGCCCAACCCAAAACAAACTTTCTTTCAAAACACACAAGTTTTCCTAAGTAACAAAAGAATTTTGAACCGGTTTTCTTCGAGGAACATACCAGATCCGGTCAGGGCTCGTGGGCCGGGTTTGGGGTGTTTCATAACACCCCTCACCTTATCAACGAATGGTATGAATGGAAGATGCTACTAGAGTACTAAACGACAAATACTTTTGGTTTAATTAAGAAATTTGAAACTTGAAAACTTTTTTATAAAGTCATAGAAAATATTCAAATTCTATTTAAAATGAGGTTTATGCTTTTCATAACAAAGTCCAAAAATTCTATAGTGACAATTAAAATAATAGAACTAAGAAATTTGTAAAATATAAGAATGTTACTTAATTTGTTAAAGGTTACTCAAATTCTTAAATGCACTTTTAAGAAATTAAGTAAAAACATCAAGTTACCGCTTAGGTGGCCAAAGTTCTCGCCTAGGCGGTAACTGGAGTTATTAGTTTTTTTCCCCTAGAGATCTACCCAGGCAGCTCGAGCTACTGCTCAAGTGGTAATGTAGTGAATATTAACTTCGTTAAGTTGCTGCCTAGGCAGCACAAGTTGCCACTTAGGTGGTACTGTAACCATTCATAATTTCATACTTTCACAAACATTACTAGATCATCTCAATGAGTTTCAAAACACTATAAATCAATTACTAAGCTCATTTAAACTCAAAATACACAATATACATGCACTTGAGATAAATGGTGGAATAAAATTACTATAAGAAAACTGAAGGAAATTCAAGTTACAAATTGATTTTTCAAATATTATTCAAAATTAGGTCCCTATGTACATGTTGAAATTCTTATACCATAACAAACAATATAAATATATAACATGTAATGCCCTTAACTTGGTCTGATTCATTGGGTCTAGATTTTGAGTGTTACCACACATTTCACTTAACCAATTATTAAAACAATTTATAAAATTCCATTTCTCTAATTATTTTATATAACAATTCCACTGAAAAATTTAACATATGAAAATAAAGGAAGTGTCATACAGTAACCAGTTACATTAAATTTGATATAGATCATTATAAAATAGAAGTTTGTTTAAAAATCAAACTCAAAAGGCATATTCCTAGACTACGACACAAATTTACTGTATGCATAATAGCCCAATTCGCCAAAATTTAGGTGCACATCTGGCGTCATCCCTCTGGCGTAAACTCTTCCCGAATACTTGAGACACAATAACAAACCTTGTAAGCATCAAAACACTAAGTGAGCTTTACTACAAAAATACCTTAATGAATACTTTGCATTCTTGTATGAGCCACTATGCCCAACCATTCTTCTAAACCATTTATTACAGGGAATACCACTACAGTTTTGTCCACACATGTATGCCAAATATCATACTATTTAAAATACCAATTCTAACTAATTTGGCTTCTGAAGATTCTTTAACCCATTACTTGATTTTCCTTGTTACTTAAGTACTACTCTAGAAAATATACCTTCAAAATCAGTTTCATATGTATTAGATTTTAATATTTAAGCTATGCTCTAATCAATTGTTTCTAGACATGGTCTACAGGCGATTACAGCACATTTGGCGATTACTCACCTAGAACTAATTACCACAAACTCTTATTCAAATCATCCTTTATTTCACTATCACACAAATCCACACTTATGATGTACTACATATATCAATTAGAAGAGTTCCACATCAATTTCATTCAAAACCACAGATATTCAGAATACCCATAGTCCAACTTTTTTAGGATTTCAGGATAAGTCCTTAAATCCCAAACAGAACCTCGATATGATAGATTCCAAGAACTCTGATTCAATCATTTCATAACCCAAATGAATTAATAATGATAGATCCTTAAATTCTCACATGGATGCAATTATATATAAACCCAACCTTTTCAAATCATCATGGTGGATACCTTTATCATCATGCAGAAACATAATTGTTTTCAATAACTTATTCCATTAATTCACAGATCTCACTCAACCTTTAACCTTGAGCATAACAATACTTGATCCCAGTCACACTTATTTTAGAACAAACAGATTTATCCACAACTCACCATAGAAACAAAGATACAAGTCTTGCAAATATACATAACAGATCACGCCATAAGAGCCAAATAGAACACACCATAAAGCCATCACATAAAATTCCCCATAGAGGCGTTGTACAGAATCTCGTGTTTACTGTCCCGGCGGACTTCACATATGGTGCCATGGTTTATTCTTCATGGACTTATATAGAGGCTTATGTATCGTGATCTGCCATTTCGATTTACACATTATCGAAGGCTACCCATGAACATACATACATACATATTATATCATGCAATGGGTCTTAACCACATGGTCTATCTCATGTTCATGTATCGTGTTCTACCTTTCCAATTTCATCTTACTACAGGCTATACCATAAATGGTTCTAAATTATACTAAGTTGCCACGAGTCTCTACCTCATGGTCTTACACTCATTTTTAATTCGTGATATGCTAGTGTAATAGCCCGATTTCGGGGCTAGTCAGAACATTGGTTTCGAAACCGCTAATCCGAGGTTGGAGAAATTATTTTTAATATTATTTTATGGGTTATAGCATGATTATATGAGTGTATGAAAATTTTGGTGCATTAATTTTAGTGATTTCATGCTTAATTTTGAAAAAGGACTCAATCGCATAAAGAGCGAAAGTTTTGATTTACAAGCTAAAGGTGTCAAATAGCTATTGAATATTAAATTGGAGGTCCTTAATGTGTAATTAGGACTTATTTAGGGTGATGGCCGGCCATAGGGACAAAGAGATGACTTGGTCAATGGTTAGGTGCAGTATTAGGTGACTTAATTGAGTAATAAAATAAAATAAAGAAAAGCTATCATCTTTCCATCTTCTTCTTATTCTTCCATCAAAAATATCAACAAGAATAGGGGTTCGAAGACTTGAAATTTTCAGCAACTTAGACTCCTTACAAGTAAGCGATTTTGATGATCATTCTTGATGATTTTTTTACTTTTGGGACCCTTGTAGCATAATCTAGCTAATGAGGGGACTATTTTGCAAAATGATTGAGAGTCTAGGGTTTTTCCATGTGAGAATTTATGTGTTTACTGAAATTTTATGGAAGAAAATGAATCTTAGTGGTTTAATGAACAACTTTTGTGAAAGGATTTTGCATTAAAACTCCTAATAGGACTATTTTGTAAAAGTTGTAAAATGGATAGTAAATGTGTGAAATAATTCAAATTTTGAGTTGCTATAAGAGAGAATATGAATCGGCTAGGCTTGGGTGTGTGAAAAATGAACATATTTTATTTTACGAGCTTAAGGGCAAAATTGTAGTTTTGTGAAAGTCTAGGGGCAAAACGATAATTTTGCCAAAATAAGAATTGTTGGAGTGATTTGATTAATGTGGTCATTTAATAAGCTAAATATATATCATTATAGATCAAGAAGAACGTGGAATCAACCTTGACCGAGGAAAAGGCAAGGTTTCAGACTAAACTCCAAATTGACATATTTTTGTATCGAGGTAAATTTATATGTAAATAATACATCCTTCTTACTTATGTTATTACATATTAATGCATTGTGTGAAATGTGAATGAATATCATTGATATCTATTAAAATGATAGAAAGTGAGGAAATTCTCGGATGAACCTTCAGAGTAGGAAAAAGGATACGGATAAGCATCCGTGAATAAGTAATTGTTAGTGGGCTGTGTGTGATACCACCGTGGATATGTGATTATTGGTGGGCTGTGTGTGATACCACCGTGTTATTTATTAATGTTGGGCTGTGTGCGAAACCACCGTGTATCTGATATTATTCCGAAGTTTTCATCGAGAAACTTTGACTAAGTGAAATTACGTGTGGCTATGTGGTGATAAGTGCAGAGTATAAGTGGATGTAAATGTAAGCAATGTTTATGATATGTATTTGGAATGTGGTAAGATTTGAAATGAGTAAGCATAACTATGAAGATCTAAATTGTTTTTGATTGATAAGTATGTGGTATGATGTTTATTGTTTACATATACACTTACTAAGCTTAAAGCTTACTCCCTTCTCTTTTTCCCTTATTTTATAGTGTCAAGAAACCAGCTCGGGATACGGAGACCGTCCGAGGATCACCCACACTATCCACACATTTTGGTATAATGAGATTTACTTTGAATTATGGCATGTATAGGGACTTGATCTTTTTGGTTATATATCATATTGGTTTAGCCGAATGTGTTGGCTTAGGATGATTTGATTCTTTTTGTAAAGGACCACAGTTGATGGCTATTTCTTATTAATATATGGAAATGATGATGTTTCTCATGAATGTGCAAATTGTATGGTTGAGCAATTGGTATATCCTTATGCATGAATGAATAGGTTGCTTGATGTGGTATATGTTTGGGTGGCAAAATGGCTTGGTAAATAGCCTTGTTATTGTTCACACGGGTAGACACACGGTCGTGTGTCTGGGCCGTGTGTGACACACGGTCTGCCCCATGGGCTTGTAGTTCAGCCATGTGTCCCCTTGCATCCTAGGTTGGCAAAACAGAATGCCCAGTAGTAACCACACAGGCTGAGGCACAGTCGTGTGTCTCAACCGTGTGGAAGACATGGCCATAGGACATGGGCATGTGCCCAGGCCGTACGAAGTTTGCACTTGAATTTAGGAATTTAATTTGCCACACGGTCTAAGGACACGGGCGTGTGCCTTGGCCGTGTGACCATATTGGGTTGATGACGTCAGAAACAGAATGTCAAGGTTTTTACACAAGGGCCAGGACACGGGCATGTCATGGCCATGTGAGGGACGTGAGCCATGGACACAGGCTTGTGTCAGGCCGTGTGAAAACCCTGTAGGCTCGAATTTGAGAAATAAATCCACACGGGTGTGGGACACGGGTGTGTCCTTATATGCTTAGGCCGTGTGAATTACACGATCTCTCAACATGGCCATGTTACCAAGTCACACGGGCATGTTGCCTTTCCATACGGGCTTGTGCCCTTGTTTTTAGTGATATTTTCCAACGCTTTCCAAAGAACTTGATTTGATCCCGAAACAGTTCTAAGATGTGTTTTGGGCCTTGTAGGCCCAGATTATGGATGATTAGAGGAAGTTTGAAAATTTTTAAATTTTGAACGGATTTTTATGACCCGATAATGCATGTTAGTATGTGTTTTGAGTTAGATAACATCTCGTACCCTGTTTCAGCGCTAAACACGGGTAAGGGATGTTATAGCTAGTTTGGTTAGCATTATAACTACCCTACAAGAGGCTTTACATTGAAACATTTCTCTTTACCTACTGACCTGGATGTGATTGTAACATCCTGAATCCTGAGGGATATGCATTTAATACATGTTGTGTGTGTGTATGCTGTGTTTGTGCACTATTTTAGTGTGTTTGGGGGTCCAGGAAAGGCTCGGGGATAAACTAAAGCCTGGTCAAAATTTTAGTTTTTGGGCACTTTCAGGGGAGAGTTGACTGAAGTAGGATTTAAGGATTTTTTTTGCTTGTGTTTGTTGACACAAGTGGAAGTGTGGTGTAGTGGCAAGGTAACGCCACATAGAGTGTAGGTAGGTGACGCCACAAGAAGGCAAGGAGGGAGCTGGTTCAAGTCACACGATCTGCTTTTTGGAGTCCTTTTTGGCATCAAGGGGAGTAGTGTTGGATGTCAGCTAGGAACCTTGAAGAGTGGAGGCTGAACAAGTCAAATAATTTGAAAGGGTGGCCATGAGTGAAAGGTGGAGTTTGAATTTTTCAAACTCATTTGAATGGGTGAACAAGAGTGAAGATAGGAGAAAATTTGGGAAGTTGATGTTGGTGAGGTTGTTGGCCAAATATTGCTTGAAGGTTGGAAGGGGGAAGGTTCGGTTTTGAGCTAGGAGCGTGTGAGCCAAATTTTGAAGCTAGTAGCTCTAGGTCCCTCACTTAGTTGTGGTTCAATTGGGTTATGAGGTACCTTGGGTGTGCCGAATTTTTCCCTTAGAGTCATAGGGGGTTTAAGGAGGGTAAAACGTTGTGAAAACATTCTTTTCCTCTCCTTTTTGTTTTGTATCTTTTCTTCACTCCTTGAGAAACCAAAAATCGAAGCTCACATTTGCCTCTCCTCTTCACATCTTTCTTCTTTGTTTGCCGCAACTCCCATGAACATTTGCTTTGTTTTCAATTGGTAAGAACCCAAACTTGTAGTACCCTTCTCATTCTTCTCTTTTCTTCTCTCTTCGTGGCATTACACTTTCTCCAATCATTTCTTCAAAAGCCGAACCCAACACTCTTCCTTTTTATCTCTTTCTCTTATCTCTTTTGTTCATATTTTGATCACACCTCTAAACCCCTTAATCGAAACTTCTCAACTTCAATATCACCCCATTATTTTCTTCCTCAATTGCTCTTCATAGCCAAACCCATATTTTAATACTCTTATTTGGGAACCTCTCTTTTATTTGTCAAAAGCCAAAATCCACTTCTTCCCTCAATTTTCTCAAGCGGATTCTTCTGAGTGGGGACGGGGCTTGGTTTTGTTTCTTCTACACTTGGACAATGTTTGAAGTGTCTTAGGGGACGAACGGATTCGACCAATCAGGGGACTTCAGTGCTCTATCAATCTAAGGGTAGTAGCCCCCGGATTTGTGTCGATTTAGGTAAGAAAATCTTCACATCTTGAGTGTCCATTCTTATCTTCTCTATTCCAATGACTTAACTCGGTCTTCTGACCAAGATCATTTTATGGAATCGAATACCAATCAGGCAAAGGAAGGGGTTGGACCTATAAACCCAGCCCCTAAGTTTAAGAGACGCGCGGTGTCTGCTGTTCGAGATTGGCCACCGGGTTGTGGATCGGCTTCAGAATAGGATAGTAGGCAGATAGTAGTAGTTCCTGCTAGCGATAGTGTCGATGTAGAGAGTATTATTCTGCGTGTTATCAGGTGTGTAAAACTCCACACACTCTATCTTATCTGTAATATTAATTGTGTGGGCTGAAAAGCCGGAAATGGCTGCGTAGACAGTCGTGATACCCGTATGGGTAAGGCTAGGGATGCCAGGTACGTGACTGTATCGTTTTCCTTGCATGGATGGATGTATGTGGCAATCTTTTAAATTGTGGATAGCATGTTGCGTTCGTTATGATAGATATATTAATGTTGCGTTCATTATAATATGCATGTTATACATGGGATGGGACATGGTATTGAAGGGGAAGTGCCTGATTATGTGGTCACATAGTGATCGGTGGTTAGGCCACGTTGTATTAATTGGTCACATTGTGATCGGTGGTTAAGCCACGTTGTATTAATTTGGTCACCTAGTGATCGGTATTATGACTGACAGTATGTCTGTCAAAATGGCCTGTAGCGGATGGAGGGTTGATTGTAGAAATCCCCACAGTGTGATTGGCTGGTACGGGTTGGCGTGTAGAGGATGGAAAAACTAGGTTTGGGCTGGGATCTGATGCATTCACTCATTTTTATGTCATCTTGCGTGGGCTAAGGCCTAATATGCGATTGTGGGCCTCGAGCCGTTTGTGTGTTATAGGGGATTTACACACTGAGTCTCGGTGACTCACCCCCTTTGCTTAACCTTTCAGGTAATCAGTAGACCGTGGATATGAGAGCCGAGGCGGACTCGTGGAGGCCATGAAGACTTTATTTTTTGTAAAATTTTCCTGCTTTACTTAAATTTTAATTGAGGATTTTTGATGTGTAATAAGGCCTTCCTAAATTGATATTTGGTTTTATTTTATTTACTTATCAGATATTTGGAAAAACGGCTCTGTGCAACTTAATCACAAAATACTAAACGGGGTTTTCTAAATACAAGTAATTCAAACATAGTTTTCTTTCAAGTATCACTGAGCTCATCGAATATTCGATTAATACAAATTGAAATTTTTCTTAATCTAACAAATCACTGTTTCCAAGACATCGCCTTAATCGAGAAGTTTTCAAATCTACGATTTTTTCTAAATTAAACAAATTTTCATTTTTTTACTTCATCCTTTAACATGCCAGATCTGGTCATAACGTTTAGGCTGGGTTTGAGGTGTTACAATTTTGGTATCAGAGCCAGGTTGCAAAACTCAGGCTGTGAATTGGGTTCATCAATATTTTAAAACGTCAGTTTAAATGAATTTTTCTAAAAAATGTTTGATTGAAATATGGCATCCGAGTCTACCGGCACCCGATCCACACAGGTAAGTATTCTAACTTCTTGTTATGTATGCATGAAATGCTTATTTGATGAAAGGATGTGATTACTAGCTCTAGTAGATCTAAACTTTAGAGACTGAAACCTCTAGGTCGAGATATGATTTTGCGAGAATTACCCTTTAAAAATTACTCCTCATAAGACTGCTCGGTATTAATCAGTGAAAGATACTAACTCATAAAACTTTTAATCAGATTAAAACGCGACAGTAGTCATGAGTACTGGGGGATGTGGACGTAATGTGCGTGGACGTGGTAGAGGCAGGGTTGCTGTGTCGGAATCAGTAGGGTTTGGACATGGGTCAGGAAATGGGGTGCCACTACCGCCAGCTGCGGAAGTAGATTTTCAGGACCAAACGGGCGGAGACGATGCGGTGTCTCAGGCGATATTACGGGATTTGGAGAGAGTTGCTGGGGCAGGCTTGGGTACAGGGGCTCAGAAATCAGTGTCGGAACGACTTCGAGCTAATGGTGCGGAAATGTTTAGGGGTGTTTCCGGCGTAGCTCCTAATGCAGCGGAGTACTGGCTGGAGGCCGTTGAGCGCATAATGGATGATCTCAACTTCACGGAGGAGGAAAAGTTGAAAAGAGTTGTGTCTTTTCTTCGGGAGGAGGCGTATCAATGGTGGCTTACGGTTAGCGATGGTACAGTGGCTGACCGCATTAACTGGGATTTCTTCAAGTCGGCATTCCAGAGTAAGTACATCGAATCGAGTTATGTGGATGCGCAGCGTAGGGCATTTCTGAATTTGGTTCAGGGGAACAAATCGATGGCTGAGTATGAGGCGAAATTCTTACGCCTTGGTCGTTATGCCCGGGGGATAGTGGCCACAGACCATGAGCGTTGTGTTCGGTTTGAAGATGGTCTGAGGGGTGATTTGCGAGTGCTGATAGCTCCAGAGTGAGAAAAGGGCATTTGTTGTCTTAGTGGATAAGGCTAAGATAGCCGAGGAGGTGAAGCGATCCGAAAAGCATAATCAGGATAGAGATAGAAGTGGGAATAAAAGGAATTATGGATTGTCAGGGCCAACTGGGCATTTTCAGAAAAGTCCTCGGTTGGACGGGCCAAGTCGGGTTGTGAGACCTGTTATTGATAATCAGCCTCAGAGGTGTGCTCGATGTGGTAAATTTCATTTGGGCGAGTGTTGGACAGGTAACAGAAGATGCTTCAGGTGTGGGTCTACTGATCATCAGGTTAGAGACTGTCCACAGGAACGGGGTGGTGCAGGGCCAGTTGGTCAGGGTTATGCTCAGCCGGGTAGAGGTGGTCAGCAACCGCAGAGAGGTCGTGGTCTAGCCAAAGGAGGTAATAGTTTTGGTCGGGGCCGTGGAACACAAGACAGAGGTGCCGGGAACACTGATGCAAGACAGCCGGGGTTAGTGTATGCAGCTAGACGCCGAGAGGAGGGTGATGCACCGGACGTCGTAACCGATACGTTTCTTATTTATGGGTTGACTTATACTGCTTTGATTGATATTGGGTCGACACATTCTTATGTTGCTAGTGTGGTATCTAAAACTTTTAGTATAGACTCTGAGATATCTTCTAGGGAGATGACTGTAATTAGCCTGCTAGGACAATTTGTAGTGGTGAGCAAACTTTATAGGGATGTACCCCTAGAAGTTCAAGGGGTAGTTTTTCTGGCTGATCTGATGGAACTGCCGTTCAGGGAATTCGATTTGATCTTAGGCATGGACTGGTTAGTGAAGTATCGAGCAAGCTTGGACTGTGCAGCCAAGCGCATGGTGTTAAGAACTCTCGAGGGTGAAGAGGTGGCGATAATAGGAGAAAGGAGGAACTACTTGTCTAATGTGGTGTCCGCTCTAAAGGCTGAAAGAATGGTGAGGAAAGGGTGTGAGGCATTCATAACTTTTGTTCGGGCTCTGGAAGCCAAGGAGTTAACCATAAGAGATGTTAGAATGGTGAAGGAATTTTCTGATGTTTTTCCAGAGGAGCTTCCGGGATTACCTCCGGATTGCGAAGTGGAGTTTGGTATTGATCTGCTGCCGGGAACAGTGCCAATGTCTATTGCCCCATACAGAATGGCGTCGAAGGAGTTAGTGGAACTGAAAGTGCAGATTCAAGAATTGTTGGACCGGGGTTTTATCCGACCGAGTGTATCACTTTGGGGAGCGCCAGTGCTATTGTTAAGAAGAAGGATGGATCAATGCGTATGTGCATTGACTACCGTCAGTTGAACAAGTTGACGATCAAGAACAGATACCCGTTGCCGAGGATTGACGACTTGTTCGATCAATTGAAGGGGGATTTAGTTTTCTCGAAGATAGATTTGAGGTCAGGATATCATCAGCTTAAGGTCAAGGAAGCGAATATCCATAAGATGGCTTTCAGGACTCGCTATGGTCATTTCGAATTCTTGGTGATGCTGTTTGGGTTGACCAATGCACCAGCAGAGTTCATGGACATGATGAACCGAGTATTCCAACCCTACCTGGATCGGTTCGTTGTGGTATTCATAGATGACATCTTGGTTTATTCAAGATCGGAGGAAGAGCATGATTCGCATCTTCGGGTGGTTTTACAAATTCTGAAGGAGAAGCAATTGTACGCCAAATTCAGTAAGTGTGAATTTTGGCTAAGGGAAGTTACTTTTCTGGGTCATGTTGTGTCGGCAGAAGGGATTAGAGTTGATCCCTGGAAAATTAAAACTGTGTTGGATTGGAAACCACCTAAGTCTGTGGCAGAGATTCGGAGTTTTCTTGGCCTTGCTGGGTATTACCGAAGGTTCGTTGAAGGGTTTTCATTAATTGCAGCACCTTTAACCAAGCTGTTGAGGAAAGGGGTACCTTTTGTTTGGGCTGACAAGCAACAAGAAAGTTTTAAGAAGCTAAAGAGGATTTTGACGGAGGCTCCGGTGTTGATTCAGCTGGAGGCTGGAAAGGAGTTCGTGGTTTATTGTGATGCTTCACACACGAGATTAGGATGTGTGTTAATGCAAGACAGAAAGGTTGTTGTGTATGCGTCTCAGCAGTTGAGACCGCATGGGTTAAATTATCCCACACATGATCTGGAATTGGCAGTAGTGGTATTTGCCTTGAAGATTTGGAGACATTATCTGTACGGGGAGAAGTCCGTCATTTACACAGATCACAAGAGCCTAAAATACCTTCTTACTCAGAAGGAGTTGAATTTAAGACAGAGGAGGTGAATTGAATTGTTAAAGGATTATGATTGCTTGATCGAATACCATCCGGGTAAAGCTAATGTGGTGGCGGATGCGTTAAGTCGTAGGATAATCTCCGATTTGAGAGCAATGTTTACTCACCTCAGTTTATACGATGGTGGAAGTCTATTAGCTGAACTGCAAGTGAAACCTTCTTGGGTCAATCAAATTAAAGAGAAGCAGTGGGCTGATGAGTGGTTGAAGTCGAAGTTTCAGTTGGGATCAGGTGATGGGACAACGGAATTCAGTGTGAATAATGATGGGGTATTATGTTTTTCAAGGAAGGACTTGCATGCCAAAGGATCCTGAGTTGAGATGTAAGATTTTACAGGAAGCACATAGCAGTCCATACGCTATGCATCCTGGAGGAAGTAAGATGTACCGAGATTTGCGAGAACAATTTTGGTGGTCGGGCTTGAAGCGAGAGGAAACCGAATTTGTGAGTAAGTGCTTGATGTGTCAGCAGGTAAAAGCAGAACATCAGTTGCCTTCGGGGTTGTTGCAGCTGGTAAAGATTTCGCAGTGGAAGTGGGAAAGGATCACGATGGACTTTGTTAGTGGGTTACCCCTTACGCCTACCAAGAAAGACTCGGTATGGGTGATTGTGGATCGATTGACGAAGTCCGCTCATTTCATTCCAGTTCGTGTCGACTACTCTCTATAGAAATTGGCTAAGTTGTATATAGCAGAGATTGTGAGGTTGCATGGGGTACCAGTGTCTATTATTTCAGACAGAGACCCTAGGTTTACGTCGAGATTTTGTAAGGCGTTGCATCAAGCGTTGGGTACAAAGTTGGATTTCAGTACAGTATTCCATCCTCAGTCTGATGGTCAGTCTGAGAGAGTAATTCAGATCTTAGAAGACATGTTGAGGGGTTGTGTCATTGATTTCAGGGGTGGTTAGGAAGAGTTCTTACCGTTGGCTGAGTTCGCATACAACAACAGCTACAGTTTAGTATTCAAATGGCGCCTTATAAAGCATTGTATGGGCGGAAGTGTCGTACTCCTACCTGTTGGACAGAGTTGGGTGAGCGTCAGTTGTTGGGCCCAGAATTGGTTTCTGAAACAGAAGACAAGGTTAAGTTAATTCGGACTTGATTGAAGGAAGCTTCGGACAGACAGAAGTCCTATGTTGATCTGAAACGTAAGAACATAGAATTTGCAGTGGGTGATCGAGTTTTCTTGAAGGTTTCATCGTGGAAGAAAGTGTTAAGGTTTGGACGGAAGGGTAAGCTAAGCCCCAGGTTCATCGAGCCTTATCGGGTGTTGAAGCGTGTGAGACCAATAGCCTATCAACTCGAGCTACCTTCAGAGCTAAGTCAGATCCATGATGTGTTTCACGTTTCAATGTTAAGACGCTACCGCTCAGATCCATCTCATGTTGTGTCAGTGGAAGAAATCGAAGTAAGGCCTGATCTATCTTTTGAAGAAGAGCCAGTGCGAATCTTGGAACGTGATGTTAAGGTATTGCAAAGGAAGACGGTTTCGTTGGTTAAGGTTTTGTGACGAAACCACGGTTCAGAGGAAGCTACGTGGGAACCAGAGGATGCAATGTGGCAGCAATACCCTCATCTCTTTTGACCAGGTAATTTCGAGGCCGAAATTTCTTTAAGGGGGTAGAGTTGTAACATCCTGAATCTTGGGGGTTATGCATTTAATATATGTTGTGTGTGTGTATGCTGTGTTTGTGCACTATTTTAATGTGTTTGGGGGTCTAGGAAAGGCTCGGGGATAAACTGAAGCCTGGTCAAAATTTTAGTTTTTGGGCACTTTCAGGGGAGAGTTGACTGGAGCAGGACTTAAGGATTTTTTTTGCTTGTGTTCGTTGACACAATTGGAGGTGTGGTGTAGTGGCAAGGTAATGCCACATAGAGTGTGGGTAGGTGATGCCACAGGAAGGCAAGAAGGGAGCTGGTTTGAGTCACACGATTTGCTTTTTGGAGTCCTTTTTGGTGTCACGGGGAGTAGTGTTGGATGTCAGCTAGGAACCTTGAAGAGTGGAGGTTGAACAAGTCAAATAATTTGAAAGGGTGGCCATGAGTGAAAGGTGGAGTTTGAATTTTTCAAACTCATTTGAATGGGTGAACAAGAGTGAAGATAGGAGAAAATTTGGGAAGTTGATGTTGGTGAGGTTGTTGGCCGAATATTGCTTGAAGTTTGGAAGGGGGAAGGTTCGATTTTGAGCTAGGAGCGTGTGAGCCGAATTTTGAAGTTGGTAGCTCTAGGTCCCTCACTTAGTTGTGGTTCAATCGGGTTATGAGGTACCTTGGGTGTGCCGAATTTTTCCCTTAGAGTCATAGGGTGTTTAAGGAGGGTAAAACGTTGTGAAAACATTCTTTTCCTCTCCTTTTTGTTTTGTATCTTTTCTTCACTCCTTGAGAAACCAAAAATCGAAGCTCACATTTGCCTCTCCTCTTAACATCTTTCTTCTTTGTTTGCCGCAACTCCCATGAACATTTGCTTTGTTTTCAATTGGTAAGAACCCAAACTTGTAGTACCCTTCTCATTCTTCTCTTCTCTTCTCTCTTCGTGGCATTACACTTTCTCCAATCACTTCTTCAAAAGCCGAATCCCAACACTCTTCCTTTTTATCTCTTTCTCTTTTATCTTTTGTTCATATTTTGATCACACCTCTAAACCCCTTAACCGAAACTTCTCAACTTCAACATCACCCCATTATTTTCTTCCTCAATTGCTCTTCATAGCCGAACCCATCTCTTAATACTCTTATTTGGGAACCTCTCTTTTATTTGTCAAAAGTCGAAATCCACTTCTTCTCTCCATTTTCTCAAGCGGATTCTTCTTAGTGTGGAAGGGGCTTGGTTTCGTTTCTTCTACACTTGGACAACGTTTGAAGGGTCTTAGGGGACAAACGGATTCGATCAATCAGGAGACTTCAGTGCTCTATTAATCCAAGGGTAGTAGCCTCCGGATTTGTGTCGATTTAGGTAAGAAAATCTTCACATCTTGAGTGTCCATTCTTATCTTCTCTATTCCAATGACTTAACTCAGTCTTCTGACCAAGATCATTTTATGGAATAGAATACCAATCAGGCAAAGGAAGGGGTTGGACCCATAAACCCAGCCCCTAAGTTTAAGAGACGCGTGGTGTCTGCTGTTCGAGATTGGCCACCGGGTTGTGGACCGACTTCAGAAAAGGATAGTAGGCAGATAGCAGTGGTTCCTGCTAGCGGTAGTATCGACGTAGAGAGTATTATTCTGCATGTTATCAGGTGTGTAAAACTCCACACACTCTATCTTATCTGTAATATTAATTGTGTGGGCTGAAAAGCCAGAAATGGTTGCGTAGACAGTCGTGATACCCGTATCGGTAAGGCTAGGGATGCCAGGTACGTGACTGTATCGTTTTCCTTGCATGGATGGATGTATGTGGCAATCTTTTACATTGTCGATAGCATGTTGCGTTCGTTATGATAGATATATTAATGTTGCGTTCATTATAATATGCATGTTACACATGGGATGGGACATGGTATTGAAGGGGAAGTGCCTGATTATGTGGTCACATAGTGATCGGTGGTTAGGCCATGTTGTATTAATTGGTCACATTGTGATCGGTGGTTAAGCCACGTTGTATTAATTTGGTCACCTAGTGATCGGTATTATGACTGCAGTATGACTGTCAAAATGGCGTGTAGCGGATGGAGGGTTGATTGTAGAAATCCCCACGGTGTGATTGGCTGGTACGGGTTGGCGTGTAGAGGATGGAAAAACTAGGTTTGGGCTGGGATCTGATGCATTCACTCATTTTTATGTCATCTTGCGTGGGCTAAGGCCCGATATGCGACTGTGGGCCTCGAGCCGTTTATGTGTTATAGGGGATTTACACACTGAGTCTCGGTGACTCACCCCCTTTGCTTAACCTTTCAGGTAATCAGTAGATCGTGGATATGGGAGCCGAGGCGGACTCGTGGAGGCCATGAAGACTTTATTTTTTGTAAACTTTTCCTGCTTTACTTAAATTTTAATGCGGATTTTTGATGTGTAATAAGGCCTTCCTAAATTGATATTTGGTTTTATTTTATTTACTTATCAGATATTTGGAAAAACGACTCTATGCAACTTAATCACGAAATACTAAACGGGGTTTTCTAAATAGAAGTAATTCAAACATACGTTTTCTTTCAAGTATCTCTGAGCTCATCGAATATTCGATTAATACGAATTGAAATTTTTCTTAATCTAACAAATCACTGTTTCCAAGACATCGCCTTAATCGAGAAGTTTTCAAATCTACAATTTTTCCTAAATTAAACAAATTTTCATTTTTTTACTTCATCCTGTAACATGCTAGATCTGGTCGTAAAGTTTAGGCCGGGTTTGGGGTGTTACAATGATTGTATTCCTGACTAAGATTCTTTTCATATCACAACTATACTTGCATTCTTACCAATTAGTATTCCTCTCGACAGAACCTTACACATATCATCATAACATTCACGTCATCTTTACTATGATCATACACTTACTAATTATAATAGATATCATCATCCTTTATATTTCTAAATACTTATACTTGAAAAGTTTACACAAGAGAGTCAGGATAGAGATTAAGATATAATGGTTAGCATTAGACAAAATAATATCATTTTTGGAGAACGAATTTATCCCAAAGAGATTAAGGATATCCTATGAGGGTAACACACTCATGATAAGGTCATTGGACAAGTACTGATTGAGTAGCTTACGTAAGGGTATGTTATTAGGGAGAGTTCAGCCACAATACTATAGTGGAATGACTTTGTGACTAAATGAGTTTATAGGTGAAAAGTTGGAACTTAATTATAAATCATTTGAGCACTAATTACATTTGTGCAATTTGTCCCTCAGCTAGCTCGTTAAAACCAAAAATGAATTGCATGTTAAATCAAATGAATAGAATTGGATAGAAATGATAAAGTTAGAGAAATGAGTTACATTCGAAAATTAATGTGGTTTCTTACTAATTATGGAAATGACTTAAGAATTAATTTAAGTTTTTTTGAAATAGTATTTAATTGAATAATTGAAATTCAAAAATGAAATTAAATTAATTGGTCATTGTGAATTCGTTGGATGTAGAAATTAAATATATTTTCTCATAGATTCTTTTACAGTAAATTTGCCATAACCTTAATGGAATTAGAATTGGGTTGAGAAAATTTATTTAATTAGAAATTTAATTAATTAATATTAATTTAATCAATAATATTTATTTTGGAAATAGAAAAACATGTATTGAGTTGAATTAAGTTATAAAGTGCAGGGTTAAAAGTTAAAGAAGCACATATAATTGGACGCAATATAAGAGAGGCCCAAAACCCCCTCATAACAAGTGTGAGAGGTGGCAACCCTAGTAAAATAACTAGGGTTATCCTCCCCCCTCTTTCCTAAATCAATTAAGGGATTGTGTTTCTATTAAATAAATATTTTTGTATTCTACTAATTCAACTCGGATTTCACTACATCTCTCTATTAATAGATGACACTTGTAGGGCTAGAAACACACAACTTAGAGATATTGTTATATTGTTCGAAAATAGTTCAGAATTTAATTCTAAGTATAAATTATATTTTCCAGGAATAACAATCCTACCGGTTTCTATAAGAGAGAAAGATTCAATTTCTTACTGAAAGTAAGATTACTATTTATGATTCTGTGTTCAATTTAAAATTGTTTGAGCTCATGTAGCGCCCCATTCTTGAGCCTTAAGAAGGATCCAAGAATGGTGCGTTACAGCCTTAAAGTCTTTTCCTTACAAAAATGTAATTGGCGGAACCTCCGGTTTACAAAAACAATTAGGTATATGTTATAGTAGTATTATATGAAACATTTAAACTTAAGGGCCCAAACACCTTTAAAACTTAAAACTTCATTTTGGATTTAAGGAAAAAGTACAGTTTGGCTAATACAATTTTAGTTACAAAATAATATTATTCAAATTTCAAGCCCTGATGCCACCAACATTTTTCATGCATAATACAAAATTACTAGAAGCCTTACACAGAATGTATCCTCTGGCATAGTCCTTGAAGGTTCCTTTATTTCTTAAGTGGTACTAAAAAGGGAGGATAAAAGGAGTAAGTTCACAGAACTTAGTGAGTTCTGGAGCTAAAATTAGGATATTTATACGTCATACTGACAGAAGAACTCTTCTAAACTCAGTAGAACATACGGTTTGCCCATTGGCGAATACACCACACAGACTGACTTCATGTATCTCGCCTATTGCCGAATACCGAACTTACACAAACTTTAATAAAATAGGACTCATTTTAGTGCATACGCTACACCCATGCATTCATGCAGACAACCTCCTTCGTGCTAGCCAAAAATCCTAGTGTGTGTTCAAAGATTGTATCGTTCATTCGTTTCTTTTTCCTTTATTACATTTTTCCAATCTGGTTTGCATTACACTTGTCTTACCAGATGCTATATAACATCATTCATGTATCGCAATCTGCCAGTTCAATGCTCTTTGCAAGGAAGGAAATGCCATGAATGTACTTCCTTTGTTCTAACCATATGGTTCCTTTTTCAAAGTAGAGTGGGTAATGACTCAACATGAAGTAAGGCCCTCTCATTTCTTACACAGACATGCAAAGCCAAACTTTTCACCAGACATGCAAACTTACCTTGAACCAGACATGCACAACACACATATGGGGTATGAAGGAACTTACCAAAAGATGCTGTAGAGACTAAAGAACATGTCCTTTACCCTTGTCTTGAGAGCTTTCGGGAGTTTCTTGAGCTATAACATAAATAGATAACTTATCATATCCTATTTTTCAAAAGAACTAAAAAAGCTTTCAATAACACTTAATCAGGAAACCCAGAATATGGAAGTTTCCTTCCCTAAATCTTTAGCCTGTCACTAAAGCACAAAACCCTAAGGACCTATAAATAATCAAGAAAATAGCTAGAGTTTCATCATTATTTACCAGGTTTCACAACGGTGAAGTTAGTTGATTGTAGCAAACTCTAATCCTTCAAACAGGCCTTGGCTTAAACACTTTCCCAAAAAACACAGAGAGAATTTTGAAAGGAAGTATGAATTGCCAAAGAAAGTATAGAAATTGTTTAGGAAGCTAAGGTTAGCTTTATATAGGTGCACACGAAAGGAGAACTTAGTGGACAAGCTTGTTTCCCTCTACTAACTTTCCTTTAGTATCTGTGACTAATAATTTTCTCTCTTATCTTAAATGCATGTCCTTTCATTTTCAGAAACTTTGTCCAATCCTAATGAGTCCTCATTAGGCCAACTAAATAGTTTAATTAGAGAATAAGATAACAAAGTATTTATCGTTCCTATCAAACTAGGGGTTTAACATTAGGACTCAATATTTTCATCTATCTGCTGGGGCGGTGTATACTCTATCAAATAGTCCACCAAACCTCAAAGTTCTCCTTAATCAGCGAGTTGCCCAAGGGTGCACTTATAGACCTTAAGTACTTAATAAATTTCTAACCCTTTCCTTACTCAGGGTTCACATTAGAAGCCTTAGTTCAATTAACAATATTGAGTATTACACTTCGCTGGGCAAGATGTTACAACTTTCCCCCACTTAAGAAATTTCGTCCTCGAAATTTTTAATTGAAAACAATTGTGGATACTGTTATTTCATTATGTTCTCCCTTTTTCAAGTGGCTTCCTCAGTGTTGTGATTCCTCCATAGTACCTTTACTTAAGGAGTTCTCTTATTCTTCAACTTTTTAACTTCCTTCGCCAAAATACGGACTGATTATTTTTCATAAGATAAATTTAGTTCAGTCTCAAGCTCTTCAATTTGTACCACGTGCTTAGGGTTAGATCTATACCTTTACAACATTGATACATGGAAGATGTTATGAATCTTTGATAGTTCAGGAGGCAAAGCCAAGTTATACGCCACTAGACCAAATCTTTCTAGAATTTCACAAGGTCCCAAAAATCTTGGGCTTAACTTTCCTTTCTGGCCAAATTGTATAATCCTTTTCCAAAGGGATACCTTCAAGACACTTTGTCTCCCACCTCAATGGAGATTTCCTTTCTCTTGAAATCTGCATAAGACTTTTGTCGATCCTGAGCAGCATTCAAGTGGTTGCGAATGACGACAACCTTTTCTTCAGTTTCATGCACTAGGTCTAGAACCATGATTTTTATTTCGCTTAACTCTGTCCAACAAGTAGGTGTTTTACACCTACCATATAAGGCCTCGAAAGAAGACATCTTTAAACTGGAGTGGTAGCTATTGTTGTAACACCCCAAACCCGGTCAACACACCACGACCGAATCTGGTATGTTACGAGAAAAATCGTAATTTTGAGAAGGTAGGTTTCTGTTTAAAAGTTGGATGAAAACACTTCGCTATATAGTGTATTTGAAGAAAACTTGGGTAGGCTTGTTTAAAACCTGATGGTGTATTTGAAAACCCGGAAATTTTGAAAACTTAATCAGATGTGTAGGTAAAACAAGTTTATCTCATCTAGAAATTCAAGTAGTTCCTTATTGTTACTTAAAACAATTTGACTTAGTAGAAAATGGAGTTCAAGTTTGGAAAATGTTTGAGTTTTTAGTTATCTTGAATCACAGTGTGATACCCGATGGTATAGTTTAAAACATATCGCTTTGTAGTTTTGAAATCGTTGTCTTTCCAAGTTTTAGCAGATTTTAACTCAATTAATTTGTTAAAGCATATTAAAAATCTACTTTAAGCATAACATAGCAAAACATAATTTTAAAGGCCATTACAATCCAAAATAAAACCAAATAGTAATAAATAAGCTAAAGTACCAAATTTTATAAAGTCTGAGCAAATCTTTATTTAAGCATGGCATGAGCACCTCGAGTCCATCCCGGCTCCATGTCCGCGCCTAAGAGTCACCTGAAATGTCAAAGGAGAGGGTGAGTCGCAAGACTCAGTGCATAAATCCCACTCCCGATAATACAGCATGCTAACACACATCATAACATAGCAACATAACTAATGCATCCCGATCCTAACCATCCGTATTGCCTTTTCTACCCCGTGTGGTACCAAACCACTGGTGGTGCCAAACCACTGGTGACCCAAAGTCACGATATCCATAAGTGTGGTGCCAAACCACTGGTGACCCAAAGTCACGAATAATCCAATGATGGGGCCAACCCATCGTGTGATACCAAATCACTGGCGACAATCCCGTATCTCAATAGTGGGGCCAACCCACGGTGGTGTCAAACCACAGGGACGAGTCGCAATGAGGTGCCAAACCTCTGGTGTCCCAAAGACACAAGTGTGATACCAAATCACTGGTGACCGTAGTCACAAATCGGATGATGGGGCCAACCCATCGTGTGATACCAAATCACTGGCGTCAATCCCGTAATATCAACTGTGGGGCCAACCCACCGTGGTACTAAGCCACTGGGACGAGACGCTGAGGTGCCAAACCTCTGGTGACCCAAAGTCACAAAATAACATCTGTGGTACCAAACCACTGGAGGTGCCAAACCTCTGGTGTCCCAAAGATACAGTGTCCCAAAGACACGGATATCATACTCCTCCTCCTCTCATATTACCCATACATGTCATACTGACTCATGTACAATATGCAAATCATGTAACTCATGCTAGCATGCCCAATATTGCATCTCATAGCACATATATCATAGATCATAATATTAGATGTATCAACAATAGAACTAGCAATGCTATGGACTTACCCGAATCCATGACATACCCTATCGGGTATCATAATAGTCATCAACTGTTTCACTTAATACAACACAGGTTATTATCATATTACTAAGAAAATCAGTGTGTTAGTTTACACACCTGGTAAAACGCACGTCTAAATCCCAAAGAACCCGTCTAAATCCCTCGATCACCTCGACAACCTTGATCCTATAATCGGCCAACATAGGTTAGTCACTTACCATACGGCCATAACCATTTAAGCTAAAGGGTTTATCGAATAACCCTTACCTTGCAACCGGTTTGGTTCCCTACCAAACCTCGAACCAATAATGGTTCCTCTTACAAACGGCTACAACCCCTAATAAGAAAACAGTTAGTCCTCTGAGACTTGATTTAATGAAACTTAAAAGAGTAAACCCACCACTACTTACCAATACCTACCAACTGATCACCAACAGGTATCGACTTCAATTGACTGCTTCGAAATCCCGGTTGCCCTATAATGCAATCGGTTTCAACATAAGAGATAACACCCATCAATAGTTGCCATATTCGACTCTTAACAAACCCAAAATCGATAGAGTACAAGGGAGAAAAAGAAATGAACATTCAGCTAGTGCTTACCTTATTCTAACCCGATTGAACACTACACAAGAGAGATCCACACCACACCAATATTCGGCCAAGAGAGAACTACTAGGTGAGGGGTTGATATTCGGCCAAAATAAGAACAAATGATAGAAGGAAATTTCGGTAGCACAAGGGAGGGATTCGGCTACAATCCAGAAAAAATAAAACAAAGTAAATATGGTTCAAGAGAAGAAAGAAATCGGCCAAGAGTTGAAGAGATATTCGGCTCAAGTGCTTCAAGAAATGAGAGAAAAAATGAGAGGGAGAGAATGATAGCTTCGGTTTACACAATGAACAAAAGAAAGAGAAGTGGGAGAGAAGAGAACTTACGGCTACCAAGAAGGTTGAAAGAAGACAAAGCACATTCGGCAACTAGGTGTTTAAACTTTCGGTTTCAAAGAGAAAAGTTGGATAAACTTACTAGGAAATTCGGATTGTTTTTGCCAAAAAGAAAAGAACTTTGTTTGATGCTCCCTATGACCGAATATGCACCAAAATTCCAAAAGAATTTCAGCACACTCCCAATACCACACTACCAAACCGTCCACTCCCCCCATACTCTCCTAAAATTCGGCCAAACACCTCCCACTACTCACAACCATCCATTTCAAACTAGTTGAACTAGTCTCCCTCCTACATTCACTCTCCACCCTCCATTCGAAAGAGTTGACATAGTCCAAGGTAGAGTTTGAACTACCAACAACTCCTCCTCCTTTAAGCCGTCAAAAAGAATGCAAAATGTGGCCATTCCGCAGCTTGAACTCACGACCTCTCTCCTTGCAAATGACGCCAACCACAAGCTCCAAGTGGCGCATGCTTTGCCACTTTGCTAACCCATCACTTGTGCTCAAAAACACCAAATAAAATACATAAGCCCCAGCTCCTTCAGCTCCTCTCACATAAGGCTTAAAACTAAAATTTTCCCACCTACTCAGGCTCACTCCTAGCCTACAACTAAGTCCCGAAACCACACAAACAACAACATAGCAAGCCAATAACATGCAACCAAAAGCCACAACAAAATAGCCCCTAACCCGGGATATTACAATTGTTGTAGGTGAATTCAATTAGAGGGGCATACCTTTTCCAATTTGTCCCAAAAGTCAATCATACAATAACACATCATATCTTCTAAAAATTGAATTACCCTCTCAGATTGGCCATCATTCTAAGGGTGAAACATAATTCTAAATTTCAACTTGGTTCCCAATGATTGTTGTAATTGCTGCCATAATCTGGAGGTAAATCTTGATCCCTATCAGACACAATGGATGATGACACTCCATGGAGACGCACCACTTCAGCAATATGTAGTTCAACCAACTTTTCTAAAGAATATGTGGTATTCACAAGCAAAAAGTGCGTTGATTTTGTGATCCTATCTACTACCAACCAGACAAAGTTCTTCTTGAAGGGACTAAGGGGAATCTAAATACAAAGTCCATGGTGATTCTGTCCCATTTCCAATTGGGAAATCTAGAGGATACAATTTTCCAAATGGAACTTGATGCTCTGCTTTCACTCTTTAGCATGTTAGACATGTGGAAACGTATTTTGAGTTCTACTTCTTCATTCCAAGACACTAGTAAGATTTTTTTCAAGTCTCTATACATCTTGATGCCACTAGGTGATAAATCTCGAAAAGAGTTATATTTCATGCATTTAAACCTAGCTAATTGCTTGCACTTAAGTACATTTTGTCGCATTTTAGGACATTTTAGTTAGCATTTTTAATATTGCATTAGGACTTGAATTGTGTTAGAATTAGGTGTTTATAATTTCTTATGGTAGAGTTTTTTTGTGTGTTGGTATGGTAGGAATAGGTTTTTGAACGAGAAATAGAGGAGTGAAGTTTTTTCAGGGCAAAAGTGCAGACAGTTTGCTTGTAACAGTTCAGTTTAAACCCTAGTCGGAATAGTGGTTTCGGGACCACGAATCTGAGTTCGAAAAATATTTTAATATTATTTTCTGTGTCTACTGTGTGTGATTAAGCATGTGCTAAAGTTCCGTGAGTTAATTTGTCTGTTTGTGTGCTTAATTTGACAAAAGGATTAAATCGCATAAAGTGTAAAAGTGGCCTTCTAATTGATTAAGTGCCTATTTGATGTGGCTTTTAAATGAGGAGGCCTTATGAGGCAATTAGTCCATTAATGTAATTAGTGGATGACAAAGGACAAGTATGCCCTTAATGTTTATATGTTATTATATGTTTATTAAAAGGCTAAATGGGTAAATTGATAAATCAAAGATTATTAATAAAAAAAGCCAAACTCTATCATATTTATGCTTTATCACCGAAAATAAGAATAGAGAAGAAGGGTTTGAGCTCTTTTTATATTCGGCACATACTTGGGCTAGATGAAGGTATGATTTTGACTCTGTTTTTGATAATTTCTACATTTTTGTAATTGTTGATTCGAGTACTACAAAACCCATGTCTTAATTTTGAGAATTGATGATGATTTTGAAATGTGTCTTTGATGAACACATGAGCTTTGAAATATTTGATGATGAAATATAGAATATATGTGTTTGATTAGCATATTTTGTCTTTGGAGTTTTGTTGATTTTGAGTAATTTGGTTGTAATTGAGAAAATGATTATTTGAGGGACTAAATTGTGAAATAAATGAATTGTATGGACTTATATGAGCATGAGTAAAAATCGGCTAGGCATGGGTAACATGAAATTTGGTATATTTTGTGATTTTGTGAAATAGGGACTAAAATGTCAAAATATGAAAATGTGAGGGCTAATTTGTAAATGACCCTAAATGTGTGTTTTTGGATTGAATTGAATGTGTTGGTAAATAAAAGGGTTAAATTTGAATATGTATAGATCAAGAACCGAAGAAAACAGACTTAGATCGTGGGAAAGCGAAAGTAGTCGAATAACCGAATCCGATCGAATATCAGAATCCGAGGTAAGTCAATATACAAATAAATGTATTTGAATTGAATTATTTATATATATATATGAAATGTAAATTGCTATGAATATCCATTGAGATGGAATGTATATGAAATCTCGGTTTATGTATATATCGACAAGTTATTAGTGTCCGAGAAGTCCTGCTTGAACCTAGGAATAAATAGGATAGTATATGTCATGACATAGATGTCCGTTATGTGATATCATGTAAGACCACGTCTAGGACCTTGGCATTGATTTGAGATTTCATGTAAGACCACGTCTGGGACGTTGGCATCGATATGAGATTTACGTGTAAGGCCATGTCTTAGACATTGGCATCGTATTTGATTCGTGTAAGACCCTGTCTGTGATAGTGGCATCGATATCTGATTACATGTAAGACCACGTCTGGGACGTTGGCATTGTACGACTATTCCGAGCACTCTGAATATCCTATTAGGTTCCGAATGGTTCAACAGGCAAGTCCGAGGAACGAACGACTATGTGATTTGTATATTCGTGTCAGGTACGTTTGATATGTACACTATGCGTGTATGGAAGGTAAGTGTCTATATGAACTTACTAAGGTGAATATGTGTATTGAAATGATGAGATAATATGTGAATATTTGCTTGAATGAGCTATGTGTATCTGTGATATTTGAGTTGAAGAATGTGGCAAGTTATGGCTAAGCAAATGAGGCAAAGAATATGTGATGAATTCGCAATGAGAAACATTAATGTCATTGTATCAATATGGTTATGTGCATTTTATGCTAAATTTATTTGTAGATGGCTTACTAAGGTTTTGAAAGCTTACTTTGTGTGTGTTTGCTCTGTTTTATAGATCGTCAAAGCTACTGAAGGCTCGGGAGCAATCGAGGATTGTCATCACACTACTCAAACTTGTTTTGGTACTTTGAAAATGTGTATATAGCTAAATATGGCATGTATAGGCTAGTTGTTTTGGGAAAATTGTTTGAGTTATGAAAACCAGCCATGTGATGTGGCTAGATAAATGTTGGAAATATGCATGTGTGGATATGGTATATGATGTTGGTTTTGGTATGATTATATGTCTATGAAATGGTCAAAATTGTGGTAAGCAAATTGATGCTATATGAGCACTTATGTGTGATCAATTAAGTGATTATACGTATGGTAAGATGTTGGTTTTGGTATGATTATATGTCTATGAAATGGTCAAAATTATGGTAAGCAAATTGATGCTATATGAGCACTTATGTGTGATCAATTAAGTGATTATATGTATGGTAAGATGTGAATGTACCATGCATGGTTACATATGTGAATTGGTTGTGCAAATTAGTATACTAGTTGGCATGAATGTAAATGAGATTGAATGAGATGATATATGGTTCATTTGACATGTATTTGGTTGCCAATTGTGTGTGGAAATAGGCTTGTATGTGCTTGTAGGTATGAACCAAGTGTGGGTGGCATTTGGCCTTGCACATGGCCTATTTTGCATTCACGGCCAAGGGACACCGGCGTGTGTCTCTACCGTGTGGCTCAAGGGCCACTTCGAAGTGTGCCTGGGCAGGTTACATGGTCGTGGCACACGAGCGTGCCTGGTGGCCGTGTGACCAAGTCAGTAGCTAGCTTAATTTCGCACGGCCATCACTCGGGCGTGTCTCGCGGTCGTGTGGACAAGTCAGTATGTATGCCTTGTTTTGACACGGCTTAGACACATGAGCGTGTCTGATGGCCGTGGGAGGCAAACGGTTTGCCCACACGGGCGTGTGACCTCTGGCACTTTGAAAAGTTTTAAATTTCTGAGAATTTTTATATGTGTTCGGCTTAGTTTCGGCCCTATTCTAAAGCATGTTTGAGGTCTCGTAGACCTACTTAAGGGACACTTTGATGTGAATGACCTAGCTATGATATGAGATGTCTGTAGAAGTTTTTGATCTATCCAGTAACGCCTTTAACTCTATACCGGTGATGGTTACGAGTTAAGGGTTTTACATTTGATTGGTATTAGAGCCACAGTTTAGCCGATTCTCGGACTAAGGTAGTGTTTGAGAGTCTAGCTATACATGCCATATATCTGAACTGTGATAGTGTGATGAATCCTGACGTATAAAATGTGATTTTCATATAGTAATGGATCCCGAAAGAGTCGTAGTTGACGATGTAGAAAGCAATGCGCCTGCTCCCACTCAAGGGACAACGCCATCTGATTCGAGACCGACTGTTTCACAATCTCTGCCCCCTTCTAATCCCCCTCAGACGTCAGTTGCGCCTTCGATTATGAATTTGAATCTGTTGAGCAAGCCTCCGATTGACAAAATCTGTAAGTATGGGGCTGAAGAGTTTAGGGCTACCAGTGATGACGATACCGAGAAAACCGAGTTTTGGTTAGAAAATACAATCCGGGTATTTGATGAAATGTCATTGAGTCTGGAAGAATGCATAAAATGTGTCGTATCCTTGCTACGAGATGCAGCTTATCAGTGGTGGAAGACTTTGATTTCTGTGGTTCCAAAGGAACGGGTTACTTAGGATTTCTTTCAGTCTGAGTTTAGAAAGAAATATATCAGTCATAGATTCATTGATCAAAAATGGAAAGAGTTTCTGGAATTGAAACAGGGTCGCATGTCTGTCACTGAATACAAAAGAGAGTTCGTGAGACTAAGTCAGTATGCTCGGGAATGTGTATCAACCGAGACAATAAATTGCAAAAGATTTGAAGATTGCATTCATGAAGATATCCGTTTGCTAGTTGGGATTTTAGAGATAAAAGAGTTTGTTGTACTTCTTGATCGGGCATGTAAAGTCGAGGCACTTGGGAAAGACAAAAGAAAAGCTGAGTCTGAAGTCAGAGATGCGAGAAAGAGATTTTCGGGTAAATCATTTCAGTCTGCTTCAAAGAAATTCAAAGGTGAACAAAGTCATTCGAGAGTTAATGTGGGATATTCTAGTAGAGATCGAGCTAGACCACAGGTGAGCTCTAAAGCTTCGGCAACTTCAATGGCAAGTGTTGGAAATGTTTGATCCGAGCGACCTGAATGTAAGCATTATGGAAAAAGGCATCCGGGAAGTTGTAGGTTAAATGATCGAGGTTGCTTCAGATGTGGATCATTAGATCATTTCATCCGTGATTGCCCAGAGTCTGTTGAGCCAGAGATTGCTCAGAATCTAAGATCTGATAATGCTCCAGTGAGAGGTAGACCTTCTCAAAATGTAAGAAATGTTAGTGGTAGTCAGAGAACTACGAGAGATACTTTTCAAGATCCGAAGCTAGAGCGCTTGCCAAAGCGTATGCCATCTAAGCTCGGGAGAAAGCTTCATCTCCAGATGTTATAACGGGTACATTTATACTTTATGATACTTCTACGATTGCATTGATAGACCCTGGTTCTGCACATTCGTATATAGGCATGAACTTAGTATCCAGTAAGACTTTGTCCATAGAGTCTACTGAGTTTGTTATAAAAGTATCGAACCCTTTAGGTAAAAGTGTCCTGGTTGACAAAGTATGCAAGAACTGTCTGTTAATGTTTCGAGATATCTATTTTCCTGCTGATTTGATGCTATTATCATTTGATGAGTTTGATATTATTCTGGGTATGGACTGGTTGACATTGTATGATACTGTTGTGAACTGTAAAAGAAAGACTATTGATTTCAGTTGTCAGAATGGTGAAATAGTTCGTATTGAGTCAAATGATTTGAACGGATTGCCTGCTGTGATATCTGTGATATCTGTGATATCTAAGTCAAAAAGGGTTACGAAGCTTATTTTGCTTATGTAATTGATTCGAAAGTGTCTGAAAAGAAAGTTAAATCACTGCCAGTTGTTTGTGAGTTTTCTGATGTATTCCCTAAAGAATTGTCAGGATTGCCTCCGATACGTGAAGTTGAATTTGGTATTGATCTGTTGCCTGGTACGACACCTATTTCGATAGCTCCGTATATAACTGCACCAACAGAGTTGAAAGAGTTAAAGTTACAGTTGCAAGAGTTGACTGACAGAGGATTTGCAAGACCGAGTTTCTCGTCTTGGGGTGCTTCCGTTCTGTTTGTGAAAAAGAAAGATGGCACGACGAGTGTAACATCCTGAATTTTTGGGCCTATGCATTTAGTGTGTGGATATGTTTCATGTGTTAATTTAACTGTTAGGGGTCCAAATTGGGCTCAGGATGTGGGCAAGGCCTTGGTGAAATTCTTGCTTGGGCATTTTAATGCTTAAAACGTTGTATCTGAGTTTAAATGACATAATGGGCTTGTGGCCCAGTGGCAAAATGGCGCCACTACGAGGGAAGGGAGTTCGCGTCAATAGGCTAGGGGAGAGGCCCAATTTGTGGCCGTTTGGAGCCCATGTTTTTGGGCCAAATTCGACACTTATAAGGAGGAGTAGGTTGGACGGCAACAAGGCTATTATTTAGGGGATTTTATGTTTTAAATTATGTGGATAATGTGCTGATAAAAGAAGGAAGAGGTGGTGCTATCTAGGTTTCTTTTGGAGATATGGATGGATTAAGATAAAGGAGAAAAGATAGGATTTATATGCAAGGCTAGGTGATGGCCGAAATTTCTATAAATAGGGGGGATATCTCTTCAATTCTGCCATTTGAACCCCATTCTCTCAATCTTTTCTCTCATTCTCTTCTACAAGCCAAAACCCTAGTTGCTTTCAGGTAGCACCTAGTGCATCGGACCTAGTGCATCGGACCGGGCTGGAGAGGATCGCAAGGTGGCCATGTGAGAGATTATTTTGAATCAGGAAAATACTTTACTTACTTTATTTACTTTTAAATTTTTTAGTTAGTGGGTTATAAATTTCATTGTAATAAGGCCATGGGCCACTAGCTTTATATTATATTTCTGGATTTTGGGCTTTTATTATTATTAGACATTCAGATTTTACATTTTAATTAAGCTAAGTCATGTATCAAATTTCGGTTTCCAATTCATTAAGGCATTAATAGAAAATGTGTATCTTTTAGAAATTATTCACCTATTTAGTTTTCCCGAATAAAAGGTTAAACTCAAGAAAAAAATTTGCCGAAATTGCGACATCTTTTAAAATCTCCTTAGTGACATGCCAGATCCGGTCATAGTGTTTGGGCCGAGTTTGGGGTGTTACAAATTGGTATTAGAGCCGATTCAAAACTCGGCTTTGGGGTTTTTTTGGGCTCAAAATGTTTTCTAGAGATGGGTTTTTGAAACATGTATATTTATAAATGATACAGGATGGTTTCTCAGCATGGAACCTGCGTCTCCGGCCCAAGTCCGCCAGGTAAGTATTCTGAACCCACTGTGTGTTATATGTATGTGGGCTTGATGGGCTTTAAGGGACGTAGATTATCTTAAGTAGAACTTGACGGACTCTAGGCTTACCTTAAACAACTTCTTAAATCTCATAAGACTTAAGTCAACTAAACAAACCCGTGAACAAGTCGCTGGGTTGGGGTGTGGCAACAGGCATACGCATGTCTAGGATTGGATTCGGAAGAGCCTGGTACTTAAGCAGTCCTAGGGACTCACCTCCTCTTCGCTGGAATCCTACCTGGTGCGTAGTGATTGTTCACCTTAGCCGTGAGGACTTGTTGGTGGGCCAAACTTTGTGATTAAAACCCGAAAGGGACCAGCCACCCTATTTCGCAATCAAAATACCCCAAGTTTTGTATAATTTCCAAAATACACTTGATTTCTGAAAATTTCCCAGAATACCCCAGAATTGTAAAACTACCAAAATTTGTGGAAATTACCGAAACATTTTGGTTCGTAAAATTTCCAAAATACTCGTGGTTTGTGAAAATTTCTAAAACAACCGTGATTTTATAAAATACCCATATGTTGCAAATTTACCCGAAAACCCCTAGATTTACAAGAGTAACCCGGTTTGTGAAATTAAATTTTCCAAAGTACCCCTGTTTAAAAAAAACTTGTTTTTCGAAAATACCCTTGCTTTATAAAAAAAGGAAAAAAAATGTACCAAAGTATTTCTAATTCGAATAAAATCACCAAGATACTCTATTTTGGAAAATACCGTGTAGGGCAAAACCACGGAAAAACCCCTGGGTAGTGAAATGACGAAGATACCCTTTTGTGATGAATGTGAGTTCATGGTTGTTATATGTATGTTGATGTGTGATGGTTGAATGTACGTGGTTTCTAGAATTAGGAGATAAACTTGAGACTGAAACTGTAGATAGGTTCGAATTCGAAAGAACTACTCTTAAAACTACTATTCATAAGACTGTTCGTGGTTAATCAGTGAAAGAAAGTAATAATTCATAAAATTTCTAATTCAGATAATACGAGAATCAACGATGAGCACTAGAAGAGGAAGAAGAGGCCGCGGCCGAGGCCGTGGAAGTGTTAGGATTGATGTGCTGACTCATCTAGTTAGGGAGGTATTGAAGAATGTTAAAGAAATCGGTGAAACACTTCGGGTTAGGTTCGCGGACTATAAGAAAAAAAAGAGATCGTAGTTTTCTAGGGTTGCAGTCTCATTCTGTGAAGCCTGTTAAGGTACATCCAAACTTTTGAGTTTGCGAATATTGCAGAAGGCGTCATCTGGATGAATGTTGGAGGAAGTCAGGAACGTGTTTAAGATGCAGGTCTGAGGAGCATAAGGCTCGGGATTGTTCAATTACCATTAAGTCGGGTATGTTTTGTGTGGATGCTATATTTTTGGGTATAAAAACTATATGCGTGTAATGTTTATATATTATTAAATTAGAGTGCGCAGCGAAAGCATTGTGGTGAGACTTGGGTAGTACGATTAGTAGTTAGTTGGAAAGTTCGAGGACTAAATTTCTTTAAGGCGGGTAGAACTAGAACATCCTGAATTTTTGGGCCTATGCGTTTAGTGTGTGGATATGTTTAATGTGTTAATTTAACTGTTAGGGGTCCAAATTGGGCTCAGGATGTGGACAAGGCCTTGGTGAAATTCTTGCTTGGGCACTATAATGTTTAAAAGGTTGTATCTGAGTTTAAATGACATAATGGGCTTTGGCCCAGTGGCAAAATGGCACCACTAAGAGGGAAGGAAGTTGGCGATAATAGGCTAGGGGAGAGGCCCAATTTTTGGCCTTTTGGAGCCCTTGTTTTTGGGCCAAATTCGACACTTATATGGAGGAGTAGGTTGGACGGCAAAAAGGCTATTATTTAGGGGATTTTATGTTTTAAATTATGTGGATAATGTGCTGATAAAAGAAGGAAGAGGTGGTGCTATCTAGGTTTCTTTTGGAGATATGGATGGATTAAGATAAAGGAGAAAAGATAGGATTTATCTGCAAGGGTAGGTGATGGCCGAAATTTCTATAAATAGGGGGGATATCTCTTCAATTCCGGCATTTGAACCCCATTCTCTCAATCTTTTCTCTCATTCTCTTCTACAAGCCAAAACCCTAGTTGCTTTCTGCAATATTTTCTTTTGAATTCTCCAGAAGTCGAAACCTTTTATTTCATTATCTTCTCAATTCTTTTTCTCTTGTGCCGATTTCTCCATTAAGCCGAAATCTTTTTTCGTTCTTTTTCTTCCTAGCCGAAATCTCCAAGCCTCTTTCTTGTTTTCTTTTCTTCTTCTCTTTTGCCAAAAATCGAAACTCTTCACTCAGTTCTTCCAAAAGCCGAAAACGCATCAGCCTTCTTTTGTTCATACTTTTTCGGGATTTTATTAAAAGCTGAAATCCCTAGATTTTATCTCCTGTGATTGTCGAATCTTTCTACAAGGGATAGCCGAAACCTTCTATAGAGGTAAGTATCGATTTGGGTTTTCTTTTGATCTTTTTCGGCTTTTGGAGACTATAGCCGAATGGCTAAGTAGTTGGCTAATCTCGTGTTTTCTCTCATTTGCGACATTCCAGGATTTGAAGGGGATTCAATCGCTTAGATTTCTAAGCCAAAGTTCAGTAGCACTTCGATCGTAACACTTTCGGGATTTCAAGGTAAGGAGATCTGCTAATTTAAAACATATAATTCGGGTAAAACACTAACCCTTGGCCGAATATAGGAGAGGCCCTCTCTTCGCGTTCTTCCGGCTTTTGAGCAAAGTTGTAGATAAAGGGCAGTAGATCTAATTTGTGAGGATATCGACATAGAGAGTAGTCCTATGCATTAATCAGGTGTGTAACTTCTCACACCATTTAGATTGTCTACTAATATGTGTTATTAAATCTGCTTATACTCTGTTAAATGCCGAAATCCCGGCAAAATGGTAGAAAACCCAAGGAGGGTAAAACCGAATCACCAGGGTAGTGATCTCTGTCATTCATAAGTGATTGTTTCTGCTGATGATATGCTTGTATGTATGCCGATTTCTGTGATTGCACGGGGTTGGGTGATTGATGAAAGGGGAAGTGCCCTGTTGTAGTGGCTTTTGACATGATCTGTTGTAGTGGCTTTTGCCATGATCTGTTGTAGTGGCTTTTTGCCATGATCTGTTGTAGTGGCTATTGCCATGATCTGACGATTAGCAGCTTACTGCAGCATGACTGTCATCGATGGTGTGTAGCGGTGTGGGTTGATTGTAGAAATCCCCAATGGTGTGATTGGCAGGTAAGGGTGTTGCGTAGCGGATGGAAACCTAGGATTGGGTTGGGCCTTGCATAATTCCTGATATGTTATATTTTGTCATCTGTTCTGTGGGGCTAAGGCCCAATCTGATGGTGCACGAGAGTTGCACACTGACTCTCGTGACTCACCCTATTATTTAACATCTTTCAGGTAGCACCTAGTGCATCGGACCGGGCTGGAGAGGAGCGCAAGGTGGCCATGCGAGAGATTATTTTGATTCAGCAAAAGGCTTTACTTAGTTTGTTTACTTTTAACATTTTTAGTTAGTGGGTTATAAATTTCATTGTAATAAGGCCATGGGCCACTAGCTTTATATTATATTTCCGAATTTTGGGCTTTTATTATTATTAGACATTCAGATTTTACGTTTTAATTAAGCTAAGTCATGTATCAAATTTCGGTTTGTAATTCACTAAGGCATTAATAGAAAATGTGTATCTTTTAGAAATTATTCACCTATTTAGTTTTCCCGAATAAAAGGTTAAACTCAAGAAAAATATTTCCCGAAATTGCGACATCTTTTAAAATCTCCTTAGTGACATGCCAGATCCGGTCATAGTGATTGGGCCGAGTTTGGGGTGTTACAAATTGGTATTAGAGCCCTGTCCAAAACTCAGCTTTGGGTTTTTTTTGGGCTCAAAACGTTTTCTAGAGATGGGTTTTTGAAACATGAATATTTATAAATGATACAGGATGGTTTCTCAGCATGGCACCTGCGTCTCCGGCCCAAGTCCGCCAGGTAAGTATTTTGAACTCACTGTGTGTTATATGTATGTGGGCTTGATGGGCTTTAAGGGACGTAGATAATCTTAAGTAGAACTTGATGGACTCTAGTCTTAGCTTAAACAACTTCTTAAATCTCATAAGACTTAAGTTAACTAAACAAACCCGTGAACAAGTCACTGGGTTGGGGTGTGGCAACAGGCATACGCATGTCTAGGATTGGATCTGGAAGAGCCTGGTACTTAAGCAGTCCTAGTGACTCACCTCCTCTTTGCTGGAATCTTACTTGGTGCGTAGTGACTGTTCACCTTAGCCGTGAGGACTTGTTGGTGGGCCAAACTTTGTGATTAAAACCCAAAAGGGACCAGCCACCCTATTTCGCAATCAAAATACCCCAAGTTTTGTATAATTTCCGAAATACACTTGATTTGTGAAAATTCCCAGAATACCCCAAAATTGTAAAACTACCAAAATTTGTGGAAATTACCGAAACATTTTGGATGGAAAAATTTCCAAAATACTCGTGGTTTGTGAAAATTTCTAAAACAACCGCGATTTTAGAAAATACCCATGTGTTGCAAATTTACCCGAAAACCCCTAGATTTACAAGAGTAACCCGGTTTGCGAAATTAAATTTTCCAAAGTACCCCTGTTTAAAAAAAAAACTTGTTTTCCAAAATACCCTTGCTTTATAAAAAAAAGGAAAAAAAATGTACCAAAGTATTTCTAATTCGAAGAAAATCACCAAGATACTCTATTTTGGAAAATACCCTGTAGGGCAAAACCATGGAAAAACCCCTAGGTAGTGAAATGACGAAGATACCCTTTTGTGATGAATGTGAGTTCATGGTGCACGAGAGTTGCACACTGAGTCTCGTGACTCACCCTATTATTTAACATCTTTCAGGTAGCACCGGACCGGGATGGAGAGGAGCGCAAGGTGGCCATGCGAGAGATTATTTTGATTCAGCAAAATACTTTACTTAGTTTATTTACTTTTAACATTTTTAGTTAGTGGGTTATAAATTTCATTGTAATAAGGCCATGGGCCACTAGCTTTATATTATATTTCCGGATTTTGGGCTTTTATTATTATTAGACATTCAGATTTTACGTTTTAATTAAGCTAAGTCATGTATCAAATTTCGGTTTCTAATTCACTAAGGCATTAATAGAAAATGTGTATCTTTTACAAATTATTCACCTATTTAGTTTTCCCGAATAAAAGGTTAAACTCAAGAAAAATATTTCCCGAAATTGAAACATCTTTTAAAATCTCCTTAGTGACATGCTAGATCCGATCATAGTGTTTGGGCTGAGTTTGGGGTGTTACAAATTGGTATCAGAGCCCTGTTCAAAACTCGGCTTTGGGGTTTTTTTGGGCTCAAAACATTTTCTAGAGATGGGTTTTTGAAACATGTATATTTATAAATGATATAGGATGGTTTCTCAGCATGGCACCTGCGTCTCCGGCCCAAGTCCGCCATGTAAGTATTCTGAACCCACTGTGTGTTATATGTATGTGGGCTTGATGGGCTGTAAGGGACGTAGATTATCTTAAGTAGAACTTGATGGACTCTAGGCTTAGCTTAAACAACTTCTTAAATCTCATAAGACTTAAGTCAACTAAACAAACCCGTTAACAAGTCGCTGGGTTGGGGTGTGGCAACAGGCATACGCATGTCTAGGATTGGATCCGGAAGAGCCTGGTACTTAAGCAGTCCTAGTGACTCACCTCCTCTTTGCAGGAATCCTTCCTGGTGCGTAGTGACTGTTCACCTTAGCCGTGAGGACTTGTTGGTGGGCCAAACTTTGTGATTAAAACTCGAAAGGGACCTGCTACCCTATTTCGCAATCAAAATACCCCAAGTTTTGTATAATTTCCAAAATACACTTGATTTGTGAAAATTTCCCAAAATACCCCAGAATTGTAAAACTACCAAAATTTGTGGAAATTACCGAAGCATTTTGGTTGGAAAAATTTCCAAAATACCCGTGGTTTGTGAAAATTTCTAAAACAACCGTGATTTTAGAAAATACCCATGTGTTGCAAATTTACCCGAAAACCCCTAGATTTACAAGAGTAACCCGGTTTGCAAAATTAAATTTTCCAAAGTACCCCTGTTTCAAAAAAAAACTTATTTTTCAAAATACCCTTGCTTTATAAAAAAAAGGAAAATAATGTACCAAAGTATTTCTAATTCGAAGAAAATCACCAATATACTCTATTTTGGAAAATACCCTGTAAGGAAAAACCACGAAAAAACCCCTAGGTAGTGAAATGATGAAGATACCCTTATGTGATGAATGTGAGTTCATGGATGTTATATGTATGTTGATGTGTGATGGTTGAATGTACGTAGTTTCTAGAATTAGGAGATAAACTTTAGACTGAAACTGTAGATAGGTTCGAATTCAAAAGAACTACTCTTAAAACAACTGTTCATAAGACTGTTCGTGGTTAATCAGTGAAAGAAAGTAATAATTCATAAAATTTCTAATTCAGATAATACGAGAATCAACGATGAGCGCTAGAAGAGGAAGAAGAGGCCGCGGCCGAGGCCGTGGAAGTGTTAGGACTGATGTGCTGACTCAGCTAGTTAGGGAGGTACTGAAGGAGGTTAAAGAAATCGGTGAAACACTTCGCGTTAGGTGCGTGGACTGTAAGAAAAAAAAAGAGATCGTAGTTTTCTAGGGTTTCAGTCTCGTTCTGTGAAGCATGTTTAGGTACATCTAAACTTTCGAGTTTGCGAATATTGTAGAAGGCGTCATTCGGGTGAATGTTGGAGGAAGTCAGGAACGTGTTTAAGATGCGGGTCTGAGGAGCATACGGCTCGGGATTGTTCAATCACCATTAAGTGGGGTATGTTTTGTGTGGATGCTATATTTTTGGGTATAGGAACTGTATGCCTGCAATGTTTATATATTATTAAATTAGAGTGCGCAGCGAAAGCATAGTGGTGAGACTTGGGTAGCACGATTAGTAGTTAGTTGGAAATTTCGAGGACTAAATTTCTTTAAGGGGGTAGAACTGTAACATCCTGAATTTGTGGGCCTATGCATTTAGTGTGTGGATATGTTTAATGTGTTAACTTAATTGTTAGGGGTCCAAATTGGGCTCAAGATGTGGACAAGGCCTTGGTGAAATTCTCGCTTGGGCACTGTAATGTTTAAAAGGTGGTATCTGAGTTTAAATGACATAATGGGCTTGTGGCCCAGAGGCAAAATGGCGCCACTAAAAGGGAAGGGAGTTGGCGTCAATAGGCTAGGGGAGAGGCCCAATTTGTGGCCGTTTGGAGCCCACGTTTTTGGGCCAAATTCGACACTTATAAGGAGGAGTAGGTTGGACGGCAACAAGGCTATTATTTAGGGGATTTTATGTTTTAAATTATGTGGATAATGTGCTGATAAAAGAAGGAAGAGGTGCTGCTATCTAGGTTTCTTTTGGAGATATGGATGGATTAAGATAAAGGAGAAAAGATAGGATTTATATGCAAGGCTAGGTGATGGCCAAAATTTCTATAAATAGGGAGGATATCTCTTCAATTCCGCCATTTGAACCCCATTCTCTCAATCTTTTCTCTCATTCTCTTCTACAAGCCAAAACCCTAGTTGCTTTCTGCAATCTTTTCTTTTGAATTCTCTAGAAGTCGAAACCTTTTATTTCATTCTCTTCTTCATTCTTTTTCTCTTGTGCCGATTTCTCCATTAAATCGAAATCTTTTTCCATTCTTTTTCTTCCTAGCTGAAATCTCCAAGCCTCTTTCTTGTTTTCTTTTCTTCTTCTCTTTTGCCAGAAACTGAAACTCTTCACTCAGTTCTTCTAAAAGCCGAAAACGCATCAGCCTTCTTTTGTTCGTACTTTTTCGGGATTTTATTAAAAGCCGAAATCCCTAGATTTTATCTCCTGTGATTGCCGAATCTTTCTACAAGGGATAGCCGAAACCTTCTATAGAGGTAAGTATCGATTTGGGTTTTCTTTTGATCTTTTTCGGCTTTTGGAGACTATAGCCGAATGGCTAAGTAGTTGGCTAATCTCGTGTTTTCTCTCATTTGCAACATTCCAGGATTTGAAGGGGATTCAATCGCTTAGATTTCTAAGCCAAAGTTCAGTAGCACTTGGATCGTAACACTTTCGGGATTTCAAGGTAAGGAGATCTGCTAATTTAAAACATATAATTCGGGTAAAACATTAACCCTTGGCCAAATATCGGAGAGGCCCTATCTTCGCGTTCTTCCGGCTTTTGAGCAAAGTTGTAGACAAAGGGCAGTAGATCTGATTAGTGAGGATATCGACATAGAGAGTAGTCCTACGCATTAGTCAGGTGTGTAACTTCTCACACCATTTAGATTGTCTGCTAATATGTGTTATTAAATCTGCTTATACTCTGTTAAATGCAGAAATCTCGGCATAATGGTTGAAAACCCAAGGAGGGTAAAAGCGAATCACTAGGTTAGTGATCTCTGTCATTCATAAGTGAATGTTTTTGCTGATGATATGCTTGTATGTATGCCGATTTCTGTGATTGCACGGGGTTGGGTGATCGATGAAAGGGGAAGTGCTCTGTTGTAGTGGCTTTTGCCATGATCTGTTGTAGTGGCTTTTGCCATGATCTGTTGTAGTGACTTTTTGCCATGATCTGTTATAGTGGCTATTGCCATGATCTGACGATGAGCAGCTAACTGCAGCATGACTGCTATCGATGGTGTGTAGCGGTGTGGGTTGATTGTAGAAATCCCCAATGGTGTGATTGGCAGGTAAGGGTGGTGTGTAGCGGATGGAAACCTAGGATTGGGTTGGGCGTTGCATAATTCCTGATATGTTATATTTTGTCATCTGTCCTGTGGGGCTAAGGCCCGATATGATGGTGCACAAGAGTTGCACACTGAGTCTCGTGACTCACCCCATTATTTAACATCTTTCAGGTAGCACCTAGTGCATCGGACCGGGCTGGAGAGGAGCGCAAGGTGGCCATGTGAGAGATTATTTTGAATCAGCAAAATACTTTACTTACTTTATTTACTTTTAAAATTTTTAGTTAGTGGGTTATAAATTTCATTGTAATAAGGCCATGGGCCACTAGCTTTATATTATATTTCTGGATTTTGGGCTTTTATTATTATTAGACATTCAGATTTTACGTTTTAATTAAGCTAAGTCATGTATCAAATTTCGGTTTCCAATTCACTAAGGCATTAATAGAAAATGTGTATCATTTAGAAATTATTCACCTATTTAGTTTTCCCGAATAAAAGGTTAAACTCAAGAAAAATATTTGCCGAAATTGCGACATCTTTTAAAATCTCCTTAGTGACATGCCAGATCCGGTCATAGTGTTGGGCCGAGTTTAGGGTGTTACAAATTGGTATTAGAGCCGGTTTAAAACTCGGCTTTGGGGCTTCTTTGGGCTCAAAATGTTTTCTAGAGATGGGTTTTTGAAACATGTATATTTATAAATGATACAGGATGGTTTCTCAGCATGGCACCTGCGTATCCGGCCCAAGTCCGCCAGGTAAGTATTCTGAACCCACTGTGTGTTATATGTATGTGGGCTTGATGGGCTTTAAGGGACGTAGATTATCTTAAGTAGAACTTGATGGACTCTAGGCTTACCTTAAACAACTTCTTAAATCTCATAAGACTTAAGTCAACTAAACAAACCCGTGAACAAGTCACTGGGTTGGGGTGTGGCAACAGGCATACGCATGTCTAGGATTGGATTCGGAAGTGCCTGGTACTTAAGCAGTCCTAGGGACTCACCTCCTCTTCGCTGGAATCCTACCTGGTGCGTAGTGATTGTTCACCTTAGCCGTGAGGACTTGTTGGTGGGCCAAACTTTGTGATTAAAACCCGAAAGGGACCAGCCACCCTATTTCGCAATCAAAATACCCCAAGTTTTGTATAATTTCCAAAATATACTTGATTTGTGAAAATTTCCCAGAATACCCCAGAACTGTAAAACTACCAAAATTTGTGGAAATTACCGAAACATTTTGGTTCGCAAAATTTCCAAAATACTCGTGGTTTGTGAAAATTTCTAAAACAACCGTGATTTTAGAAAATACCCATGTGTTGCAAATTTACCCGAAAACCCCTAGATTTACAAGAGTAACCCGGTTTGTGAAATTAAATTTTCCAAAGTACCCCTGTTTAAAAAAAACTTGTTTTTCCAAAATACCCTTGCTTTATAAAAAAAGGAAAAAAAATGTACCAAAGTATTTCTAATTCGAAGAAAATCACCAAGATACTCTATTTTGGAAAATACCCTGTAGGGCAAAACCACGGAAAAACCCCTGGGTAGTGAAATGACGAAGATACCCTTTTGTGATGAATGTGAGTTCATGGATGTTATATGTATGTTGATGTGTGATGGTTGAATGTACGTGGTTTCTAGAATTAGGAGATAAACTTGAGACTGAAACTGTAGATAGGTTCGAATTCGAAAGAACTACTCTTAAAACTACTGTTCATAAGACTGTTCGTGGTTAATTAGTGAAAGAAAGTAATAATTCATAAAATTTCTAATTCAGATAATACGAGAATCAATGATGAGCGCTAGAAGAGGAAGAAGAGGCCGCGGCCGAGGCCCTGGAAGTGTTAGGATTGATGTGCTGACTCATCTAGTTAGGGAGGTACTGAAGAAGGTTAAAGAAATCGGTGAAACACTTCGGGTTAGGTGCGCGGACTATAAGAAAAAAAAAGAGATCGTAGTTTTCTAGGGTTGCAGTCTCGTTCTGTGAAGCCTGTTAAGGTACATCCAAACTTTTGAGTTTGCGAATATTGCAGAAGGCGTCATCCAGATGAATGTTGGAGGAAGTCAGGAACGTGTTTAAGATGCGGGTCTGAGGAGCATAAGGCTCGGGATTGTTCAATTACCATTAAGTCGGGTATGTTTTGTGTGGATGCTATATTTTTGGGTATAAAAACTGTATTCGTGTAATGTTTATATATTATTAAATTAGAGTGCGCAGCGAAAGCATTGTGGTGAGACTTGGGTAGTACGATTAGTAGTTAGTTGGAAAGTTCGAGGACTAAATTTCTTTAAGGCCGGTAGAACTGTAACATCCTGAATTTTTGGGCCTATGCGTTTAGTGTGTGGATATGTTTAATGTGTTAATTTAACTGTTAGGGGTCCAAATTGGGATCAGGAGGACAAGGCCTTGGTGAAATTCTTGCTTGGGCACTATAATGTATAAAAGGTTGTATCTGAGTTTAAATGACATAATGGGCTTTGGCCCAGTGGCAAAATGGCACCACTAAGAGGGAAGGAAGTTGGCGACAATAGGCTAGGGGAGAGGCCCAATTTTTGGCCTTTTGGAGCCCATGTTTTTGGGCCAAATTCGACAATTATATGGAGGAGTAGGTTGGACGGCAAAAAGGCTATTATTTAGGGGATTTTATGTTTTAAATTATGTGGATAATGTGCTGATAAAAGAAGAAAGAGGTGGTGCTATCTAGGTTTCTTTTGGAGATATGGATGGATTAAGATAAAGGAGAAAAGATAGGATTTATCTGCAAGGGTAGGTGATGGCCGAAATTTCTATAAATAGGGGGGATATCTCTTCAATTCCGGCATTTGAACCCTATTCTCTCAATCTTTTCTCTCATTCTCTTCTACAAGCCAAAACCCTAGTTGCTTTCTGCAATATTTTCTTTTGAATTCTCTAGAAGTCGAAACCTTTTATTTCATTATCTTCTCAATTCTTTTTCTCTTGTGCCGATTTCTCCATTAAGCCGAAATCTTTTTTCGTTCTTTTTCTTCCTAGCCGAAATCTCCAAGCCTCTTTCTTGTTTTATTTTCTTCTTCTCTTTTGCCAAAAATCGAAACTCTTCACTCAGTTCTTCTAAAAGCCGAAAACGCATCAGCCTTCTTTTGTTCATACTTTGTCGGGATTTTATTAAAAGCTGAAATCCCTAGATTTTATCTCCTGTGATTGTCGAATCTTTCTACAAGGGATAGCCGAAACCTTCTATAGAGGTAAGTATCGATTTGGGTTTTCTTTTGATCTTTTTCGGCTTTTGGAGACTATAGCCGAATGGCTAAGTAGTTGGCTAATCTCGTGTTTTCTCTCATTTGCGACATTCCGGGATTTGAAGGGGATTCAATCGCTTAGATTTCTAAGCCAAAGTTCAGTAGCACTTCGATCGTAACACTTTCGGGATTTCAAGGTAAGGAGATCTGCTAATTTAAAACATATAATTCGGGTAAAACACTAACCCTTGGCCGAATATAGGAGAGGCCCTATCTTCGCGTTCTTCCGGCTTTTGAGCAAAGTTGTAGACAAAGGGCAGTAGATCTAATTTGTGAGGATATCGACATAGAGAGTAGTCCTATGCATTAATCAGGTGTGTAACTTCTCACACTATTTAGATTGTCTGCTAATATGTGTTATTAAATCTGCTTATACTCTGTTAAATGCCGAAATCCCGGCATAATGGTTGAAAACCCAAGGAGGGTAAAAGCGAATCACCAGGTTAGTGATCTCTTCCATTCATAAGTGAATGTTTTTGCTGATGATATGCTTGTATGTATGCCAATTTCTGTGATTGCACGGGGTTGGGTGATTGATGAAAGGGGAAGTGCTCTGTTGTAGTGGCTTTTGCCATGATCTGTTGTAGTGGCTTTTTGCCATGATCTGTTGTAGTGGCTATTGCCATGATCTGACGATGAGCAGCTAACTGCAGCATGACTGCCATCGATGGTGTGTAGCGGTGTGGGTTGATTGTAGAAATCCCCAATGGTGTGATTGGCAGGTAAGGGTGGTGTGTAGCGGATGGAAACCTAGGATTGGGTTGGGCCTTGCATAATTCCTGATATGTTATATTTTGTCATCTGTTCTGTGGGGCTAAGGCCCAATCTGGTGGTGCACGAGTGTTGCACACTGAGTCTCGTGACTCACCCTATTATTTAACATATTTCAGGTAGCACCTAGTGCATCGGACCGGGCTGGAGAGGAGCGCAAGGTGGCCATGCGAGAGATTATTTTGATTCAGCAAAATACTTTACTTAGTTTATTTACTTTTAACATTTTTAGTTAGTGGGTTATAAATTTCATTGTAATAAGGCCATGGGCCACTCTCTTTATATTATATTTCCGGATTTTGGGCTTTTATTATTATTAGACATTCAGATTTTACGTTTTAATTAAGCTAAGTCATGTATCAAATTTTGGTTTCTAATTCACTAAGGCATTAATAGAAAATGTGTATCTTTTACAAATTATTCACCTATTTAGTTTTCCCGAATAAAAGGTTAAACTCAAGAAAAATATTTCCCGAAATTGCGACATCTTTTAAAATCTCCTTAGTGACATGCCAGATCCGGTCATAGTGTTTGGGCCGGGTTTGGGGTGTTACAATGAGAATGTGCATTGATTATCGTCAGTTGAACAAAGTGACTATAAAGAACAAATATCCGTTGCCCAGAATATATAATTTGTTTGATCAGCTAAAAGGAGCCACCATATTTTCAAAGATAGATCTGAGATTGGGATATTACCAGTTGAGAGTGAAAGATTCAGACATTTTGAAAACTGCTTTCAGAATGAGGTACGGGCATTATGAGTTTTTAGTTATGCCTTTCGGACTAACAAATGCTCCTGCTATTTTTATGGATCTAATGAACAGAATTTTCAGACCGTACCTAGATTGATTTGTTGTTGTATTCATTGACGAGATTTTGATTTATTCACGGGATGAAACTGAACATGCTGAGCATCTGAGAATTGTGTTGCAAACTCTAAGAGAAAAGCAATTGTATACGAAATTCAGAAAATGTGAATTCTGGTTGCGTGAAGTCAGTTTTCTGGGTCATATGGTATCGGCCTCTGGAATACGAGTTGATTCGAGCAAGATTTCTGTTATTTTGGATTGGAAGCCCCGAAGAATGTGTCTGAAGTTCACAGTTTTCTAGGACTTGCTGGTTATAATCAAAGGTTTGTGAAAGGCTTTTCGATGATAGCTACTTCGTTGACTAGATTGCTTCAAAAAGATGTGAGATATGAATGGTCTGAAAAATGTCAGAAAAGCTTTGATTAGTTGAAAACTTTTTTGACTGAAGCTCTAGTTTTGGTACAGCCAGAATCAGGCAAAGAGTTTGTGATTTACAGTGATGCTTCGTTGAATGGTCTGGGATGCGTACTGATGCAAGAAGGCAAAGTTATAGCTTATGCCTCGAGACAATTGAAGCTGCATGAAAAGAATTATCCGACACACGACCTTGAGCTAGCTGCGATTGTGTTTGCATTAAAGATTTGGCGATATTATCTGTTCGGTGAGAAATGTTATGTGTTTTCAGATCATAAAAGTTTGAAATACTTAATGAGTCAGAAAGACTTGAATCTGCGACAGAGAAGATGGTTAGAGCTGTTGAAAGACTACGAGCTTGTGATAGATTATCACCCAGGTAAAACAAATGTCGTTGCTGATGCATTGAGTCAGAAGTTACTGTTTGCATTACTTGCAATGAATGTTCATTTAGATCTGTCTGATAATGGTTCAGTGTTAGCTGAATTGAGAGTGAAATCGTTGTTTATACAACAAATTTGTGATGCTCAAAAAGTTGATAATGAAATGATAGCAAAACGAGCTCAGTGTGATTCGAACTCTAATTCTGAATTTTGAGATCGATTATGTGTTCCGAGAAACTCAGAGTTGATTCAGTTGATTTTAAATAAAGCTCATAATAGTCACCTAACCATTCATTCGGGAAGTACGAAGATGTACCATAATCTGAAGTAACATTATTGGTGGTCTGGTATGAAATGAGACATTTCTGACTTTGTTTCGAAATGTTTAGTCTGTCAGCAAGTTAAAGCTGAGCATCAGGTACCGTCTGGGTTGCTACAATCGATTCTGATTCCTGAGTGGAAATGGGATAGAGTGACAATGGATTTTATTTCGGGGTTGCCTCTGACTCCGAGAAAGAAAGATGCAATTTGGTATGTAGTTGATCGATTGACGAAATTTGCCCATTTTATTCTGGTACGATCTGATTACTCACTTGATAGATTAGCTGAGCTTTACATTTATGATATTGTGAGATCGCACGGAGTGCTATTGTCTATTGTGTCAGATAGAGATTCGAGGTTTACATCCCGATTCTGGAATAAATTGCAAGAAGCTTTAGGTACAAATTTGCATTTCAGTACCGCTTTTCACCCACAAACAGATGGCCAGCCTGAACGTATTATTCAGATTCTCGTGGACATGTTAAGATGTTGTATCCTTGAGTTTAATGGTTCGTGGGAATAATTCTTGCCATTGATTGAATTTGCATACAACAACAGTTTTCAGTCAAGCATCAAAATGGCACTATATGAGGCTTTGTACGAACGTAAATGTCGTACACCTTTGTATTGGACTGAGCTTAGTGAAAATAAGATACACGGGGTTGATTTGATAAAATACACTGAACAGAAAGTGAAAGTAATCTGTGATAGTCTAAAAGCAGCGTCTGATCGTCAGAAATCTAATACAGATTTGAAACGAAAGTATATCAAGTTTGAGATCAGTGATAAAGTATTTTTAAAAGTGTCTCCGTAGAAGAAAGTACTCAGATTCGGACGTAAAGGCAAGTTAAGTCCAAGATTCTTCGAGCCACATGAAATTATTGAACGGGTTGGGCCAGTTGCGTACAGATTGTTGTTGTCCTCCGAGCTAGACAAGATTCACAATGTATTCCATGTTTCGATGCTTCATAGATACCGATCCGATCTGTCACATGTGATTACTCCGTCTGAGATTGAAATCCGATCCGATATGACTTATGAAGAAGAGTCGATCTGTATTTTAGCTCGTGAAGTGAAAGAATTGAGAAACAAAAGAATTCCATTAGTTAAAGTATTGTGGCATCGACACGAAGTAGAAGAGGCTACTTGGGAGCCTGAAGATTCAATGAGACAGCAATATCTGAATCTGTTTAACGGTAAGATTTTCGAGGACGAAAATCCCTAAGGGGGGAGAATTGTAACAGTCTGGTTTAAACCCTAGTCGGAACAGTGGTTTTGGGACCACAAATTCGAGTCCGAAAAATATTTTAATATTATTTTCTGTGGCTACTGTGTGTGATTAAGCATGTGCTAAAGTTCCGTGAGTTAATTTGTCTTTTTGTGTGCTTAATTTGTCAAAAGGATTAAATCGCATAAGGTGTAAAAGTGGCCTTCTAATTGATTAAGCGTCTATTTGATGTGGCTTTTAAATGAGGAGGCCTTATGAGGCAATTAGTCCATTAATGTAATTAGTGGATGACAAAGGGCAAGTATAACCTTAATGTTTATATGTTATTATATGTTTATTAAAAGGCTTAATGGGTAAATTGATAAATCAAAGATTATTAATCAAAAACAAAAGCCAAACTCTATCATCTTTATGCTTCATCACGGAAAATAAGAATAGATGAGAAGGGTTTGAGCTCTTTTTATATTCGGCACATACTTGGGCTAGATGAAGGTATGATTTTGACTCGGTTTTTGATAATTTCTACATTTTTGTAATCGTTGATTCGAGTACTACAAAACCCATGTCTTAATTTTGAGAATGATGATGATTTTGAAATGTGTATTTGATGAACACATGAGCTTTGAAATATTTGATGATGAAATATGGAATATATGTGTTTGATTAGCATATTTTGTCTTTGGAGTTTTGTTGATTTTGAGTAATTTGGTTGTAATTGAGAAAATGATTATTTGAGGGACTAAATTGTGAAATAAATGAATTATATGGACTCATATGAGCATGAATAAAATTCGGCTAGGCATGGGTAACATGAAATTTGGTATATTTTGTGATTTTGTGAAATAGGGACTAAAATGTCAAAATATGAAAATATGAGGGCTAATTTGTAAATTGCCCCAAATGTGTGTTTTTGGATTGAATTGAATGTGTTGGTAAATAAAAGGGTTAAATTTGAATATGTATAGATCAAGAACCGAAGAAAACGGACTTAGATCGCGGGAAAGCGAAAGTAGTCGAATAACCGAATCCACTCGAATATCGGAATCCGAGGTAAGTCAATATACAAATAAATGTATTTGAATTGAATTATTTGTATATATATGAAATGTAAATTGCTATGAATATCCATTGAGATGGAATGTATATGAAATCCGGGTTTATGTATATATCGACAAGTTATTAGTGTCCGAGAAGTCCTGTTTGAACCTAGAATAAATAGGATAGTATATGTCATGACATAGGTGTCTGTTATGTGATATCATGTAAGACCATGTCTAGGACCTTGGCATTAATTTGAGATTTCGTGTAAGACCACGTCTGGGACGTTGGCATCGATATGAGATTTACGTGTAAGACCATGTTTGGGACATTGGCATCGTATTTGATTCGTGTAAGACCCTGTCTGAGACATGGCATCGATATCTGATTACATGTAAGACCACGTCTGGGACGTTGGCATTGTACGACTATTCCGAGCACTCTGAATATCCTATTAGGTTCCGAATGGTTTAACGGGCAAGTCCGAGGAACGAACGACTATGTGATTTGTATATTCATTTCAGGTACGTTTGATATGTACATTATGCGTGTACGGAAGCTAAGTGTCTTTATGAACTTACTAAGGTGAATATGTGTACTGAAATGATGAGATGATATGTGTATTTGTTTGAATGAGCTATGTGTATATGTGATATTTGAGTTGAAGAATGTGGCAAGTTGGCTAAGCAAATGAGCCAAAGAATATGTGATGAATTTGCAATGAGAAACATTAATATCATTGTATCAATATGGTTATGTGCATTTTATGCTAAATTTATTTGTATATGGCTTACTAAGCTTTTGAAAGCTTACTTTGTGTGGGTTTGCTCTATTTTATAGATCGTCAAAGCTACTAAAGGCTCGGGGACTGTCGAGGATTGTCATCACACGACTCAAACTTGTTTTGGTACTTTGAAAATGTGTATATAGCTAAATATGGCATGTATAGACTAGTTGTTTTGGGAAAATTGTTTGAGTTATGAAAAATAGCCATGTGATGTGGCTAGATAAATGTTGGCAGTATGCATGTGCGGATATGGTATATGATGTTGGTTTTGGTATGATTATATGTCTATGAAATGGTCAAAATTGTGGTAAGCAAATTGATGCTATATGAGCACTTATGTGTGATCAATGAAGTGATTATACATATGGTAAGATGTGAATGTACCATGCATGGTTATATATGTGAATTGGTTGTGCAAATTAGTATACAAGTTGGCATGAATAGAAATGAGATTGAATGAGATGATATATGGTTCATTTGACATGTATTTGGTTGCCAATTGTGTGTGGAAATAGGCTTGTATGTGCTTGTAGGTATGACCCAAGTGTGGGTGGCATTTGGCCTTGCTAATGGCCTATTTTACATACACGGCCAAGGGACACGGGCGCGTGTCTCTGTCGTGTGGCTCAAGGGCCACTTCAAAGTGTGCCTGGGCAGGTTACATGGTCGTGGCACACGGGCGTGCCTGGTGGCCGTGTGACCAAGTCAGTAGCTAGCTTAATTTTGCACGGCCGTGGCACACGGGCGTGTCTGGCAGTCGTGTGGACAAGTCAGTATGTATGCCCTGTTTGACACGGCTTAAACACACGAGTGTGGCTGAAGGCCGTGGGAGGCACACGGTCTGCCCACACGGGTGTGTGACCTCTGTAACTTTGAAAAAGTTTTAAATTTTTGAGATTTTTTGTATGTGTTCGGCTTAGTCCTGACCTTATTCTGAAGCATTTTTGAGGTCTTGTAGACCTACTTAAGGGACACTTTGATGTGATTAACCTAGCAATAATATGAGATGTCTGTAAAAGTTTTCGATCTGTCCAGTAACGCCTTTAACTCTATACCGGCGATGGTTACGGGTTAGGGGTGTTACATTGCTAGCGTGGATGTCATGGCTGTAACAGCCCATTTTCAGTGAAATTAGCAGTAGTTTCGGGACAACAAATCTGAGTCAGAAAGAAAATTTATTTTAATTTAATTGCATGGTCTGTATCATGATAGGAAATACGTATAAAAAATTTCGATAAGAAAATTTTACTGATTTTATGTTTAATTAGGAGGAAAGGACCAAATTGTATAAAGTACCAAGTTTGAATTCTAGTAGCTGGAAGGATTAAATAGCCATGGAATTCAAAACTTGAGGTCCTTATATGGTAATAAGACCATTAAGAAAAGTTAGTAGATATTTATGATGATTCATCCATGGAAATTAAAGAAAAGAAAAGGACTAAATTGGAAAGTTGAAAAATTAAAGATGATAATTAAATTAAAAAACAAAAATATCATATTATTACCATCTTCTTCCCCAAATTTCTATGGAAACCCTAAGAAAGAGAAAGAAAATCAAGCAAGCTTAATTGGATAAGTAATCTTGTCTCGTTTTTAGTAATTTTTATATTTTCGACATCGTAATAACTTAATCTATCTATTTTTGGGATTTATTTGCAAAGTTATCAAAGTATCAAAATTTTTCCATGGATGAATATGCTGAAATTTTGAAATTTTGTTGTAGAAATTGAAAGGTTGTTGATAGATAAACAACTTCTATAAAGTGAATTTTCATGAAATTGTGATTTAGGGACTAAATTGAAAAGATGTAAAATTCATGGAAAATTTTTTATTTTTGTGAAATACATGAGCTGTAAATGTTATACGAAAATTTTGGTTTAGCTTGGAATAAGGATTAAATTGCATGAATTTCATTTTTCGAGCCTAGGGATGAAATTCGAATTAATGAAAAGTATAGGGACAAAATGGTACTTTTGCCTAAAATGTGAAATTGATTGAGTTAAATATGACTTTCATTAAATTGAGTTAAATTTACTCGTATAGATCCGGATAGACCTAGTACAGAATTGGATCGCGGAAAAGAAAAAGTGTAGAATTAGTAGATTCTCATATACGAGCAAGTGTGGAGGTAAGTTCGTGTAACTAAATTGTGTATATTTATATGTTTGTATTGGATGTTGTATATGTGAATTATGAATTTGTTATGTATATGAAAATAATTATATATTTGACATGCCCGAGAAACGTTAAGTCTTATTTGAATGAATGAAATTTGATGGATACTACTTTCCCGAATGTTTGTGATCTAGCATATGTTGCAAACACACCATAGCTCAAAAGAGCGTCCTGTTATTAGCCCTTTCGAGCTTCCCGTATATGGTTCTTGTGAGCTTTCCGTTATAGCTCTTTGGAGCGTCCCAATAAGTTGTGATCCTACATGTGTTGTGGACACACCTTAGCTCATATGAGCTTTCCGATATAGGCTTTTTGTGAGCTTCCTGTTAAGTTAGCTCTTTGTGAGCTTCCCGACAGTGCTCGCTTGAACTTCCCAATAAATGGCTATCCGGAGCTTCCCGTTACATGGCTCTTTGTGAGCTTCCCGATAGGCTCTTCGTGAGTTTCCCGATTAAAAGTTTTTTGTGAACTTCCTGATTATGGTTCTCATGAGCTTCCAATTATAAGGCTCGAGAGTGTGCTTCCTGGTTATGTGCTCTAATGAGCACTCCCGTATATGAATTGACGGATCATTGATAAGTACACCTCGTGTGTACTACCCGGGTATCCATCGATATTTCAAATAATTCAACGGATAAAACTCTTGATAAGAGAAAATACGAGAATTAAATGAATTATGTTTTGAATATCTCTGAAATACCTGGAAATGGTTGTGTGATGAGCTCATCTATGTTTCCTTGATATTCATGTGAATTTCATGACTAACTTGTTTGATGAGAGCATGTGTTTAGGCAATTGGCCACAATGTTTTGGATGCATGTTTGTATGCTTACTTTAAATTAATATGATTGGTAAGTTAAATTCTTGTTATACGAACTTACTAAGCATTATATGCTTTGTTTATTTTCCTCTGTTTTATAGTACTCGGAAGCTTATAAAGGTTGGAACGGGTCCGAGCAAGATCACACTATCATTCAGTTCAATTTGGTTTAATTAGCAAAACTACTTTTGGTATAATGGCATGTATAGACTAAGTTAGATTAAATGATGAAATGTTTTGGTTGTAACTAGCCATTGGAATGGCTAGTGATATTATGGTTAATGTATATGTATGAGGTTATACTATGTTTGATAAGTAAGTGTGCATGATTGGTATTATAGTTTTAAATATGCTTAAGTAAGGATATGTTCAATTGAGTAAGTTGGATGTTTGAATCAATGTCATGATATATCATGCATAAGAATTTGGTTTTGGCTTGGTTTAAATGTCTTCGATTGGTTGGTGAATGTGCTTAAATGTGGTTGTAGGTGGAAGACCAATTGGGTGAGAAAAGTGGCCTTGAAGATGGCCTATTTTTGTCCACACAGTAGACACACGGGCGTGTGTCTTAGCCTGTGTGCCACACGGCCAAGCGCACGGGCGTGTTGTTTGGCAGTGTGTCCTCTACACCTAATTTTTGTAAATTAAATTTACCATACGGCTAAGCACATGGGCGTGTTGTTTGGCAGTGTGTCCCCTGTACCTAATTTTCGTAAATTAAATTTACCACACGGCTAAGCACACGGGCGTGTGGCTGACCATGTGACACAAGTCAGAGAGTTACATGGGTAAGGACACGAGCTGAGACAAGATCGTGTGCTTCATATTGAATACCACACGGCCTGGAACACGGGTGTGTCACTTGGCCGCATGTGTCCCCTACACCTAGGATAAATTTTTAAAATTTCACGAAAAATTCTCTGAGTTCCCAATTTAGTCCTGACTTGTTTCTAACTCATGAATTGGGCCTTGAGGGTCCATTTAAGGGACAATATGATTGAATATGTCTAATTTCGGATATGAATAGTAAATGACATAAATTAATTGTATTTGTTCTATAAACTCCGGTAATACTCTGTAATCCTATTTCGACGATAGATATGGGTTAGGGGTGTACATTTATTGGTATCAGAGCTACAATTTAACCGATTCTCAGACTAACGTAGCAAGTACGAGTTTAGCTATGCATGCCATTATATAAATTGTGATAGTATGATATCTCCTGACCACTTAAACATGTTTTTCATATAGTAATGTTGTCGAACCAAGCTAGAGCTGAATCTGAGGAAGCTGAGAGCAATGCTCCAGCTTTAGTTCAAGGAGCTGTTTCCAGTAGCAGAAGGCCCATATTTGAGGGCTGAGGTGAAGAGGCTAAAGAAGCCTTCTTTCAAATGGTGAATGAATGGTTCACAGAATATTTGAGAACAAATCCTGCTATACAACAACCTCCCCCTCCTGCTCCTCAATCGGTTCCCGATATGCCACAAGGTGTTGAATCTGTTAGAATTTGTAAACCTCTGGCAGATAAAATTTGGAAATATGGGGCAGAAGAATTCAGAGCTACTGCCGATGATGATCCGAAAAGGACTGAATTTTGGCTAGAAAATACAATCAGGGTTTTGGATGAATTGTCTTGCACACCTGCAAAATGTTTGAAATGTGTTGTATCTCTGTTAAAAGACTCAGCCTACCAGTGGTGGAATACCTTGATTTCTGTAGTAGCAAGGGAAAATAATACATGGGAATTTTTCCAAATAGAATTCAAAAAGAAGTATATTAGCCAAAGGCTCCTTGATCAGAAAAAGAAAGAATTTTTAAAGCTCAAACAGGGGAATATGACTGTATCTAAGTACGAACGGGAATTTGTTCAGCTAAGTAAATATGCTAGAGAGTGTATCCCGACTGAAGCTGCCATGTGTAAACGGTTTGAAGAGGGATTAAATGAAGACATCAAGTTGTTAGTTGGGAATTTGAAATGAATAGAATTTATTGTACTGGCCGACTGAGCACATAAAGCTGAAGAACTAAGTAAAGAAAAGAGGCAGGCAGAGATGGAAGCCCGAATTTTGAGTAAAAGATCCATGGGAAGGTCACAATCGTCGGCTTCAAAGAAATCAATGAAATATCATGATTGTTCTGTCACATCTACGGGGTATTCTGGTAAAGACTGAAGTATTCAATGCTTTAATCCAAGATCTTCGTCTCCATCCGTAACAAGTGTAGGGAAGTGTTGGGAGTCCTAAAGCAAGATGCAAACATTGCAATAAATTGTATTTCGGTGAATGCCGCATGAGAAGCAGAGCTTGCTTTAGGTGTGGTTCCTTTGACCACAATCTTAGAGATTGCCCGGAAAGATCTGAAAAAGATACAGTTTAGACTTCAAGACTGAGCAACCCTACCTCTAGAGGTAGACCACCTCGTCACCCCAGTAATATCAGTGGTAGCCGAGGTGTAACAAAAGATTCAACTGCTAAATCTGAAGCACGAGCACCGTCAAGGACATATGCTATTTGTACAAGAGAGGATGCCTCTGCACCAGACATTATTAAGGGTATTTTTTCTCTTCTTGATACTGATATTACTACTTTGATTGATCCTGGTTCAACACATTCATATATATGCACAAACTTAGTGTCTGTTAAAAATCTATCTATAGAGTCCACTGAACTCGTGGTTAAAGTTTCAAATCCCCTGGGCCAGTATGTGATGGTGGATAAAGTCTGTAAAAATTGTCCGTTAATGGTACGAGGTTATTGTTTCTTGGTTGATTTGATGTTGTTGCCATTTGATGAATTTGATGAAATTCTGGGCATGGACTGGTTAATTCAGCATGATGGTGGTAAATTGTAAATAGAAATAAATTTTGTTAAAATGTCAGAGTGGTAAATTGCTTCGTATTGGGTCTAGTAAACTGGATGGGTTGTCTAATGTGATCTCAGCTATATCAGCACATAAATGTATTAGAAAAGGGTATGATGTCTGTCTTGCATATGTGTTGGACACTAAAGTATCCGAACCGAAGATTAGGTTAGTGCGGGTTGTTTGTGAATTTCCTGATGTGTTTTTGAAAGAATTACCAGGATTACCATGGGATAGAGAAGTGGAATTTTCCATAGATACTGTTCCTGGAACAATACCAATATCTATAGCACCTTATACAGTGACTCCTACTGAATTAGAGGAGTTGAAAGCTCAGTTGCAAGAACTAACTGATAGAGGTTGTACTCAACCTAGCTCATCACCTTGGGATGCACTGGTTTTATTTGTTAAATAGAAAGATGGATCGTTGAGGTTATATATTGATTACAGGCAGCTCAACAAAGTTACAATAAAGAATAAGTATCCGCTTCCCCGCATTGATGACTTGTTTGATCAATTGAAATGTGACATTGTGTTTTCAAAGACTGATATCCGTTTTGGCTATTATCAGTTACGAGTAAAAGACTCAGATGTATCGAAGACAACCTTCAGAACCATGTACGGGCATTATGAGTTTCTTGTAATACCATTTGGCTTGACAAATGCACCTGTGGTATTTATGAATCTGATGAACTTAATTTTTAGACCATACTTGGACAGATTTGTGGTAGTATTTATTGATGATATTCTGGTATATTCTCGAGATGAAAATGAACATGCTGATCATCTGAGAATTGTGCTATAAACTCTACGCTAGAAACAATTGTATGCCAAATTTAGTAAATGTGAATTTTTGCTTTGGGAAGTCAGTTTCCTTGGACATATAGTATCTGTAGAAGGCATCAGAGTTGATCCGAATAAAATTTCAGTAATTGTTAACTGGAAACCACTGAAGATTGTGTCTAAAGTCAGAAATTTTCTGGGATTAGCTAGATATTATCAGAGGTTTGTAAAATAGTTCTCTATGATAGCTTCTCTGATGACACGATTGTTGGAAAAAGATGTGAAATTTGAATGGACTGATAAATGTCAGTAGAGTTTTGATAGGTTGAAAACCTTGTTGACTGAAGCACCCGTACTAGTTCAGCTTGAATTTGGTAAGGAATTTGTAATCTACAACGATGCATCATTAAATGGTTTAGGCTGTGTCTTGATGCAAGAAGGTAAAGTAATAGCCTATACTTTTAGACAGCTAAAGCCACATGAAAAGAACTATCTGATACATGATTTAGAATTGGCAGCCATCGTTTTTGCACCGAAAATTTGGCACACTATCTGTTTGGTGAAAAATGTCACATATTCACTGATCATAAAAGTTTGAAGTATTTGATGTCACAAAAAGACTTGAATTTGAGACAAGTTACTAAAAGATTATGATCTGGTTATCGACTATTATCCGGGAAAAGCCAATATGGTTACAGATGCTTTGAGCAGAAAATCATTGTTTGCATTACGAGCAATGAATACCCGGTTGTCATTGACAAATGGTGGTTCAATCCTAACTGAGTTAAAAGTCAGACCGACATTTCTACAGTAGATTTATGAATCTCAGAAAAGTGATGATGAATTACAAGCTAAAAGGGTACAATGTGAGTCAAATTCCAATTTAGAATTTCAGATTGGGTCTGATGGTTGTCTGTTATTCAGAGGCAGAATATGTGTACCGAAGAATTCAGAACTTATACAGAAGATTTAAAATGAAGCTCATAATGGTATTATTTTTGTGCATCCAGGGAGTAATAAAATGTATAATGATTTGAAAAAGATGTACTAGTGGTCAGGAATGAAACGTGACATTTCTGAATTTGTGTCTAAGTGTTTGGTATGTCAGCAAGTTAAAACTGAACACCAAGTGCCTTTGGGATTATTATAGCCAATTACAATACTGAAATGGAAATGGGAAAGAGTTACTATGGATTTTGTATCGGGATTACCCCTATCTCCGAAAAAGAAAGATGCCTTTTGGGTAATTGTCGATAGATTAACGAAGTCTGCACACTTTATTCCGGTACGTATGGATTTCTCTTTAGACAGATTGGCTGAGTTATATGTTTCTGAGATTATCCGATTACATGGAGTGCTAGTTTCCATTATTTCTGATAGAGATCCTCGGTTTACATCTCGATTCTAGAACAAGTTGCAAGAAACTTTGGGTACACAGTTACATTTCAGTACCGCATTTCATCCTCAGACTGATGGTCAATTCAAACGTGTGATACAAATTCTAGAAGATATGCTTTGGTGTTGTTTGTTGAAATTTGAAGGTAATTGGGAAAGATATTTGCCTTTAGTTGAATTTTCATACAATAATAGCCATCAGTCAAGCATTAAAATGGCACCGTACGAGGCATTGTATGGTCATAAATGTAGAACTCCATTATACTGGACAGAGCTCAGTGAAAAAAATATACACAGAGTTGATTTAATCCGTGAAACTGGAGAAAAAGTGAAAGTGATTCGAGATAGTTTGAAAGCAGCCTCTGATCCTCAAAAGTCTTATGCCGATCTAAAACGAAAAGAGATAGAATTTCAAGTTGGTGACAAGGTATTCTTGAAAGTATCATCTTAGAAGAAAATTCTTCAGTTTGGTCGTAAAGGAAAACCGAGTCCACGATTTATTGGACCATACGAGATTACAGAAAGAATTGAACTTGTTGCATGCCGACTAGCATTACCACCAGAGCTTGACAGGACTCATAATGTTTTTCACGTTTTTGTGTTGCGACAATATCGGTCAGATCCTTCACATGTTATTTCTCCCACAGAAGTTGAGATTTAGCCTGATATGACTTACAGTGTGGACCGATCAGAATTCTGGCACGTGAGACGAAAGAGTTAAGAAATAAAAAGGTAGCTTTGGTGAAAGTTCTTTGGCAATGACATGGAAAAGAAGAAGCTAACTGGGAATTGGAGGAAACAATAAGAAAACAATATCCAAACATCTTTACTGGTAAGATTTTTGAGGAAGAAAAATTCTTTAAGGGGGAGAGTTATAACAACTCGTTTTCAGTGAAATTAGAACAGTGGTTTTGGGACCACAAATCTGAATCAGAAAGAAAATTTATTTAAATATTATTGCATGGTCTGCATCATGATAGGAAAGACGTAAAAAAAATTCGATAAGAAAATTTTACAGATTTTATGTTTAATTAGGAGGAAAGGACCAAATGGTATAAAGTGCAAAGTTTGATTTCTAGTAGCTAGAAGGATTAAATAGCCATGGAATTCAAAACTTAAGGTCATTATATGGCAATTAGGCTATTAAGAAAAATTAGTAGATATTTATGATGATTCATCCATGGAAATTAAAGAAAAGAAAATGAATAAATTGGAAAGTTGAAAATTAAAGATAATAATTAAATTAAAAGACAAAAATATCATATTATTATCATCTTCTTCCACAAATTTCTATGGAAACCCTAGGAAAGAGAAAGAAAATCAAGCAAGCTTAATTGGGTAAGTAATCTTGTCCCGTTTTAGTAATTTTTATATTTTCGATATCGCAATAACTTAATCTATCTATTTTGGGGATTTATTTGCAAAGTTATCAAATTATCATAAATTTTCCATGGATGAATATGCTGAAATTTTGAAATTTTGTGGTAGAAATTGAAAGGCTGTTGATAGATAAACCACTTTTGTAAAGTGAATTTTCATGCAATTGTGATTTAGGGACTAAATTGAAAAGATGTAAAATTCATGGAAATTTTTTTATTTTTGTGAAATACATGAGCTGTAAATGTTATATGAAAATTTTGGTTTAGCTTGGAATAAGGATTAAATTGCATGAATTTCATTTTACGAGCCTAGGGACGAAATTAGAATTAATGAAAAGTATAAGGGCAAAATGGTACTTTTTCCTAAAATTTGAAATTGATTGAATTGAATATGAATTTCATTAAATTGAGTTAAATTTACTCGTATAGATCTAGATAGACCTAGTACGAAATTGGATCGAGGAAAGTGTCGGATTAGTAGATTCTCGTATACGAGCAAGTGTGGAGGTAAGTTTGTGTAATTAAATTGTGTATATTTATATGTTTGTATTGGATGTTGTATATGTGAATTATGAATTTGTTATGTATATGAAAATAATTATATATTTGATATAATTAGCAAAACTACTTTTGGTATAATGGCATGTATAGACTAAGTTATATTAAATGATGAAATGTTTTGGTTGTAACTAGCCATCGAAATGGCTAGTGATATTATGGTTAATGTATATGTATGATGTTATACTATGTTTGATATGTAAGTGTGCATGATTGGTATTATAGTTTTAAATATGCTTAAGTAAGGATATGTTCAATTGAGTAAGTTGAATGTTTTAGTCAATGTCATGATATATCATGCATAATAATTTTGTTTTGGCTTGGTTTAAATGTCTTGGATTGGTTGGTGAATGTGCTTAAATGTGGTCGTAGGTGGAAGACCAATTGGGTGAGAAAAATGGCCTTGAAAATGGCCCATTTCATCCACACAATAGACACGCGGGCGTGTGTCTTAGCCTTGTGTAACACACGGCCATGCGCACGGGTGCGTGGTTTGGCCGTGTGCCCCTGCACCTAATTTTCATAAATTAAATTTACCACATGACTAAGCAGACGGGCGTGTGGTTGGCCGTGTGACACAAGTCAGATAGTTACACGAGTAAGGACGGGATAGGACACGACCGTGTGCTTCATATCGAATGCCACACGGCCTGGAACACGAGTGTGTCACTTGCTTACATGGCCTGGCCACACACGGCGTGTGTCCCGTGCACTTAGGAGAAATTTTGAAAATTTCGCAAAAAAATTTCTGAGTTCCCGATTTAGTCTCGACTTGTTTCTAACTCATGAATTGGGCCTCGAGGGTCCATTTAAGGGACAATATGATTGAATATGTCTGATTCCAGATATGAATAGTAAATGACATGAATTAATTTTATTTGTTCTGTAAACTCTGGTTATACTCTGTAACCTTGTTTCGACGACGGATATGGGTTAAGGGTGTTACAGTGGCAATGCCGGGAAGGCCAAGTCAACATTTTTCACCCAATAGTCCTAGTTCAAATTCAAACTTGTACTAGATAAATCCCGCTAAAAGAGGATAAGATAATCACAGGCTGTTAGCCGACCCTAGCCTAATCTATCCATAAAAACCAATGAAAAGGGTCTCACAAATGGCGAAAAAAGTGGGAGAGATACTTAGGCATGAATAAGGGTTTGGCTGTGCAAAGGAAAGGAAATCGAAGGTAGTCCTTCTTAGCTATCACAAGACGCTGTGTTGCCGAAGTATGGATTGGGCAAGAGAAAGCTATTTCCTGAAGTTTTTTCGTTATTTCCATTAGTGTTCCTTCGGAAGATTGAATTGAAGTAGTTAAAAACAATGTCGGATAATTTTTTGGTTTGGAACTTTTTTTCCCAACCCATGAGCTAAATCTCATAGGGTTGAGATTACTTTTGATGAAACCTTAAACTATTTTTATGGATACAGTATATATCTACTTTACTTTACTCTTTCATTTGATTGTTCTTATTTCTTAATTAAAATGCAAACGATCTCTAGAAAAAGAAGACTGTTCATGTACTTATAAACTAATTCTAATTTTGAAAGGGTTGGGTTGGTTGGATTAAAAATTAAATGAAATGAGCAAGTATTCGATAGACACTTATAGTCGACTCTAGACATAGAGTCACGATCATACAGAAGGAACCCATACAAGATTTCTAAAAAGCCTTTAGACACGGGCAAGGTAACTTGAGGTTTTGCTCTCTTGAGAGCCAAACCATTTTAGAATTCTTCCGTGCAGTAAAGTAGATACGATTTTTCCAAGGAATTAATGATAGTAAGGGTCGATTTTGGATAATCCTAAACTTCCGACTCAACATCAGTCTATCCTTATTCTTTGTCGTAGTAACTTTGCGACAACATATTTAGTTGTTTATTTCTTTGTTTACATTCTATTCGGATAAGCACTCTCATTATTACCATTAAATTTTTGCTCTCACTTTTTCTATAGCATTTCCAATTATTCATCAATTCCATCTATTGCATACATCATCATTCCTTTTAATTAACACTGCATACTTACCTTTGTTTACCATATCATCTTATTCGTTAGTCTTACCATAACATTAACCATATCACAATAACTTGAGCAATTTTGTGCCTCAATTCAATCCTCATTGGAATGATACTTACTCATCACTTTATTACTTGAAACAAAGTGTATACTTGCACGAGTCGCATATCATTTCATATGCAACAAGTTTTTGGCACCGTTGCCAGGGATCGATAATTTGGTGAAATTTGGTTTGGTTATTTTACTTAGTAGTTTTATGTAACTTAGTGTATTTAATTTTTACAGGTTTGCCATCATTGTATGAGAAAAGGCATTCTTGCTAACACAAAAATACCTTTTTGATCCGATAATTGACAGAACCTTGGGGAGAAAATGAAAAGAAATGAGAAAATTGGCTGGAAATAGGAATGATCTTAATGGTAATGCAAATGATCGCAATAAAAATCCTCCTATTGGACGTGTGGTGGATGATCGAGATAGGCCAATTAGAGAGCATGCCATTCCAATACTGGATGATTTGAATCTATGGATAATCAGACCAACCATACAAGCTTAGCAATTCAAGATGAAATCAATAATGTTCTAGATGTTACAAACCGTAGGACAGTTCAGTGGACTCCCCACTGAAGACCCACGATTACATTTAAGGCTATTTCTAAAAGTAAGTGACTCATCCAAACAACAGGGTGTTCTTAAAGACGCCTTGAGACTTAAGTTATTCCCATATTCTTTAAGAGATTGTGCAAGAGCATGGCTAAATGCTTTGCCATCAGGAACAGTTGCATCATGGAATGATCTTTGCCAGGGATTCTTGCTATGATATAACCTACCTACTATGAATACCAAGTTGAGAAACGATATTACGTCTTGTCGATAGATGGAGGATGAGACCCTATATGAAGCTTGGGAACGATTTAAAGAGTTAATCGAAAATGTCCGATACATAGATTCCAGCACTGGACTCAAATAGAGATGTTTTGCAATGGGTTGAATGCGCATACAAGGATGGTAGTCGATACGTCTTCCAATGGTATGTTGTTGGACAAAACTTATAATGAACCACATGAGATCTTGGAAAAGATTTCCAATAACAATTATCAGTATCCGACCATGAGAGTTGGGATGGGTAAGAGAGCTGGCGATACCATCGAGCTTGATACAATCATTTTGTTAACGACCTAGGTATCTTTTCTAACTAATATGATTAAAACCATGAAAAATCCAACTGTAATCCATGAGATGAAATCACCAGAGTTGTCATATGTTTATTGCTGGAAAAATCATGTGTTCGACGAATGCCCATCAAACCCAACGTCAGTATACTAAATGGGTAATTCCAATCAAAATAACAATACATATTCTAGCACCTACAATTCAGGGTGGAAGCAACATCTAAATTTTAGTTGGAGTAATCAAGGTGCAGGAAATTTTAACAATGCACCACTTGGTTATGTTCAACCTATGCCAAGGCAAAATATTCAATATGGTCAAGAATCATCTTCTACTTCCATTGAAGCTTTGTTAAAGGAATATATGGACAAGAATGATGCTGTAATTTAGAGTCAGGTTGCAAGTGGGGCAAATAGCGAACGCTCTAAATTCAAGGCCATGAGGAGTGTTTCCAAGTGATATCGAGAATTCGTGAACACAAGGAAAGGAGTAGTGCAAGGCTATCACCCTTAGAAGGGGGATTCAATTGAGTGATTTTGTTCGCGATGTTGCAGCAGAAGAGGATAATGTAAGTAATAACTAGGTAAAGATCCCAAAACCATCTGAAAAACATATTGCATCTAGGAAGGATAAGCAAAAGAATTTTGTGGCAGAACCAGATCAGGTTGCCAACAAAAATGCCACAGAAAAATGATATCAACAACCAAAAGGACGATTGCCTCTACCTTTTCCATACCGATTCCATAATTCCAAACAAGATCTTTAGTTTAAAATATTTTTAGATGTTTTGAAGCAACTCCACATTAATATACCACTAGTCGAAGCTTTGGAGCAAATGCCCAATTACTTGAAATTCATGAAAGACATATTGTTAAAGAAACACAGATTGGGAGAATTTGAGACTGTTGCTATCACCGAAGGATGCACAACAATGTTGATGAATAAGCTACCTCCAAAGTTAAAGGACCCAGGGAGTTTCACTATCCCATGTTCAATTGGAAATCATTATGTAGGAAAAACATTATGTGATCTAGGCGCAAGTATAAATCTAATGCCTATGTCTATTTCCAGGAAGCTAGGAATTGGGAAAGTGAGACCTACCACAATGACGTTGCAATTGGCTGGCCGATCTTACGCTCATCTAGAAGGTAAAATTGAAAATGTATTAGTAAGGGTGGATAAATTTATCTTCCTAGCAGATTTTCTTATTTTAGAATGTGAAACTGACCATGATGTACCAATTATTCTTGGAAGATTGTTTCTTCCTACTGGTAGGACCCTAATTGATGTGTAGAAAGGCGAGCTAACCATGAGAGTGAATGATCAACAAGTTACTTTTAATGTGTTTGACGCATTAAAATGCGCAGATGAGAATAGGGGATGTCACGCCATTGACTTGATAGAAATAGTAGTGAATGAATTTGCAAAAAATTGCTACGACAAGTCTGACAATGAAAACGATTTGACGGAGCAAGGTGACACCGTAAGTTTTGAAGAGCTTGGTGAATTTATGGAAGCCCAACAGATAGTGGATAAGCCAGGGAAGAAATTTGAATCCCTAGATTTATCAGATCGATCTTGTAAGCCTCCTAAACCATCTTTAGAGGAATATCCCGTACTAGAGTTAAAGCCTCTGCCATAACATTTGAAATATGTGTATTTGGGAAATAACAATACTTTTCCAGTTGTAATTTCTGCTAAGCTAACACCTGAGCAAGAGGATAGGTTGTTAGAAGTGTTACGGTGATCTAAAAGAGCACGGGGTTAGACCCTTTCCGATATAAAGGGAATTAGCCCTACATTTTGTATGCACAAAATTTTGTTGGAAGATTGCCATAACAAATCCATTGAATAGCAAAGACGACTGAATCTAATTATGAAGGAAGTTGTCAAGAAAGAAATTATCAAGTGGCTTGACGCTGGCATTATTTACCCACTTTCAAACAGCTCGTGGTTAAGTCCTATGTGATGTGTACCTAAGAAAGGCGGTGTCACGGTATTAAGTAATGACAACAATGAGCTCATACAGACTTGTATTGTTACGAGATGGAGAGTGTGTATGGACTATCGCAGGCTTAACAAGGCAACTAGGAAGGATCATTTCCCTTTTCCATTCATCGATCAAATGTTGGACAAATTTGCTGGTAAGGGTTTTTATTGCTTTCTAGATGGTTATTCAGGATATAATCAGATTGCCATAGCACATGAAGATCAATAGAAGACAACTTTCAAGTGTCTATATAGTACTTTCACATTTAGGCGGATGTCGTTCGGGTTATGCAATGCCCCAAAAAGTTTCTAGCGCTGCATGATGGTCATATTCTCAGACATGGTAGAAAATTTCCTTGAACTTTTTATGGATGACTTCTCTGTGTTTGAATATGATTTTGAAGATTGCTTAAGGAATTTAGATATGGTTTTATGCCACTGTGAATAAATGAATCTAGTATTAAACTGGAAGAAATGTAATTTCATGGTCCGTGAAGGCATTGTCCTGGGACATAGGGTGTCATGGCGAGGAATTGAACTAAATAGAGGAAAAGTTAGAAGTGATCGAAAAATTGCCACAGCCTACTAGTGTTAAGGGTGTAACAGCCCGTTTTTAGTCAAATAAAAAAAGTGGTTTTGGGACCACAAATTTGAGGTTAAAATAATTATTTTATTATTATTTTAACGTCCGTGGCATGATAATATGTTGGTGTGAAATTTTCGTTAAAAAAATTTAGCTTTTGGTTGCTCAATTTGATAAAAAGGACTAAATCGCGTAAAGTGAAAAATTGGAGTTCTATAAGCTAAAAGGGTTTAATAGCTATGAAATTAAATAGTTAAGGGATTTATGTTGCAATTAGCCCATTTGAAATATGAGTGGACAAAGATGGACATGGTTTATATGAAATTATAATGTTTTAATAAAGGTTAAATTAGTAATTTGTATATAACATAGTAAAATAATAACATAACGCATAAGGCTATCATCTTTCTTAGTTTTTCCACCAAAAATTAAAGGAGAAAAGCCATTAATGGAGCTTGAATCTTCGGCTATGTATTAAGCTTGCATGTAAGTTCAATTTTGTCCCGTTTTTAATGATTTCTATGTTTTTGTGATCGTTGCAACTAGGTCTAGCTAGCCTATGGACTAATTTGCAAAACTGTTAAAGATTTTGAATGTTTCCATTGATGAATAAGCATGTGTTTTAAAGTTTCTTGATAGATTATGAATGCTTGTTGATAGATATACAAGTTCTGTTAAGTGATTTTTAGTGAAAATGCAAATTAGGTGTTAAATTGTGAATTGTGTAAATGTAGTGGTTAAAATGTGAAATAAGTGAGAAATATGGGCTACTATAAGCATGATAAATATTTGGTTAGGCTTGGGTTGTGATGAAATTGAATGAATTTTGTTTTACGAGCCTAGGGATTAAATTGTAAAAATGTTAAAATATTAGGGGCAAAAGTGAAAAAGTGTTCTAATGAATGTTTTGGATTAGATTGATTAGAGAGATAATTAAATAAGCTGAATTTGATATTATATAGATAAAGAAAAGCAAAATACAAAATTAGATAGGGGAAAGAACAAAGTCTTGGGTTAGTTAAACCGTGTCGTTGTTTTTACGTCCGAGGTAAGTTCATATGTTATAAGTTTCATTAAAAATGTATTTTATATGCTTTGATATTGCATAAACTATGAATACGAGACTATGGATATGTTCGATAGTGGTTCGACAACAATTTGGCATTCGAAATCTCGGTTGAACCTTAGGAATAGATTAGGATACTAGTGACATGTCATTAGGGGATACTTTGATTTGGCTTCGGGCCATGATATCATCACTTCGGGTGCGAGTTACTTTGGTTTGGCTTCGGGCCATGATATAGGCACTTCGGGTGGGAGCTACTTTTATTTGGCTTCAGGCCATGATTATCGGCACTTCGTGTGCGAGATATATATTGAGTTGGCCTCGAGCCATGATATTGGCACTTAGTGTGCGAGACTCTTGAGTATCCGACTTCTATTCCGAATGGTTCTATGGGTATATTGAAGATGTGAGTTGGTGAGAAATAGATACGTGTCGATACAGGTATGTACAGTAAACTACTTGAGCAATGACTCAAAGGAAGTTGTGAGCTTATGATCAATTATGTTGTTAAATTCATGTTATCTTGGTGTTTAATGCTTTAATGCAATTTATGTTACTTTTGAAAATGTAAATGAATGGTGAAATTCGCTAAATTATTTCATACGACCTTACTAAGCTTTATAGCTTACATTGTTTATTTTTCCGTGTTTTATAGTGATTTTTAAGCTAGCTCGAATTCGGGGATCTTCAGAGACTTCATCACACTATCTGGCTATCAATTTGGTACTTTTAAGCTTATAATTTGAGTATATGGCATGTATAGTTATTTTGAGTCATTTTGATTATGGGTTAATAATGATTTTGGTCATTTGAAATGCCTTGTAAATGTATATGTTGTAAATATAGCCATGAGAGTTGGCTTAATTTGGTTGTTTTGGTTATGTGTATATATATGTGCATATATGGTTTGTATTGTAAGTTCATGATGAATATATATATGGCTAATATTATGAAACTTGTGGATATAGATATGGTGTATACTAAATGGTTGATATTGAGAATTGGTATCCTTGTGAGATTAGGATAAATAATGCATATTTGAGATTGGTTATTTTTGATGAGTTGATAAGTGAATTTGGTATGAAAGTTATGGCATTGTTTGTGATTTGTGTGTATGGAGAATGAGAATATGTGCATGAATTATATTTGAATTGGAAGATTAAAATGCATATTGATGCTATGTTTTGGTGTCAATTGGGTTGATGTAGGTGTGCACAAGTTTGGGTGGTAAAATGGCTTGGTAAATAGCCTATTTTTGTCCACACGGGCAGAGACACGGGCGTGTGTCTCAGCCGTGTGTGATAGATGGTTATGTACACGGCTGTGTGTTCCCTGGTGTTGAAATTAAAACCAAGTCAGTATGCTCCACACAGTCTCACACACGGCGTGTGACTTGCCCATGTGGTATAAGCCAGTATACCCTACAGGTTTGACACGGCCTAGCACATGGCCTGGCACACGGGCGTGTATGGCCATTTGTAGGGCACATGGGCTAGCCACACGGACATGTGTGTTGGCCGTGTGACCCAAGTCAGAGAGTGACACGGGGTTAAACACGGGCTGGGAAACAACCATGTGCTCCCATTTTGAATGTCCACACGGTCTGTGACACGGGCGTGTTTGTTGGCCGTGTGAGACACACGATCGTGCCACATGGGCGTGTGTCCCCTGTTTTTGAGAAAATTTTCTTAAGTGTTCAAAAAGTTTCCGAAGTTATCGGTTTAGTCTCGAACCACTCCCAATGCATGTTTAGGGCCTCGTAGGCTCATATTAGGGACAAATTGATTGAGATTGAATGATGAATGCATGAATTTTGAAAATGTATGCTAAGTGAATGTTTAATTGTTTTATAAGTTCGGTAATACTTTCTAACCCTATTTCGGCATTGAATACGGGCGAGGGGTGTTACAAAGGGTATTAGAAGTTTTCTAGGACACGTAGGATTTTACAAAAGGTTTGTCAAGGATTTTTCGGAAATCTCTAAACCTTTGTGTACTTTACTTGAACAGAATAAACCTTTTAATTTTGATGATAATGTTTGCAGGCTTTCGAGGAACTCAAGAAGCGACTTCTAGCAGCACTGATTGTGGTTGCTCCAGAATGTACATTGCCTTTTGAGCTCATGTTCAACACCAGCGATTATGCTGTGGGAGCAGTGTTGAGTCAAAGCAGAAACAAGGTACTATATGCAATATATTATGCTAGTAGGAATTACTAGTAGTGGTCTTGCATTCAACAAATTTCATTCTCATTTAGTAGGAATAATGGTCATAATCTACATAAATCACTCAGCCATCAAGTACTTGGTACGGAAGAAAGATGCCAAGCTTAGATTCATTATGTGGATACTCTTGTTACAAGAGTTTGATTTGGAAATTAGAGATCGGAAGAGAACCGAAAATCAAGTGGCTGACAATTTGTCAAGAATAGAATCAGGAAATAAAGATGAAAGCAAGAAACTTATTAAGGAAGAATTCCAGATGAATAGTTGCTCATTACCAAAGCATTACCTTGGTATACGACATAGTAAACTTCTAAGTAAGTGGTGTAATGCCACCTGACTTCAATGCTCATAAAAGACGAAAATTTCTTGACAATGCCAAACAGTACTATTGGGATGAACCATTCCTATTCAAGCATTATGCAAATCATATAATTCGGAAGTGCGTCCCCAATGATGAGATGCATAGTATCTTACAACATTGTCACTCAAACCCATATGGAGGACATTTTTGAGGAATGAAAATAGATACCAAGGTACTCTAGTCAGGATTCTATTGGCCAATTTTTTTAAAGATGCTCATGAATTTTATAGGTTGCGTGACCATTGTTAGAGAATAGGAAATGTGTCTAGGTGTAACACCCTTTACCCATGTTCGATGCCCGAACAGGGTACGAGGCATTACCGGACAATAACAAAAACAATCATGCAAAACCGGGCCATAAAATTTCTTTCAATTTAAAAATTTTCATATTCAATCATAAAGTCTCTAAAATGGGTCTACGAGGCCTAAAACATATTTTGGGAACGATCCGGGACCAAACTGAGAACTTTAGAAAAATTTAAAAAATTTACATAAAAACTGGGCACACGCCCGTGTGGCACAGGGACACACCGGTGTGGGCATGCCATGTGGTCGTACACGCCCATGTCCCCATCCCGTGTGGATTTATTTTTCATTTCGAAACTACAAGGGTTTTCACACGACCGAGACACACGCTCGTGTCTCTGCCCGTGTGCAAAAACCTGGGTATTCTGTTTATGATGTCAGCAAACATTTTAGGTCATATGGCCAAGGCACACACTCGTGTGTTAACCCATGTGACGAACTTAATTTTTAGCAAATTAGGTGCAGGGGACACACGACCAGGCTACACGCCCATGAGGCAGACTGTGTGTCACGCACGGCCTAGACACACGCCTGTGTGTCTACCCGTGTGGACAATTATAAGGCTATTTACCAAGCCTTTTACCACCCTCAAAAGCATCCACACTATACCATTTCCAACCAAACTTAACATGCTATTATTAGACATCTATTTGTCCACATTAAGAGCATTCATGCACCATTTAATAACCATACTCATCATGTATAATCACACTTATACCTAGCCATCACACATGCACCTACGTAACCATTCACATGTCACACTTCCCACACTTTAATTTCATGCTATCATTCATTCCCACTTAGACAAGCAAACTTATTCATGAAAGGCCTCATCATAGACTTATAACACAATCAATATTAGCCACACCACATGGCCTTACACAAAATGATATATCAAATGACATAGACCACATTCTTGGCCAAACAATTATGGCACTTACAAAAGAACCAAATTCCTATACATGTCATAATTCAATCTAAATCCTAATATACCAAAAGGTGTGGATAGTGTGGATGATCCTCCGACGAACTCCGTATCCCGAGCTGGCTTGGCGACACTATAAAACAAGGGAAAAGAGAAGGGAGTAAGCTTTAAGCTTAGTAATTCTATTTGTAAATAATGAACATCATACCACATACTTATCAATCAAGAACATTACATACTAATCAAGAACAATTCAAATCCTTGTAGTTGCACTTACTCATTTCAAACCTTACCACATTCCAAATACATACCATAGACATTGCTCAAAATTATAGGCACTTATAACCCTGCACTTGTCACCATATTGTCACACGTAATTTCACTTACTCAAATTTTCCCAATGAACACTTAGGAATAATATCGGATACACGATGGTTTCGCACATAGCCCACCCACAATAATATAAACACGGTGGTATCGCACACAACCCACCAATAATAATAAATATGGTGGTATCGCACACTGCCCACCAATAATAATTACGGTGGTATCGTACACAACCCACCAATAGGTGGTATCGCACACAGCCCACCAATAATAATAATTGTACAATGTTCATCCGTATCCATTTTCTATTCCGAAGGTTCATCCGAGAATTTCCTCACTTTTCATCATTTTAATAAATATCAATAATATTCACTTACATTTCACATAATACATTAATATGTAAAAACATAAATAAAAAGGATGTATCATTTACATATAAACTTACCTCGATACAAAATGTGTAAATTTGCAATTTAGTTAGAAACATTGCCTTTTCCTCGGTCAAGGTTGATTCCACGTTCTTCTTGATTTATAATGACACATTTATCTTATTTAATATACACATTGTTCAAATCAGTCCAAAATCTTCCTATGGCAAAATTTACAATTTAGCCCCTAACTTTCTCAATTTTTACACTTTAGTCCCTAGGCTTGTAAAATGAAATGTGTTCATTTTTCACACACCCAAGCCTAGTCGATTCATATTCTCTCTTATATCAGCCCAAAATTTTAACTATTTTACATTTTATACACATATTATTTCATCTTTTGCAAATAAGTCCTTTTTATCAATTTCACCAAAAATCATCTAGCAAAAGTTGTTTATCGCCCTTCAAACTTTCATAGTCTAGAACTAGACATCAAAATACATGTATTTCATCCATGGGTAAAATTTTAAACACAAACTCTAGCTCAAAATAGTGGTAGAAATAGCTAGATCAAGCTACGAGGATCTCAAAAATGTAAAGAACATTAAAAACGGGGCTAGGATGCACTTACTTTGAGCTTGAAAATGAACAAAACCCTAGCTATGGCTTTTCTTCAATTTTAGGCACTTAGGGAAGAAGATGGACACCAATTTTGACTTCTTTTTTTTTCCTTTTTATTAATTTATTACCTAAATGACTAAAATGCCCTTAAGGCCCTTCCTTAAGATTTTTCCCTTCCATGTCTATTTTTGTCCATCATGAGATATAATGGTCTAATTACTAAATAAGGACCTCTAATAAATTTTCTAATGCTATCTCATACTTAAAACTTCTAGAATCTCATATTTTTCAATTTTTGCAATTTAGTCCTAAAAGATAAATTAATCATAAAATCATAAAATTTCTTCATTGAAATTTTCACGCAACTATACAAACATGTCATAGACCTTATAAAAACCATAAAACATATATTTCTACTTCGAGTTTGTGGTCTCGCAACCACTATTCTGACTAGGCCCTAAATCGGCTGTTACACTAGGAGATAGGAAATGCCGTTGCAAAGTTTATTAGAGATTGAACTGTTTGATGTATGGGGAATAGACTTCATGGGCCCATTTCCACCACTTGTGGGTAAGCTATACATACTTTTGGCAGTAGTCTATGTTTCTAAGTGGGTAGAACAATAGCCTTAGCCTCTAATGATAGAACAGTAGCCTTAGCCTCTAATGATGCTAAGTCAGTATTGAAATTTTTGCATAAGAACATTTTCACACATTTTGTTACACCGAGAGCCATCATGAGTGATGAGGGATCCCATTTTGATTGCAAACTAATGGCCAATTCCTTACGCAGGTATGGGGTGAAACATAGAATTGCCACAGAATGTCACCCTCAGACGAATGGCCAAGCTAAAATCTCTAGTAGAGAAATTAAACAAATTCTAGAAAAAGTGGTGAATCAATCTCAAAAGGACTGGTCTACTAGATTGGATGAAGCTCGATGGGCATACCGAACTGCATTTAAAACACCATTAGGGATGTCACCTTTTATACTTGTTTATGATAAGCCATATCATTTACCTGTTGAACTTGAGCATAAAAAGTTTTGGGCGATTAAGAAGCTGAACATGGATTGGGTTGCTGCTGGCGACAAGAGATTGCTAGAATTGAATGAGATGGAAGAGTTTCGAACACAAGCATATGAGAGTGCTCGTTTGTATAATGAAAAGACCAAACGATGGCATGATGCCAAAATTTTTCCAAGGTAATTTAAACCTAGACAGCAGGTATTGTTGTTCAATTCCAAGCTCAAATTATTTCTTGGTAAGTTAAAATCTAGATGGTCAGGTCTTTTTGAAGTAATTCAAGTGTATTCAGATGGTTCTGTTGTTGTTAAAGACCTAATAACATGGGCTACATTCAAGGTTAATGGATAATGCTTGAAGTATTATTGTGGTGCTCTAATAGAGCGTGACAAGCAAAGCGTTAACCTTCGTGATGTTTGAATTTTTTGTTTTCATTAATAAGTAGTTTTTCTATTTCATTTCCCATTTTTATTTTCATTCTCGTTATTTTTAATACAATTTCATTTCTGTGTTTTTTTATTATTATGAACAGGAGTAGAATAAAAGAAGCAGGATTTGTTAGTGTGTACTGAGCAATAGTTTATCGTAGCATTGCAGAGAAATGTTATGCTGTGAAAACTCAATGATGAGGTGTTAATAAAAGAGTTAACCGGTTAGAAAATTCCAAAGGAAAGATTTTTAGGCAGTTGCATTTAGTGAATATTGGGAAACCCAAAGTATGAAGCCCACAATGTAGGGCTCAGTTATTTCATTTTTCCCCACCAAAAGTCTTTTTCGTTTTTAACTTTTCCTCTACGTCATAACCCTTCTTCCTCACATTTCTTATTCCCTAAAAATTCTCATCATTATCCCTTTTTCTTTTAAACTATTCATGTTTCCCAGTTTTCACAAAGTTCACATTTTTACGGTTTTCTCATATTCAACCTTTCTACTATTTTTTGTTTACTCCATTATTTTTCTTTTCTGTTTCCCTAGCTTTCTCTTCATGGCTCGTGTAAAGAGTACTTCTAAAATAGCAGAATCTTTGCGTGTTGGCGCCCCACAATCAAACATATTCTTCAATGCTGTTGCAGCCACAAGGGCTACAATGAATTGATATCCTCTATTGTAGAAAAGGACAACTGAAGCAGATTTTGTCTACACCCAGGGGATGTTGTGGGTAAAGTGGTAAGAGATTTTTACGCTCATGTAAATTCCCCAGATTCTCCATTTATGTGTGGGGTAAAACTGTGCCATTCGATAAAGACCATATTAATACCCAATTTGGCATCGAGGAGGTTAGAGGTGAGCATTCTAAATTTGACGAGAATATTACATTGGAGGGGTTGGTAAAAGTATTGGTAGATTCATGTGTTGAAGGAACACAGTGGATTATTTCAAGCCAAGAGTGTTACAAGGTTGAAAGAGTTGTATTAAAACCAATTGAGAAGGTATGGTACCACTTTTTAAGGAGTCTTCTTATGCCATCTATGCATAACACGACTATTTCGAAAGAAAGAATATTGTTGTTGCATTCTATTTTACAAGGAAGACAGATAAATTTAGGGAAGATTATCTTCCAAGAGGTCCATAGGTGTGCTGATAAGAATGCCAGGAGTTTGAATTTTCCTTTCTTATTTCCACCCTATGTAATACAGCAAATATGCCTTTAGTTGATGTTGAGGATGTTACCCCAAATAAGGATAGAATAACACAAGTAATTTTTGCAAAGATACGAGGAACTGAGTTTGACGCAACATCCTAGCATAGTCAAGCTTCCCCTACCACAGATTTTCCCTCAACAACATCTCCGGCCTCTCATGACCATGAAATCTTGACTTTCCTAAAGCAGTTAGAACAGAGGTTGTCTTTGTTTAAGGTACAACAATACCAGATGATGGAAGAGTTGAAACAAAGCAACGAAAGCCAGGCTCAATACTGGTCGTGTGCAAAAGATAGGGATTTGGCATTAAGAAGATTCCTCCAGAAAATTTTTTTGAAACCCATGCCAGAATTTCCTACTTTCCCAGCTACTTTGCTCTTGTCTAATGAGTGCAGAGAAAAGCCAGTTCTATTCGCTGCCAGAACTGACTTCGTAACTGAAGGTGTAACACCCCAAACCCGGACAAGACACCACGTCCGAATCTGGTATGTTACGGGGAAAACGTTTTTGAGAGATCAGATTTTTCGTTTAAAAGCGGGGTGAAAACATAGTGTACTTGAAGAAAATTTAAGTAGGCTTGTTTGAAATCAAATGGTGTATTTGAAACCCGGATATTTTGAAGACTTAGCCAGAATGTGTGGTTAAAACGAGTTTAAACCATTTAAAACCTTAATAGTTTCTTAGTGTTACTTAAAACATTTTTAGACTTAGGAGTAACACAAGTTTGATTTGAAAATCATTTGAATTTGCTTATTAAAAAGACATAATGTGATACCCGATGGTATGGTTTAAAAACACATTGCGTTATGATTTTGAAATTATTATCTTTCCAAGTTTTAGTAAAATTCATACCAACTTATTTTGTTAAGGCATGTTAAAATCTAATTAAAACATCAAACATCATAAAACATAAATTAAAGGCCTTTTACAAATCCAATATAAAAACCAAAGTAAATAAGCTAAAGTACCCAAATGCAATAGTCTGAGCAAACTTTTATTAAAGTATGGCATGTGCACCCCGAGTCCATCCCGGCTCCATGTCCGCGTCTACGAGCCACCTGAAATGTTAAAGGAGAGGGTGAGTCGAATGACTCAGTGTGTAAATCCCGCTCCCGATAAAACAACATGCTAACACACATCATACATAGCAACATAATTAATGCAACCCGATCCTACCCATCCATATCGCCTTTTCTACCCCGTGTGGTACCAAACCACTGGTGGTGCCAAACCACTGGTGACATATAGTCACAATGTGTTACCAAAACACTGGTGTCCCAAAGACACAATATCCGTCAATGTGGTACCAAACCACTTGTGTCCCAAAGACACAATTGTGCTACCAAAGCACTGGTGACCGAAGTCACAAATCCAATGATGATGGGGCCAACCCATCGTGTGATACCAAATCACTAGCAGACGATCCCATATCTCAAGTGGGGCCAACCCACGGTGGTTAAACCACAGGGACAAGTCGCAATGAGGTGCCAAACCTCTGGTGTCCCAAAGACACAATGTGCTACCAAAGCACTGGTGACCGTAGTCACAAATCTGGTGATGGGGCCAACCCATCGTGTGATACCAAATCACTGGCATCAATCCCATATCTCACAAGTGGGGCCAACCCACGGTGGTCAAACCACAGGGACGAGACGCTGAGGTACCAAACCTCTGGAGGTGCCAAACCTCTGGTGACCCAAAGTCACAAAGTTGTGTTACCAAAACACTGGTGCTCGTCAGCACAAAATATCACTGCTCCCTCCACTCGTATCACCTATCAGCATACCATACTCATGTAATCATGCATATCATACAATCATGCATATCATGCTAATATGTCTAATCTCATATCCCATGTCACATATATCCACAGCCATGGTAACATATAGATCATCATTAAACTCATAATAATAATACTGACTTACCCGAGTCCAGAATCATACCCATTTGGGTATCATATCAATCATCACTGTTTCATTAATCATCTCCCAGATTATCAATCATATTACTAAATATAAGTGTGTTAGTATACACACCTGATAAAAACGAGTCTAGAATCCCAACGAAACGATCTAAGTCCCTCGAGTACTAACTCCTACAATCGGCCAAACATGGGGGTTAGACATCTACAACATTCGGCCAATGCTAACAAACCAATAGGGATTGATATCGAACCCTTACCTCTATCCTTGATTTGGTTTCCTACCAAACCCGAATCAAGCAGTGACTCTCTTAGACAATCGGCCAACCCCTAAAAGAGAATAATTAAACCTTAATAATCTTGACTTAATCAAAACCAACAGATTGAACGATCAATGATATACCAATCACTTACCACAACCTCTGCTTACCAATCGGTTAATAGAGTAGAAACTCCTCTTGCTTGCTTCAACACTTCAATGACCCTACAACGAAGAGATTAATACCCTTCCAAAATAACTATATTTGGCCCTAACCAAGCCATAACCAAACAAGAACAAGAGAGACAAAATATGGCCATTCGGCCACCCCACTTACCTTGCTTAAAGATTGAACAACCAACCAAAACCACCCTTCACTGATATTCGGCCACCAAGAAACTACTAAAAGTGAGAAGACTTTCGACCAAGAGGGATGAAGAAACAAATGGATACAGACGGCTTGGCTTTCAACAAAGAACAAAATTAAACGATGAGTAGAGAGTGGGGCTTTCGGTTTGAAAAGAAAAAAGATGAAGAAAGTGTTTTGAAAAGGTAAAATTCGGCTACCAAAGTTTCAAGAAGGGAAAAGATTATTGGAAAAGAGAATGGATTATGAGGAGGGGAGAAGAAAGAATTTCGGTTTTAGCACAATTAAACAAAAGAGAAGAAATGAGAAAAGCTTTTAGAGGATGGAGTTTCGACTAGATGGTATGGAAAAGGAGAAATGAAAATTAGGAGACAAGGTATGATGATTTCGGCTTAGCAAAGAGTATTGAGAAAACAACACAAAAACTCGGCAAGCCTTAGGGAGGTTTTGATTTTCGGTTTACAAAGAAAGGAAAAATGACAAAGAAGACACTAGAGAATTCGGCTTGGTATGACAAAAAGAAAGAAAGAATTGACTCCTTGTGACCGATTATGCACAAAGATGCCCAACAAAATTTCGGCTACCATACTTGCCACTACCAAACCGTCCACACTCCCCCTTCCACACCCACAAATTCGGCCACACCCCCTATTAGCTCCCAACCACTCATTTCAATTGAGTTTGAACAAGTCACATTCCACTTTTTACTCTCCACCATCCAAGTTACTACTTGACCAAGTCCAAGGGGAATTTAAACTCCATCCAACTCCTTCCTCCTATGCCGTCCAAAATGAGTGACAAAAAGGGGACTCTGCAGCTCGAACACTGGACCTCCCCCACATGTAAATGACGCCACACCAAGCTCCCCCTTGTAGCGCATGCTTGCCACTAAGCTAGCTCCTTATTTGTGCAATGAAACCACAATTAAAATTCTTAAACCCCAGCTCCAACAGCTCCCCTGACTTAACACCCAAAACCAAATTTTTCCCATACACTCTGGCACACTTCTAGCCTACACTTAAGCCCCTAAAACACCCAAAATAGCAACACAGCACACCAAACACATGCAATAACATGCAGCAACAAATTAGCCCCTAACCCAGGATATTACAGAAGGTGCCACTGTAGATAAAGGAAAAGTTGTTGAAGAGGAGTTAGAAAAGTCAACCTGCCGTGTAACAGCCCGATTTTGGGCCTAGCCAGAATAGTGGTTTCAGGACCACAAATCTGACGTATTAAAGTTCATTTTCATTATATTTTTATGTTCTACAGTTTCACGGAATGATTTCGTGAAAATTTTGTTCGAAAATTTTGACATTTGGGCACTCAATTTAGTCAAAAAGATAAAAAAGTGCAAAAGTTGAGTTCTACATGCTAGAGGTGTCAAATTGCTATGAGATTTTTAAATTAGAGGTCCTTATATGATAATTAGACCATTTGTTCAGTTAGTGGACAAAAATGGACATGGTGAGATAAAATTTTAAAGTTTGGCAAAAAGGGCATTTTTGTCATTTGGTAAATAAAAGAATAAAAGAGAAAATCAAGTCAAAATTGGTGTCCATCTTCTCTCCTTGGCCAAAATTCTCAAGGCACCATAGCTAGGGTTTTCTTGAACTTTTAATCTTGATTGTAAGTACATCCCAGCCCTGTTTTTAATGCTCTTTACATTTTTGAAGTCGTTATCACTTGATCAACCTATTTCTACCATTAATTTGAGTTATGATTGAGGTTTAGGGTTTGACCCATATTGGATATTTGTGTATTTTGATGTCTAATGGTGGATTATGCATGTTTAATGTGTGATAAACAACTTTTTCTATGTGGTTTTTGATGAAAATGTCAAAAGGACCTATTTGTATAAAGATTATAAAATGTGTGTAAAAGTGTGATTAAATGAAAAATGTGGACTGCTATAAGTGTAAAATAGGTTCAGCTAGGCTTGGGAATCGAAAAAATTGAATAGATTTCATTTTTTGAGCCTAGGGGCAAAAATGCAATTTTGCCATAATATGATTTTTGGGCTGAATTGAATAATGTGAATAATAAATTAGTTAAATTTGCTATTATAAATCAAGAAAAACGAAGTTCGGACCTTGACCAGGGAAAGAATAAGGTGTTTGACAATTAAATCATTTTCTACTATTTTTGTATCGAGGTAAGTTCGTATGTAAATAATGCATCGTTAATTATGGTTTAATTGCTTTAATATTGAATATTACTCTTGAGCATAATTGACAATGTTTGTCAAGTGAGAAATATCCCGGTTGAACCTTAGGAATAGATAGGGTATAAATGTCATGACATTAGGGTTATTTGGGTCTATGTGTAAGACCATATATGGGATATGGCATCATTATGAGACTTCGTGTAAGACCATAGCTGGGCTATTGGCATTGATATGAGATCCCATGTAAGACCATATCTTGGATATAGCATTGGTAGGGTACTATTTGTGTGAGATTTCCCGAGTATCCTTTAGTATTCCAAGGGGTTCAACAGGAAACTTAACAGCAAAGTTTGAGTTGCGAAAGATTATGGTAAGTTGCAAACTGGTACAGGTATGTACATAAAACTCATGCTTAATGAGTTCGATATGTGATGAACCTTCGGTAGGGTTTGATTGAGTAAGTTACGATGTTAAAGTATTAATAACATCTATGCTAAGCTTGATTATGAAATTCAAAATGACATTTATGTTAGTTTACTTCATGTTGAGTATATGTTAAAATGTGTTTATGATGCCTATTATTTGCATAGGAACTTACTAAGCTTTAAAGCTTACTTCCTTTCTTTTTCCCTTGTCTTATAGTGTCACCAAGCCAGCTCAGGATCAAAGACGGTCGGAGATCCGTTCACACTATCAAATTATCATTTTGGGTACTTATGGTTATATTATTTTGAGTTATGGCATGTATAGGGACTTGGTCTTTTGTTATGTGTCATAATTGATTTGGCCAAATGTGTTGGGTTATGTTGGTTGATAATTCATTTTGTAAATGTCCATTGAAATTGGCTAATGTTGGTTAAGTATATATACATGTGATGATGTCTTTCATGGATGTGGATTTTGCATGATTTAAGATGATAAGTATGAGATGTTGTATGTGATAGGAAATATCATGGAATTGATAAGTGGATGACTTGGTTGTGGCTGAGTTCGTTGTATGTACATACTTTGATTTGTGTTGCTTGTTGATGTGTAGGTTGGTGCAAGTAAGGGTGGCAAAATGGCTTGGTAAATAGCCTTATTTTTGTCCACATGGGTAGACACACGGGTGTGTGTCTAGGTCGTGTGTGACACATGGCTTGCTCCAAGGGCGTGTGTCCTAGCCGTGTGTCCCCTACACCTTAATTGTTGCAAAACAGAATGCTCTGTAATGAGCAAACAGGCAGAGACATGGGCGTGTGTCTCAGCCCTGTGGACGGCACGGCCTCGAGCATAGGCATGTGCCCTGACCGTGTAAAGTCTGCACCTATTTTATGAAAAAGTATGAAAATTTAATTGATCACACGGCCTAAGCACATGGGCGTGTAACTTGGCTGCGTGACCTCAATTTGATGATGACATCATAAACAGAATGCTCCCTATTGAACACGGCCTAAAGCACGGGTGTGTCTTAGGGTCACAAGGGCGTGTCCCGAACTCACACGAGCGTGTGACCTCTTTTGCATGAAAAATTTTCTAAGTTTCCCAAAAGTTTCCAAAGTTCTCGGTTTAGTCCAGAACCACTCCTAATGTATGTTTTGGGCCTTGTAGTCTTGTTTAAGGGAGGATATAAATGTATATGAAAAGTTTTAAATTTGGATGGAAATTCATGTCTCGGTTTTGTATGATTACTTGTGTATAAGTTTGGAAATGCCTCGTACCCTGTATCAGTGTCGAATACGGGTAATGGGTGTTACATTTAGTGGTATCAGAGCTATGATTTAGTCGATTCTAGGACTAACATAGCGTGTGTAAGAGTCTAGCTATACATGCCATAAATGAATTGTGATAGTGTGATGACTCCTGACACTTTAAATTGTGTTTTCGTATAGTAATGGATCCTAACCGAGTTGAGGCTGATGAATTCAAAAGTAATGCGCCAGCTCCCGCTCAAGGGGTAGCGCTGTAACATCCTAAAATTTGAGTATTATTTGTGTTGGCTTGGGTATGAATTTTGTGTGTTAGCATAGTCTTGTGAAGGCTTGATTTTATTTAGGAAGCTAGAATAAATTTTTAGTATGGTTTATTTAATGAAGTGGATTAAGTGAGTTTGACACTTAAGTTAATTTAAGTGTTCAATTAAAGCACAAGATGAATAAGTGGCATGATGGTTAAGGCTCTTGAAAGGTTGCTTGAGGTTAGTGGTTCGAGTATCAAGGAAAACATTTTGAGGATTTTTATTTCATCATAGCATTTATGGACGGTCAACTTATGTTTATGATAGGTTGGACTTTCATCTTTTGGTAAGTTGAATATATGTTTAAGGAAAGCTTGATAGTAGGGATAAGAATCTTGAAGTTATGGAAGGTTGGGGAGACATAAGGCATGGAATATGGGGGATGTTTTGGAAACTTTATTCAAGGCTTTAGAGCATGTATGTGGACGGCATGGGTGTCTAGGGGGGTGGCCGAATGTTGTTAGGTGGTTTGGGGGGGGGAATAGTTGGCCAATTTTTCCTTTTGAACATCTTTTTGCATTTTGTTTTCCCTTTCCAAAAAACCCTTTCTTTGGCCGAATGTTATTGTGCATTTTGTGCAAATTTAGCTTTTGTTTTAGCTCTTGTTTTATTGAACCAAAAATGCTATTTCCTTTCTTTCATCTTTGCTTTTGAAACCAAAACTTCATTTTGGTGTTTTTGCACTTTTCTTTCACTTTTCTTTTAGGCAAAATAGGTGTTGGCCGAATCTCATCTCTCCCACATCTCTCTTTTCTTTTCTTTTTGACATTGGTTCATAAACACTTTTCTTTTACACTCTCTTGGCCGAATATTTCTCCATCTCAGATACCATTTCTTTTTCTTTTGTTCAAAGATAAAACATTTACTTCCATTCTATTTCTTCTTTTCTTTTTTTTTTTCACTTCACCATAGCCGAATCTTCTACTTTCTTTTAGTCTTTGTTTTGGCCGAATATTCAAGGGTAGATTATCTTTGATTTTTCTTCAATCGATTTTGGAAAAGGGTAAGTGTTCATGGCCGATTTTCTTTCAATTCTTTTCTCTTTTCCAAGTTATTTTCTTGTGGACAAAAGCCGAATCTTTGGGCTTTGTTTTGCAAGGTTCTAACCATTTTTAGGATTCGATTATTCTCTTAGGCTCTTTGGGATTTCGGAAGCAATTGATTTAAGTCATTCCTTTAGCGAATCGGAGTTGGTAAGTCAAGTGGTAAGGATTCTATACTTTTAAAGTTGGTTGAGGAAGCCTAAGGTTTTATTGGATTAAGATCTGTTGTTGGCCGAATGGTTTTCATTAAAATATTGTGATATGGCCGATTGTAGGACAAGGATCTAGTGCGGTAGATCGGATCTTTGGAAGTTAGTTTTTCTTTGGTGAAAGGTGTGTATCTTACACACTTTATAACTTGGATTATATATGTATTCATGTGTGTTTTATAACTAATCATATTATGAAAGTGGGAAAAACGATGAGTTTTGAATATGATACCTTGATGGTATGAATGAGGATTCGGGTAAGTCCTTTTCGATATGTTGTTAATACATGTGGATTGAAATCATGATTTATGATTTATGGTATTATTATATGATTCATATTAAAGTGTATTAACATGATTTGGTTATCTATTGCATTGGTATGGGCAATATGAGAGAAGGGGGAAGATTAATATCGTGTCGACGGACACCAGAGATTTGGTATCTCCAGTGATTTGGTATCACATTCGTGTCTTCGGACACCAGAGGTTTGGCACCTCATAGCGTCTCGTCCCTGTGGTTAACACTACCGTGGGTTGGCCCCACTTTTGAGATATGGGATCGACGCCAGTGATTTGGTATCACACGTGGGTTGGCCCCACAACTTGATGATTTGTGACTTCGGTCACCAGTGGTTTGGCACCACCAGTGGTTTGGCACCACCAGTGATTTAGTATCACATTCGTGTCTTCGGACACCAGAGGTTTGGCACCTCATAGCGACTTGTCCCTGTGGTTAACACCACCGTGGGTTGGCCCCACTTTTGAGATATGGGATCGTCTGCCAGTGATTTGGTATCACACGTGGGTTGGCTCCACAGATGGATTATTCGTGACTTCGGTCACCAGTGATTTGGTATCACATTTGTGCCTTTGGACACCAGTGGTTTGGCACCACCAGTGGTTTGGTACCACACGGGGTAGAAAAGGAGTTATGGATGGCTAGGTTGGGTGCATTATACATATATATTGCTTTGTTATAATCTGTGTAAGTATGTGGTAATTACCCGGGAGAGGGAATATGCACTGAGTCTTGGTGACTCACCTTCTCCCTTATCATTTCAGGTGATTCGTGAGGTCGCGGATATGGAGCCGGATGAACTCGAGGAGGCCATGCAATAAAAGTTGGTTTTATATGAACTTCCATTTGGGTACTTTACTTTAATTTGGTTTTTCATATTTTATGGTTTGTAATAAGGCCTCTTTAAATTATGTTTTGGATTATTTTTATGTTTTGATTATGTTTTAAATATGGTTATAAATTTTTTATTATTACAATACATTGAGCACCAAGTTTTCTAAACTACACAACGCGATGGTTTTTAAAACGTTACATCGGGTAACATAAATCATTTGATAATTTTAACAACTTAAGTGTTTTCAATAATTTAAATGATTTTCAAATATCTAGGTTCTACATTCAAATGCAATGGGTTTTCAAAGTAATAATTCGAGTTTTCTTAAAATGATATAAATGTTTTCTAACCTATGATATATTCACTTATTTTAAAGTTTTACGTAATTTCAAAGTAAATTATTAGTTTTAACTTATTATACACCTGATTTCTACAAATATAGAATTTCAAAGGGTTTTTCACAAAAATTTAATCGTTAACTCGTTTTTCTTCAAAAAATTTTCCTCAGTGACATACCAGATTCGGTCGTGGCATATTGACCGGGTTTGGGGTATTACAAATTGGTATCAGAGCTAAGTTCAAAAGCTCGGCTGTGGGCCCGAGGCCCAAAATGTTTTAAAGTATGGTTTTAAAATGTTATTGTTAAAAATTTTATGGTTGGAAAGGCATGGCCCCGAGTCTCCGGTATCAATCCGCCCGGGTAAGTACATCAGACTATTGATTTTGATAATATGATGATTATGATGATATGATTGTGTAGTAGTAGGAACTACTCTAGAGACCTAAAACTATAGGTGGGATGTACTCGCGAAACAACCTCTTATAGAAATCTTTTTCATAAAACTGTTCTTTAAAGAAAGCAGAATAATGACTAATGCATAAAACTTTTAACTTAGATAAGACGAGACGTTAGACATGAGTACTCGTGGTCGAGGTCGTGTTACTCGTGGACGTGGTCGAGGTAGGATGGCTGTGTCTGAGCCAGTGAGGTCGGGTCAGGGATCCGAGAATGAGGTACCACCAGTTCCACCACCAGCGGTTGGAGTTGAGCATCAGGACCAAACGGGAGATGACGCGGTGTCTCAGGCGATGCTGCGAGTTCTTGAGAGGGTAGCTGGTGTAGGTGGAGGTGCGGGAGATCGAAAGTCGGTACCTGAGCGACTCCGAGCCAACAGAGCTGAGGTATTTCGAGGTGTTTCGGGTGTAGCTCCCAGCTCAGCTGAATACTGGTTAGAGGCGACAGAACGAATCATGGATGATCTGGATCTGAATGCCGAGGAAAAGCTGAAATGGATTGTATCGCTTCTTCGTGACGAATCATATCAGTGGTGGCTCATGGTTCGGAATGGTGCTGCAGCGGAGGATCTCACTTGGGACTTCTTTAAGGCAGCATATCAGAAGAAATATATCGGGTCTAGTTACGTTGATGCGCAGCGCAAGGCATTCCTGAGTTTGGTCCAAGGGAGTAAATCCATATCAGAGTATGAGGCTGAGTTCTTAAGATTGAGCCGGTATGCTGGAGGTATTGTGGCTACGGAGCACGAGCGATGTGTTCGATTCGAAGATGGTTTGAAGGACGAGCTGAGATTGTTGATTGCTCCACATCAGGAGCGAGAGTTTGCTGCTTTGGTTGAAAAAGCTAAGATAGCCGAAGGAATAAAGGAATCTGGAAGACAGAGTTATGACCGGAATAAGTATAAGAGAGGATATAGATCATTTGGGTCAGCTGGTAATGTTCAGAAGAGGGCTAGGCAAAATGGGCCGAATCAGTCTAGGAGGCCTGTTACTGCTAATCAAGGTCCAGCACGGTGTAATCGATGTGGGAAATTTCATTGGGGTGAATGTTGGACCGGAGGGAAAGGATGTTTCGAGTGTGGTTCGCTGGATCATCGTGTGAGAGATTGTCCATGTAAGCAAGCCAGGAATCAGTCTGAGGGTCATGGTCGTGCTCAGTTCAGAAAGGAGGGACCGGCACCGCAGAGAGGTCGTGGAAATGGTAGAGAAGGTAATGGCTCTGGTCGAGGTCGCGGAGTAGCTGGCAGAGGTGTTGGCAACACTGAGGCTAGGCAGCCTGATTTGGTGTATGCTGCGAGGCGACGAGAGGAGGGCGACGCACCGGATGTCATAACCGGTACGTTCTTAATCTTTGGTGTTCCATATACTGCTTTGATAGATGTGGGTTCGACGCATTCTTACGTTGCTTGTAGCATAGTAGAGACCATGAGCTTAGTTTCTGAAACTACTTCTAGGAGGATGATCGTACTTAGTCCTCTAGGTCACTCTGTAGTAGTAGACAAGCTGTATAGGGATGTACCCCTAGAACTTCAAGGGGTAGTGTTTGTAGCTGATCTGATGGAACTGCCGTTTGGGGAGTTCGATTTGATTCTTGGGATGGACTGGTTGGTCAAGTACCAAGCAAGTCTGGATTGCGCTGCTAAGTGTATGGTTTTGAAGACAGCTGAAGGTGAAGAAGTGGTCATGATAGGTAATAGAAGAGATTATCTATCTAATGTGGTATCTGCATTGAAAGCTGTGAAGATGGTTAGGAAGGGATGTGAGGCGTTTGGTCCATGTGTGTGCTTTGGAAGCTAAGGAGTCTTCTGTGGGGAATGTTTGAACTGTAAAGGAATATGCTGATGTATTTCCTGAAGAACTTCCGAGACTGCCTCCGGATCGAGAAGTCGAATTCGGTATAGATCTATTACCCGGAACAGCGCCAGTGTCTATAGCTTCGTATAGGATGGCACCAAAGGAATTGATGGAATTGAAGGCTCAGATTCAGGAGTTGTTGGATCGAGGTTTCATTCGACCAAGTGTTTCGCCTTGGGGAGCGCCGGTACTTTTTTGTCAAGAAGAAGGATGGTACGATGCGGATGTGTATTGACTACCGCCAGTTGAATAAGCTGACGATCAAAAACAAGTATCCTTTGCCAAGGATAGATGACTTGTTTGATCAGCTTAAAGGAGCAGTGGTTTTCTCCAAGATTGATTTAAGGTCTGGATATCATCAGCTAAAGGTGAAAGAGGCTGTTATCCATAAGACGGCTTTTCGCACTCGGTATGGGCACTACGAGTTTCTGGTGATGCCATTTGGGTTGACTAACGCACCGGCAGCATTCATGGACATGATGAATTGGGTTTTCCAGCTGTTCTTGGATCAGTTTGTTGTGGTTTTTATAGACGATATTTTGGTATACTCAAAGTCAGAGGAGGAGCATGATGCGCATTTGCGAGTAGTGTTGCAGATTCTAAAGGAAAAGCAGCTGTATGCCAAATTTAGTAACTGCGAGTTCTGGCTTAGGGAGGTGACTTTCTTGGGTCACGTTGTTTCAGCCGAGGGGATTAGAGTGGATCCTCGGAAGATTGAGGCGGTGTTGGACTGGAAGCCGCCTAAGTCAGTGGCCGAGATTCGGAGTTTACTAGGTTTGGCGGGGTATTACCGAAGATTTGTCGAAGGATTTTCTTTGATTGCCGCACCGATGACCAAGTTGTTGAGGAAATGAGTTCCATTTGTGTGGACCGAGAAGCAGCAAGAAAGTTTCGACAAGTTGAAGAAGATTCTGACTGAAGCTCCGGTTTTGATTCAACCTGAGGCAGGCAAGGAATTCACGGTTTACTGTGATGCATCACATACTGGTTTGGGATGTGTGCTGATGCAGGAAGGGAAGGTAGTGGCTTATGCATCTCGGCAGTTGAGACCGCATGAGGCTAATTATCCGACGCATGACTTGGAATTAGCAGCAGTGGTTTTCGCTTTGAAGATATAGAGGCACTATTTGTACGGAGAGAAATCGATAGTCTACACGGATCACAAGAGTCTTAAGTATCTTTTGACTCAGAAGGATTTGAACTTGAGGCAGCGTAGATGGATCGAGTTGTTGAAGGACTACGACTGTTCGATCGAGTATCATCCGGGCAAGGCTAACGTGGTGGCAAACGCGTTGAGCCGTAAGGTTGTATCTGATTTAAGATCGATGTTTGCTCGTCTTAGCTTGTATGACGATGGGAGTCTTTTGGCAGAATTGAAAGTCAAGCCGACTTGGTTAGATCAGATCAAGGAGAAACAGTTAGAGGATGATGGTTTGAATGATCGGAGGTTGCAGGTTCAGAATGGTGGATTAGAGGATTTTAGTTTGTCCAGTGATGGAGTTTTGTGCTTTAAAGGGAGAGCTTGTATGCCGAAGGATGTAGAGTTGAGGCAAAGGATTCTTCGGGACGCACATAGCAGCCCATATGCTATGCATCCTGGAGGTAGCAAGATGTATCGAGATTTGAGAGAACAATTTTGGTGGCCAGGTCTGAAGCGAGAGGTAACCGAGTTTGTGGGTAAATGTCTGACGTGTCAGCAAGTCAAGGCTGAACATCAGTTGCCATCTGGGTTACTTCAGCCGGTGAATATTCCACAGTGGAAGTGGGAGAGGATCACTATGGACTTTGTCAGTGGATTACCTCTTACGCCTAGTAAGAAGGATTCAGTATGGGTGATTGTGGATCGTCTGACTAAGTTAGCTCATTTCATTCCTGTAAGGGTGGATTATTCGCTTCAGAGGTTAGCTAAGTTGTATGTGGCAGAGATAGTGAGGTTGCACGGTGTGCCAGTGTCGATCATCTCAGACAGAGATCCCAGATTTACGTCGAGGTTTTGGAGAGCGTTGCATCAGGCTTTGGGTACACGGTTGGATTTTAGTACTGCATTTCATCCACAGTCTGACGGGCAGTCGGAAAGAGTTATTCAGATTTTAGAGGATATGTTGAGAGGACGTGTTTTGGATTTCCGGGGTAGCTAGGAAGAGTTTTTACCGCTAGCTGAGTTCGCTTACAACAACAGTTATCAGGCAAGCATTAAGATGGCACCATATGAGGCGTTGTATGGTAGGAAGTGTCGTACACCTACATGTTGGACAGAGTTGGGTGAGCGTCAGATGTTAGGACCAGAGTTGGTTGCAGAAACTGAGGATAAGGTGAAGTTGATTCAGGCTAGTCTGAAGGAAGCTTCGGATAGGCAGAAGTCTTATGCCGATCTCAAGCGGAGGGAATAGAGTTTGCCGTGGGTGACAAAGTTTTTCTGAAGGTCTCGCCATGGAAGAAAGTAATAAGATTTGGGAGAAAAGGCAAGTTAAGTCCAAGGTTCATTGGACCGTTTAAGGTGTTGAGGCGAGTGGGATCAGTAGCTTATCAGCTTGAGTTGCCAGTAGAATTGAGCCAAATTCACGATGTGTTTCATGTCTCCATGCTTAGACGCTACCATTCTGATTCATCGCATGTCGTGGCAGTAGAGGAAATAGAAGTGAGTCCAGATTTAACGATAGAAGAAGAACCTGTGCAGATCCTAGAGCGAGATGTGAAAGTTTTGCGTAGGAAACCAGTTCCTTTAGTGAAAGTCTTATGGCGGAATCATGGCGTGGAAGAAGCTACATGGGAACCAGAGGATGCGATGAGGCAGCAGTATCCTCAACTTTTTTGATCAGGTAATTTCGAGGACGAAATTTTCTTAAGGGGTAAGAATTGTAACATCCTAAAATTTGAGTATTATTTGTGTTGGCTTGGGTATGAATTTTGTGTGTTAGCATAGTCTTGTGAAGGCTTGATTTTATTTAGGAAGCTAGAATAAATTTTTATTATGGTTTATTTAATGAAGTGGATTAAGTGAGTTTGACACTTAAGTTAATTTAAGTGTTCAATTAAAGCACAAGATGAATAAGTGGCATGATGGTTAAGGCTCTTGAAAGGTTGCTTGAGGTTAGTGGTTCGAGTATCAAGGAAAACATTTTGAGGATTTTTATTTCATCATAGCATTTATTGACGGTCAACTTATGTTTATGATAGGTTGGACTTTCATCTTTTGGTAAGTTGAATATATGTTTAAGGAAAGCTTGATAGTAGGGATAAGAATCTTGAAGTTATGGAAGATTGGGGAGACATAAGGCATGGAATATGGGGGATGTTTTGGAAACTTTATTCAAGGCTTTAGAGCATGTATGTGGACGGCATGGGTGTCTAGGGGGTGGCCGAATGTTGTTAGGGGGTTTGGGGGGAATAGTTGGCCAATTTTTCCTTTTGAACATCTTTTTGCATTTTGTTTTCCCTCTCCAAAGAACCCTTTCTTTGGCCGAATGTTATTGTGCATTTTGTGCAAATTTAGCTTTTGTTTTAGCTCTTGTTTTATTGAACCAAAAATGCTATTTCCTTTCTTTCATCTTTGCTTTTGAAACCAAAACTTCATTTTGGTATTTTTGCACTTTTCTTTTAGGCAAAATAGGTGTTGGCCGAATCTCATCTCTCCCACATCTCTCTTTTCTTTTCTTTTTGACATTGGTTCATAAACACTTTTCTTTTACACTCTCTTGGCCGAATATTTCTCCATCTCAAATACCATTTCTTTTTCTTTTGTTCAAAGATAAAACATTTACTTCTATTCTATTTCTTCTTTTCTTTTTTTTTTCACTTTACCATAGCCGAATCTTCTACTTTCTTTTAGTCTTTGTTTTGGCCGAATATTCAAGGGCAGATTATCTTTGATTTTTCTTCAATCGATTTTGGAAAAGGGTAAGTGTTCATGGCCAATTTTCTTTCAATTCTTTTCTCTTTTCCAAGTTATTTTCTTGTGGACAAAAGCCGAATCTTTGGGCTTTGTTTTGCAAGGTTCTAACCATTTTTAGGATTCGATTATTCTCTTAGGCTCTTTGGGATTTCGGAAGCAATTGATTTAAGTCATTCCTTTAGCGAATCGGAGTTGGTAAGTCAAGTGGTAAGGATTCTATACTTTTAAAGTTGGTTGAGGAAGCCTAAGGTTTTATTGGATTAAGATATGTTGTTGGCCGAATGGTTTTCATTAAAATATTGTGATATGGCCGATTGTAGGACAATGATCTAGTGCGGTAGATCGGATCTTCGGAAGTTAGTTTTTCTTTGGTGAAAGGTGTGTATCTTACACACTTTATAACTTGGATTATATATGTATTCATGTGTGTTTTATAACTAATCATATTATGAAAGTGGGAAAAACGATGAGTTTTGAATATGATACCTTGATGGTATGAATGAGGATTCGGGTAAGTCTGTTTCGATATGTTGTTAATACATGTGGATTGAAATCATGATCTATGATTTATGGTATTATTATATGATTCATATTAAAGTGTATTAACATGATTTGGTTATCTATTGCATTGGTATGGGCAATATGAGAGGAGGGGGAAGATTAATATCGTGTCGACGGACACTAGAGATTTGGTATCTCCAGTGATTTGGTATCACATTCGTGTCTTCGGACACCAGAGGTTTGGCACCTCATAGCGTCTCGTCCCTGTGGTTAACACCACCGTGGGTTGGCCCCACTTTTGAGATATGGGATCGAGCCAGTGATTTGGTATCACACGTGGGTTGGCCCCACAACTTGATGATTTGTGACTTCGGTCACCAGTGGTTTGGCACCACCAGTGGTTTGGCACCACCAGTGATTTGGCATCACATTCGTGTCTTCGGACACCAGAGGTTTGGCACCTCATAGCGACTTGTCCCTGTGGTTAACACCACCGTGGGTTGGCCCCACTTTTGAGATATGGGATCGTCTGCCAGTGATTTGGTATCACACGTAGGTTGGCCCCACAGATGGATTATTCGTGACTTCGGTCACCAGTGATTTGGTATCACATTTGTGCCTTTGGACACCAGTGGTTTGGCACCACCAGTGGTTTGGTACCACACGGGGTAGAAAAGGAGTTATGGATGGCTAGGTTGGGTGCATTATACATATATATTACTTTGTTATAATCTGTGTAAGTATGTGGTAATTACCCGGGAGAGGGAATATGCACTGAGTCTTGGTGACTCACCTTCTCCCTTATCATTTCAGGTGATTCGTGAGATCGCGGATATGGAGCCGGATGAACTCGAGGAGGCCATGCAATAAAAGTTGGTTTTATATGAACTTCCATTTGGGTACTTTACTTTAATTTGGTTTTTCATATTTTATGGGTTTGTAATAAGGCCTCTTTAAATTATGTTTTGGATTATTTTTATGTTTTGATTATGTTTTAAATATGGTTATAAATTTTTTATTATTACAATAAATTGAGCACCAAGTTTTCTAAACTACACAACGCGATGGTTTTTAAAACATTACATCGGGTAACATAAATCATTTGATAATTTTAACAACTTAAGTGTTTTCAATAATTTAAATGATTTTCAAATATCTAGGTTCTACATTCAAATGCAATAGGTTTTCAAAGTAATAATTCGAGTTTTCTTAAAATGATATAAATGTTTTCTAACCTATGATTTATTCACTTATTTTAAAGTTTTACGTAATTTCAAAGTAAATTATTAGTTTTAACTTATTATACACCTGATTTCTACAAATATAGAATTTCAAAGGGTTTTTCACAAAAATTTAATCGTTAACTCACTTTTCTTCAAAATATTTTCCTCAGTGACATACCAGATTCGGTCGTGGCGTATTGACCGGGTTTGGGGTGTTACAAGCGCTGTCTGATGGTAGACCACCTATGGTTAGTTAGGGAGAAGGAGGCAGGGAAGCCTTTCTCCATATGATGAATGAGTGATATACTGAATTTGTTCGAACAAATCTGAATGCCCAACCTCCTATAACCCAACCTATTCCCTGACCGATTCCCTCAGTCCTACAAGGTATAGACTTTGTAAGAATGAATAAGCCCCTGGTTGATAAAATCCGAAAGCATAGGGCTAAAGATTTGAAAGCTAATGTGGATGATGATCTCGAGAGAGCCGAGTTTTGGCTCGAAAACTCCATCAGGGATTTGATGAGCTGCCATGCACACCGGATGAGTATTTAAAGTGTGCCGTCTTACTTTTGAGAGATTCTGCATATCACTGGTGGAATACTCTGGCATTGGTAGTACTAAGAGAGAGGGTTACATGGGAATTCTTTCAAGAGGAGTTCTGAAAGAAGTATATTAGCCAACGATTCATCGATCAGAAACGTAAATAATTTCTTAAGTTGAAAGAGTGTCGTATAACCGTAACTGAGTATGAGCGAGAATTTTTCAGATGAGTAAGTATGTTCAAGAGTGTGTTTCCACCGAGGCCATCATGTGCAAGAGATTCTAGGACAGATTGAATGAAGACATTCGTGTGTTAGTTGGGATCTTATAGCTGAAAGAGTTTGAGGTATTGGTTGAATGAACTTGTAAGGCCGAAGAATTGAATAAAGAGAAGAAGAAAGCTAATCTTGAAGCTAGAGACTCAAGGAAAAGACCGATGAGTAGGTCGTTTCCATCTAAGTCTAAGAAATCGCAAGAAATGTATTCCCGTTCGAATGCTTCAGCGGGGTATTCATGTAGAGATCATGAGAAACAACATTCGGGTTTTAAGTCTCAGGCTACGTCAATGGAAAGTGTGGGTAATGTGAGGTCTAACAGACTCGAATGTCAACATTGTGGAAGAAGACATCCCGATGAGTGTAGGGTGAATGACCGGGCTTTTTTAGGTGCGATTCTCAAGAGCATTTTATCCGAGATTGCCCTAAAATAGCTGAGAAAGAAAAATTTTAGAGTATGAAGCCGAGTTGGGGGTAGGCCACCAAGAAATGTTGGAACTGGAGCTAGTAGTAAAGGTGTGACGAAAGACACCGCTGTGAGATCCGAAGCTCGAGCACCTGATAGAGCTTATGCCATCACTGCTCGCGAAGAAGCAACGTCTTCCGATGTTATCACTAGTACTTTTTCTCTCTATAATACTAATGTAGTTGCATTGATCGATCCTGGATCAACTCATTCTTATGTATTTGTGAAATGTAACTACTAAGTGCTTGCCTATCGAATTTACTGAGTTTGTGGTTAGAGTGTCAAACCCCTTAGGCAAACATGTATTAGTTGATAGAGTTTGCAAGAATTATCCATTGATGATTCGAGGCCATTGTTTTCCGGCTGATTTAATGTTGTTGCCATTTGATGAATTCAATGTTATTTTGGGCATGGATTGGTTAACATTGCATGATGCCGTAGTAAATTGTAAGAGAAAGATTATTAAATTGAAATGTGAAAATGGTGAAACTCTTCGAATTGATTCAGATGAGTCGAATAAGTTACATGTTGTGATTTCTTCGATGACTGCCCAAAGATATGTAAGAAAAGGCTGTGAAGCTTACCTTACTTATGTGTTGAATACTGATCGTATGTCTATCGAGTTTTAAAATTTATAAAGAAAATGATCGAACCTGGAAACTAACTCTGACAATGATTAAAGGCAAGTGTACCTATCAAACAGTAGTATAGCTTAGGCAAGACCGGATTGTCGAACCCAAAGGAACTAAAAGTACTAATACTAACTTTCTTTTTATTATTTAGCCTAAAATAAGCGAAGTTGTTTTAATCTAATCTAACTACTACTAAGTTAAAGAAACAAAGACAAACAGAATGAATTGGGAAATAACTTGAAGAAAGACTCAGTTGATTAAAACGATACCCTTAGGAAGAATCCACGTAGACTTCACTTGTTATTTAACCCTGAACCATACGATTTAGTCACTTGACTTGATCCGTAGGATTCCCTAAGTTATATTAAACCCTTTCTCGAAGCGAATAATAAGTAACCCTAGGTTGATTAATTGCAATCTCTTTCTAATTAAAACCCCTAGAATCGCATTAACTCGATCTATGGATTCCCATATTAGGTTTCACCCTAATCCGGCAAAATCTCGTCACCCTATCTCTAGGCGTGCGAATGACTCCGCTTTAATTATGCTAGATCTATTCTTAAGCAGGGACTTTTGCTCCTCCACCTAAGAACATCTTACTTGAATTAATATCTCGGAAACGTTAACACAAGAATTAAGAACACATAATTAAGAACAAATCAAGAATTTATCTTATAGTTCAGAAAACAATAACAAGATTCATCTAGGTTTCATCCCCTTCAGGTATCTGAAGGGTTTAGTTCATAATAAATAAAGAAAACATCTCAGAAGAAAAGATAAAACAAAACATAAGAAACCCCTAAAACTCCCTGAAGGAATTGAAGGAGAGATCCGCCGTCTTGAGTAGAATTTCAGCTTCTTGAGATGGATCAACTGGCTATCTTCGGGAGATTCCCACAACTCTAACTTTTCTGGCTTGGCTCCTTGGCCTAGCTTCCACGCCCCTTGAAGGTGGCACTTAGGAGGTATATATAGGCTCTTGGAATGCGTTTCTTTCTCCCTAAGTATCTTTTTCCGAGTGAAATTGTTCATTGCCACGATAGGGACACGGCCATGTCACACGCTCGTGTGACTAGTCTTTAAATTGTGTTCAGATTTCTTTAATGAGGTACGGTTGTGTGAATCGGGGGTAGGGCCATGTTCTAGATGATCAATGAGGCACAACCGTGTGGGCTTAAGTCCAGGCCGTGTTGATTTCGTGATATGGCCCATTTACTCCGTTTTGGGCCCGTTTTATGTTCTTTTCATCTTCGGGTGCTTTCCTGGGTATAAGACATGAAAAGAAAAGATTAAGAGCACCTTTTTATATGAATCAAGGGATAAATCATCCTAAAGTAAGCTAAATGTGGGATTAAAATATGTTACTATTACGGTTTATCAAATACCCCCACACTTAAGCTTTTGCTTGTCCTCAAGCAAAATTCTCATTTTACAATTAAAACGAACTTTCCATAATTCATAATTCCTATCAACAATGCCTTATCATAATTCATAGATAATTTATACATGGATAATTTTAACTCAAAGAGTCCTAAAGATTCCCACAAGATAAGTCATACATTTGTATCACGAAATCGTAGGTGTCACCCCTTATCTGAATAATTACCTCTTAATTCAAAACCGACAAGGAATGGTATCCTCACAAAAGATTCGCTTAAATCACTCAAAGTGTTTAAGGTTCATGAAAAGAGCACTCATAAGTCGAACCTGAAAAGTTAATCCCATAGGCTTGCCTGAAAACCAAATCTCCACCACTATAATATGAGATGATACACAAATCAAAAGGTCTTTAACAGGGTTGTAACGGGGCTAGGGTTAAAGGTGTGGATAAAGGCTGAAATTAGAAGGTTAGAATCGAGATTGATTTGACAAGTACCTACCTAGAAAATACTAAGAAAATATCAACTCAAAAGTAATAATCCTACTAACACGAGCTTTTCTGTCGAAAAATAGACTTTAACTGTATAAGCTCACCACTAATACTGAATATACTTCGATTTTTTTAAGAACAAATCAAGTGATAAAAGATAAATTCAACTGCTGACATAATATAATTAGATAACTAATCAAATCATAACTCGATATAAGGGTAGTCAAAAGGAATGGTGATAACAAATACAAAGGGTTTTGGGTTATTAGTAGGTGAGTTAGTAAAAAGGGTTGTTAGGATCAACAGGGTTCACTAGGGGTTAATTTGTGAAGGTAGGCTTTTTAGTGGAGTAAGTGGGTTAAAACCTATGTGCCTTTATCATCTCGGTTTATCAAATCATAGATGTGGTCTTAACATGTATAATCGAGGCAAGTTCTAGAATAACAGTTCATAGTTGACACACTCATAATCAATAAAGTGAGCATGGGAAAGGGATATATGCTCTATAAAGCTCAAAGTCTCACAAAAATTATGGGTGTTTTTGACATCATCCTTGTAAATTTCAAATTTCAGAGTAATATTCAAATTTAGGTTAACAACCTAGTAAAAATTTTAATTCTGAAAAATAGACTTATAATGCTTGATTCTCTAGTATCTTAAAATTTCAATCATCAATGCACAATTATCAATGATTTATTCAAGAATATATCAATAAAAATCATAAATCATCAGAAATTTCATCCTAATTAGTAATATGACTTAAGAACTAGATATAATTCAGGGATTTGAGAATAATGAAAAAAATTAGGCACTTTTATCCTCAGGGGTTTGAGAATAATGCAGAAAGTTAGGCACTTTTACCCCCCACACTTAAGATGTACATTGCCCCCAATGTACAAAGATAGATAATAACAGTTTATATTAAATTAAAAGAGAAGGGGAAAAGTGACACTTCTTGAATTATGGATGATTGCCTTGGAGGATGTGGAAAATACGGTGGAGGTGCCGTCTTTTGTTGTGGCGATTACTAATGAGCTCTACGCTAGACGAAAAAATTGGGGAGCTCGTGAAGAATTAGCCAGGGGTTTTTAAGACATTATTAAAATAAATTAATTATATAATTAAAGAAAAGAAAGCTAAAGGGAAGGGAAATAAAAAGTAAAATAAAATAAATAGGAAAGATGGATGGACTAAGGAGTCCTTATTGATGGATGGTTCGCAAGGTGGGTGTGACCTCTAAGGCTGCGGAGGTGCTGGCTGTGGCGGAAGTGGCGTGGCTATGGTCATGGTCGGTGTGATTCCCAAGCAGCTTGACGAACCTGACACTAAGAAACTAAATTAAAATAAACTAAACTAAGTAGAAGATTGTCAAAGAGAAGGAAATTGAAGCAAAAGAGAAAAGAAAAGTAAAAACTATATGGTCACAAAGACCCTTGGCTTGTTGATTGGATGAAGCGGCCGGCATGAACTTATGTATTGGGGTCTCCCTTGAGAAGACTACGCTTGGCTTCTTCCGCTTGTTCGACATGGCTTTAGTGTAGCTCAAGAGTTTATTGAGAATTGTCATCTGAGAGGAAGGGGAGAAGTCGATAGTGGGTGGAAAGAATGGGGAAGGGAGGTTGGGTTTAAATATAGGCTCAATTCTGGTACTTGCCCATGCCCATGGGCCGAGGGCGTGTCGATGCACACGGCCACTTCGCATAGCCGTGTGTCTAGGCATGTTGTTTCTCCATGCCTGTTTTTCAGCCAGCCACGCCCGTTGGTGACAAGTCAGTATGTTGGCAAGGTTTTAAGGCACGGGCGTGTTCTGCCCGTGGTTTGCAAGTCAGTAGCTTCACACGGTCATAGGGCACGGACGTGCCACTTTGTTGGTGCCCGTGGGGGAGTGGTTGAGTCCGTGAATTCAAAAATTGGTTGGGACTGATTCGTACCGCCTCTGCTATGTCAGTACGAAGATTTTAGTGGTCCACACGGCCACGGCCACGACCGTGTGCAAGGCCGTCTGGCTTGGAAATCTGCACTTTTGTGTTAGCTTAAAAACTAAATTTTCAGAACTAAGAAAAGAAAAGAAACTGAAAATAAATGCGAAAGTAAATAGGGTTAGTGCTCGGGTTGCCTCCCGAGAAGTGCTCGTTTATAGTCTTAAGCTAGACTTTCCTTGTATTTGAGAAAAAAATCAGGGAGGTTTAAAAGGTTTGAATATTTTCCCTCATACTTACAGTTCTATTTTCTTGATAAAGTTTAAGTCGAGAAGCATTTACCTTAAAAGTGTCGAATGTTGGATTGCTTACCTCGAATGTTTCGTGTGAGAAGATATTGTGTACCTTTAGAGGAGTTTCTTCGTTTGCTTTCAGGTCTGATGTGGTGATGCAAGGATCTGCTTTGTCTAACAATACCTGGTCTCCTATTTTGAAGTGGTTTGATGTTCCTATGAGCTCTTCTGGGGGCTTCTTAGGTTTTACTTCGTGCAGTTCCTGTTCCTCTTTGATTTGTGTTTCCCGCTCTTTTAGTTTGTCGACCCTAAGGCTTGGTTCCTTTGTTCCTTATGTGATTCTTCTTTGTTGGTATTAGGTCCATGATTCGGCTCAGGTTTGTAGTCCTGTGGTGTTCCCTGTGGTGAAGTTTGAACACATTGATTATTAACTGGATTGACTTTCTTGCCTTCATCGATTGTTGTCCTGGCCGAATCAAGAGCTTGAAGACTGATTGATTCGTCACCTATACAAAGTATGAGTTCTCCTGTGGCAACATGAATTCTAGTCTTGGCAGTTGCTAGAAAGGGTCTTCCTAATATTACGGGGATTGAATTATCCTCATCCATGTCTAAGACAATAAAATCTACTGGAAAAACGAATTTATCAATTTTTACAAGAACATCTTCGATAATGCCCCTAGGAATTCTAACAGTTTTATCAGCTAATTGAATACTCATCCTAGTTTGCTTGGGCTTCCCTAGACCTAGTTGTTTAAACAATGTGTAAGGCATGACATCAATACTTGCCCCTAAATCAGCTAATGCATTATCAACAGTTAGTCTACCAATTAAACATAGAATTGTAAAACTCCCTGGATATTTTTGCTTTCGCGGTAGTCTATTCTGTAACATTGCTGAGCATACTACATTTAATTCCACATGTGGTTCCTCGTCTAATTTGCGCTTGTTCGTCAAGAGTTGTTTTAAAAATTTTCTCGAGTATGGCATCTGAAAAAGAGCTTCAAGAAGAGGTAAGTTGATATGTAATTTCTTTAAAAGTTTAAGAAACTTACCGAACTGTTCTTCTGTATCATCTCTTTTCATTGCTTCGAGATAAGGTATGCGAGGTTGGTACTCTTTGATTACCGGTTTTGGCTTTTCCCGTGTTACCTCTACTTTACCTTCTTCTACCTCGTTTTCTTGTATTGGGTTGGGTTCATCTACCCCTTTACTATCATGAGCTGTGATGGCTTGGATTTGCTCCTTTGGGTTAATTTCCGTGTTACTTGGTAGACGTCCTTGCGATCGTTCGGACATTAATTTTGCAAGTTTTCCAACCGCCTTAGTGACTTCCCCTACTGACTTAGTAAGTTCCCCGACTTGGTTCTTGGTCTCTTCAACCGATGTTTGTTGACTTTTAAGTGTTTTCTCAATATCTTGGAGGCGATTATCTGTGGCTGCCATGAATTTTTTCAGCATCTCTTCAAGGTTTGGCTTCTTCTCTTGCGGATATGGCTGATTTTGGAAATTTTGAGGAGGTTGTTGTCTTTGATTTCCTTGATTTCCTTGACCTCCCCATGAAAAATTTGGGTGGTTCCTCCAACCTGGATTGTAAGTATTATTATGAGGATTATTATTTGATATGAAATTATTACCTATATAGTTCATCTGTTCGCTCTCTGGGCCCGGTTGGTAGGGTGGGTACTCAGGATTCGCCACAGTTCCACTTGTGTCGCACTGCATTACTGGGTGTGCCTGCGAAAAACACAAACTATCAAGCTTTTTATTCATCATCTCTACCTGTGTTGATAGCATGGTCACTGCATCGGGGTTGTAAACTCCGGCTGATTTTGTCGGTTTTGTCCTTGTAACTTGCCACTGATAGTTATTCAGTGACATCTCTTCAATGAACTCGTAGGCTGCTTTAGGAGTTCTGTTGTTCAGGGTTCCACCGGCGGCTGAATCAATTAATTGCCTCGTTGAGGGGTTTACACCGTTTTATAAGGTTTGGACTTGTAACCATAAGGGTAAACCATGGTGCGGACACCTTCTCAAGAGATCCTTGTATCTCTCCCATGCGTCGTATAATGTCTCTAAATCCATCTGCACAAAAGAAGAGATATCATTCCGTAATTTGGCCGTTTTGGCCGGTGGGAAATATTTTAATAGAAATTTTTCAGTCATTTGATCCCATGTAGTGATTGACCCTCGTGGTAACGCGTTTAACCACTGTTTGGCTTTATTCTTTAATGAAAAGGGAAATAACCGAAGACGTATGGCATCATCAGAAATGCCATTTATTTTGAAGGTATCATAGAACTCTAAAAAATTAGCTATATGAGTGTTTGGGTCTTTGTCGTGTAAACCATCAAATTGAACAAATTGTTGAATCATTTGTATTGTGTTAGGCTTTAATTCAAAATTATTAGCCGCTATAGCAGGCCTAACAATACTCGATTCTGCTCCTGTTAAATGCGGTTTAGCATAATCAAACATAGTAGGTGGAGCATTGTTTTCTCCCACATCTTGTGGTGGTGGATTATTTTCGTCCATCCCTTCAATAAGATTGGATCTGTCTTCTCGATTTTCCTCTGTGTAATTCAGGGCTCGCCTGATTTCTCTGCGATTTCTTCGAGTGATAGCTTTAATATCACTGTCGTATACTAAAGGTCCTCTCAAGTTCCTTCTAGTCATAAACTAGAGGTACCTACTGGAAAAGAAAGAAAGAGAATTTAGCAAAATCAAAATTTAACCTAAAAATAAAATAAAAGTAAATTGCGAAAAATAAAAAAATGGCTAAAGTAATAAAAATAGATCTTTCTTAATATTTTAGTTCCCTGGCAACGGCGCCAAAAACTTGATCGTATGTCTATCGAGTTTTAAAATTTATAAAGAAAATGATCGAACCTGAAAACTAACTCTGACAACGATTAAAGGCAAGTGTACCTATCGAACAATAGTATAGCTTAGGCAAGACCGGATTGTCGAACCCAAAGGAACTAAAAGTACTAATACTAACTTTCTTTTTATTATTTAGCCTAAAATAAGCGAAGTTGTTTTAATCTAATCTAACTACTACTAAGCTAAAGATGCAAAGAAAAAAAGAATGAATTGGGAAATAGCTTGAAGAAAGACTCATTTGATAAAAACGATACCCTTAGGAAGAATCCACCTAGACTTCACTTGTTATTTAACCCTGAACCATACGATTTATTCACTTGACTTGATCCGTAGGATTCCCTAAGTTATATTAAACCCTCTCTCGAAGCGAATGATAACTAACCCTAGGTTGATTAATTGAAATCTCTTTCTAATTAAAACACCTAGAATCGCATTAACTCGATCTATGGATTCATATATTAGGTTTCACGCTAATCCAACAAAATCTCGTCACCCTATCTCTAGGCGCACGAACGACTCTGCTTTAATTATGCTAGATCTATTCTTAAGCAGGGACTTTTGCTCCTCCATCTAAGAACATCTGACTTGAATTAATATCCCAGAAACATTAACACAAGAATGCACATAATTAAGAACAAATCAAGTATTTATCTTATAGTTCAGAAAACAATAACAAGATTCATTTAGGTTTCATCCCCTTCAGGTATCTGAAGGGTTTAGTTCATAATAAATAAAGAAAACATCTCAGAAGAAAAGATAAAACAAAACATAAGAAACCCCTAAAACTTCCTGAAGGAATTGAAGGAGAGATCCGCCGTCTTGAGTAGAATTCCGGCTTCTTGAGATGGATCAACTGGCTATCTTCGGGAGATTCCCACAACTCTGACTTTTCTGGCCTGGCTCCTTGGGCTAGCTTCCATGCCCCCTTGAAGGTGGCACTTAGGATGTATATATAGGCTCTTGGAATGCGTTTCTTTCTCCCTAAGTATCCTTTTCCGAGTGAAATTGTTTATTGCCACGACAGGGACACGGCCATGTCACACGCCCATGTGACTAGTCTTTAAACCGTGTTCGAATTTCTTTAATGAGGCACGGCCGTGTGAATCGAGGGTAGGGCCGTGTTCTAGATGATCAATGAGGCACGGCCGTGTGGGCTTAAGTCCAGGCCGTGTCGATTTTGTGATATGGCCCATTTACTCTTTTTTGAGCCCGTTTTATGTTCTTGTCATCCTCGGGTGCTTTCATGGGTATAAGACATGAAAAGAAAGGATTAAGAGCACCTTTTTATATGAATCAAAGGATAAATCATCCGAAAGTAAGCTAAATGTGGGATTAAAATATGTTACTATTATGATTTATCAAATAGAAAAGAGTCTAAATTGAAAATTGAATCAGTGCCGATAGTGTGTGAATATCCGGATATGTTTCTGGAAGAGTTACCTGGGTTACCACCGGTTAGAGAAGTTGAGTTTGGTATTGATTTAATCCCTGGTACGTCGCCGATATCTATTGTTCCGTATAGGATGGCCCTGACTAAATAGAAAGAATTGAAAACTCAGTTGCAAGAGTTGACAGATAAGGGTTTTGCGAGACCGAGCTACTCTTCCTGGGGTGCTCTTGTATTGTTTGTAAAGAAGAAAGACGGAACTATGAGACTTTGTATAGATTATCACAGCTCAATAAGGTAACCATAAAGAGCAAGTATCCTTTGCCAAGGATTGATGATTTATTCGACCAACTGAAAGGTGCAAAAATGTTTTTGAAGATAGATTTGAGATCTAGTTACTACCAGTTGAGAGTAAAAGAGTCGGATGTGCCGAAAATAGCTTTTAGAATAAGATACAGACACTATGAATTCCTTATTATGCCCCTTGGGTTAACGAATGCTCCTGTAGTTTTTATGGACTTAATGAATCAAATCTTTAGACCATATTTGGATAAGTTTGTGGTTGTGTTCATCGATGACATTTTGATTTATTCTCGTAATGAGTCTGAGCTTGCCGAACACTTGAGAACTATTTTACAGACTTTGAGAGATAGGAAGTTGTTTGCAAAGCTTAGTAAAAGTGAGTTTTGTCTTTAAGAGGTCAAATTTTTGGGCCATATTGTTTCAGGTGATGGTATTCAGGTTGATCCCAGTAAGATTTAGACAATTGTTGATTGGAAGCCGCTGAGGAATGTATTTGAAGTTAGGTGCTTTTTGGGCTTAGCCGATTACTACCGCCAGTTTGTCAAAGGGTTTTCGATGATTATTAATCCTACGAAGAGATTGTTGCAAAAAGATGTCTAATTTGAATGGTCCAAAAAATGTCAGCAAAATTTTGAGAAGTTGAAGGCATTATTAATTGAGGCACTAGTTTTAATGCAACCTGAACTAGGAAAGGAATTTGTAATTTATAGCGACAGGTCACTGAATGGACTAGGATGTATGTTGATGCAAGAGGGCAAAGTGATAGCTTATGCCTCGAGACAGTTGAAACTGCATGAGAAGAATTATCCCACGCATGATTTGGATCTAGCTGCTATTGTGTTTGCCTTGAAGATTTGGAGACATCATTTGTATGGTGAGAAATGCCATGTTTTTGCTGATCATAAGAGTTTGAAGTACTTGATGACTCAAAAATATTTGAACTTACGGTAACAAAGATGACTTGAGTTACTGAAAAACTATGAGTTGGTGATTAACTATCAACTGGGTAAAGCGAATGTAGTCGCCGACACCTTGAGTAGGAAATCTTTGTTTGCCTTGTGAGCAATGAACACGAGGTTGACCTTATCCGATAATGGTTTGATTCTAGCCGAGTTGAGAGCTAGGCCGATGTTTCTTCAGCAGATTTGTGAGGCTCAGAAATGTGATAGTGATTTGCAAGCCAAGAGAGTTTATTGTAAGTCGGTTAGTGATTCAAATTTTCATATCGGATCAGATGATTGTTTGATGTTCCGAGGTAGAGTTTGTGTACCAAAAAAGAATGAACTTATTCAAAAAATTCTTCGTGAGGCTCATAATAGTTGTTTATCTATGCATCCGGGTAGTACAAAAATGTATAATGATTTGAATAAATTGTATTGGTGGTCAGGTATGGAACGCGATATCTCTGAATTTGTATCGAAATGTTTGATTTGTCAACAAGTGAAAGCCGAACACCAAGTACCTTTGGGTTTACTTCAACCAGTGATGGTGCCCGAGTGGAAATGGGATAGGATTACAATGTATTTTGTAACAGGTTTACCTTTGACTCTGAAAAAGAAAGATGCCGTATGGGTTGTGGTTGATAGATTGACAAAATCGGCTCATTTTATACTGATACGTACGAATTTCTCACTTGATAAGCTAGCTGAACTGTACATTCTGAGATTGTGAGATTGCACGGGGTGCCTATTTCTATTATTTCAGACAAAGATCCGAGGTCTACTTCGCATTTTGGAAGAAGTTGCAAGAAGCTTTGGGTACGAAGCTAAACTTTAGTACCGCTTTCTATCCGCAAACCGATGGTCAATCAGAGAGAACAATTCAAGTACTTGAAGATATGCTCCGATGTTGTGTTGTAGAATTCGAAGGTAGTTGGGAAAAATATCTACCGTTGGTCAAATTTGCTTATAACAACAGTTTTCAGTCGAGTGTAAAGATGGCGCCTTATGAGGCATTTTATGGCCGCAAGTGCCGAACACCTTTGTATTGGACCGAGCTTAGTGAGAAACAGATTCACGAAGTTGACTTGGTTAGAGAAACCGAAGAAGAAGTAAAGGTAATCCATCATTGCTTGAAAGCAGCTTCGGATCGACAAAATTTGTATGCAGATTTGAAAAGAAAAGAGATCGAATTTCAGATTGGTGACAAAGTATTTTTGAAAGTATCTCCATGGAAGAAGATTCTCAGATTTGGCTGTAAAGGCAAGTTGAGTCCATATTTCATTGGGTCGTATGAAGTTATTGAAAGAATAGAGTCAGTGGCATATCGATTAGCTTTGCCGACAAAGTTGGAAAGAATTCATAATGTGTTTCTTGTGTTGATGTTGCGATGATATCATTCTGATCCTTCACATGTGATTTCTCCGACAGGGATTAAGATTCGACCGGATATGACGTACGATGAAAAACCGATTAAGATCTTAGCACGGGAAGTTAAACAGTTGAGAAATAAAAGTATAGCCCTGGTGAAAGTTTTATGGCAACGACATGGGGTTGAAGAAGCTATGTGGGAACTTAAGGAGGCTATGCGAAAATAATACCCAATCCAGTTCCCTGGTAAGATTTTCAGGGATGAAAATCCCTAAGGGGGAGAGTTATAACAGCCCGATTTCGGGCCTAGCCGGAACAGTGGTTTCGAGACCACAAATCTGACGTAGTAAAGTTCATTTTTATTATATTTTTATCGTCTATAGTTTCACAGAATTATTTCGTGAAAATTTCGTTCAAAAATTTTTACGTTTGGGCACTCAATTTAGTCAAAGGGACTAAATTGTAAAAAGAGCAAAAGTTGAGTTCTACATGCTAGAGGTGTCAAATTGATATGAGATTTTAAATTAGATGTCCTTATGTGATAATTGGACCATTTTTTTAAGTTAGTGGACAAAAATGGACATGGTGAGATAAAATTTTAAAGTTTGGCAAAAAGGGCATTTTTGTCATTTGGTAAATAAAAGAATAAAAGAGAAAATCAAGTCAAAATTGGTGTCCATCTTCTCTCCTTGGCCAAAATTCCCAAGGCACCATAGCTAGGGTTTTCTTCAACTTTCAAGCTTGATTGTAAGTACATCCTAGCCCCGTTTTTAATGCTCTTTACATTTTTGAAGTCGTTATCACTCGATCTACCTTTTTCTACCATTAATTTGAGTTATGATTGAGGTCTAGGGTCTGACCCATATTGGATATTTGTGTATTTTGATGTCTAATGGTGGATTATGCATGTTTAATGTTTGATAAACAACTTTTGCTAGGTAGTTTTTGATGAAAATGTCAAAATGACCTATTTGTAAAAAGATTATAAAATGTGTGTCAAAGTGTGATTAAATGAAAAGTGTGGACTGCTATAAGTATAAAAAAGGTTCAACTAGGCTTGGGAATCGATGAAATAGAATATATTTCATTTTCCGAGCCTAAGGGCAAAAATGTAAATATGTTAAAGTTTAGGGGCAATAATGTAATTTTACCATAATATGATTTTTGGTCTGAATTGAATAATGTGACTAATAAATGAGTTAAATTTGTTATTATAGATAAAGAAAAACGAAGTTCGGACCTTGATTGGGGAAAGAATAAGGTGTTTGATGATTAAATTCTTTTATATTATTTTTGTACCAAGGTTAGTTCGTATGTAAATAATGCATCGTTGATTATGCTTTAATTGCTTTAATATTGTATGTCTTGTGATTTACTCTTGAGCATAATTGACAATTTTTGACAAGTGAGAAATATCCCGGTTGAACCTTATGAATAGATAGGATACAAATGTCATGACATTAGGGTTATTTGAGTTTACGTGTAAGACCATATCTAGGATATGACATCGATATGAGACTTCGTCTAAGACCATAGTTGGGCTATTGGTATCGATATGAGATCTCATGTAAGACCGTATCTAGGATATGGAATTGTATGGTACTATGTGCGTGAGATTTCCCGAGTATCCTTTAGTATTCCAAGGGGTTCAACGGGAAACTTAACGACCAAGTTTAAGTTGTGAAAGATTATGGTAAGTTGCAAGTTGGTGCAAGTATGTACATAAAACTCAAGCTTAATGAGCTCGATATGAGATCCCATGTAAGACCATATATGGGATATGGCATTCGTATGGTACTGTGTGCATGATATTTCCCGAGTATCCTTCAGTATTCCAAGGGGTTTAACGGGAAACTTAACGGCAAAGTTTAAGTTGTGAAAGATTATGGTAAGTTGCAAGTTGGTATAGGTATGTACATAAAACTCATGCTTAATGAGCTCGCTATGTGATGAACCTTTAGTAGGGTTTGATTAAGTTACGATGTTAAAGTATTAATAACAGCTATGCTAAGCTTGATTATGAAATTCACAATGACATTTATGTTAGTTTACTTCATGTTAAGTATATGTTAAAGTGTGTTTATGATGCCTATTTTTGCATAAGAACTTACTAAGCTTAAAAGTTTACTCCCTTTCTTTTTCCTTTGTCTTATAATGTCACCAAGCCAGCTCGGGGATCGAAGACGGTCGGAGATCCATCACACTATCAAATTATCATTTTGGGTACTTATGGTTATATTATTTTGAGTTATGGCATGTATAGGGACTTGGTTTTTTGTTATGTGCCATAATTGATTTGGCCAAATGTGTTGGCGTATGTTGGTTGATAATTCATCTTGTAAATGGCCATTGAAATTGGCTAATATTGGTTAAGTATATATACATGTGATGATGTCTTTCATGGATATGGATTTTGCATAGTTTAAGATGATAAGTATGAGATGTTGTATGTGATAGGAAATAGCATGGAATTGATGAGTGGATGACTTGGTTGTGGCTGAGTTGGTTGTATGTACATACTTGGATTTGTGTTGCTTGTTGATGTGTAGATTGGTGCAAGTAAGGGTGGCAAAGTGGCTTGGTAAATAGCCTTATTTTTGTCCACACGGGTAGACACACGGGCATGTGTCTAGGCCGTGTGTGACACACGGCTTGCTCCAAGGGCATGTGTCCCCTGCACCTTAATTGTTGTAAAATAGAATGCTCAGTAATGAGCGCACATGCAGAGACACAGGTGTGTGTGTGTCAGCTGTGTGGATGGGATGGACTCGAACACGGGCGTGTGAAGTCTGCTCCTATTTTATGAAAAACTCTGAAAATTTAATTGATCACACGGCCTAAGCACACGGGCGTGTGACTTGGCCATGTGACCTCAATTTGATGATGACGTCATAAATAGAATACTCTCTATTTTGAACACGGCCTGAAGCACTAGCGTGTCTTAGGGTCACACGGGCGTGTCCCAAACCGACACGGGTGTGTGACCTCTTTTGCAAGAAAAATTTTCTAAGTTTCCCAAAAGTTTCCAAAGTTCTCAGTTTAGTCCCGAACCACTCCTAATGTATGTTTTGGGCCTTGTAGGTTCGTTTAAGGGATGATATGAATGTATATGAAAAGTTTTAAATTTGGATGGAAATTCATGTCTCGGTTTTGTATGATTACTTGTGTATAAGTTTAGTAATGCCTCGTATCCTGTTTCGATATCGAATACGGGTGAGGGGTGTTACATGTCGAACTAGAGAAGGATGTAGAAGAAGGAAAGGAAGAAACATATGTCCCAGCCACTACACCAACTCTTGCACTGATATCTTTACCCACTTCCATGACTGCATAGGATCAAGGAATCGATCAACTGATCGATGACTAACGGAACCGACAAAGAAGGTGAGGAAGTTGACCTACGGAAAAGGAAGATGTGATACAAAGTTAGTGCTCGCAAGTCCAAAAAAAAAAAAAAAAAGAATTGAATGAAGTGTCAACGTTCAAGTCCAAGAAAGTTAAGTTTTTGTTTTTTATTTTTGTAACAACCCTTTCTCGTCTCCGTTGCTGGATTAAGGTTACGGAGTATTACTAAAAAAATTAGAAACATTTGTACATTATACCATTCAATATTTTAATCACATCATAAACCATTCATACACATGCATACTATCCCTAAATCGAGCTCTCGCAGCTCTAAAAATAACCTAGAAAAATATTGGGACCAACTTTAAAGAGTTTGGAAAGTTCAGGAAAATGATGCAAAATTTGCATAACAGGGGTCACACGGTAGTGTGCCTCACATGACTGAGACAAATGGCCATGTCTCAGGCCGTGTAACAATTGAACTAGGGACACACGGTCGTGTCCCAGCCCGTGTCCTCACCCGTGTAACTTTTTGAGTAAGGCCACATGCCCGTGTCACACGCCCGTATGCCAGGCTGTGTAACTCTCTGAGTTACCCCACATGCCCGTGTGCTAGGCCATGTGTTAGGCTATGTATCTCACTAACTTGCATCCTAAAGGAATCATCAGATGACACACGTTCGTATGTCTCACACGGTTGAGTCACACACCTGTGTCTCAGGCCATGTGGACCCAAATGAACCTTAAGTGACAAGTGTACCATTTCAAGTTTACTTGAACCCTAAGTAATCCATTTACAACCAAAAGACCTACATAAAATGACATTAAACAAGCTTAAAACATGCTAAATCAATCATCCTAAGTGTCTAACCAATGTACCCTCATTGGTACCACAAGTATATTCAATTTCACAACAAATAAACTATCACCCTAAGCATGTTAATTCATATAATTTAACATTCAACCAATATGCCTATCATAGGCACCTCAATCACAACAGTTCATTAACTCCTACCATAAACTTGCATCTAAAACATCTTTCTTAGTTCACATATATCATAATAGGTTAAGCCTATTATGTAACACCCCAAACCCGGTTAATACACCACGACCGAATCTGGTATGTTACAGAGGGAAAACGTTTTGAAGAAAAATCAAGTTACCGATTAAATTTTGTGGAAGACTCTTTGTTAATCTTTGCTTGTAGAAATCAGGTGCATGATTAGTTAAAATAGATAGTTTACTTTGAAATCCCGGAAATAAATCTTTAAAACTTAGTTGTCGATCCATAGGTTAGAAAACATCTACGTCCTTTTTAAGAAAACCTAAATGATTAATTTGGAAACCGTTTGCATTTGAGTGTAGAAACTTAAATTTTGAAACCATTTTAAGTTGTCGAAAACATTTGAGTTGTCATTTATTATCAAGTGATTTGTATTACCCGATGGTAAAGTTTTGAAAACCTCTGCGTTTTGTAGTTTAGAAAACCTTGCGCGCATATTATTAAATTAACCAAGTAATTTACTTAACCATGTTCGAAGTCTAATCCAAAACATATGAATTATTCAAAACATAATTTAAAAGGCCTTATTACAAATCCAAATAAAAATGAAAACCGAATTTAAATAAAATAAAGTACCCAAACCAAAGTCCGTGTAAAACCGAATTTCTATTGCATGGCCACCTCGAGTCCACCCGGCTTCTCATCCGCGATCTACGAATCACCTGAAAAGATAAGGGAGTAGGTGAGTCACCAAGACTCAGTGCATAATCCCCCTCCCAGTTAATTCAACATGCTTACACAAATCATAACCAAGCAATATATATAATGCACCCAAACCTACCTATCCGTAACTCCATTTCTACCCCGTCTGGTACCAAACCACTGGTGGTGCCAAACCACTAGTGACCCAAAGTCACGATATCCAAATAAAAGTGTGATGCCAAATCACTGGTGACCCAAAGTCATGAATAATCCATCTGTGGGGCCAACCCACGTTGTGATACCAAATCACTGGCGACAATCTCGTAATATCAAATGTGGGGCCAACCCACTGTGGTGCTAAGCCACTGGGACGAGTCGCTATGAGGTGCCAAACCTCTGGTGACCCAAAGTCACAAAATAAACTGTGGTACCAAACCACTGGAAGTGCCAAACCTGTGGTGTCCCAAAGACACGGATATCAATCTTCCCCCTCCTCTCATATCACCCATACCAATGCATTACAAGTGCAAATCATGCCATCATGCTTTAATATGCAACATAAAGCAAATGTATCATAGTTCATGGTATTAAGCATCATATAGCAAAATCATATTGAAACGGACTTACCCGTATCCTTGCTCATACCCATAAGGTATCATATCAGGATCTCACAGTTTTAGGCTTTTAAAACATGATTAGGTTATTAATATATTTACTAAGTTATAAAGTGTGTAAGTTACACACCTGTTACTAGCGAAACCACTAAATCCCAAAGACCCGATCTACCGCACTAGATCTCCCTGTCCTACATTCGGCCAATCCACAAAACCATTAATAAGGCCATTCGGCCATACCAATAAATCCCGAAGGATGAACTAACGCATGACTAACACCATCCTTACCTTTCTTCCTTACGAATGCTAATCACAACACACGATACGCGAGACTGATCTTCCTCCTACAATCGGCCATCAAAAGCACTCATTCACAATAGCCTTCGGCTTTTCAAACAACTAAGAGAGTAATTGAATCATCATGGATCCTTACCACAGACTTGATGAGATCGATTGACAGAGAACAACTGACTCAGATCTACTGCTTCCACAATCCCGAAGAACCTAGGAGAAATCGATTCCTATGGATGGTTAGAATCTTGCTAACAAATGCCCAAAATTCGGCTTTTGCTCACATGAAAATTGACAGAGAGAAGAGAAAAGGAATAAAGAAATTCGGCCAACACTACTTACCCTTCTCAAAACCGAATAGAGGAGAACCCAAAGAAGATCTACCCTTGTTGATATTCGGCCAAGACAAAACAAAAAGGGAATGGGAAATTTCGGCAAAAGGGTTGAGTGATGAAGGGAGTTTCGGCTATGGTTGATAGAAAACAAATAGATGAGATTCGGCTAGAGTGGAAAAAGAGAAAGAAAAAGAAAGTAAAATGGAAGAGAGGGAATTCGGCAAAGGAAGATGGAGAGAATTTCGGCACAAGAGTTTGTGAAAAGGAAGAAAATAAAGATGCAAGGGGAGAAGATGGATACTTTCCGCTTTGAGCAAAAATGGAAAAGAAAAAGAGAGAGAGATGCACGAATGGTCACTTATTTGGTTTACGGTCTCAAAAGAAAAAGAACACAAAAGCTATCAAGAAAGAAATCACACAAGGAAATGCCTAAACCTCATAATGCACATTCGGCCAAGAGGAAAAGATGAGAGAAAAGAAAATGTTTTTGGAAGAGCAAAATGACCAAAATGAAAACTCTCTCAAGCTACTAACTTTTCCAAAACTAATCACCAAAATTCGGTTTCCCCCCTTTTGTCCATAATGCCGTCCATGTTCATGGTCAGAATGACCATGAAATAGTTTCCAAAACATCCACCTAGATACATGCCTTGTAATCCTCTACTTTCCCAAAGTTAAAGAAATTCTATCCCCACAATCTAGCAATTCTATCCCTTATTTCATGCTTACCATAACCTTAAGTCTCCTTGCCATAAAAGAAAACTTAGTCCATCCTTACCATAAATACCTATTGACAGACACTTAAGGAAAGCATGCAAAAATAATCAAAATTGCACACAAAGTGATTCGAACCTCTTCCCTTCAAGTCCATCATGAGGCATCATATCCTCTTTACCAATTGCTCATTTATGCAAGCTATTTACTCATAAATTTCCATATGTCTTGAAGCTACTTACCATCTCTCCTTAAAGTGCTAAAATACCAAATTTTTCCTAAAGCCCAATTAAACCCGAGACTTCATAGAAACCTCGTAACCTTCCAAATCCACTTTACTAATAAGTCCAATTTGCAATAACACCATTCTCATATTCTTGAAGATTTTAAACACTCCTAAGCCCAAGGCCCAATCGGCCCAATCCTACTAGGCCCAATTTCGGGATGTTACAATTCTACCCTCCTAAAAAAAAATTTCGTCCTCGAAATTTCCAACCAACTACTAACACACTACTCAAATTACACCACTATGCTTTCGCTGCGCACTCTGCCCTTAAAAACCACATTGTACTTTTTAACATAATCTTGAATCCTTTTTCACACAACCAAACATCTAACCACAATAGCAAACCGTTATCTACCACTTATACCAAAAATTTTCCTACATTCAATCATCACTTCCAACCAAAACATAACTGACTTGAGGGTGAGGAAACAATCCCGAGCCTTATACTTCTTAGACCCGCATCTCAAGCATGCTCCTAACCTCCTCCAGCATTCTCCCGGATAACACCTCTTGCAAAAATCACAAGCCGGATAGTTTGGTCGTGCCTTGACATGTTTTACAGAAGGAGATTGTGACCCTAGAGAACCGTGATCTCTTTTCTTCTTACAGTCCAAAGACCCAACTCGAAGTACTTCACTGATTCCTTTAACCTCCTCCAATACTTCCTTAACTATCTAAGTCAGCTCATCAATCCCAACTCGATCATGAAACTCTGTCTCAGCCACAAGTGATGCTAATGCCTCCTTTTCGAAAATATGCCTCGGTGCCGAAGATCTAGCCCTAGCACCTCGGCCTTTACCACGTCCACGACGACCACGTCCCTAGAACTCATGTCTACTTCGAGCCTTATCCGATTTTACAAAATTTTTATGCATTAGAGTCTTTTCACTTTCTTGTTTAAAGAAAATTTTATGCAACAGAGTTTTTAATCAGTGGTTTTTCCAAAAAAGTACACATATACCTAGGGTCCATGTCTCTAAAGTATAGTTTCCTTAGGCTTATCAACTAAAGTATCACACATCAACATACTCACATCAATTTATCAACAAAAGAACTTACCTGGCGAACCTGGGCCGAGAACTAAGGTGCCATGCTTCCATAAAAACAAATTTAACCAAAACTTTTCACAAAAACTCATTTGGGCTTAATTTTGAAAACGTTGTGGACTTCAAAACCCAAGGCCGAGTGTTTAAAACTGGGCTCTGATACCAAAATTGTAACACCCCAAACCCGGTTAATACACCACGACCGAATCTGGTATGTTACAGAGGGAAAACGTTTTGAAGAAAAATCAAGTTACCGATTAAATTTTGTGGAAGACTCTTTGTTAATCTTTGCTTGTAGAAATCAGGTGCATGATAAGTTAAAATAGATAGTTTACTTTGAAATCCCGGAAATAAATCTTTAAAACTTAGTTGTCGATCCATAGGTTAGAAAACATCTACGTCCTTTTTAAGAAAACCTGAAAGATTAATTTGGAAACTGTTTGCATTTGAGTGTAGAAACTTAAATTTTGAAACCGTTTTAAGTTGTCGAAAACATTTGAGTTGTCATTTATTATCAAGTGATTTGTATTACCCGATGGTAAAGTTTTGAAAACCTCTGCGTTTTGTAGTTTAGAAAACCTTGAGCTCATATTATTAAATTAACCAAGTAATTTACTTAACCATGTTCGAAGTCTAATCCAAAACATATGAATTATTCAAAACATAATTTAAAAGGCCTTATTACAAATACAAATAAAAATGAAAACTGAATTAATATAAAATAAAGTACCCAAACCAAAGTCCGTGTAAAACCGAATTTCTATTGCATGGCCACCTCGAGTCCATCCGGCTTCTTATCCGCGATCTATGAATCACATGAAAAGATAAGGGAGTAGGTGAGTCACCAAGACTTAGTGCATAATCCCCCTCCCGGTTAATTCAACATGCTTACACAAATCATAACCAAGCAATATATATAATGCACCCAAACCTAGCCATCCGTAACTACATTTCTACCCCGTATGGTACCAAACCACTGGTGGTGCCAAACCACTGGTGACCCAAAGTCACGATATCCAAATAAAAGTGTGATGCCAAATCACTGGTGACCCAAAGTCACGAATAATCCATCTGTGGGGCCAACCCATGTTGTGATACCAAATCACTGGCGGCAATCCCGTAATATCAAATGTGGGGCCAACCCACTGTGGTGCTAAGCCACTGGGACGAGTCGCTATGAGGTGCCAAACCTCTAGTGACCCAAAGTCACAAAATAAGTTGTGGTACCAAACCACTGGAGGTGCCAAACCTCTGGTGTCCCAAAGACACGGATATCAATCTTCCCCCTCCTCTCATATCACCCATACCAATGCATTACAAGTGCAAATCATGCCATCATGCTTTAATATGCAACATAAAGCAAATGTATCATAGTTCATGGTATTAAGCATCATATAGCAAAATCATATTGAAACGGACTTACCCGTATCCTTGCTCATACCCATAAGGTATCGTCAGGATCTCACAGTTTTAGGCTTTTAAAACATGATTAGGTTATTAATATATTTACTAAGTTATAAAGTGTGTAAGTTACACACCTGTTACTAGCGAAACCATTAAATCCCAAAGACCCGATCTACCGCACTAGATCTCCCTGTCCTACATTTGGCCAATCCACAAAACCATTAACAACGCCATTCGGCCATACCAATAAATCCCGAAGGATGAACTAACGCATGACTAACACCATCCTTACCTTTCTTTCTTACGAATGCTAATCACAACACACGATACGCGAGACTGATCTTCCTCCTACAATCGGCCATCAAAAGCACTCATTCACAATAGCCTTCGGCTTTTCAAACAACTAAGAGAGTAATTGAATCAACATGGATCCTTACCACAGACTTGATGAGATCGATTGACAGAGAACAACTGACTCAGATCTACTGCTTCCACAATCCCGAAGAACCTAGGAGAAATCGATTCCTATGGATGGTTAGAATCTTGCTAACAAATGCCCAAAATTCGGCTTTTTCTCACATGAAAATCGACAGAGAGGAGAGAAAAGGAATAAAGAAATTCGGCCAACACTACTTACCCTTCTCAAAACCGAATAGAGGAGAACCCAAAGAAGATCTACCCTTGTTGATATTCGGCCAAGACAAAACAAAAAGGGAATGGGAAATTTCGGCAAAAGGGTTGAGTGATGAAGGGAGTTTTGGCTATGGTTGATAGAAAACAAATAGATGAGATTCGGCAAGAGTGGAAAAAGAGAAAGAAAAAGAAAGTAAAATGGAAGAGAGGGAATTCGGCAAAGGAAGATGGAGAGAATTTCGGCACAAGAGTTTGAGAAAAGGAAGAAAATAAAGATGCAAGGGGAGAAGATGGATACTTTCGGCTTTGAGCAAAAATGGAAAAGAAAAAGAGAGAGAGATGCACGAATGGTCACTTATTTGGTTTACGGTCTCAAAAGAAAAAGAACACAAAAGCTATCAAGAAAGAAATCACACAAGGAAATGCCTAAACCTCATAATGCACATTCGGCCAAGAGGAAAAGATGAGAGAAAAGAAAATGTTTTTGGAAGAGCAAAATGACCAAAATGAAAACTCTCTCAAGCTACTAACTTTTCCAAAACTAATCACCAAAATTCGGTTTCCCCCCTTTTGTCCATAATGCCGTCCATGTTCATGGTCAAAATGGCCATGAAATAGTTTCCAAAACATCCACCTAGATACATGCCTTGTAATCCTCTACTTTCCCAAAGTTAAAGAAATTCTATCCCCACAATCTAGCAATTCTATCCCTTATTTCATGCTTACCATAACCTTAAGTCTTCTTGCCATAAAAGAAAAATTAGTCCATCCTTACCATAAATACCTATTGACAGACACTTAAGGAAATCATGCAAAAATAATCAAAATTGCACACAAAGTGATTCGAACCTCTTCCCTTCAAGTCCATCATGAGGCATCATATCCTCTTTACCAATTGCTCATTTATGCAAGCTATTTACTCATAAATTTCCATATGTCTTGAAGCTACTTACCATCTCTCCTTAAAGTGCTAAAATACCAAATTTTTCCTAAAGCCCAATTAAACCCGAGACTTCATAGAAACCTCGTAACCTTCCAAATCCACTTAACTAATAAGTCCAATTTGCAATAACACCATTCTCATATTCTTGAAGATTTTAAACACTCCTAAGCCCAAGGCCCAATCGGCCCAATCCTACTAGGCCCAATTTCGGGATGTTACAATTCTACCCTCCTAAAAAAAATTTCTTCCTCGAAATTTCCAACCAACTACTAACACACTACTCAAATCACACCACTATGCTTTCGCTGCGCACTCTGCCCTTAAAAACCACAATGTACTTTTTAACATAATCTTGAATCCTTTTTCACACAACCAAACATCTAACCACAATAGCAAACCGTTATCTACCACTTATACCAAAAATTTTCCAACATTCAATCATCCCTTCCAACCAAAACATAACTGACTTGAGGGTGAGGAAACAATCCCGAGCCTTATGCTCCTTAGACCCGCATCTCAAGCATGCTCCTAACCTCCTCCAGCATTCTCCCGGATAACGCCTCTTGCAAAAATCACAAGCCGGATAGTTTGGTCGTGCCTTGACATGTTTTACAGAACGAGATTGTTACCCTAGAGAACCGTGATCTCTTTTCTTGTTACAGTCCACAGACCCAACTCGAAGTGCTTCACCGATTCCTTTAACCTCCTCCAATACTTCCTTAACTATCTGAGTCAGCTCATCAATCCCAACTCGATCATCAGACTCCGTCTCAGCCACTAGTGATGCTAATGCCTCCTTTTCAGAAATATGCCTCGGTGCCGAAGATCTAGCCCTAGCACCTCGGCCTTTACCACGTCCACGACGACCACGTCCCTAGAACTCATGTCTACTTCACGCCTTATCCGATTTTACAAAATCTTTATGCATTAGAGTCTTTTCACTTTCTTGTTTAAAGAAAATTTTATGCAACAGAGTTTTTAATCAGTGGTTTTTCCGAAAAAGTACACATATACCTAGGGTCCATGTCTCTAAAGTATAGTTTCCTTAGGCTTATCAACTAAAGTATCACACATCAACATACTCACATCAATTTATCAACAAAAGAACTTACCTGTCGGACCTGGGCCGAGAACTAGGGTGCCATGCTTCCATAAAAACCAATTTAACCAAAACTTTTCACAAAAACTCATTTGGGCTTAATTTTGAAAACGTTGTGGACTTCAAAACCCAAGTCCGAGTGTTTAAAACTGGGCTCTGATACCAAAATTGTAACACCCCAAACCCGGTTAATACACCACGATCGAATCTGGTATGTTACAGAGGGAAAACATTTTGAAAAAAAATCAAGTTACCGATTAAATTTTGTGGAAGACTCTTTGTTAATCTTTGCTTGTAGAAATCAGGTGCATGATTAGTTAAAATAGATAGTTTACTTTGAAATCCCGGAAATAAATCTTTAAAACTTAGTTGTCGATCCATAGGTTAGAAAACATCTATGTCCTTTTTAAGAAAACCTGAATGATTAATTTGGAAATCGTTTGCATTTGAGTGTAGAAACTTAAATTTTGAAACCATTTTAAGTTGTCGAAAACATTTGAGTTGTCATTTATTATCAAGTGATTTGTATTACTCGATGGTAAAGTTTTGAAAACCTCTGCATTTTGTAGTTTAGAAAACCTTGCGCTCATATTATTAAATTAACCAAGTAATTTACTTAACCATGTTCGAAGTCTAATCCAAAACATATGAATTATTCAAAACATAATTTAAAAGGCCTTATTACAAATCCAAATAAAAATGAAAACCGAATTTAAATAAAATAAAGTACCCAAACCAAAGTCCGTGTAAAATCGAATTTCTATTGCATGGCCACCTCGAGTCCATCCAGCTTCTCATCGCGATCTACGAATCACCTGAAAAGATAAGGGAGTAGGTGAGTCACCAAGACTCAGTGCATAATCCCCCTCCCGGTTAATTCAACATGCTTACACAAATCATAACCAAGCAATATATATAATGCACCCAAGCCTAACCATCCGTAACTCCATTTGTACCCCGTATGGTACCAAACCACTGGTGGTGCCAAACCACTGGTGACCCAAAGTCACGATATCCAAATAAAAGTGTGATACGAAATCACTGGTGACCCAAAGTCACGAATAATCCATCTGTGGGGCCAACCCACGTTGTGATACCAAATCACTGGCGACAATCCCATAATATCAAATGTGTGGCCAACCCACTGTGGTGCTAAGCCACTGGGATGAGTCGCTATGAGGTGCCAAACCTCTGGTGACCCAAAGTCACAAAATAAACTGTGGTACCAAACCACTGGAGGTGCCAAACCTCTGGTGTCCCAAAGACACGGATATCAATCTTCCCCCTCCTCTCATATCACCCATACCAATGCATTACAAGTGCAAATCATGCCATCATGCTTTAATATGCAACATAAAGCAAATGTATCATAGTTCATGGTATTAAGCATCATATAGCAAAATCATATTGAAACGGACTTACCCGTATCCTTGCTCATACCCATAAGGTATCATATCAGGATCTCACAGTTTTAGGCTTTTAAAACATGATTAGGTTATTAATATATTTACTAAGTTATAAAGTGTGTAAGTTACACACCTGTTACTAGCAAAACCACTAAATCCCAAAGACCCGATCTACCGCACTAGATCTCCCTGTCCTACATTCGGCCAATCCACAAAACCATTAACAAGGCCATTCGGCCATACCAATAAATCCCGAAGGATGAACTAACGCATGACTAACACCATCATTACCTTTCTTCCTTACGAATGCTAATCACAACACACGATACGCGAGACTGATCTTCCTCCTACAATCGGCCATCAAAAGCACTCATTTACAATAGCCTTCGGCTTTTCAAACAACTAAAAGTAATTGAATCAACATGGATCCTTACCACAGACTTGATGAGATCGATTGACAAAGAACAACTGACTCAGATCTACTGCTTCCACAATCCCGAAGAACGTAGGAGAAATTGATTCCTATGGATGGTTAGAATCTTGCTAACAAATGCCCAAAATTCAGCTTTTGCTCACATGAAAATCGACTGAGAGAAGAGAAAAGGAATAAAGAAATTCGGCCAACACTACTTACCCTTCTCAAAACCGAATAGAGGAGAACCCAAAGAAGATCTACCCTTGTTGGTATTCGGCCAAGACAAAACAAAAAGGGAATGGGAAATTTCGGCAAAAGGGTTGAGTGATGAAGGGCGTTTCGGCTATGGTTGATAGAAAACAAATAGATGAGATTCGGCTAGAGTGGAAAAAGAGAAAGAAAAAGAAAGTAAAATGGAAGAGAGGGAATTCGGCAAAGGAAGATGGAGAGAATTTCGGCACAAGAGTTTGAGAAAAGGAAGAAAATAAAGATGCAAGGGGAGAAGATGGATACTTTCGGATTTGAGCAAAAATGGAAAAGAAAAAGAGAAAGAGATGCACGAATGGTCACTTATTTGGTTTACGGTCTCAAAAGAAAAAGAACACAAAAGCTATCAAGAAAGAAATTGCACAAGGAAATGCCTAAACCTCACAATGCACATTCGGCCAAGAGGAAAAGATGAGAGAAAAGAAAATGTTTTTGGAAGAGCAAAATGACCAAAATGAAAACTCTCTCAAGCTACTAACTTTTCCAAAACTAATCAGCAAAATTTGGTTTCCCCCCTTTTGTCCATAATGCCGTCCATGTTCATGGTCAAAATGGCCATGAAATAGTTTCCAAAACATCCACCTAGATACATGCCTTGTAATCCTCTACTTTCCCAAAGTTAAAGAAATTCTATCCCCACTATCTAGCAATTCTATCCCTTATTTCATGCTTACCATAACCTTAAGTCTTCTTGCCATAAAAGAAAAATTAGTCCATCCTTACCATAAATACCTATTGACAGACACTTAAGGAAAGCATGCAAAAATAATCAAAATTGCACACAAAGTGATTCGAACCTCTTCCCTTCAAGTCCATCATGAGGCATCATATCCTCTTTACCAATTGCTCATTTATGCAAGCTATTTACTCATAAATTTCCATATGTCTTGAAGCTACTTACCATCTCTCCTTAAAGTGCTAAAATACCAAATTTTTCCTAAAGCCCAATTAAACTCGAGACTTCATAGAAACCTCGTAACCTTCCAAATCCACTTAACTAATAAGTCCAATTTGCAATAACACCATTCTCATATTCTTGAAGATTTTAAACACTCTTAAGCCCAAGGCCCAATCGGCCCAATCCTACTAGGCCCAATTTCGGGATGTTACATATTACATGTCATATAATCCAAAATGAACATTCCAAAAACTACCAAAAATATGTGGATAGTATGACTTGAGTGCCGATATGACCATCCAACCTTTAAAGTATCTACAAGAACAAAAAATAACACAAGTAAGCTCATTTAAGCTTAGTAAGTTCGACTTACAAAAACGATAGATCTTACCGACGTAAATACAATAAATCGTTCAATAATAATACAACTATATGTGTTCCCTGTCATCCAAAAACTCAATCAGGTGAATTGCATAGTTCAATCAAAGCTCAAATACATGTCATAACCATCAAAATCACTAAACAAGTTAAAACACCGAGGTTTACAATCTGATGAATGGCTTACAGATATGGGTACAAAGATAATCCAACCAAAACACACCAATCTCTCATATGAGCTAATCCAACCCATACCACGCCAGATGCTCATAAGAGCTAATCTACCCAATACCACACCAAATGCTCATAAGAGCTAATCCACCCTATAACACGCCAGATGCTCACAGGAGCTAGTCCAACTGAAAACACGCCAAAATAGGGAGTATAACATGAGAGTTCGCAACAAATGCTGAACCTCAACCTACTTAGGAAAAATGTATATTTCACACCACATCAATCTTCCCTCCAATCCCCCACATAACATGCCATCAATCGATCGTACTCTATCACGTGTTCATCTGATTTAAGTATTGAAATTCTTCAAATATTTTTCAAACAACTTAACATTAATAACAAAACAATTTTGTATTATATCATATTATATCATCAAGCATTTCATATAGATATAAAATTATAATCCATACAAACTTACCTGGACTGAATTGTAGTAGTTGTAGAAGTTCAGGGACAAATCTATAATTTTTTCTTTCCCACGAATATCAACAGGGTCTTGATCTAAAATGTAAAATTTCCCAATTATCAGCTTACATTCCACCCTCCAATTCACTTTACATTTTATACCCTTTTATTTTCAAAATTACACAATTACCCCTAACTTTTACAACTTTTGCAATTTAGTCCTTTAACCAGAAAATCATCAAATTAACCATTTTTCTCAAGTCAACATTTCAGCCAAATATACTAGGCCCTTAAATAGTCCCTACTAAACATCAAATTCACTATCAAACCCTAAAATTTTGACATTTTCATAATTTAACCCCTAAATCAAAATCTAACAAAAATTACTTTGCAAAATCACCAAATAACACAATCAAAGCTTCAAATACATAGTTATTATAAAAACATTCAAGGTTCATCAATGGAAACTTCTAAAAATTTTAACGGATTCAAAAATGAAGATACGGGCTAGTTAGACCTAGTTGTAATGATATCAAAAACATAAAAATTACAATAAACGAGTATAGAAATCACTCACATGCAAAGAAATAAGTTTGGTCGATTCTCCAAGCTAGGTTTTTAGTATTTTTGGTTATGGAAAAAACAAAAAGAAAAGAAGAAGAAAGACTTAATTTCTCACTTAATTTTGTTTTGATTATGTTTTAATTACAAAATTGCCATTATACTTCATTTTTATTCAGTTTTTTTCTTTAAATCAAACATCATTACCATCCACTATCTAAAGTAAGGACTAATTTCCCTATTGGTCCTTCCACCTTTATAAATTAGGCCATTAAGTCATCCTAGTGCATTAATTAATAAGTTTTGCACCTTTTACAATTTAGTTCTTTTTCTTAAATTAACTATCTAAATGTTAAAATTTCTTAACCAAATTTTAATATGACTCTAGTAACTCCATAAATATTCTAAAAATAATATCTACGAGTCGACACGACATAAATTTATGGTCTCAAAACTACTGTTCTGTCACCACTGCAAAATGAGTTGTTACAAATTTTCTCTTATGCATTGCATACTTTTCTTATTTTTTATCGTTTGTATGCATATTCATACTTGTTATATACTGTTCATGATTTTACATACATTGAGGACAATGCATCCCTTAGGTTTGAGGGTGTATTGTGCATCTAGGTTGCATTTTGTATTTAGTATGTTCATTTTGGTATATAGGATATTTTGTCATGGCATAATAACTATTGAAATACTGCTTTGTCTATAAGAAGTACAGTTTTTTTTTATGATCTTCGATGATGAGCTTAATTTTTTTTCTTGATATATCTAAAATAGGTAACAATGGATTGGGTGAAGTTAGCTTTGGCTAAGTGCTTGGAAATTAATTTCTAAAAATGGGATGTCATATACTCTACTTTTTGGTTTTTCGAAATATAGTAAGTATCTTTTTATGCTTTTAGGGATTTTTGAAACCAAACATTAGTTAAATTGCTACAGTATTTTGCTTAAATAAGTATGCACTCCAATGCTTAGTGTAACACCCCTCACCTGTATTCACCGTCAGAATAGGGTTACGAAGCATTACTGGACTTACAACACTTATATACATACATTTCATAAACAATTTATCAATTCAAATACTATTCAATCATACTCAATCATAGTGTCCCTTAAACAAGCCTACAAGGCCTTAAACATGCATAGAAGTGGTTCGGGACTAAACCGATAACTCGGGAAACATTTCCACACTTATAAATTTTTTTCTTCAAGCAAGAGACACACGCCCGTGTGGGCAGGCCGTGTGTCTCACACGACCACTAGACACACCCGTGTCACCGACCGTGTGAAAACAGGGGGTACATATTGACTTGGGTCAAACAGCCGACCACACACTTGTCTGTCTAGCCCGTGTGCCTTCAAAATGGCCACACACACTCGTGTTCCAGGTCGTGTACTAAGCCGTGCCAAACTTGCAGGGTATACTAACTTATGCAACATGGCCAAGACACACGCCCGTGTGCTAGGTCGTGTGCCAATTAGGGGGCTATACTGACTTGTACCACACGACCAATCACACTCCCGTGTGTGAGACCGTGTGAAACATATTGACTTGATTTCAATTTCAACATCAGGGGATACACGGCCATGTAACATGGCCGTGTGTCACACATGGCTGAGGCACACGCCCGTGTCTTTACCCGTGTGGACAAAAATAGGCTATTTACCAAGCCATTTTGCCACCCATTTTGCTCATACCTATACAAACTAAAATGGTACCATTTTAAGAAACAAATATGCAGCCAAAAGTCATCAACCAATACACAATCATACCATATTCAATTCAATGCCATTTACCTATTCAAAACCTATCGACTCAACTTGCTTTACTAGACATAATTCACATATATATTTTATTCAACTAAACCATTCCAAACATGCAATATCAATTTAACCTCATTCACTCAATAAAGGTCGATTACCAAACTAAAAAAAAGCCATTTGTACATCTATATACATTATCAAATTCATTATCATAGACCAACTCAAATGGCCCAAAATACATGTTCCTCAAACATACCAAAATGACTCAAGCCTATACATGCCATATACCATATATGCACAACTCAAAAGTACCAAGTAGATGGTTGGATAGTGTGACGTAGTCTCTGACGAACCCCAAATCTGAGCTAGCTTTGAATTCACTATAAAACATGGGAGAAACAAACAAGGTAAGCTATAAAGCTTAGTAAGTTCGTACTAAATACACTTAACAATTCATAATACTGAATTCATTAATTTGAACTAATTAACATCTAAATAATGATAACCAACAAACCTTGCTCATACTTACTCATGTCTTTATATACAAATTCATAACTTCTTCTATTTGGATTTCATACTTTACATGTACATACTTGTACAAATTCATAGCGAACTCATACCTTTTTGTAATACTGTCAAATACTCGATATCTCGCACACTAAGTGCCAATGCATAGCCGAAGTTATTATAATCTCGCACACTAAGTGCCTTACATAGCCAAAGCTATCTCAGTCTCGCACACTAAGTGCCATATATAGCCGAAGCTATTCCGGATCGCACACTAAGTGTCATATATAACCGAAGCTATTTCGAATCATCGTCAAACATGACTATAATCTTATATACACAATTTATGTGATATCAAAGCATTAAAAGCATAATTGTAACAATGCTTATTACATACGAACTTACCTTGGATGTGAATACGACTAAATAGGTCGATTAGTTGATAACTTTAGTTTTCCCCCGATCTAGATTCGAATTCCACTTTTCTTGATCTAAGTACATTCAAAATTAACTCATTAATCATTCACTCATTCAATTTAGTCCAAATCACATTTTAAAACACTTTTACACTTTTTCCCCTAAACTTTCACATTTTCACAATTTAGTTCTTATTGCATAAAATCACAAATTTGCGAAATTCCAAATATACCCATGTTAGCCGAATTACCATAATACCCATAGCAGCCCATATTTTTCATTTATTTCACAATTTAACCACTAACTTTACGCATTTATCAATTTAAACCCTATTTTGCATTTTCACTAAAAATCACTTTACAAAACTTGTTTAACTAACATCAAATATTCATAATCTATCATTAAACTCCAAAATACTCATATATTCATCAATGGCATCATCTAAAATCTTTAACAGTTTTGTAAATTAGTCCCTGGGCTAGCTAGTACTAGATGCAACAATCACAAAAACATAGAAATCATTAAAAACCGAATCAAAACAACTTACAATTTAGCAAGAACAATGGCTGAACCTTCAAAACCCTAACAACGGTGTTCTTCCTTCTAATTTTCGGCTAGAAAAGATGATAACCATCAAATTATGGTTTTTTTTGTTTTATTTAATAAATGATAATTATGTTAATTACCATAATAACCTTAATGAAAAACCATTTAAAACATCTATTAAATGTCCATATATGTCCACTCATACTATTAATGGTCTAGTTACAACATAAGGACCTTAAAATTAAGGTTCTATAGCTATTTGACACCTTTAGCTAATAGAACAATACTTTTGCATTTTACATGATTTAGTCATTTTTATCAAATTGAACATTCAAACGATAAAATTTCTTAACGAAATTTTCACACAATATCTCAACCATTCTGTAAACATTAAAATAATAATAAAATAAATATTTTGACCTCAAATTTATGATCCCAAAACCACTATTCCGATTTGACCAAAAACGGGCTGTTACACTTAGAGTTACTAAGTAGGTCAGCATTACTTTGTTTGCTCTATCATGCTATTGATTAGAAAATAGGTTCTGAGTAGGAGTTTGTGATATAATTTTGGGGGCATTCCGCTGTAGAAAAGGACTGAGTAGCTAAGGAGGTAGTTGTATGCTCCATCCATCTTTTTACTTACAGACTTTTGGTTTAAATTGTGACATAATGAGGTACTCGACAATTTGGTGTAAGCTCCATCGTGATTTTCATGTCAAAAACATTTTTGTGACATGACTAAATCCCCTAATATGGTTACCATTAAAAAATAAAGAAAAAAAATGAAAAAAAAGAGAATAAATATATGAAAATGTGAATAATATATTTTGATATGGGCTTAAAGCAAGTGACTTCTGTTTAGATAATGAATAAACTAAGTGAATAAAAAGATATTTGCTATAGGACGAAAGAAAGAATGAATGAGTACTTGGGAAATTTTGTTTTTAGGGAGAAATTTTTGCACTGCCTTTGTAACATCCCGAATTATTGGGTCTGCGCATTTTATGTGATAATTACTTAAAATATTAATTTGAGAATTTGAGGTACAAATGGGGCTCAAATTGGGCTGAGGCCTTGTTTTAAATATTCTGTTTAGACACTCTAGGGGTTTAAATTGAAGTTTTAGTAGTTTAATGGGCATATTGGGCTTGTGGCCCAAAGGAAATGGTGCCACTAGGAGGAAGAGAAGTTGGCGTCACTTGTGCATGAGGAAGGCCCAAATTGTGGTGGCTTGAAGCCCATGTTTTAGGGCAAAATTTCGGCACTTAGATGAGTAAAGGGGGGACGGCACAAGGCTAAATTTTAAGGATTTTATTGTGTGGATAATAAGCAGATAAAGGCTATTTTTGAGGAGATAATAGATCAAAGATAGGAGCTAACTTTAAGTGTTTAGTGTTAGCCGAAATTTGAAGAATTTGAAAAGAAAAGGGCATTCGGTTTTGGCTTAAGGTGTATATGCTGAAATTGCTAGCAAGTTCTCTCATCTTTCTCTTTTCTCTGCCGAAATTCCTATACCATTCTCTGCTCTTTTTCTTTTTCTGATAGAAACCCCAACCCTTGAAGTCTCAATTGCTGAAACCCTGCTATTCTTTTCTTTTGGCCGAATCTCTCTATCCACTCCTTGCCTATATTTTTCAAAGGCAAGTTTTTCAAATCCTTTGTTCTTCCAAAAGCCGAAAACACTAAGATCACACCTCCTGAAGTTGCCGAATTCTCTTCAAAGGAGTCTGCTTGTGCCGAATTTTGAAGGAAACAATAGGTAAGGGTTGATTTTGGGATTTCAATGTTTTTTTGGCTTTTCGAAGTCTCTAGCCGAATGGCTATTTAGAAACTAATCTCTTATTTCACTCTTATTTTCAGCATTCTGGGATCTAAAGAGGAGTCAATCATGTAGATCTCTAAGTCATAAGTTCAGTAATACTCGAATCAAGGTACTTTCGGGATTTCAAGGTAAGGAAGTCTATTGATTTTTGTGTGTAAAATCAAGTAGAACACTAACCATGGCCGATTATAGGAGACGGCCTATTTTCACATCTTTCTAGCTTTTTGAGCAAGTCGTAGATCGGTTTAGCAAGAGTATCGACATTAATCAGGTGTGTAACCTTTCACACTATTAGATTGGTTGCTTATATATATATATATATATATATATATGAATAAATCCGCTACACTCTGTTAAATGCTGAAAACCCGGCATAACGTTTGAAAACCCGAGAAGGGTAAAGGCTAAATATCAAGTTAGTATTTTTTGCCATTCTTCAGTGAATGTTCTGTTAAAAACGATATGTTTCATATGTCAATTTCTATGTATGCTTGGGGTTGGGTGATTGATGAAAGGGGAAGTGATCTATTCTGGTGGCTTATGCCATTTCAGCCTGGTGACTCTGTCACAACTTTGACGATGAGCAGCTAACTGCAGCATGACTGCCATCGATGGTGTGTAGCGGTGTGGGTTGATTATAGAAATCCCTAATGGTGTGATTGGCAGGTAAGGGTAGTGTGTAGCGGATGGAAACCTAGGAATGGGTTGGGTTTTATGTATGTTATTTTCTGTACTATGTTTTATGTTCTGATCTATGGGCTAAGGCCCAATCTAACGGTGCTTGAAGGTTGCACACTGAGTCTCACGACTTACCCTTTTATTTTAACAATTTCAGGTGACACTTAGCGCAACGGACCGGGCTGGAGAAGAGAGCAAGGTGGCCATGCAAAAGAACATTTGGGTTCAGCAAAAAGACTTTACCATTTTATATTTTTATTTAAGTGGATTTTAAATATGGTTGTAATAAGGCCATAGGCCACTAGACTATTAATTATGTTTTGGGTTTTATGTTGGGCTTTTATTACTGGGTTTTTACAATTTATGTTTAAATTAAGTTAAGGCATGTATAAAATTTCGGTTTTTGTTTAAAATTCATTAAGGCATTTTATAACTTTCTATTTTATACGAATTAATAAATTACTAAGTTTCCGGTATAAACATTTAAACTTGATAATTGTTTTCCAAAAAGGTGACATGTTTTACTAGATTTCCTCAGTGACATGTTAGATCTGGTTGTAATGTTTGGGCCGGGTTTGGGGTGTTACAAATTGGTATCAGAGCTCGGTTCAAAACTCGGCTCTGGGGGTTTTTGGGCTCAAAACGTTTTCTAAAAATGGGCTTTTGAAACATGCATGTTTTCAAATGATAACAGGTCTGTTAGCTCGGCATGGCACCTGCGTCTCCGGCCCAAGTTCGCCAGGTAAGTACTCTAAACCATTGTGTGAAGTATATGTGGGCTTGATGGGTTTTATGGGACGTAGATTAATTAGATTAGAACTTGATGGACTCTAGGCCTAGCTGAAACAACTCCTAAAATCTCATAAGACTTAACTTTACTAAACAAACCCGTAAATAAGTCGCAAGGCTTGGGGTGTGGCAACAGGCATATGCATGTCTAGGATTGGATCCGGAAGAGCCTGGTATTTAAGCAGTCCTAGTGACTCACCTCCTCTTCGCTGGAATCTTACCTGGTGCGTAGTGACTGTTCACCTTAGCCAAGTTAGGGTGTGGCAATAGACATACGCATGTCTAGGAGTGGATTCAGGGAGAGCTTGGTATTTAAGCAGTCCTGGTGACTCACCTCCTCTTCACTAGAATCTAACCTGGTGCATAGTGACTATTCACCCTAGCTACAAGGATTTATTGATGGGCTAAATCATATAATTAAAACCCGAAAGGGACCAACCACCCTATTTGAAAAAAAAAAAAATCCCCAAGTTTTGTAAAATTTTCAAAATACATTCGACTTATGAAAAATTTCCAATCAACCATGTTTTGAAAATTTTACCCGAAAAACCTCATGTTTACATGAGTAACCCGGACTATGAAACTGGATTTACCAAAAGTACCCCTGTTTTAAAAAAACAAAAAAACAAAATATCCAAGGTTTGTAATTATTACCAAATTACCCTTGTTTTGCAAAGTGACCAAAATAACCCTGATTTGTAAAATTACCAAATTACCCTCGTTTTGCAAAATGACCAAAACGACCCTGATTGGCAAAATTACCAAAATACCCTTGGACCTCAAAATTACCGAAATACCCCTGGACTTTAAAATTACCGAAATACCCCTGGGATTACAAAATTACCAAAATACCCTTATTTCACAAAATCACCAAGGAACCCTATTTTGAAAAATTACGAAAATACCTCTGGGTAGTGAAACAAGAAAAACACCCTTACGTAATGAATGTAAGTGCTTGGTTGCTATTCGTATGTTGGTGATTGAATGTATGTGTTTCCTAGAATTAGAGGATACGGACTTGAAACTGTATTGTGAATGTGAATTCGAAAGAACTACTCTCAAAACTATTATTCATAAGACTGTTCGTGGCTAATTAGTGGAAGAAAATTAATGATTCATGAAATTCTTAATCAGATAAACACCAATCAGAAAAATGAGTACAAGGGGTCGAGGACGCCCGCCGCGTGGACGCGGTAGGGGTAGGATGACCTTGTCTGAGCCAGTAGGGTCTGGCCACGGATCAGGAAACGAGATGCCGGATCTGCCAGCTGTGGAGGGAGAATTACGGGATCAGGCGACTGGAGATGATGCTGTATCTCAGTCAATGTTGAGGGTTTTAGAGAGGGTTGCTGGAGTAAGCATGGGCACAAGAGCCCGAAAATCTGTGCTGGAGCAGCTTAGGGCCAATGGGGCAGAAATGTTTAGGGGAGTTTCTGGCGTAGCCCCTAACACAGCTGAGTATTGGATGGAAGCGACTGAGCGCATAATGGATGACTTAGATTTCACGGTGGAGGAGAAGCTGAAAGGGGTTGTGTCTCTTCTTCGAGATGAGGCTTATCAGTGGTTGCTCACGATGAAGGAAGGTACTGCCGCAGATCGGATCGACTGGGATTTCTTTAAGGAGTCATTCCAGGGAAAGTATGTTGGGGCCAGCTATGTGGATGCGCAGAGGAAGGCATTTTTGAATCTGGTGCAGGGAAGTAAATCTGTGGCCGAATATGAGGCGGAGTTTCTGCGCTTGAGCCGTTACGCTCGAGGAATGGTAGCAACCGAATATGAACATTGTGTTCGTGTAACAGAACGAATTTGACCCTAATCGAAACGGTGGTTTTGGGACCACAAATTCGAGTCCGAGAAATATTTTAATATTATATTTTGTGTTTATTATATGTGAATTAATGTGTGTGAAAGTCTCGTAGAAAAATTCTATCGTTTGTGTGTTTAATTTAGAAAAAGGACTTAATCGCGTAAAAGGTAAAAGTTGCAAACTATTGTGAAAAGTGCTAAATTGATTATGGCTTTTTAATATGAGGTATTAAAAGAGTAAATAACCCATTTTTGAGTTAATGGGTGGCTTATGCCAAGAATAACCTTGAGTTTTATATTATGAAATTTTATATTATAAGGTTATATTAGTAATTATTTTAATGGCATGATATATGTTAAAATAACATAAAAAAAATAAACCATCATCTTTATGCTCTCATGGCCAAATGTAGCTAAGAAAAAGGGGTTGAAGAAGCCTTGAATTTTCGGCAATTACTTGGTTCAATTAGGTAAGAATTTTAGCTCGGTTTTAGTTAATTTATACGTTTTTGAGATTGTTGTTTCGAACTGTAGCTGACCCATGTTAAAATTTTTAAGAATAATCATGTATGATGTTCGGCCTTTGCTATGTTCTTGTGATTTTTGGTGTTTTATGATTTTATGTAAATGATATGTTAAAGATTAAAATATATTGCATTGGAAATTTTAGTAAGTGTGAGTATTTTGGGCTAATTTGTAAAAATAAAATTTTTGAGGGACTTGTTTGCAAAATAAATGAAATGTATACCTTGGTATGAAGGTATAGAAGATTCAGCCCTAGAGTATTATGTGCAAATTGTGTGTATTTTGTGTTTTATGCAAATAGGACTAAATTGTAAAAAAGTGAAACATTAGGGGTATAATAGTAATTTGCCCATTTATGTGTTTTGGGACTAAATTGAAATGAAATGTGCTTGAATGAGATTTTTTTTTATATGTTTAGATCAAGAACAAAGAAAAACGAATTTGGATCGGGGGAAGTCAAAAGTTATCGAATAGTCAGTATACGCGGTTCGTCAGTAGTCGAGGTAAGTTCTTAAGTTAAAGTTCATTAAATGAATAATTATGAAAATGTGAAATGAAATTATTTGATTAAATTGAGTAAGATATAGGTGTTAGCCGAATGTGTATATTCTATTTTGGGATGATTATGTTTTGCAAGACAATATGAATTAGTATATTTGGCTTGACAAGTGAATTGGTTTTGTGAATATGAATTGATAGTGATATATGTGTTAAGAAATGTAAGTTAATGAATTGATTTGATAAACATATTCGGGCTTATTGCCTAGCAGGCCTCGTGCCGGTGACATATTCGGGCTTATTGCCTAGCAGGCCTCGTGCCGGTGACATATTCGGGCTTATTGCCTAGCAGGCCTCGTGCCTGTGACATATTCGGGCTTATTGCCTAGCAGGCTTAATGTCGGTGTTTTAAGTTACGAACTTGAGTTTCGTAGGCCTAGGGCCAGTATGTGGAGTTCAGCTAAGGCTTAGTAGGTAATATACCGGTGAGTGTTAAACTTTGAATTTCATGTATAAAGTAATGAGATCATGAAATGAATCTAGTAAATTTGGTGCTTGAAAGGGAAAATTGTAATTCGGCAATGAGGTATGAAATTCATGTATGTGTACTATGATAGTGAGCAAATGAATTAATGGAAGGTAAATATTTCATGTACTTGGTTGTGACATTGGTATGTATATGCAAAGTAATTTGCCATATGGATGCTTAGAAATGCGAAAGCTTGTGTAAGGTTAAGATGGGTTCTTGCAAGTATATTCATTCAATGATTTTATGTAATCATCTATGTATGTAATCGGCAATTGATATCCTAGGTATAGAAGTTAAAGTTACAAGTAATTTAAGTATGAGAAATTGTTATATTGAGTTTATGTGTAAGACATAAATGCTTTCAGTTGTATTAAATCATTGCTTAAGACTTACTAAGCTAACAAGCTTACATTGGGTGTGTTTGATGTTCTATTTTTCTAGATTTTGGATCAAGCTACGAGCTCGGGGAAATAATCCGTTAGCAAGTCTACCGCACTATCAACCTTTCGGTACAACAATAGCATGGTTTTATTTTGATAAGGGCATGTATAGGGTGTTTAATGTCTTTGTTTGAGTTGAATACTTGGACAATTAATGTATTATAGCCATACGAATATGGCTTATATTCCTTGTCAATATGGTATTAATGTATGCTTGGTTAATGACCGATTGGAGTGTATTTATATGTCGTTTTTGGGTGCAATTGGTGGTATGGATATTAGGTTAGTTTATATTCGGCTATAGTACTTATACTTAAGTATATTGTAGTTTTGTGGTCTAAGATAATGATTTGAGAAAGTATAAACTAAGTTAAGTGTTTCTGATGGTTTAAAGTTTAGTTGAGTATTTATATAGCAAGAATTGTAAATAGAAAATGTTTATTTGCGATTCAGTGATGTATGCGAAATGTTATGCATGAAAGTATGAAATATTTATTTGAGATCCGAGTATGTGTGAAGGGTTTATGGTATGCATGCATTTCAGTATATATAGTAGTTCATATATTCGGTGAGCTAAGGATGATCCTTGTGACCATAGATATTCAATGTAGTTGGTTAAATGAGTGTAAGAAAAAGAAAAAGGTTTTGCATGGTATATCGTACGCATGTATATGTATTCAGCCCTTATGCTATGTGTAATTATAGAAGGTATAAATTTGTGTTGGTGTCTGCGGCATCATTGAGCAGTATAGTTGCTAGGTTAATGCATATTGATTATTGTATTTAGGTTGGGTAAGAAATATTGAATCATGCAAGGAATGCGATTTTTGGTATGTGCTAGCTTGTCGCGTTTGAGCATGGTCATATTAATTACATTTGATATTTGGTGATATGTGACTATAATTATCTAATTTGGGTCTGTAATGCCTGTAACCCTAATCTGACGTCGGATACGGGTTAGGGTGTTACATTTGATTGGTATCAGAGCTTAGGGTTTAGTCAATTCTAGGGCTACCGTAGCGCGTGAGGGTCTAGCTATACATGCCTTTATTGTATATTTGATAGTGTGGTGACTTCTGATGTAACATCCTAGATTAGGGGTTATGCATTTAGTGCATAATTCATGTGTTAGTGGGCTCAGTGAGGGTGTTTGGAGGTGTTTGAGGGCCTTTGGAAACTCTAGGATGGAAGGGGAAAAACTTTGGAAAATATTGGAATTTTAAGTAAAAAGGGGAAACTAGGCAAGGAGGCCTTAAAGGAAATTTTCTGGAGTTTAGGACACAAGAAATCCAAGTGGTAAATTGGCTAGGAGGCGCCACTTAGTGCTTAAGGGAGTGACGCCTCAAGGTGCTAGGGGGACAGAGTTCGAGCAGCGTGGGAAGCAATGGGCTTTTCTTTTTGCGTCTGGAAGGGGAGCAAGGCCAGGGAGACTTTAAGGAAAACCTTAGGCGTGTTTGGACATAAAAAGTGGCTTGGTAAAGTGGCTTAAGGGCGCCACTTAAGGGCCTGGAATGACGCCTGGGCAAGGGCCTTGGTTCGAATCCCGTTGGCGGCATGGGAGTGTTTTATTTTCCCTTTTTGCGTCAACAAGTGAAATTGGGCTAGGAAGGCCTTAAAAATAAATGGCAAGGTTTACGGACATGAAAGTCGGAGTGGTAAAGTGGCTTGGAGCGCTATATGTGGCTTGCGGCAGTGAGGCTCGAGCAGGTCTTGAGTTCAAGTTGCGAAGGAAGTGAGAAAGGGCCTTTTATTTTTGTGCGGCAAGAAGGCCCTTGGGCTAGGTAGGTCTTAAAAGAAGTTTTGGGTGAATCATATCACAAATCGCGCCATGGCAGAGTGGCTGGGGCGTTACCTGCAGTTAAGGGTTTCGGTAGGTCTCGGGTTCAAGTCGTGTGAGCAGCAGTTGGGTGTTTTAATTTTGGCTTTTGGCGCCAAGAGAGAAGGGAGCATTGGACGGCAATTAGACTTTTAATTGAAAGCGGATTAAGCTCATTTATCCTTTTAAAATTCGGCTGGAGTAGGATAATTGTTAATTTATTTATTTTTAGTTTAGATTAGTAGATAGAAGATTATTATTGTTTTATTCTTTTATAGGTAGATAAGAGATGATTTAAGAGTTTGATAAAGGATTAATGATGGATAAATTGTATTTTATTAATTAAGGTGATAAAGGTGGATTTATTTTAAGTTGATGGATATAAGATATATTTTTTTTTTTTTGAATATGTGTTCAAGAGTTATTATAGGAGAAGGAAGTGGAATTTGAGAAGAGGTAGGATTGCCGAATTTGAGTAGTATAAATAGGGGTGACCATCCTCTAGCTATTCTTTTCTTCATTTTATTTTCCTTGGCCGAAAATTGTTCCTCTAATTCTCTCTCTTTGAGCCGAATTGCTTCTCACTTCTTCTCCCTATTCTTTCTCTTTTCTTCAACTTTAATTCTACATATTTTCTTAGATAGCCGAATAACCCCTTGCCATTTAGAAGCCATAGCCGAATCCCATAGTGGCCTTACTCTCTCTTCTTTGTTGCAAGTTTTAGAAGCCAGAGGTGCCATTGGTGCGTTGGGAGCATTAAAAGGAGTCTTTCAAGATTTGCAAAGATTAAGGTAAGCAATTGGTAATATTCGGCCAAGGGCCATTATTCTTGAAATTATGTTTTAGCCGATTTTAACATATGGAATATAGGGTTTTCGACAGCTACATAGTTAAGTGGTGATTCGGGATTTTCGGTAAGTAAGGTAAGGAGGTTTGTACTATTCGGCCATAGGCCATATTTAGTGTAATAATGTTGACCGATTTGGATTATGGTCTTTAGGGGCGGAACGACTATAGTAAGCGAAGCTTCCGGGATTCGATTCGTTGGTAAGAATATTTAGTAAGTATAGTTAAATTTGGTATATTTAGATTATGATGTTATCAGTTAACCGTTTGGTTCTGATTAAGATATCATTAATGGACATGGATGCCGATCAAGAAGGTAAAGGGAGAGTCCCTATCCCGAAGTTTAAGAAAAGATCTGTCTCAGCGGTTCGGGATTGGCCACCGGGGTGTGGACCATCGTCAGAGCAGCAAAATAGGCAAATAGCCGTAGTATCACTTAGTGATAGCGCCGATCTTGAAAGCGTAGTTCTACAAGTGATCAGCTGTGTGATTAACCCACCGTTTTCCGGGTTTTTGCTATATTTGCATGTGTGATTTATGTGCTAATCAGTGCAGTGGCAGTTATGTGGTGATTACCCTAAAAGGGGTATAACGATAATCAGGTTAGTATTATCTGTTGATAAGAATGTGACAGTGCCGATGTGAATGTGACAATGCCTATAGAAATATGATTGTCTGCCTTAATAACATGTGCATGCATTTATTATTATGCCATTATTACATGTGCATGTGCATGGGTGGGATATGAAAGAAGGTACGGGTGTACTTCGAGTACGTGGTTTGATGTTAGCCTTGAGCTACATCGTGGATTGACGTTGACTGAGGTCACGTTGTGGATTAATTGCGATTTAGTTCGCGTGGCTTGATGAGTAGCTCTGTGCCTCATCGTGGTTGATATAAGCTTTGTGCTATATCTTGGTTGATGAGTGACTATGTGTCCCATCGTGGTTTTGGTGTTAGCTACGGCTACATCGTGGATTGGCGCTGACTGAGGTCGCGTTGTGGATTATTGTGCTTAATTGCACGTGGACGGCATTGATTGCCTTTGGAGTGAAAAGGAGAGGGTGATTTGTTAATCCCCTGGTGTGTGGTAGGCTGGATACGGGGGTGTGTAGAGGATGGGCCCTAGGTTTGGGTTGGGTACACTTTGCATAATTGTATCTAATATGTGGATTTAATATGAATGTGGGCCAAGCCCAATTGATATGTGGATTAATGTGGAACTGGGCCAAGCCCAGCATGTGAAGGTGGATTTGAATAAGAAATGGGCTAAGCCCAGTATGTGGAGATTTTGTGGTTAATTACCCTGTTACCCGTTAAGTGTTATGAATATGGGCCAAGCCCAGAATGTGTTAAATTGTGAACATGATATCTTGTCATTTGATTTATGGGTTAATATGTGGTTAACATGTGGGTGGAATTCAGTGGATTAGTTACACACTGAGTCTGTATGACTCACCCAAATATTTTATCAAACATCGCAGGTGATATGATGATCGGACCGGGTTGGAGTGGGTACGAGGTGGCCCATGCAGAAGATATTTTAATTAATTAAGTATTTATAGTTTCAGTATTTTGATTAAGTGTTTATTGTATTAAGGCTCATTAAAGTATTTAAGTATTTTCTTTAAGTATCTTTATTATTATGTTCTATTATGGATTGACAATTTAAATATTAATTGCAAGTGATTTTATTTTTCTTAAGTATATACAATAAAGTTTTAATCCGGGAATTTTGTAACTACTTAATTTATTTCAAAATTTTAAATACACAGGGTTTTCTTTCCTAAAGACAATAAGTTTTTATATACTTTACCTACAAGACAGATTATTTCCAAACGTTTTCCGCAGTGGCATTTCAAATTCGGTCGTAGTGAATGGGTCGGGTTTGGGGTGTTACATCTGACATTCTGAACTGTGTTTTATATAGTAAATGGACACTGATCTTGAAAGAGCCGTAGTGGATGATGTAGAGAGTGTAGCGCCTGACCGTGCACGCGGATCAGTACCGGTAGACTCTCGACCAGTTTTGGGTAGCCACGAGGGGGAGGCTAAACAAGCCTTCTATCAGATGATGAACGAGTGGTTTACCTAGTTTATTCAGACTAACCCAGCCATACACCAACCTCCACCCCCAAATAATCCAACTCCGATACCTTCAGCACCCCCGATGATAGATCCGATGAGATCTAGTAGGCCTCCAGTTGATAAAATCAGGAAATTTGGGGTCGAAGAATTCAGGGCCAGTGATGATGATGACGCAGAGCGAGCCGAAATGTGGCTTGATAACACTATTCGGGTACTCGATGAGCTATCTTGTACTCCAGACGAATGCCTGAAGTATGCTATATCTTTACTTCGGGACACTGCATATCACTAGTGGAATACACTAGTATCGGTGGTTCCGAAAGAAAAAGTGACGTGGGATTTCTTCCAGAATGAATTCCGCAAGAAATATATCAGCCAGAGGTTCATCGACCAGAAACGTAAAGAATTTCTTGAACTAAAACAGGGGCAAATGACCGTGACTGAATATGAGCGAAAATTTGTCAGATTGAGCCAATATGCCCGAGAGTGTGTATCAACTGAAGCCATTATGTGCAAAAGGTTCGAAGACGGTTTGAATGAAGATATAAAGTTGCTTGTTGGCATTCTTGAAATCAAAGAGTTTGTGACACTAGTCGAGCGAGCTTGCAAAGCTGAAGAGCTCGGGAAGGAGAAAAGAAAGGCTGAGACAGAAGCTAGAGATACTCGTAAGAGATCGTCGGGTAAGACTTTCCATTCCACATCTAAGAAGTTCAGAGATGACTTCAGCCGACATAAAGCTACTTCAGATTTACTAAGACGTGATCGACCTCCAGTGGGCTCCCGAGCTACCTCGATGGCCAGTGTTGGTAACGCTCCATAGAATCGAGTTGAATGCAAGCACTATGGGAAATGGCATTCCGGGAGTTGTAGATTCCATGATCGGTCTTGCTTTAAATGTGGATCGTCAGATCATTTTATTAGGGAATGTCCGATGTTAGTTGAGCAGAATACAGTTCAGAACATTAAGTCGAGCAACACGTCAGCGCGAGGCAGGCCACCCAGACATTCAAGCAATGTAGGTGGTAGTCAGAGAGGAACGAAGAACACTGCAGTTCGGTCTGAGGCTAGAGCACCAGCTAGAGCTTATGCTGTACGGGCTAGAGAGGATGCTTCGTCCCCAGATGTTATTACTGGTACTTTCACACTTTATGATACTACTGTGATTGCATTGATTGATCCTGGTTCGACTCATTCATATGTGTGTGAAACTTTAGTATCCAGTAAGACTCTACCTGTTGAGTCTACTGAGTTTGTGATCCGTGTGTCCAACCCTTTGGGTCGCTGTGTACTTGTTGATAAAGTGTGTAAAAGTTTCCCGTTGATGATTCGAGATTCTTGTTTCCCAGCTGAGTTAATGTTGTTGCCCTTCGACGAGTTTGATATAATTCTGGGAATGGATTGGCTAACTTTGTATGATGCTGTGGTGAACTGTAAAAGAAAGATCATTGATTTGAGATGCCAAAACGGTGAGATCATCCGGGTTGAATCCAATAATTTGGATGGGTTGCCTACAGTAATATCCTTGATGTTAGCCCGAAAATATGTGAGAAAAGGGTGTGAAGCTTATTTGGCCTATGTATTGGATAATAAAGTGTCTGAAAAACAAATTGAATCTGTATCGGTTGTGTGTGGATACCCAGATGTGTTTCCTGAAGAATTACCGGGTTTACCACCAGTGCGAGAGATTGAGTTTGGTATTAAACTAGTACCGGGGACGACTCCGATTTTGATAGCTCCGTATCGGATGGCACCTACCGAGTTGAAAGAGTTGAAAGCACAGTTGCAAGAGTTGACAGATAGGGGCTTTGCACGACCGAGTTTCTCTCCTTGGGGTGCACCGGTTCTATTTGTGAAAAAGAAAGATGGGACTATGCGAATGTGTATCGATTATCGGCAACTAAATAAGGTAACTATAAAGAATAAGTACCCGTTACCTCGGATTGATGACTTGTTTGATCAGTTGAAAGGGGCCTCAGTATTTTCGAAGATAGATTTGAGATCGGGTTATTATTAGTTGCGAGTCAGAGATACAGATGTACCAAAGACTGCATTCCGGACGAGGTACGGACATTTTGAATTTCTGGTTATGCCTTTTGGACTCACTAATGCACCTGCTGTATTTATGGATCTAATGAATCGGGTCTTCAGATAGTTTTTGGATCGGTTTGTAATAGTGTTTATTGATGATATACTGATCTACTCCAAAGATGGAACTGAGCATGCCGAGCATTTGAGATTAGTGCTACAAACTTTGCGAGATCAACAGCTGTATGCAAAGTTTAGTAATGTGAGTTCTAGATGAATGAAGTCAGTTTCTTGGGTCATGTTGTATCAGCATCAGGTATTCGGGTGGATCCAAACAAAATAGCGGCTATACTCGATTGGAAACCTCCAAAGAATGTTTTCGAGGTTCGAAGTTTCCTTGGCCTTGCAGGATACTACAGACGGTTTGTAAAAGGCTTTTCTGTGATAGCTACACCTTTGACAAAGCTACTACAGAAAGATGTCAAGTTTGAGTGGTCTGAAAGGTGCCAGAAAAGTTTTGAGCAGCTGAAAACCCTTTTGACTGAAACTCCAGTGTTAACTCAGCCTGAATCCGGTAAAGAATTTGTTGTTTTTAGTGATGCTTCTTTGAATGGATTGGGTTGTGTTTTGATGCAGGAAGGCAAAGTTATAGCCTACGCTTCGAGACAATTGAAGCCGCACGAAAGAAATTATCCGACCCACGATCTGGAATTAGCAGCCATTGTTTTCGCATTAAAAATTTGGCGTCATTACTTATTCGGTGAGAAATGTCACGTTTTTACGGATCACAAAAGTCTAAAGTATTTGATGACTCAGAAAGATCTAAACTTGAGACAACGTAGGTGGTTAGAACTGTTGAAAGACTACGAATTGGTAATTGACTATCATCCGGGAAAAGCTAACGTTGTTGCAGATGCACTAAGTAGAAAATCATTGTTTGCTCTTCGTGTGTTGAACGCACATATAGTTATGGCTGGTGATGGTTCGATCATAGCTGAGATGAAGGCTAGACCATTGTTTATTCAGCAAATTAGTGATGTACAGAAAGTTGACAAAGATATGACTTCTAGACGAGCACAGTGTGAAAATGATACAGAATCAGAATTTCGAATTGATAAAAATGGCTGTTTGAACTATAAAGGCCGATTGTGTGTACCGAGGAATACTAACTTGATTCAGATGGTATTGGATGAAGCTCATAATAGTCAAATTTCAATACATCCGGGTAGCACAAAGATGTATAATGATTTGAAACAGTTCTATTGGTGGCTGGGCATGAAACGGGATATATCTGAATTTGTTTCGAAATGCTTAGTTTGTCAGCAAGTAAAAGCTGAGCATCAAGTGCCATCCGGACTACTTCAGCCAATCATGATACCTGAATGGAAATGGGATAGAATTACAATGGATTTTGTATCCGGTCTTCCTATGACACCGAGTAAGAAAGATGCCGTCTGGGTTATAGTTGATAGACTGACTAAATCAGCTCATTTTGTGCCAGTTCGTACAGACTATTCACTCGATAAACTTGCTGAATTGTACGTATCACAGATTGTGAGATTGCATGGTGTACCGAGTTCCATTGTTTCAGACAGAGACCCGAGATTCACATCGCGGTTTTGGAAGAAGTTGCAAGATGCTTTAGGTACTAAACTTCATTTTAGTACAACCTTTCATCCGCAGACAGACGGTCAGTCTGAGCGAACTATTCAGATACTTAAGGACATGTTGAGATGTTGCGTTCTCGAGTTTGAAGGTACGTGGGAATGATACCTACCTTTGATTGAATTTGCTTACAATAATAGCTTTCAATCTAGTATCAAAATGGCGCCCTATGAAGCTTTGTACGGTCGTAAATGTCGAACACCGTTGTATTGGACTGAGCTCAGTGAAAACAAAATACACGGGGTTGATTTGATCAAAGAAACTGAACAAAAAGTGGCTGTGATCAGAGATACTTTGAAGGCTGCCTCAGACCGACAAAAGTCTTATGCTGATTTAAAACGTAAAGATGTTGAATTTCAAGTCGGAGATCGAGTGTTCTTGAAAGTTTCTCCGTGGAAGAAAGTACTCCGATTTGGTCGAAAGGGCAAGTTTAGTCCGAGATTCATCAGACCTTATGAAATCACTGAACGTATTGGGCCTGTTGCTTATAGATTGAAGTTGCCCTCTGAGTTAGAAAGGATACATGACGTATTTCACGTTTCGATGCTTCATAAGTATAGATCAGATCCGTATCATGTGATCACACCGTCTGAGATTGAAATCCGATCCGATTTGACATATGATGAAGAACCGATCCGTATCTTAGCTCGGGAAATGAAAGAGTTAAGAAACAAGAGAATACCATTAGTGAAAGTATTATGGAATCGGCACGGAGTTGAAGAGGCTACGTGGGAGCCTGAAGATTCAATGAGGCAACAATATCCGACGTTGTTTAACGGTAAGATTTTTGGGGACGAAAATCCTTAGAGGGGAGAGTTGTAACAGACCGAATTTGACCCTAATCGGAACGGTGGTTTCGGGACCATGAATCCGAGTCCGAGAAATATTTTAATATTATATTTTGTGTTTATTATATGTGAATTAATGTGTGTGAAAGTCTCGTAGAAAAATTCTATCGTTTGTGTGTTTAATTTAGAAAAAGGACTTAATCGCATAAAAGGTAAAAGTTGTAAACTATTGTGAAAAGTGCTAAATTGATTATGGCTTTTTAATATGAGGTATTAAAAGAGTAAATAACCCATTTTTGAGTTAGTGGGTGGCTTATGCCAAGAATAACCTTGAGTTTTATATTATGGAATTTTATATTATAAGGTTATATTAGTAATTATTTTAATGGCATGATATATGTTAAAATAACATAAAAAAAATAAACCATCATCTTTATGCTCTCATGGCCAAATGTAGCTAAGAAAAAGGGGTTGAAAAGCCTTGAATTTTCGGCAATTACTGGGTTCAATTAGGTAAGAATTTTAGCTCGGTTTTAGTTAATTTATACGTTTTTGAGATCGTTGTTTCGAACTATAGCTGACCCATGTTAAAGTTTTTAAGAATAATCATGTATGATGTTCGGCCTTTGCTATGTTCTTGTGATTTTCGGTGTTTTATGATTTTATGTAAATGATATGTTAAAGATTAAAATATATTGAATTGGAAATTTTAGTAAGTTTGAGTATTTTGGGCTAATTTGTAAAAATAAAATTTTTGAGGGACTTGTTTTGGCTGAAGGAAGTGACTTTTCTAGGGCATGTAGTTTCCGCAGAGGGAATTAGGGTAGACCCTTAGAAGATAGAAGTTGTATTAGATTGGAAACCACCGAAGTCTGTGGCGGAAATTCGAAGTTTCTTGGGATTGGCAGGGTATTACAGGAGATTTGTTGAGGGGTTCTCTTCAATAGCGGCACCGTTAACTAAGTTGTTAAGGAAGGAGGTATTGTTTGTATGGACTGACAAACAGCAGGAGAGCTTTGAGAAGCTGAAGAGAATCTTGACGGAAGCGCCAGTGTTAATTCAGCCAGAGGCAGGAAAGAATTTACCGTCTACTGTGATGCGTCACACACAGGTTTAGGGTGTGTGTTAATGCAAGATGGAAAAGTTGTTGCATATGCGTCTCGACAGTTGCGATCGCATGAATTGAACTACCCTACGCACGATTTAGAATTAGCGGTTGTAGTGTTTGTTCTGAAGATTTGGAGGCATTACTTGTATGGGGAGAAGTCGGTTAGTTACATGGACCATAAGAGTCTGAAGTATATCCTTACCCAGAAGGAGTTGAATCTGAGGCGGATAAGGTGGGTTGAGCTGTTAAAGGACTATGACTGCTCGATCGAATATCACCCGGGTAAGGATAACGTGGTGGCAGATGCGCTGAGTAGGAAGGCGATAGCGGATTTAAGGGCGATGTTTGCTCATCTTAGCCTGTATGAAGATGGCAGTTTGGTAGCTGAACTTCAAGTAAGACCTTTGTGGACAAGTCAGATCAAAGAGAAGCAACTTTTGGATGATGTTTTGAGTACTCGGATCCGACAAGTGCAGAATGGTGAAGGAGGGGATTATAGTTGGAATGGTGATGGAGTTTTGTGTTTCTGTGGGAAGGTTTGTATGCCAAAAGATGTGGAGTTAAGGCAGATGATTCTTCGGGAATCGCATAGTAGCCCTTATGCTATGCATCCTAGAGGGGTTAAGATGTATCGGGACTTGCGCGAGCAGTTCTGGTGGCCAGGTTTGAAGCGGGAAGTGACGGAGTTCGTGGGAAAGTGCTTGACGTGTCAGCAGGTGAAAGCGAAACACCAGTTGCTTTCGGGGTTGTTGCAACCGGTGAAGATTCCCCAACGGAAATGGGAAAGAATCACGATGGATTTTGTTAGTAGGTTACCTCTTACGCCCACTAAGAAGGATTCAATTTGGGTAATCGTGGATCGGTTGACGAAGTCTGCTCACTTCATACCGGTTCGAGTGGACTTTTCTCTGCAAAAGTTGGCTAAGTTGTACGTGGCTGAGGTTGTAAGACTACATGGTGTACCGGTGTCGATCATATTGGACAGGGACCCTAGATTCACGTCACGATTTTGGAAGGCTCTTCATCAAGCAATGGGAACAAGGTTAGACTTTAGTACCGCTTTTCACCCACAGACTGATGGTCAGTTTGAGAGGGTAATTCAGATCTTGGAGGATATGCTAAGGGGTTGTATCATTGACTTTAGGGGTAGTTGGGAGGAATATTTGCCTTTGGCAGAATTCGCATACAATAACAGCCATCAATCCAGTATTCAGATGGTGCCTTACGAAGCATTATACGACGGAGATGTCGTACTCCTACTTGTTGGACAGAGTTGGGTGAATGTCAAGTGTTGGGTCCAGAGCTAGTCTCGAAAATAGAGGAGAAAGTTAAGTTAATACAGGCTCGGTTGAAGGAAGTGTCTGATCGGCAGAAGTCTTATGCGGATCTAAAGTGAAAGGGGTTGGAATTTGCAGTAAGAGACCAAGTCTTTCTAAAGGTATCTCAATGGAAGAAAGTGATGAGGTTTGGACGAAAGGGTAAGCTAAGTCCTCGGTTTATTGGGCCTTATCGGGTGCTAAAACGTGTGGGCCCAGTGGCTTATCGTTTGGAGTTGCCTTCAGAGTTGGAGCAGATACATGATGTGTTTCATGTCTCGATGTTAAGGTGATATCGTTCCGATCCATCGTATGTGGTACCAGCGGAAGAGATTGAAGTAAATCCAGATCTATCCTTTGAGGAGGAACCAGTGCAAATCTTGGACCGAGACGTAAAAGTGTTGAGAAGGAAGTCCGTCCCTTTGGTCAAAGTCTTGTGGCGAAATCACGGCGCAGAAGAGCCGACGTGGGAGCCAGAGGATGTTATGCGACAACAGTATCCCCATCTCTTTTGATCAGGTAAATTTCGAGGGCGAAATTTATTTTAAGGGGGGTAGAATTGTAACATCCCGAATTATTGGGTCTGTGCATTTTATGTGATAATTGCTTAAAATATTAATTTGAGAATTTGTGGTACAAATGGGGCTCAAATTGGGCTGAGGCCTTGTTTTAAATATTCTATTTAGACACTCTAGGGGTTTAAATTGAAGTTTTAGTAGTTTAATGGGCATATTGGGCTTGTGGCCCAAAGGAAATGGTGCCACTAGGAGGAAGAGAAGTTGGCGTCACTTGTGCATGAGGAAGGCCCAAATTGTGGTGGCTTGAATCCCAAGTTTTAGGGCAAAATTTCAGCACTTAGATGAGTAAAGGGGGGACGGCACAAGGCTAAATTTTAGGGATTTTATTGTATGGATAATAAGCAGATAAAGGCTATTTTTGAGGAGATAATAGATCAAAGATAGGAGCTAACTTTAAGTGTTTAGTGTTAGCCGAAACTTTGAAGAATTTGAAAAGAAAAGGGCATTCGGTTTTGGCTTAAGGTGTATATGCCGAAATTGCTATCAAGTTCTCTCATCTTTCTCTTTTCCCTGCCGAAATTCCTATATCATTCTCTGCTCTTTTTCTTTTTCTGACAGAAACCCCAACCCTTGAAGTCTCAATTGCCGAAACCCTGCTATTCTTTTCTTTTGGCCGAATCTCTCTATCCACTCATTGCCTATATTTTTCAAACCCTTTGTTCTTCCAAAAGCTGAAAACACTAAGATCACACCTCCTGAAGTTGCCGAATTCTCTTCAAAGGAGTCTGCTTGTGCCGAATTTTGAAGGAAACAATAGGGAAGTGTTGATTTCGGGATTTCAATGTTTTTTCGGCTTTTCAAAGTCCCTAGCCGAATGGCTATTTAGAAACTAATCTCTTATTTCACTCTTATTTTCGGCATTCTGGGATCTGAAGAGGAGTCAATCACGTAGATCTCTAAGTCATCAGTTCAGTAATACTCGAATCAAGGTACTTTCGAGATTTCAAGGTAAGGAAGTCTATTGATTTTAGTGTGTAAAATCGAGTAGAACACTAACTATGGCTGATTATAGGAGAGGACCTATTTTCACATCTTTCCGGCTTTTTGAGCAAGTTGTAGATCGATTTAGCAAGAGTATTGACATTAATCAGGTGTGTAACCTTTCACACTATTAGATTGGTTGCTTATATATATATATATATATGAATAAATCTGCTATACTCTGTTAAATGCCGAAAACCCGACATAACGTTTGAAAACCCGAGAAGGGTAAAGGCTAAATATCAGGTTAGTATTTTCTGCCATTCTTCAGTGAATGTTCTATTAAAAACAATATGTTTCATATGTCAATTTCTATGTATGCTTGGGGTTGGGTGATTGATAAAGGGGAAGTGATCTGTTCTGGTGGCTTATGCCATTTCAGCCTGGTGACTCTGTCAAATACTCTGTTTCTGGTGGCTCTAGCCATTTCAACCTGGTGACTCTATCACAACTTTGACGATGAGCAGCTAACTGCAGCATGACTGCCATCGATGGTGTGTAGCGGTGTGGGTTGATTGTAGAAATCCCCAATGGTGCGATTGGCAGGTAAGGGTGGTGTGTAGCGGATGGAAACCTAGGAATGGGTTGAGTTTTATGTATGTTATTTTTTGTACTATGATTTATGTTCTGATCTGTGGGCTAAGGCCCGATCTAACAGTGCTTGAAGGTTGCACACTGAGTCTAGCGACTCACCCTTTTATTTTAACAATTTCAGGTGACACTTAGCGCAACGGACCGGGCTGGAGAAGAGAGCAAGGTGGCCATGCAAAAGAACATTTGGGTTCAGCAAAAAGACTTACCATTTTATATTTTTATTTAAGTGGATTTTAAATATGGTTGTAATAAGGCCACGGGCCACTAGACTATTAATTACGTTTTGGGTTTTATGTTGGGCTTTTATTACTGGGTTTTTACAATTTATGTTCAAAATAAAGTTAAGGCATGTATAAGATTTCGGTTTTTGTTTAAAATTCATTAAGGCATTTTATAACTTTATATTTTATACGAATTAATAAATTATTAAGTTTCCGGTATAAACATTTAAACCTGATAATTGTTTTCCAAAAAGGTGACATGTTTTACTAGATTTCCTCAGTGACATGCCAGATCCGGTTGCAATGTTTGGGCCGGGTTTGGGGTGTTACAGCCTTTGTTGAACAAACCTTTGACATTCGAATCAATTTTAGGAAAAGAGAATATTGCTGAGAACGGAGGTATAAATTGTTTCTGGAATAGTTAGGCAGTAGAAGAAGTTTTTTTTTTTTTTTTTGCCAAGGCAAAATGGGTGTATTCATGCATTTAGGTGTATTTTACTTGAGGACAAGCAATAACTCAAGTTTGGGGTGTGATAACTCTTGAAAATATTTATATTTCATGCATTTAGACCTAGCTAATTTCTTGTACTTAAGTACATTTTATTGCATTTTAGCATTTTTAATATTGCATTAAGACTTGGACAGTGTTGGAATTATACTTTTAATCGCTTATGGTGGAGTTTTTTGTGTGTTGGTGTGGCAAGAACATGTTTTAGAACAAGGAAATAAATGAGCAAAGTTTATTCAGGGAAAAAGTGCAGATAGTTTATCAGTATGGATGTTGTGGCAATGCCGAGAAGACCAAGTCAACTTTTTTCGTGCAATAGTCCCAGTTCAAATTCAAACTTGTACCAGATAAATCCCCCTAAAAAAGGAGAAGATAATCATCAGCTATTACCCAACCCTATCCTAATCTATTTATAAAAGCCAATGAAGGGGATCTCACAAATGGTGGAAAAAAAGTAGAGGAGATCCTTAGGCATGAATAAGGGTTTGGCTGCGCAAACGAAAGGAAGTCGAAGGAAGTCCTTCTTAGCCATCACAGGGCACTATGCTACCGAAGTGTGGGCTAGGAAAGCAAAAGCTGTTTCCTGAAGTTCTTCCATTATTTCCGTTAATGTTCCTTTGAAAGGTTGAATTGAAGTAGTTGAACACAATGTCGGATAATATTTTGGTTTGGAATTCTATTTCCCAGCTCATGAGCTAAATCTCATAGGGTTGGGATTACTTTTGATGAAACATTAAACTATTTTCATTTCATTTTTCTTATTTCTTAATTAAAATGCAAAACGATTTCTAGACATAAAAGACTATTCGCATACTTATAAACTGATTCTAATTCCTAAAGGGTTGGGTTGGTTGGACTAAAATTTAATAAAATGAGCAAGTATTCGATAGACACTTGTAGTCAACTCTAAACATAAAGACATGATCATATAGAAGGAACCCATACAAGATATCTAAAAAGACTTTAGCCTCGAGCAAGGTAACTTGAGGTTTTGCTCTCATGAGAGGCAGGCTATTTTAGAACTCTTCTATACAATAAAGTAGATACAAATTTGCGATGGCATTATTGACAGTAGGGGTCGATTCTGGGTAATACCGACCTTCCAAATAAACATCACTCTATCCTTATTCTCTATCCTAGTAACTTTGCCACAACATATATAGTTGTTTATTTCTTTGTTTACATTCTATTCAGATAAACTCTCTCGTTATTACTGTTACATTTTTGCTCTCACTTTTGCTATAGTATTTCCAATTATTCATCAATTCAATCTATCACATACATCACCATTCCTTTGAATTAACACTGCATACTTACCTTAGTTTACGGTAGCATCTTATTCGTCAGCCTTGCCATAACATTAATCATATTACAATAACTTGACCGATTTTGTCCCTTAATCTAATCCTCGTTGGAACTATACTCACTCATCACTTTATTACTTGAACCGACGTGTATACTTGCACAAATTGCATACCATTTCACACGCAACAATATGTTATAGTAGTAATATATGAAACATTTAAACTTAAGGAAAGAGCACAGTTTGGGGAATACAATTTTAGTTACAAAATATTATTCTTCAAATTTGAAGCCTTGACACCACCCACATTTGTCATGCATAATACAAAATTACTAGAAGCCCCACACAGAATGTATCCTCTGGCATAGCCCTTGAAGGTTCATTTATTTCTTCAGTGGTCCTAGAAAGGGAGGATAAATGGAGTAAGTTCATAGAACTTAGTTAGTTCTAGAGCAAACATTAGGATATCTATACATCACATAGACAGAAGCACTCTTCCCAACTCAGTGGCGAATACACCACACAGACTAACTTCATGTAGCTTGCCTATTTGTGAATACTGAACATACATAGACTTTAATAGAATAGGACTCATTTTGGCGCATACACTATGCCCACGAATTCATGTAGACAACCTTCTTTGTGCTAGCCAAAAACCCTAGTCTGTGTTTGTAACACCCCAAACCCGGCCTAGACGTTATGACCGAATCTAGTGATGTCGCAAGGATTGAGTTTTGGAAACAGTGTTGATTTGATAAATCATCCATGTTTTATAACTATCATTGATAACGCTATTTAATTAATTCATTTTACCAAAAAAATATTTGCAGTTGAGGTTTTAAAACTGTTATATTCTGAAAAATCCCATTCGTACTTTTGGAAAAAACCTTTGATTTCGTAAAATCATAATTTTAGTCAAACGCCATTAAAAAAGTTAAAACATAACCAAAACCAAATAAAAATTTAAACAGTCTAGAGAGTCCAACAATTACAAAACTCTCAATAAATAATCTAAAATTAAATAAACCATTGTTTAAAATCAATTTACAACTTGTGGTCACCGTGAGACTCCGTCGCACCAGTCCGCCTAAGTCTGTGGATTACTTGACAAAACAGACAAAAAAAAGTGAGTTTACGTAAACTCAGTGTGTAACCCCATAGAATTTAGAATGCAAACATACGGATTTATAAACATAGTCAGAAGCAGATACAGTTTAAGATTCAGAAGCAGACATGCATCAATCCTACCCCCATCCTCTACAACCATCTCCGACTATCCATCTCACCATGTGGGGTTAAAAACACCCACCCATCCTTACACACCAACTTGTGCCTTTCAGACATATAACAGAATATATGCCGCCATGCTACCAGAGTATAGGCGATTAACGCTGATCAGAATACTTCCTCCTCAAATACAAATCCCACCCTCAATCAGATACGGAAAATCAGATACAAAATTATCAAATTAAACATGCTCGACATGCTCAAACAAATAATAGATATACATATGGCAGTACAGTCAGGCATACATATAGTATCCTACTCAAATCAGTCTACCAGAGTATCATAACATTCAAAATAAGGTTTAAATAGCCCTTACCGACCCTACAGTAGGCCCACAGTCGATCAGAGCGACCCGTGCGACCCTAGGGAAAATTTTAGAATTATGGCCCCACATGCCCGTGTGGGCCTACACGCCCAGATTGCCCTTTGCCCATGTGGCCCACACTGCCTGGCCCAAACTCCACACGACCGTGTGACATGCCCATGTGGGCCCACACGCCCAACTTGGCCATGCTTGTGTGCCCTACACGGCCACACTCGAGCCACAACATGGCCGTGTGCTGCGCACGACCATGTCTCGCACACAGCCATCCACATGGGCAACCATACGCCCATGTGGCGTCGACAGTGTAGTTTTTCAGCTTTCGTCGAAACTAATATTTTTGAGTTTTGGGAACACACTTGGTACAGTTTTGACGCAACAACACCCCCGAGACACTCAGCACCTAAAATTGTCCAACAAATCATCAAATTTCCACTTAAATCCACACCAAGCCAAACTACAATGAGATAAACAACCCTTTATTTCCACCAACACCATTACAGTCAATCGAGTAACGGTGATTTCACACAATTAGGCCGCTGATTGAAAATCCCCAGCTCCTTGATCTTCTCCTATACACCAAACGAATCTCATTAACCAATGATCTATTTAACCAACACACAAACGTACCTACCAAACGTACCAGAAACGCACGAAGAGCATCGAAATAGCAGAATACAGAAATTTGGCAGCAAAAAGATAACAAGAATAAAAAAGGCGGCAAGAAGGAGAAAGGGAAAAAATGGTAGAAAGCAAAAACAGAAAAGGAATAACGTCAGATTCTTGTGAATTTTTTAAAGAGAAAAAAATTGAGAAAAAAGATAAAAAGAAAATATAATGAGATAAGTTATCAGAAATCCCCCAAATTCCTTTCCACTATCCCACTGACAACCACTTCTTTAGAAACCCATTACCACCAAAACTCTACAGATAACAGAGAAAAAATAATACCCATGCTTACGTAGGGATTCGAACACATGACCTCCAACACACCAATTCCCTCACCACTTGAACCAGCAGGCTCATTCTGATATGAAATTACAGGCAATTAAATCCATTGATCAAAGATAGGGCTTAGATCCAAAAATAACAAAAAATTTCTAAAGATAAGACTTGAACTTGGGACCACTCACACACACCCCAGAACACTTAACTACTGAAGCAGATACATAGTTGTGTCAGATTTTACAGAAGTAGAAAAAAATTATTTGGGACGTTACACTCTACCCCTAAAAGAAATTTTAACCTCGAACTTTACCTGATCTGAACATATGAGGATACTACTGTCGCGTCGAGTCCTCAGGTTCCCACATGGCCTCCTTGGTACCATGATTCTGCCACAAAACTTTCACTAAAGGAATATACTTCCTCCTCAGAACCTTAACGTCTCACTCCAGAATCTTAACCAGCTCCTCCTCAAAAGTCAAGTCCAGCCTAAACCTTAATTTCCTCAACAGAGACAACATGAGATGCATTCTACTGATACCGCCTTAACATCAATACATGAAAGACATCGAGGATACGGTCTTAACTCTAGGGGTAGCTCCAACTGATAAGCGACTGATCCCACACGCTTCAGAATCGAATTGGGCTTTGGGTCTTTGTAACGCCCCAAATTTGGGCCTAATAGAATTGGGACTATTGGGCTTTGGGTCTCATAAAATAAGTGAGCAAGAAAGTGACAAATGACATGATGACTTTAAGGGTTTAATGAATTTGTAGTGTCTAGGTATATTGGAGAAGCTCTAGGTTCGAGTTTTGTGGTGGAGGATTCTTAATATAATTTATTAAGGAATCAGGGTTGTGAGTAGTGGGCTGTTAAATAAAAATAAGTGAAAAATGGCACAAAGAAGCCTGTGGTGAAGTGGCTAAGGGACGCCACTAGGGTGTAGGAAGGTGGCGACAGGTGCATGCAGGGAGGTCTGATGTTCGAGTGCTAGCTTAGTTTTATTTTGGAGTTTAATTTTAGGCTTCTAGAAAGCTAGAAGTGGCTTGTAGAGGGACTCTAAGGAGAAGTGATCAGTAGATTGAATTTAGGATAAGGATAAAGGAGTTATCAGGGAGAAAAGTTAGGAGATGAGGAGTGTGGATGAGGTGGTGCCGAATGGGACTCTGGGGGAAGGCATTTTCAGCTTGTGGCTATAAAAGGAAAGTGTTTGAGTTACCATTATTCTTTTGATTTCTTTTCTCCCCCTCAATCGGTTCCTCCCATAGCCAAATTCTCCTAGTATTGAAATCTCCTATAGCCGAATCCCTTTGTGCTGAATTCTTTTGAAGGGCTCTTTCGGTTTTCAATACTTTTCTCTTCTCTCCCATTCTATTCTCACATAGCCGAATTCTCTCATTGCCGAATTACCACCATCTTTACCTTGCCGAAATTCCAATTAGTGCCGAATCTTTGTGGTTGTTCCTCCATCACAAATCGATTGTTACCTACTCTCAGTCAAGTGTTAAAAGCTGGATCTAGTTTGGTAGTTATCTAGGCCGTAGGATCAAAAGGGGATTTGGTAAGTATTCAGTTAACCTCTTTTGTACATTTTATTAAAAGTTTAAGGGCTATCTAACTGTCTTGTCATTAACTCTGTCATAACAATGATAAGGATTCAGAGATCGCAAGCATGGTAGGATCGTTAGCAGGGGTAAGTGTACTCAACTCGATTGTGGTTTAAGTGAATGGCCGAATGGGTGTATGATCTATAGGGGTGACTTGTGTGGATTAAGAGTCACTAAAATTTTGATGGTGTATGTGTGAGTGCAGATCTAGGGGATACTCCTGATTAGTAGCTAAGGAAGGGCTATTAGAACCCTTTGGCACACGGTAAGGTTATGATAAGGCTTCGGCTTTTGGTAAATGTTTTGATTTAGTGATTGATTGAAGGTTGGTTGATTGTAGGTTTGAGGCTAAGGATAGTATAGCATGTCACAGTAACCAGGTGTGTACAAACACTACACACACACGATATCGGCAATGCCGAAATGCCGGAAAGCCGAAAGTGACTAAATGGGCCCGGTGGGCCCTGAGGCTAAGTTTGATGAAGTTTTTGGTTGGTTATACGAAATTGAGTTAGTCTTGCATGTTACATGATCTGGAATTGTTTTGGGCCTGATAGCCCATTTGGGTGAGATTTGGGCCTAATGGGTCATAAGGATGTGATTTGGGCTTGATGGGCTTTATGGGGACATAGACAAGTATGCTAGGGTTTAATGGACTTTAGGCCTAGTTCTGAACAACTCTTAAACCGCATAAGACTTAATCTAATAATTAAACATGTCTGTGGACAAGTCGCTGGGTTAGAGTGTGGCAACGGACATATGCATGTCTAGGATTGGATCTAGGGAGAGCTTGGTACTTAAGCGGTCCTAGTGACCCACCTCCTCCTCTTTGGAATCCTACCTGGTGCATAGTGTCTGTTCACTTTAGCCGCAAGGACTTGTTAATGGGCCAAAGTTCATAACTAAAACACGAGAGGGACCAAATACCCCTGATTTGAAAATTACCAAAATATCCTTAGATTTGCAAAATTATTAAAATACCCTTATTTTGTAAAAGTACCAGAATACCTTTAGTTTGAAAATTACCAAAATACCCTTAGATTTACAAAATTACTAAAATACCCTTGATTTGTAAAATTACCAGAATACCCTTGATTTGCAGAATTACCAAAATATCCCTGATTTACAAAATTTCCAAAATACCCCTATTTTGTAATATTACCTAAATACCCCTGTAGGGTAGAATTATAGAAATACCCCTGGGTAGTGAAATGACCAAAATACCCCTAAGTGCTGAATGTGTGGAAATATGTATGTTGTATTCATGAAATTTATGTTGCACTTAGGTGGGTTTTGATGTCACGAAGGAAGATTTGAGGATCGCATAGTCGCTTGATGACCGTGGATTCACCAGTGGTTTTAAGCCCATTATAGCAGCTTTGCTGCAACGTTTGAGTAGTGTCGCCGCTGGTGCTACCTTTGGAGTGTAGGGATGGATGGGTTGATATTATATCCCCACAGGAGTGTAGGCTTGGAAGGGAAATTGAGTGCAGGGTTGGATTTGGGATGGGTGCATTGCATTTATGTGATACTGATGTGATGTGAGGTCATTGCGGGCTAAGGCCCAAGACCATCGAATTTGATAGGGCTTAGGCCCAATGTGATATTTGAATGTTGATTGGTTACCAAGGGTCGTACACACTGAGTTTCGAAACTCACACCCTTTTATTAAATGTTTCAGGTGACCCTCAGTAGACGGCTCAACATGGGAGAGGACTCGGAGATGGCCACACTACAAGATACGTAGGGGTTTTGTTTATTAGTTTCAAAGGACATGATTTTAATTACTTTATTTTCGCTGGTTGTAATACTCCGATTTGACTTTATATTTTGTGTTTTGTTATCATTGTTCAACTGTTTACTTAATTGTTAAACTTAAATAAATTTTCTTAAACATGATTTTTGAAATGGCTATAACTTAAAAACATGGGCTTCCAATCTAACTTACAAGATTCAAGGAATTTGGGCTTTTAGGCCTTAAATTTTAACATAGCAAAAATCGTTTTGAATTATCCCTTCAATGTGACATCTTCAGATTTAGCCATGACGTCTGGGCCGGGTTTGGGTTGTTACAATCTTATTACAACCAAGATGCATAGCATATGGGCTACTATGCACCTCCCTCAGAATTGATTGTCTCAAATCCGAATCATTCGGCATACAAATTCATCCTCGGAAACACAGAACACCATCATTATTCAACTTAAAATTTGAAGTGTTGCCACTCTCAACCTGACGAAACTGCAAACCCAGAGACTCATCCCCCATCTGCTTATCTCGAATCTGATCAATCCAAGTCGACTTAACTTGAAACTCGGCTAACAGACTCCCATCATCGAACATACTAAGACAAGCGAACATGACTCTCAGATCAGTTATCACTCTACGACTTAGAGCATCAGCCACCATATTCGCCTTACCAGGATGGTACTCTATCGTGCAGTCATAATCCTTGAGCAACTCAATCTATCGATGATGCCTAAGGTTCAACTCCTTCTAAGCGAAGAGGTACTTGAGGCTCTTGTGATCGGTGTAGATGATACATATCTCACCATATAGATAGTGCCTCTAGATTTTCAATGCAAAGACCACAGCAGCCAACTCGAGATCATGTGTCAGATAGTTCCCTTCCTGTGTCTTAAGCTTTCGGGATGCATAAGCCATAACCTTTCCATCTTGCATTAATACATATCCCAAAACAACATGTGATGCATCACTGTAGACCACAAACTTCTTTCCGAATTCAGGCTGTATCAGAACAGGAGCCTATGTCAAAATAGACTTAAGCTTTTTGAAGCTCGATTGCTGCGTATCACTCCAGAAAAACGGAACACCCTTTCGCAAAAGCTTAGTTAAGGGAGCTGTAATCACAGAGAATCCATCAACAAACCGCCGATAATAAGCCGTCAAACCCAGAAAGCTACGGATCTCAAACACATTCTTAGGCTATTTCCAATCCAGTGCAGCCTCAATCTTCCTCGGATCAACACGAACCTCCTCATCAGACACCACATGCCCCAAGAAAGTTACCTCTCGTAACGAGAACTCACACTTACTCAACTTAGCGTAGAGCTGCTTGTCACAAAGAATCTGAAGTACCACTCTGAGATGCTCATCATGCTCACCCTCACTCTTGGAGTAAACCAGAATGTTGTCGATAAAGACCACAATGAATTGATCTAGATAAGGCTAGAAAACTCGGTTCATCAAATCCATAAATGTAGCTGGAGCATTCGTCAACCCAAAAGGCATCACTAGAAACTCGTAATGTCCATAACGAGTTTTAAATGCAGTCTTATGAACATCAGCTTCCTTAACCCTTAACTGATGATACCCAGAACGAAGATCTATCTTAGAGAACACCGAAGCTCCTCGAAACTGATCAAACAAGTCATCAATCCTTGAAAGTGTATACTTATTATTCACAGTCAACTTGTTCAACTGCCGATAATCTATGCACATCCTCATGGTCCCATCCTTCTTCTTAACAAATAGAACTGGCACTCCCCACGAAGACACACTAGGACGGATGAAACCATGATCCTGGTAACTTCTCAGGAAAGACATCTAGAAACTCTCTCACTGTTCTGATATCCCCAACAGAAGAACCCCTAGAATCATAAACAGTGACGTAAGCCAAGTACGCCTCACACCCTTCTCGAACCAGATTCTTAGCCACAAGAGCAGATATCACATTAGACAAATAATCTCGACGCTCACCAATCACAACCACCTCCAAATCATATTTGGTCCTCAGAACGACCTTCTTAGACGTGTAGTGCAAACTGACCCGGTGCTCAACTAACCAGTCCATACCAAGGATTAGATCGAACTCGCCAAACGGAAGCTCCATTAGATTTACCAGAAAACAGCCCCTTGTACCATTAGAGGAACATCCCTATAACGTTTACTAACCCGAATAGACTGCCCCAATGGACTCAGTACAATAACCTCACTAGAAGTGCTCTCCATAGAAATTCCCAAGGTTTCAGATACAGTACTAGCTATGTAGAAGTGTGTAGAACCTATGCCTATCAGAGCAATATAAGGTACATTAAATATAAAGAGCATACCGGTGATGACATCAGGAGCATCTCTATCCTCTCGACATCGTGCAACATAAACCAGTGCAGGCTGCCTCACCTCAGTCTGACCAGTACCTCTGCCTGGTGCTCTCTGCCCATGACCCATATTACAACCTCTAGCCTGTCCACGACCCCTAGGTGGCTACTGAACTACCCTCTGAGGCTACGGAGCCTAGCCTGAAGCTTGCATCTAATCGACCCTCTGTGGACACTCTCTAATACGGTGCTCTAGAGACCCACACCTTAGAGAAGCCCCTATCCTCCTCCAACACTTGCCTGGATGGCGCCTACAACAATCACTACATGGCTGTAACCCAATAGGAGCAACTGGGGCCCCCATCTAATAGGCCCATCAGGTCTGGCCTTTTTCTTAGGCCTCTGAATAGAACTAGAGGGCTTCAAATCCCTCTTGCTCTTATCCCTCTCACGGTCCCTATTCTGGCGCTCCACGCTCTTAGTATCCTCGGTGACCTTCGCACCTTTCATACTCAGTTGCCACCATGCCACGAGCGTAGTGGCTCAACCTCAGAAACTCGGCCACAGATCTATCGCCTTGCGTGAGATTCATGAACTCACACCTAGGAGTATCCACATAACTAGCTCCCGCATACTTGTTTTGAAAGGTAGTCTTAAAGAAATCCCAACTCATACGATCAGGCTGGGCACCCTCCTCAATTGTCAACCACCACTGATAAGCCTCATCACGAAGCAAGGAGGCTGTACCTTTCAGTTTCTTCTTAGGGGTGCAATCAAGATCATTCATGATCCTCTCGGTGGCCTCCAACCAATATTCGGCCATATTAGGGGCGACTCCAGTGACGCCCCTAAACAAATCAACCCCATTAGACCGGAGTCGTTCAGTTATCGACCCTCGGCCCCTACCTCTAGAATGGAGCCCAGCGACCCTCTCCAAGATCCTCAGCATGGCTTGGGATAGTGCATCGTCCCCAGCCAAGCGACTTTGAGACCAAGTCTCAGTAGTTGGTGAAACTGGTGTCTCACTCGTATCCAAGTTCGGGATACTACCCAGAGAGGAAGACTCAGCTCGAGCCCTCTTACGGCCTCTACCTCAGCCTCGAATGAGAAGTGTGAAGAGTTGGTGCCGAATGGGACTTTGGGGGAAGGTAGTTTCGGCTTTTGGCTATAAAAGGGGGTGGCGAATTCCTTTGAGAGGTTCCTTGGGTTTTCCATTACTTTTCTTTTCTCCCCCCTCATTCTGTTTCTTCCGTTGCCGAGTTCTTTCATTGCTGAAAAACCATCATTCATTTTTACCGAAATCCCTATTGGTGTTGCGTTCTTCTTCTTTCTCTGAAATTCGAATATTCCCTTATAATCGAATAGCCCTATCTTTTTGACGATTCCTTGTTGTTTTTCCTCCATCACAAATCGGTTGCTGTTATCTCTTAATCAAGTTTTAAAAGTCGGATCTCGTTCAGTAGCTATCTAGGCCGTAGGATCAAAGGTTGGATTCGGTAAGTACTTAGTCAACCTCCTTTAGTGTGTTTTGGTAAAAGTCGAAGGGCTATCTAACTCTTTCTTATCGTTAACCTTGTATTAACAAGGGTAGGGTTCAAAGATTGCAAGCGTGGTAAGGATCGCTAGCAAGTGGTAAGTGTACTCGTCTCAATTGTGGATTAGTAAGTGGCCGAATGTAAGTGTGGCTTATAAGGGTGACTTATGTGGAATATGAGTCACTTGGTTGTTGATAGTATTTGTGTGGGTGCAGATCTAGGGGATAATCGTGAATAGTAGATAAGGAAGGGCTACTAGAACTGGTGGCACACGGTAAGGTTATGGTAAGGCTTTGGCTTTTGGGAAAATGCTGTAGTTAAGTGTGCATTGACTTGGTGATTGGTATTGATTGTTGGCTAAGGCTGAGGATAGTGTAGCACGTCGCAGTAACCAGGTGTGTACATACACTTCACACACGAAAAATTGACAAAAGTCGAAATACCGAAAAACCTGAAATGCTGAAAAGTCGAAAAGCTGAAAGGTTGGCGCCAGCAACCACACAAGCGTGCGAACATTCATGTGGGAACATCGATATGATTATCGGGGCCAAGAGAGCAATCTCATGGTCTCAGGCCACTATTTGGCCGACCGGGCCAGACGGGGCTAAATGGGTCTGCCGAGCTCATGGGCCCAAGTCAGCAAGAGTTGATATGTGTAACTGAATGATGGATGGTTGTATGATTTGATTGTGATTGGGACTAATGGGCTACATATGTAACACCTCTCACCCGTATTCGTCGCCGGATTTGGGTTATGAGGTATTACCCAATAACATTCACTACAAAAAAATAGACATTCCAATCAGACATTCATTAATACACTTATCTTATTCAAAATTTCGAACCTTAATACTCTTGGGTTCAAATCGAACACATGTCAATAATTATATGTGTTACAATCTCATAACATTCCATATATATATATATATATATATCAAATATATAAATACATTGCATAGACAAAACATACTATTTCTATACTGAATATTCACATATCAAAGATTCAGTCTGTGTTCGCATATAACAAAACCAACTTCACAAAATTTCCTCTTTATAACAATAAATTAATCACATATGTAATTATGATAACTTATACATGTTCGCACCTACTATCGTAACTTATAAAAACATATATGTATGGTATGCATATTTTCCATAAATTCAAATCTTAAACATTAAATCACAGACAACATCTCTTTAAATGCCCAAGTCCATAATTACTTCAACGAAATTCCATTTACAAAGACACCACACCTATCTTCTACATGAATTAACTCGTTCACCACCTTGTTTACGAGACATAGCAACCATATGTTAACTATAATTAAACCATGGCTAAATTAATAAAACAAACACTCTTAACACTTAATTTAAGAACTCATAATAACCACGCTAAATTTTAATGATCCAATTCAAATCATTTTCGTATGACTAATATACATAAACATACATTTGAAAGTTATATATATATCAATACTAATCCCATTCTGGATAAATCCCTACCTATGTCCATTTCCAACAGTTAACAAAATTTACACCTAATGACCTCACGACAATCATTCATGCACAAACATACCTATTGAACATGAAACATATATACATATATATATATATATATATATCACATACTCATTCATTTTCCAACCAAAACATACACGCATATCACATCAAAGATAGATTTCTACCATCAAACATTAACATTAAAAACTAGCCACTTTCGCATGGCTTTTATACATTATCATAATATCATTCAAAAACTTAGCTAGCCTATACATACCTTAGGAACAAAAGTCTAAACATTATAGGTACCAACATGAGCCGATAGTGTGAATGACTTCAGTGACGATCCCCTGAGCTCGTAGCTTGATTGAAATCTATAAAACGAAACAATGAACACACACAAAGTAAGCTCACTAGCTTAGTAAGTCTTAAGCAACTAACTTATAACATTCAATCATTCAAACATTTAAAATAATCAATTCATGGCATTGAATATACACAACTTAAAACTTCACTATAGCCGAATATCCTTACCTCACTTAACCTATCCACTTTCATTTATTTACCAAAGTACTCCATTTGCCGAATATATAAACACATATCTATGTATATAACTATACCTATATGAATACCATTAATCACTTTCATGCTTTCAAACAACCAATTTCCACATGGCATAGTCTATACACAATTTCCATCAACCACATGAATATTACATTTCTTTCATCATTCTATTTGATCATTAACATCACATATATATGTATATATAACATATATAAATGAATAGCGCATACCTTATAGCCTAATTAACAAGTTCACTTTCAAGTATTTAGGCTTACTTGATTCATTTCATGACTTCATTAGTACATAATCTAGGCTTGGAATTTCAACTCACCGGTATAGAACCTGCTAAGCATTAGCCCGAATCTCGCACACCGACACTAGGCCTGCTAGACTCAAGGTCTAAAATTTAAACACAGGCATTTAGCCTGTTAGGCAATAAGCCCGAAATAATTCACCGGCACGAGTCCTGCTAGGCTTTAAGCCCGATAAAATTCACTGGCACAAGGCCTGCTAGGCTTTAAGCCCGAGTCTCAACATAGTTAACCATTCCATACACATTTCATAATGCCACAACCACTTGTATCACTTATATTTCATAATTCTATCACATATCAAATTCAATTAAGCTTATTCACATTACATAAATAAAATCAATTCATCATTGCACAACCCACATTCGGCAACTTCATATATATATATATATATATATATTCCCAACATTTTCAAATTTCAACATTTATTGAAGTACGTAAATAATTTCCGACATATATTTGCTTAAAAACTTACCTCGACTATCGACGGACAACGTAGACCGGCTATTCGATCTTCGCCTTTCCCCAATCCAAATCCGTATTTCTTTGTCCTTGATCTAAACATATTAAAATTTAGCTCATTCAAGTACATTTCATCTCAATTTAGTCCTAAAACACATAAACAGGCAAATTACCATTTTACCCCTAATGTTTCACCTTTTTTCAATTTAGTCTTATTTGCGCAAAACACAAAATACACAAAATTTCATTATAACACCTAAGGGCCGAATGTTCATAGGGACCATACTATTCCATTTATTTCATTTATTTTGCATTTTGGTCCCTCAAAAATTTATTTTTGCAATGTAGCCCCAAATATTCAAATTCACCAAAATTTCCAATTCAAAACTTGTTAATTTCTAGCATACTTTTAATATTTTCCAACAAACATCATAAAACACCAACATTTAGCCATAGTCGAACATCAAACATGCTCAAATTCAAAATTTCTAACATGGGTCAACTAATATTCGAAGCAACGATCTCAAAAACATAAAAATTAACAAAAACCAAGCTAGTTACATACCTTAATTTAGCTAAATAGGTGCCGAACTAAGCTTGGCTATTTTCTTTTCTTCTCTTGCATGCATTCGGCCAAGGAAGATGAACAAAGCATTGGCTTATTTTTTTGTTTTAATTTCATATATATTAACCTATTGTTTAATTACTATTTTAACCATCCATTATAAAATAAATACTATTACTACTTAAGGTTTTTATGGTACATGGCCGGCCATTATCTTAAAAATGGGTGAATTGCCTTTTAAATACTCCTATTTAAAGAGACAACAACAATTCAGCACATACACATTATACTATCAAAGTTTCATTTTTACGCGATTAAGTACTTCTGTAAAATTAAACACACAAACGATTAAAAATTTCTACGAAACTTTCACACACATTAATTCACATATAATAAGCACAGGATATATTATTTAAATATATCTCGGACTCGGATTCATGGTCCCAAAACCACCGTTCCGATTAGGGCCAAATTCGAACTGTTACAACTCTCCCCCTTAGGGATTTTCGTCCCCAAAAATCTTACAGTTAAACAAAGTCGGATGTTTGCCTCATTGAATCCTCAGGCTCCCACGTAGCCTCTTAAACTCCGTGACGATTCCATAGTACTTTCACTAACAGAATTTTCTTGTTTCTCAACTCTTTCATTTCCTGGGCTAAAATACGAATCGATTCCTCCTCGTAAGTCATATCGGATCGAATTTCAATTTCAGACGGAGAAATCACATGTGATGGATTTGATCTGTATCTACGGAGCATCGAAACATGAAACACATTGTGTATCTTTTCTAATTCAGAAGGTAACTTCAGTCTATAAGCAACAGGTCCGATACGTTCGATGATTTCATATGGTTCGATGAATCTCGGACTTAGTTTGCCCTTTAGACCGAATCGGAGTACTTTCTTCCACGGAGAAACCTTCAAAAATACTTGGTCTCCGACTTGAAACTCAATATCTTTACGTTTCAAATCAGCATAGGACTTTTGGCGATCCGAGGCAGCTTTCAAACTATCTCTGATTATAGCCACTTTTTGTTCAGTCTCTTTAATCAAATCAACCCCGTGTATCTTGTTATCACTGAGCTCGGTCCAGTACAATGGTTTGCGACACTTGCGGCCGTATAAAGCTTTGTAAGGTGCCATTTTGATACTAGATTAAAAGCTATTATTGTAAGAAAATTCAATCAAAGGTAAGTATCGTTCCCACGTACCTTCAAACTCGAGGACGCAACATCTCAACATATCCTCAAGTATCTGAATGATTCGTTCAGACTGACCGTCCGTCTGCGGATGAAAAGTTGTGCTAAAGTGTAGTTTAGTACCTAAAGCATCTTGCAACTTCTTCCAAAATCGCGATGTGAATCTCGGGTCTCTGTCTGAAACAATGGAACTCGGCACACCATGTAATCTCACAATTTGAGATACATACAACTCAGCAAGTTTATCAAGTGAATAGTTCGTATGAACTGGAACAAAGTGAGCTGATTTGGTCAGTCTATCCACTATAACCCAGACTGCATCTTTCTTGCTCGGTGTAGTAGGCAAACCGAATACAAAATCCATAGCAATTCTATCCCATTTCCATTCAGGTATCATGATCGGCTGAAGTAACCCGGAAAGCACCTGGTGTTCGGCTTTAACTAGCTGACAAATTAAACATTTTGAGACAAATTCAGATATGTCCCATTTCATACCAGGCCACCAATAGAATTGTCTCAAATCATTATACATTTTTGTGCTACCCGGATGTACCAACAATCAACTATTATGAGCCTCATTCAACAACATCTGGATCAAATCCACATTCTTCAGAACACATATTCGGCCTTTGAAGTTCAAACAATCATTTTCATCAACTTGAAACTCTGACTCTGTATTACTTTCACACTGAACACGTCTTACCATCGAAACTTTATCAACTTTCTGAGCATCACAAATTTGTTGAATAAACAACGGTCTTGCTCTGAATTCAGCTACTATCAAACTATCACCAGATATAGCCATATGTGCGTTTAACGCTCGAAGAGCAAATAATGACTTTCAACATAAAGCATCTGCAACACCGTTAGCCTTTCCCGGATGATAGTAAATCACAAGTTCGTAATCTTTCAACAACTCTAGCCATCTACACTGTCTCAGGTTTAGATCTTTCTAAGTCATCAGATACTTCAAACATTTGTGATCTGAATAAACATGACATTTCTCACCGAATAAGTAATGATGCCAAATTTTCAACGCGAAAACGATGGCTGCTAACTCCAGATCATGAGTCGGATAATTTCTTTCATGAGGCTTCAATTGTCTCGAAGTGTAGGCTATGACTTTGCCTTCCTACATCAAAACGCAACCCAAACCATTCAAAGAAGCATCACTATAAACAGTAAATTCTTTACCCGATTCAGGCTGAGCTAACACTGGAGCTTCGGTCAAAAGGGCTTTCAACCGACCGAAACTTTTCTGACACTTTTCCAACCATTCAAATTTAGCGTCTTTCTGTAATAGCTTTGTCAACGGGGTAGCTATTATAGAAAAACCTTTCACAAATCGTCTGTAGTAACCCACAAGTCTCAGAAAACTTCGAATTTCAGAAACATTCTTCGGTGGTTTCCAATCAAGTATAGCCGATAATTTATTCGGATCAACTCGAATGCTTGATGCTGAAACGACGTGACCCAAAAAGCTGACTTCCTTCATCCAAAATTCACACTTACTAAACTTTGCATACAACTGTTGATCTCGCAAGGTTTGTAGCACCAATCTCAAATGCTCGGCATGTTCGGTTTCATTTCTGGAGTAGATCAGGATGTCGTCTATAAACACTACCACAAACCGATCCAAATACTTTTTGAAAATCTGATTCATCAAATCCATAAAAATAGCAGGTGCATTAGTAAGTCCAAAAGGCATAACTAGGAACTCAAAATGTCCGTACCTCATTCGGAATGCAGTCTTTGGCACATCGGAATCTCTGACTCGCAATTGATAATAACCCGATCTCAAATCTATTTTCGAAAACACTGAAGCCCCTTTTAACTGGTCAAACAAATCATCAATCCGAGGCAACGGGTATTTATTCTTTATAGTCACCTTATTTAGATGTCGATAATCAATACACATTCGCATAGTCCCATCTTTCTTTTTCACAAATAGAACTGGTGCACCCCAAGGAGAAAAGCTCGGTCGTGCAAAGCCCCTATCTGTCAATTCTTGCAGCTGTGCTTTCAACTCTTTCAATTCAGTAGGTGCCATCTGATACGGAGCTATTGAAATCGGAGTCGTCTCCGGTACTAATTCAATACCAAACTCTATCTCTCGAACTGGCGGTAAGCCCGGTAATTCTTCAGGGAACACCTCTGGGTATTCGCACACAACTGGTACGGATTCAATTTGGTTTTCGGACACTTTATTATCCAACACATAGGCCAAGTAAGCTTCACATCCTTTTCTCACATACGTACGAGCTAACATCGAAGATATTACTGTCGGTAACCCATTCAAGTCATTAGATTCAATCTGGATGATCGCACCGTTCTGACATTTCAATTCAATGGTCTTTCTTTTGCAATTCACCACAGCATCGTGCAAGGTTAACCAGTCCATTCCCAAAATTATATCAAATTCGTCGAAAGGCAACAACATTAAATCAGCTAGGAAGCATGAATCCTGAATCATCAATGGACAATCTTTACACACTTTATCAATGAGAACACATCTACCCAAGGGGTTGGACACACGAATCACAAACTCAGTAGACTCAACAGGCAGAGTCTTTATGGATACTAAAGTTTCACACACATATGAATGAGTCGAACCCGGATCAATCAATGCAATCACAATAGTATCATAAAGAGTGAAAGTACCAGTGATAATATCTGGGGATGAAGCATCCTCTCTGGCACGTATAGCGTATGCTCTAGCAGGTGCTCGAGCCTGAGATCGAACTGCAGTGTCCTTAGTTCCTCTCTGACCGCCACCTACATTCCCCGAATGTCTAGGTGGTCTGCCTCATGCCGACACGTTACTCGGTCTGATATTCTGGGCCGTATTTTGCTTGACTTGCATCGGACACTCTCGAATAAAATGATCTGATGATCCACATTTAAAGAAGGACCGATCACGAAATCTACAACTCCCGGAATGCCATTTACCACAATGCTTGCATTCAACCCGATTCTGCTGGACATTTCCAACACTAGCCATCGAAGTAGCTCGAGAACCCGCATGAGGTCGATCTCGTCTAGAGAAGTCTGAAGTAGCCTTAAGTCGACTGGAGTCATCTTTAAACTTCTTTGATGCAGAATGAAAGGTCTTACTCGATGATATTTTCTGAATGTCTCTAGCTAAACTCAGCTTTTCTTTTCTCTTTTCCAAGCTCTTCGGCTTTGCAAGCTCGTTCGACAAGTACCACGAACTCTTTGATCTCGAGTATGCCAACTAGCAATTTAATATCTTCATTCAAACCGTCTTCAAACCTCTTGCACATAATGGCTTCCGTTGACACACACTCTCGGGCATATCGGCTCAATCTGACAAACTTCTGCTCATACTCAGTTACAGTCATTCGACCCTGTTTCAAATCTAGAAATTCTTTTCGTTTCTGACCAATGAATCTCTGACTGATATATTTCTTATGGAACTCGCTCTGGAAGAAATCCCAAGTTACTTTTTCTTTCGGAACCACCGATACTAGTGTGTTCCACCAGTGATAAGCAGTGTCCCGTAGTAATGATATGGCACACTTCAAGCATTCGTCTGGAGTACATGACAGCTCATCGAGCACCCGGATAGTGTTATCAAGCCACATTTCAGCTTGTTCCACATCGTCGTCATCATTGGCTTTAAATTCCTCGGCCCTATATTTCCTAATTTTATCGACGGGAGGCCTACCAGATCTCATCGGATCTATCATCGGAGGTGCTGAAGGTAGCGGAGTTGGATTATTCGGGGGGTGGAGGTTATTGTACAGCCGGATTAGTCCGAATAAACTGGGTTAACCATTCATTCATCATCTGGTAGAAGGCTTGCTTAGCCTCCCCCTCATGGCTACTCGAGACAGGTCGAGAGTCTACCGGCGCTGACCCAAGTGCTAGATCAGGCGCTACGCTCTCTACATCATCAGCTACGGCTCTGTCAGGATCCATTTACTATAAAAAACACAATTTGAAATGTCAGAAGTCACCACACAATCGTATATATAATTAAGGCATGTATAGCTAGACTCACACTCACTACGATAGTCCTAGAATCGACTAAACCATAAGCTCTGACGCCAATAAAATGTAACACCTCTCACCCGTATCCGTCGCCGGATTTGGGTTATGAGGTATTACCCAATAACATTCACTACAAAAAAATAGACATTCCAATCAGACATTCATTAATACACCTATCTTATTTAAAAATTCAAACCTTAATACTCCTGGGTTCAAATCAAACACATGTCAATAATTATATTTGTTATAATCTCATAACATCCCATATATATATATATATATATATATACATCAAATATATAAATACATTGCATAGACAAAACATACTATTTCTATACTAAATATTCACATATCAAGGATTCAGTCTATGTTCGCATATAACAAAACCAACTTCACAAAATTTCCTCTTTATAACAATAAATTAATCACATATGTAATTATGATAACTTATACATGTTCGCACCTACTATCGTAACTTATAAAAACATATATGTATGGTACGCATATTTTCCATAAATTCAAAAGTCAAATCTTAAACATTAAATCACAGACAACATCTCTTTAAACGCCCAAGTCCATAATTACTTCAATGAAATTCCATTTACAAAGACACCACACTTATCTTGTACATGAATCAACTCGTTCACCACCTTGTTTACGAGACATAGCAACCATATGTTAACTATAATTAAACCATGGCTGAATTAATAAAACAAACACTCTTAGCACTTGCTTTAAGAACTCATAATAACCACGCTAAATTTCAATGATCCAATTCAAATCATTTTCGTATGACTAATATACATAAACATACATTCGAAAGTTATATATATATATATCAATACTAATCCCATTCTTGATAAATCCCTACCTATGTCCATTTCCAACAGTTAACAAAACTTACACCTAATGACCTCACGGCAATCATTCATGCACAAACATACCTATTCAACATGAAACATATATACATATATATATCACATACTCATTCATTTTCCAACCAAAACATACACGCATATCACATCAAGGATAGATTTCTACCATCAAACATTAACATTAAGAACTAGCCACTTTCGCATGGCTTTTATACATTATCATAATATCATTCAAAAACTTAGCTAGCCTATACATGCCTTAGGAACAAAAGTCTAAACATTATAGGTACCAATATGAGCCGATAGTGTGAATGACTTCAGTGACAATCCCCTGAGCTCGTAGCTTGATTGAAATCTATAAAACAAAACAATGAACACACACAAAGTAAGCTCACTAGCTTAGTAAGTCTTAAGCAACTAACTTATAACATTCAATCATTCAAACATTTAAAATAATCAATTCATGGCATTGATATACACAACTTAACTTATAACTTCACTATAGCCGAATATTCTTACCTCACTTAACCTATCCACTTTCATTTATTTACCAGAGTACACCATTTGCCGAATATATAAACACATATCTATGTATATAACTATACCTATATGAATACCATTAATCACTTTCATGCTTTCAAACAATCAATTTCCATATGGCATAGTCTATACACAATTTCCATCAACCACATGAATATTACATTTCTTTCATCATTCTATTTGATCATTAACATCACATATATATGTATATATAACATATATAAATGAATAGCGCATACCTTATAGCCAAATTAACAAGTTCACTTTCAAGTATTTAGGCTTACTTGATTCATTTCATGACTTCATTAGTACATAATCTAGGCTTGGAATTTCAACTCACCGGTATAAAACCTACTAGGCATTAGCCCAAATCTCGCACACCGGCACTAGGCCTGCTAGACTCAAGCTCTGAAATTTAAACACCGGCATTTAGCCTGTTAGGCAATAAGCCCGAAATAATTCACCGGCACCAGTCCTGCTAGGCTTTAAGCCCGATAAAATTCAATAGCACAAGGCCTGCTAGGCTTTAAGCCCGAGTCTCAATATAGTTAACCATTCCATACACATTTCATATTGCCACAACCACTTGTATCACTTATATTTCATAATTCTATCACATATCAAATTCAATTAAGCTTATTCACATTACATAAATAAAATCAATTCATCATTGCACAACCCACATTCGGCAACTTCATATATATATTCCCAACATTTTCAAATTTCAACATTTATTAAAGTACGTAAATAATTTCCGACATATATTTGCTTAAAAACTTACCTCGACTATCGACGGACAACGTGGACCGGCTATTCGATAATCTTCCCCTTTCCCCGATCCAAATCCGTTTTTCTTTGTCCTTGATCTAAACATATTAAAATTCAGCTCATTCAAGTACATTTCATCTCAATTTAGTCCTAAAACACATAAACGGGAAAATTACCATTTTACCCCTAATGTTTCACATTTTTACAATTTAGTCCTATTTACACAAAACACAAAATACACAAAATTTCATTATAACACCTAAGGGACAAATGTTCATAGGGACCATACTAGTCCATTTATTTCATTTATTTTGCATTTTGGTCCCCTCAAAAATTCATTTTTGCAATTTAGCCCAAAATACTCAAATTCACCAAAATTTCCAATTGAAAACTTGTTAATTTCTAACATACTTTTAATATTTTTCCATCAAACATCATAAAACACCAACATTTAGACATGGCCGAATATCAAACATGCTCAAATTCAAAAATTCTAACATGGGTCAACTAATATTCGAAGCAACGATCTCAAAAACGTAAAAATTAACAAAAACCAAGCTAGTTACATACCTTAATTTAGCTAAATAGGTGCCGAACTAAGCTTGGCTATTTTTTTTTTCTTCTCTTGCATGCATTCAGCCAAGGAAGATGAACAAAGCATTGGCTTATTTTTTTGTTTTAATTTCATATATATTAACCTATTGTTTAATTACTATTTTAACCATCCATTATAAAATAAATAATATTACTACTTAAGGTTATTATGGTACATGGCCAGCCACTATCTTAAAAATGGGTGAATTGCCTTTTAAATACTCCCATTTAAAGAGACAACAACAATTCAGCACATACACATTAAACTCATTTTTACGCGATTAAGTCCTTCTGTAAAATTAAACACACAAACGATTAAATTTTTCTACGAAACTTTCACACACATTAGTTCACATATAATAAGCACAGGATATATTATTTAAATATATCTTGGACTCGGATTCGTGGTCCCAACCACCGTTCCGATTAGGGCCAAATTCGAACTGTTACAACATAAACATGATTGGGCTTAATGGGCTATATGGACATGAATAGGCTTTGTAGGCCTTATGGGATTTTAGAAATACATGCTAGGGTTTTAATGGACTCTAGGCCTAGTTCTGATAAATTCTTAAATAGCATAAAACTTAATCTAATAATCAAAGATGTCTGTAGACAAGTCGTTAGGTTAGAGTGTGGCAATGGACATATGCATGTCTAGGATTAGATCTAGGGAGAGCTTGGTACTTAAGCGGTCCTAGCGACCCACCTCCTCTTCTCTGGGATCCTACCTGGTGCATAATGTTTGTTCACTTTAGCCGCAAGGACTTGTTAATGGGCCAAAGTTCTTAACTAAAACCCGAGAGGGACCAAAACACCCCTGATTTACAGAGTTACCAAAATACCCCTGATTTACAAAGTTACCAAAATACCCCTGATTTGCAAAATTACTGAAATACCCATGTAGGGTAGATTTACGGAAATACCCCTGGGTAGTGAAATGACTAAAATACCCCTAGGTGCTTAATGCGTGAAAATGTGTATGTTGCATTCATGAGATATATGTTGCACTTAAGTGGGTTTGATGATACGGAGGAAGATATGTGAGGATCGCATAGTCGCTTGATGCCCGTGGATCCACCAGTGGCTTTAAGCCCATTATATGCTTAGCAGCCTTGCTGCAACGTTTGAGTCGTGCTGCTGTTGGTGCTACCTTTGGAGTGTAGGGATGGGTGGGTTGATATTTATATCCCCACAGAAGTGTAGGGTTGGAAGGGAAATGGAGTGCAATGTTGGACTTGGGATGGGAGCATTGCATTCATGTGATACTGATGTGATATGAGGTCATAGAGGGCTAAGGCCCAAGACCACTGATTTTGTTAGGGTTTAGGCCCAATGTGATATTTGCATGTTGATTGGATTACCAAGGGTCGTACACACTGAGTTTCAAAACTCACACCCTTTTATTAAATGTTTCAGGTGACCCTCAGTAGACGGCTCGACGTGGGAGAGGACTCTAAGATGGCCACACTACAAATTACTTAGAAGTTTTTGCTTATTTGATTTCGAATGGCTTATTGTTAATTATTTCATTTTTAATAAGGCTTTGTATCTTCAATTTGATTTTACATTTGAGTTTCCTTATGTATTCAACTATTTAATTGTTAAACTTGAATAAATTTCTAAAGTTTAAACATGGTTTTCGAAATACCTATAACATATGGGCATTTTCTTAAAATATGGGCTTTTATCATTACTTAACAAGTTGCAAGGATTTTGGGTTTCTAAGCTCTAAACTTAAGTTTTAAATAAGCGAAGTCGTTTTGAATTATTCCTTTGATGTGACATCACCGGATTCGGCCATAACGTCTGGGTCGGGTCTAGGGGTGTTACATAGCATATAACTTACTCAACCATTCACATTTAGTATTTGCCACACATAATTATCACACATTCACTCATCCAACCCAAACAAGCATGCACATCCATGTAATGCTTCATCATAGACTTATAACATACCAAATATTAGCCACATCAAATGGCCTTATACAACAATGACCTTCAATTAGCATGGGCCAATATTCTAGGCCAACTCATAATAACATGTACACAAACGACCAAGTCCCTATACATGCCATAGACTTAAAAAGCTAGAATAAAAATCATCGATACCAATCCATAGCTTCTTAGAGTGATAGAATCTTCGACGACCTCCAACTCGAACTAGCATCTATGACATTATAGGAAAAAGGAAAGGAAGGGGGTAAGCATTATAGCTTAGTAAGTAGGTGTGTAAATAATAAGTGATTTATTAACAGGCTTTTATAAATCTTCACAATATGTTCTCAAGATAATACAATCATAACTACACATAGTTCCACTATTTATTCATGTTCATCTCAAGCTGTCTACTCGAGTCATAGTCACTAAATTATTTATATCTTGAACTACGGAACTCCAAATTAATATCAGCTAATTTTCCCTGAAACTAAACTCACATATCTTCTTACCTAAAATTTTCAGAATTTTTGGTTTAGCCAATAAGTACAGTTTATTCTTTAAAGTCTCCTCTATTCTGCTGTCTGACAGTTTTGCCTCTTCTTCACTAAAAATTAATTATCTCCTCGTACAAGATTTGGGTGATGTTCTCGTTTGTTTCTATTGAAGTTAAACTCATTAAGAAATTTAAGCATATAAATTACAAACCATAATTATTTTTATACAATTTTTAGTGATTTTCCAAAGCCGGAATAGGGGATTCTAAAATCATTCTGACCCTGTCTCAGAAAAATTCAAATATCTCAGAATATGAAATTCTTTCGCTTACACCGTTTCTTTTACGCAAACTTAGACTCAATAATATTTAATTTCATATCTTATTCAACTACTAATTCAATTTCCACCATTTTTGGTGATTTTTCAAAGACACATAACTGTTGTTGTCCCAAAACTGTTTTATTGCAAATTTTACTCTTTCATAATTTCTTTGTATTAACTTTCATAGTAACACTTACCCCATATCAAACTTACCAAACTTCGATCACCTATCGAGCACATTGCTCATAAATTGACACACACATACCTGCACTTATTCATCACTTAGTCATATTCGTTTATACTTAGTCATTTCCTGTTGAACGCATCGGAATAATAACGAATACACGGAAATTTGCACATAAGTGCCACACTTGTAGCTAAAGATGCTTCATATCACACTTTTCACATAGGCTCACTCTCGAGCTAATCACATTCACGGGGCTGCTGACACAAGCTATTGGTCATATGTAACTACTCAGTGCTGCTCACATAAGCTGTCAGGTATCTTCAACACATGCCAAATTACTCAGCCACTGGTATAACTTATAAGACCAGCACCCGTTTCACATAGTCACAATCTCGGGTCTGCTCACACAAGCTGTCGGTCATGACGAAACTACACTGTGCTAATGACACAAGCTGTCGAGTATTTGTAACACATGTCGGATAACTTAGCCACTGGTAGAACGTGCGGACCAGCACCTGGGTCACTTATTTCACTTAGATTTCACATAGGTTTCTAGTGAACATGTCACTGTATCCATTTTTATTCCTAAGGTTCAAGCGGGAAATTTCTCACTTATTGATATTTTGTCAATTACATCAAATATTCAGCCACAATTCATACTATTTATCAGAATATGAAAACGTAAGTAAAAACGATGCATTATTTACATGCAAACTTACCTAGGAAGCACAATCGGTGAAAAGGACTTATTCGTCATATTCTTTGTTTTTCCCCTGTTCTAAGTCTGAACCTCGTTTTCCTTGATCTATAACAACACATTTAACTCATTTATTCATCCTGCTACTCAAATTAGCCTAAATTCGCATTTTGGGAAAATTATATTTTTTACCCCTAAACTTTGTCATATTTACACTTTTGCCCCTAGGCTCGTAATATGATTTTTATTCAATTTCCTTGTATTTTAAGCCTAGACGAACCATTTTCATAATTATAATAGTCCACAATTTCCATTTATTCACACACTTACATTTTACAACTTTTTACAAACTAGTCCTTTTTGACAATTTCACCGAAAATTACTTAGTAAAAGTCGTTTATTATACACCAAGCATTCATATTCTAACATCAAACATCAAAACACAAGAATTTCTCATATGGGTAAATTTTCAAACATCAACCCTAGCTCAAATAAATGGTACAGATAGAGAGATCGTGTTACGAGGATTTCAAAAACGTAAAAGTCATTAAAAACGGGGCTAGAACGGACTTACAATCGAGCTTGGAAGCTTGAAAAAACCCTAGCCATGGTTTCTTCATGCAACATTCGGCCATATCTTGAAGATGGACACAATTTTGCTATATTTTGGCTTTTTTAATTTTTTAATTACTAAATGACCAAAATGCCCCTAACTTAAAAATATCCTATTTCACTTATCTCATGTCCATTTTTGTCCAACAATTTAACCAATGGTCTAATTACCATTTAAGGACCTCAAATTTAAAACTTCATAACAATTGGACACTTCTAACATGTGGAACTCAACTTTTGCACTATTTATAATTTAGTCCTTTTAACTAAATTGAGTGCCCAAACGTTGAAATTTTCGAATGAAATTTTCACAAAATCTTTTCGTGAAATTGTAGACCATAAAAATATAATAAAAATAAGATTTTTCTCATCAAATTTGTGGCCCCAAAACCACTGTTCCGATTAGGCCCAAAATCGGGTTGTTACAACTCTCTCCTCTTAGGGATTTTCGCCCCTGAAAATCCTACCAAAAGAAATTGTTTTCAACTCTCATGAATCACTTCCACTAATTTCTCAGAATCATAAATCAAATCAACCTCGTATCTCTTCCTAGTCACCTTTGAACTTTAACACCTCGTGTCGGAGCATATCGTCAAAGTTTTGAATTACTCTCAGACTTACCACCGATTTACATGTGTATTACCGTACCAAGATGCAATTTCATATTCATAGTTTTCTGTAGCTCTTTCCATAATTGGGATTTAGCCCTCAGATCTCAATCCGAAATAATGGAGACTGATACTTTGCATAATTGAATAATCCCAGAAACATCTTACTTGGCTAGTTTGTTAAACAAGAAATCTTTACACGAACGATCAATCACAATCCGACAACATCTGTGACTATATCTGCTTTCCCAGAGATTAATCAATAACTACTCGCGATCTTTCAATAGATCAAGTCTTTAACACTATCTTAACTACTTCAGATCGGTCTATGACATTCGATACTTTAATTCTTGAAATCAAGGAACATGTGACATTAACCGTATCAAAACATGAACCATCACTTTACATTCTAGTAATAAAACACATTCCAATCTGTTCAATAGTACATCACTGAAAAATCATGAATTCATTACTCAATTCAAACTAAACTCAGAACCAGAGCTTCGGTTAGTAATATCTTCAACTGTTTTCAACTTTGCTGACATGCACAGACCATCCGAATTTTTGTAAATGTGATAACCATATCATTCAGAACAGTTCTAACTCATAATAACATCATCAGATTAGAACAAATCTAATAGGTGTACCTCGGTATTATACTTTCTAGAATATCAAACCTTCATTCAGACTGTCCATCGATATACTCATGAATGCACAAAATTTATTACCATAACTGAGGATGCTTTAACTACATGTAACTCAAATCACATTTCAACTGAAAAATTCACTTTTATATGAACAACTAAGTTGATTTCGATTATCAAATAATAACATAAGAAAATGCTCTTTTCTTCATGTTGTTAGGACAGTTCAAACAAACAATCTTTCATAGTTCTTTCAACATGCTAGTCACAAATATTTACTAATTGTATTAACTCGGACGGAACATAACATCTTGTTTGAACTCACTGATAACAATCAAAATTATCCGAGGGAAGAAAATCAGTATACAATTTGAACTTGACTGTCATAATCCACACTTTTGCCGATATCGACTTCAAAGCTAAGCCATACTTGATAAATTAAACAATAAGGATGATAAGAAAACCGACATGATAAAATCCGAGATACAAGACCATACTGAATGTCCGAGAACACCACTCATATGAAATAATAGAGATCCTGACGATTCCTCAGAGAAAACCAGAAGAACAAGAAACATTGTTCATACATTCCAAAGTCAATTGTAACAGAGATAATACATTTTCCATATAAATGTAAACAGGACAACAGCCAGAAGAAACAGAAGAACATTTTCATATGAATTCACTATCAACATTTTACCTCAGACGTAACGAAATATAATACCAATAGAAGATAATGGAATGCCAATCATAGATCAATCAGACCAATGATACTCTCATCAGAAAACGAGAAATTACAAACGCCTCTGAGAATATATAAACACATAGAATACCCAGAAGAGATAGTCATAAGTTGCTCAACTGTAACTGTCATACTCAAGCATCTTTACATTTCAAACATTATTCTTCTGACTAATTCTGTCATCACTAATATCATAACATTTCATTCATTAACAAAATCAACTTAGAAGAAATCTCGGTAAATACAATCTTTAGAAATCATACCTGAATGAGTCGATTTAATCGAAATTAACTCCTTCTCTAGCTGTAGCTTTGTGCATTCTAAATAATCTTTAGAATAATATGATATCTCTTTCATAACCGTCTTTGCTCGCTAAATCATTCCCATCTCTAATCACATAATTAATTATTCCACCACTGAACTTTTTAGTTTCCCCACTTGTGAGATTATTCAATATAAATCTCGTGAACTTCATCATATGACACTATACCGGTAAGGGGGTGAAGATTGAAAAGCCTTTAAAGTTTTGACTCTCATACACACACACATACAATATAGCATTTAATACCAACACAATATCATGTACTTTGATTACACATCTCTAGGTTTCTACTAATCATGAACACATTTTCAAATATCTTAGTAACACACTCAGCATTATCACATATAAATATCAACCAATCATAATAAGCTCATCTCAAAATAAATTTTTCATGTTATTCACTGCAAAAAGTCACTCTGATTTATCGAAATGCAATGATCAATCGGAACGATAACATTTTATCCATATTCCTCAACTTATGGTTAATCCATTGTATCCATTAACACATACATATCATCGCAAATAATAGAGAATGAATTCAGGTAAATCAATATATTCACTAAGTTAGACGAACTTACTTAACCCTTTTCAGCATTATCAATGGTAGCTCGGTTGGAAAGCATCCCTGCTTTAACCAAAACAAATCTCAATCGGAGTCGGGAGATATCACACTATCACAGTTCACTTATGGCATGTATAGCTAGATTCGCATACGTTATGTTAGTCTGAGAATCAACTAAACCATAGCTCTAATACTACTAAATGTAATACCCTTTACCCGTATTCAATGCCGGAATAGGGTACGAGAAATTACCGGAACACATACACTTGTAAACGTATTAAACTGAGTCATAAAATTTCATCCAAATTAAAACTTTTCAAATTTTTATCTTTGAGTCCCTAAATAGGGCCTATGAGGCCCAATACATACTTTGGAAGTGGTTCGAACTTTCGAAAACATTAGAAAATTTTACCAAAAAACAAGGCCACACGCCCATGTGGCTTGGGACACGCCCATGCCCTCAACCCTATAACTCTCTATTTATGACGTCATCAACCATTTAGGGTCGCACGGCTAAGTCACACCCCCGTGTGCTAGGCCGTGTGGCCATCCTTGTGGATGAAAGTTAGGCTATTTACCAAGCCTTTTTCCATCCAAAAACTCTTGTACACTTATACCAAGTTTGTCAGCACACACATGGCATTTTTTTAGGCATCCCAATAACCACATCATGACATTCGCACACCATTTATAAATCATATTCATCATGCACAACCACACACACACTTAACTAATCATAGCATATAACTTACTCAACCATTCACATTTAGTATTTTCCACACATAATTATCACACATTCACTTATCCAACCTAAACAAGTAAGCACATCCATGTAATGCTTTATCATAGACTTATAACATAACAAATATTGGCCACGTCAAATGGCCTTATACAACAATGACCTTCAATTAACATAGGCCAATATTCCAGGCCAACTTATAATAACATGTACACAAATGACCAAGTCCCTATACATGCCATAGACTTAAAAGGCTAGAATAAAAATCATCGATACCAATCCATAGCTTCTTAGTGTGATAGAATCTCTGACGATCTCCAACTCGAGCTAGCATCTGTGACATTATAGGAAAAAAGAAAGGAATGGGGTAAGCATTATAGCTTAGTAAGTAGGAATGTAAATAATAAGTGATTTAATGACAGTATTTTATAGATTTTCACAATATGTTCTCAAGATAATGCAATCATAATTGCACATAGTTCCACTATTTATTCATGTTCATCTCAAGCTACCTACTCGAGTCACAGTCACTAAATTATTTATATCTTGAACTACAGAACTCCAAATTAAGATCTACTAATTTTCCCTGAAACTAGACTCAAATATCTTCTTACCGTAAAATTTTCAAAATTTTTGGTTTAGCCAATAAGTACAGTTTATTCTTTAAAGTCTCCCCTATTCTACTGTCTGACAGTTTCGACCCTTCTTTACTAAAAATTAATTATCTCTTTATATGGGATTTGGATGATGTTTCTGTTTGTTTCTATAGAAGGAAGACTCATTAAGAAATTTAAGCATATAAATTATAAACCAAAAATATTTTTATACAATTTTTAATGATTTTCCAAAGTTGGAATAGGGGATTCCAAAATCATTCTGACCCTGTTTCACAAAAATTCAAATATCTCAGAATATGAATTTCTTTTACTTACACCGTTTCTTTTATACAAAAATAAACTCAATAAGATTTAATTTCATATTTTATTAAACTTCTAATTCAATTTCCACCATTTTTGGTGATTTTTCAAAGACACATAACTGCTGCTGCCCCAAAACTGTTTTATTGCAAATTTTACTCTTTCATAATTTCTTTGTATTAACTTTCATAGTAAGACTTACCCCATATCAAACTTACCAAAGATCGATCACCTATCGAGCACATTGCTCATAAATTGACACACACATACCTGCACTTATTCATCATTTAGTCATATTCGTTTATACTTAGTCATTTCCTGTTGAACGCATCGGAATAATAACGAATACAAGGAAATTTGCACATAAGTGCCACATTTGTAGCTAAAGATACTTCATATCACACTTTTCACATAGGCTCGCTCTCGAGCTAATCACATTCATGGGTCTGCTCACACAAGTTGTCGGTCATACGTAACTACTCAGTGCTTCTCACACAAGCTATCAAGTATCAACAACACATGTCGAATTACCCAACCACTGGTAGAACTTATAAGACCAGCACCTGTTTTGCATAGTCACAATCTCGGGTCTGCTCACACAAGCTGTCGGTCATGACGAAACTACATGATGTTCCTTACACAAGTTGTCGAGTATCCGTAACACATGTCGGATAACTCAGCCACCAGTAGAACGTAAGAACCAGCACCCGGATCACTTATTTCATTTAGATTTCACATAAGTTTCGAGTGAACATGTCACTCGTATCCATTTCTATTCCTAAGGTTCAACCGGGAAATTTCTCACTTCTCAATATTTTGTCAATTACATCAAATATTCAGCCACAATTCATACCATTTATCAGAATATGAAAGCATAAGTAAAAACGATGCATTATTTACATTCAAACTTACCTCAACATATTCGTCATTTTCTTTGTTTTTCCCTTGCTCTAAGTCCGAATCTCGTTTTCCTTGATCTATAACAACACATTTAACTCATTTATTCATCTGCTACTCAAATTAGCCTAAATTCACATTTTGGTAAAATTACATTTTTGTCCCTAAACATTGACATATTTACACTTTTGCCCCTAGGCTCATAAAATGATTTTTATTCAATTTCCTTGTAATTTAAGCCTAGTCGAACCATTTTCATAACTACAGCAGTCCACAATTTCCATTTATTCATGCACTTACACACATTTTAAAACTTTTTACAAACTAGTCCTTTTTGATAATTTCACCGAAAATCAGCATTCATATTCTACCATTAAACATCAAAACACAAGCATTTCTCATATGGGTAAAATTTCAAACATCAACCCTATCTCAAATAAATGGTACAAATAGAGAGATCGTGTTACAAGGATTTCAAAAACGTATAAATCATTAAAAACGGAGCTAGAACAGACTTACAATTGAGCTTGGAAGCTTGAAAAAACTAGCCATGGTTTCTTCATGCTACATTCGGCCATAGCTTGAAGATGGACACAATTTTGCTATAATTTTGGCTTTTTTAATTCTTTTAATTACTAAATGACCAAAATGCCCCTAACTTAAAAATATCTTATTTCACTTATCTCATGTCCATTTTTGTCCAACAATTTTACCAATGGTCTAATTACCATTTAAAGACCTCCAATTTAAAACTTCATAACAATTGGACACTTCTAACATGTGGAACTCAACTTTTGCACTATTTACAATTTAGTCCTTTTGACTAAATTGAGTGCCCAAGCGTCAAAATTTTCGAACGAAATTTTCACAAAATCTTGCCGTGAAATCGTAGACCATAAAAATATAATAAAAATAAGATTTTCCTCGTCAAATATGTGGTCCCGAAACCACTGTTACGACTAGGCCCAAAATTGGGCTGTTACACACATCAAGGCCACTACACTCCATTCACATGCAAAACTTATCACATACTTTATGAATCCAATCATGCAACTTACTCATTCATGCATTAACACACCATATATTTTACCATGCAAATTGCACATTCATGAAAAACATCATCATTTACATATATCAACAACAAATATTAGCCATTATCCATGGCCTTAGACAAAATGGATCAACTTCATGACAAGCCAACACATATGGCCAAAACATTATGACACTTAACAAAAAGATCCATTCGCTATACATGCCATACTTAAAATACTAAGGCTAACTATACCAAGTGCTTCAATTGATAGTGTGATCGATGCCTCCGACGTCTGTTGATCCCCGAGCTAGCTTAGCGGCACTATAAGAAACTGGAAAAGAGAGGGAGTAAGCAAAAAGCTTAGTAAGTCACATGTAAATAACTAACAACAATTACCATGCATTATCATATCATAACATATTATAAACTTGCACGTAATTCTCAAATGATTAAAGGCATAACTTACTCATTTTCATCCTTACTAATCATACAACATAAATCGAGCTCATTTCTCATGAATTTCGTGTAGGTACCTATATCACTTACAACATAGTCGTAACATTTCTCACTTTTGACAGAAGCTTTAAATTACCCGTTGAACCAATTAGAATACCAAAGGATACCCGACAAGCCTCACACAAGAGGGTAAGAAGCCGATGCCATGTCCCAGACATGGTCTTACACTGGCTCACATATTAAGGCCGATGCCATGTCTCAGACATGGTCTTACACTAGCTTTCAAATCAATGCCGATGCCATGTCCCAGACATGGTCTTCCACTAGCTCACATATCGAGGCCGATGCCATGTCTCAGACATGGTCTTACACTAGCTCTCATATCAATGCCGATGCCATGTCCCAGACATGGTCTTACACAGGCTCTCATAATGTGGCCGATGCCATGTCCTAGACATTGTCTTACACTAGCACACATATCACCCAAATGTCATGGCATGGATATCCAATCTATTCCTAGGGTTCAACCGAGAGTTTTTACTACATCAATTCTCATCATGCATATTCACAACAATAATCAAACACTTTTTGCCATATTAATTATTCAATACATAATAACAATAAAGTTTTATTATTTATGTACAACTTACCGCGGAATACAAAAAGTGGGCGACTAGATTGAATTAGTCTACTAGCTTAGTCTTGCCCCGGTCTAGGTCCGAATTCCGTTTTTCTTGATCTATAATGAAAAAATTTAGTTATTTAATCACCACATAAATCAAGACATTCCAAAATTCTTACTTCGGCAAAATTACCGTTTTGCCCTTAGACTTTCACATAATTACGATTTTGCCTCTGGGCTCGTAAAACGATTTTCATCAAATTTATCCATTAACCAAGCCTAGCCGAATCTAATTTATACTTGTAGCAGCTTATAATTTCTATTATTTTATACATTTACCACCTATTTTACAAACTTCACAAAATGGTCCTTTTGGGTGTTTTCATAAAAACCCCTTTCACAAGAGTTGTCTATTTAACAACCAAGATTCATTTTCTTCCATAAAATTTCAGCAAACAATATAAATACTCACATGGTAAGACCCTAGAATCTCAACCATTTTGTAAAATAGTCCCCTTATTAGCTAGATGAAGCTATAGGGGTTCCAAAAACAAAAAAATTAACAAAAACAGCCATCAAAATCACTTACTTGCAATGGTGAAGAGTTGCTGAAATTTCAAGCTTCCAAAACCTTTATTTTTGCTGAAAATTTTGGTGGAAGAGGAAAAAGATGGGAAAAGATGATAACTTTTTCTTTGTTTTATTTTATTTTATTCATTTAGTCACCTAATGCCACAAAACTTTGACCAATTTCATGAATTAAAAATTCATGTCCAGCCACCATAATTTCATTGGTCTATTTACTCAATAAGGACCTCTACTTTAGTGTTCCATAGTTATTTAACACCTTTAGCTTGTAGAACAAAAATTTCAGACTTTATGCGATTTAGTCCTTTTTCAAAATTAAGCATGAAATCGCTAAAATTAATTCACCAAAATTTTCAAACACTCATATATCATGCCATGAGAAATAAAATAATATTAAATTTATTTCTCTAACCTCAGATTTGTGTTTTCGAAACCACTGTTCTGAGTAGCCCCAAAATCGGGTTGTTTCAATTCTCCACCCTTAAGGATTTTCATCCCCTAAAATCTTACTGTTAAAAAGGTTTGGGTATTGGTCTCTCATAGTCTCCTCGGGCTCCCACGTGGCCTCTTCAACCCCATGTATATGCCATAGTACTTTCACGAGTGCTATACTTTTATTTCTCAATCGCTTGACCTCTCGGGCCAAGATCTTTACTGGCTCTTTGCCATAAGTCATATTTGAACAAATCTTAACCTCTGTTGGTGAAATCACATGTGATGGGTCAGAACGGTAACGACGCAACATAGACACATGGAATACATCGTGGATCTTTTCTAACTCAGACGGCAAGGCTAAACGATATGCTACCGACCCAATTTTCTCAATCAACTCATACGATCCAATAAAACGTGGACTTAATTTGCCTTTCTTACCAAATCTAAGGACTTTCTTCCATGGGGATACTTTCAAAAATAACTTATCACCGACTTGAAACTCAATCTCTTTCTGTTTCAAGTATGCATAGTATTTCTGTCTATCTAAAGCAACCTTCAAACAACCACGAATCATTTTTAATTTCTCTTCGGTTTCTCTGACTAAGTCCACTCGTGTATCTGATTTTCTCTGAGTTCGGTCCAATACAAGGGCGTTCGGCAATTACGCCCATACAAAGCCTCATAAGGCGCGATTTTCAAACTCGACTGATAACTATTGTTGTAGGCAAACTCTACCAACAGTAAGTACCTTTCCCAACTGCCTTGAAACTCAAGAACACAACACCGCAACATATATTCAAGTATTTGAATTACTCTTTCTAACTGACTGTCGGTTTGCGGGTGAAAAGTAGTACTAAAATCCAGTTTCGTCCCCAACGCTTCTTGCAACTTTTTCCAAAATCGTTATGTGAACCTCGAATCTCTATCCGAAATGATCGATAAAGGTACCTCGTGAGTCTCACAATTTCAGAAACATACGAATCGACCAATTTCTCAAGTGGATAATTGGTACGCACCAGTATAAAATGAGTTGACTTAGTTAGCCTATCAACCACAACCCAAACATCATGTTTCTTATTTGGCGTCAATGGCAATCCAGACACAAAATCCATGGTAATACGGTCTCGTTTCCACTCGAGAACCATTACGGGCTGAAGTAAACCCGAAGGTACTTGGTGTTCGGCTTTCACTTGCTGACAAATTAAACGCTTAGAGACAAACTCTGAGATGTCTCTTTTCATTCCCGACCACTAATACATTTTCTTCAAGTCATTATACATTTTCACACAACCCGGATGGATAGACGAACAACCATTATGGGCCTCTTGTAAAATCTTTTGAATAAGCTCTTCATCCTTAGGTACACAGATCCTCTCTCAGAACATTAAATAACCGTCGGTACCAATCCAAAAGTCTGATTCTATACCCGTCTCGCACTAAGTTATCGTAGCTTGCAATTCTTTATCACCTTTCTGAGCTTCGCAGATCTCTTGCAAAAACATTGGTTTCGTTCTCAACTCGGCTAAAATCGAACCATCGTTGGTTACTAACAATTGAGTGTTCATAGTCCTCAAGGCAAACAATGACTTCCTACTCAAAGCATCGACGACTACGTACGCCTTCCCCGGGTGATAGTCGATCACCAGTTCGTGACCTTTTATGAGCTCTAGCTATCTCTGTTGGCGAAGGTTCAGTTTCTTTTGAGTCATGAAATACTTTAGACTTTTATGGTCGGTGAATACTCGACATCTCTCGCCATACAAATGGTGTCTCCAAATTTTCAGTGTGAACACTATGGCTGCTAACTCTAAGTCATGAGTCGGATAGTTTTTCTCATGCGGTTTCAGCTGTCTCGAGGCATATGCTAACACCTTACCCTCTTGCATAAGTACACAACCCAATCCATTCAAGGATGCATCACTATAAACCACCAATTATTTTCCTAGTTCACGTTGTACTAAAATTGGAGCCTCAGTCAACAATGCCTTTAGTTTCTCAAAACTCTGTTGGCACATTTCTGTCCATTCAAACTTGACATCTTTCTGTAGCAACCTCGTCATCAGAGTAGCAATCATGGAGAATCCTTTAACGAATTGTCTGTAGTAACCCACTAAGCTTAGAAAGCTTCTAATCTCCGATACATTCCTCGGTAGTTTTCACTCAACAATAGTCGAGATCTTACTTGGGTCAACTCTAATTCCATTAACCGACACGATGTGTCCTAAGAATCCAGCCTCTCGGAGCCAAAAATCACTTTTACTAAACTTGACATACAACTGCTTATCTCTTAAAGTTTGTAAGCCAGTTCTCAAATGCTTCGCATGCTCACTTTCATCACGAGAATAAATTTATATGTCATCAATAAAAAGAACTACAAACTTATCCAAGTACGGTCTGAAAATACTGTTCATAAAATCCATAAATACTGTAGGAGCATTCGTTAAGCCAAAGGGCATGACGAGGAACTCATAATGGCCATACCTAGTCCGAAATGCAGTTTTCGGTACATCTTGTTCCTTAACTTTTAGCTGGTAGTAACCGGACCTCAAGTCTATCTAAGAAAACACTATGGCTCCCTTCAATTGGTCAAACAAATCATCGATTCTAGGCAAGGGATACTTGTTCTTTACGATTACCTTGTTGAGTTGTCTATAATCAATACATAGCCTCATTGAACCATCTTTCTTTTTCACAAAGAGTACCGGAGCACCCCACGGAGAATAACTAGGCCTCGCGAACCCTTTATCTATTAACTGTTGCAACTGAACTTTCAACTCCTTTAACTCCATCGGAGCCATCCTCTACGAGGTAATCAAAATAGGTGCCATACCAGGGGCTAACTCAATACCAAACTCAACTTCCCTAGTTGGAGGCAATCCGGGCAACTCTTCCGGAAACACATCCAGGTACTCACATACCACAAGCACTAACTCAATCTTTACTTTTGACTCTTGGGTATTCAACACAAATGCAAGATAGGACTCATACCATTTTCTCATGTATTTCTCAGCAGTCATAGAAGAAATCAGTACAGGTAAGCTATCCTGTTCACTTGATTCAACCCGAATAATATCCCCATTTTCACATTTTAGTTCAATAAACTTACTACCACAGTTTACTAACACATTATGAACAGTTAACCAATCCATGCCAAGAATTAGGTCAAATTTATCAAACGGTAGTAGCATGAGGTTAGCCAGAAAACAATGACCTATAATCATTAAAGGACAGTTTCTACACACTTTGTCAACTATCACATGCTTGCCTAAAGGGTTTGACACTTTTATCACAAATTCTATAAACTCAATAGGCATATTCAAGCTAGACACCAATTTCACACAAGCATACGAATGGGTAGAACCCAGGTCTATCAAAGCAACAATAGAAGTATCATCAAGAGAAAAAGTACCCGTAATCACATCTGGTGGCGATGCCTCTTCACGATCGCGAATGGCATATGTCCTTCTTGGAGCTTTACCTTCTGATCTCATAGTGGAATCTCTAGGCGTACCTCTACTGCTAACCCCACTCCCTGGGTTCTTCTATGGTCTACCTCTAGAAGGAGCATTACTCGCTCGCACATCTTGCTTTCAGTCTTTCTCATCCATCTTAGGACAGTTTCGAATGAAGTGGTCTAGTGAACCGCACTTGAAACAGCCTCTATCATTTCCTCGACACTCACCAAAATGTCGTCTACCACACTGCGAACACTTCGGTTTATTTGGTCGAGCACTACCAACACTCGCAATAGAAGTGGTTTGAGCTTTAGAAACCGAGTACTGCTTACTCCTATTTTTGTTCGAGAACCCTACTGAAGCATTTGATCGAGTAGGGAACTCTTTTGATTTCTTGGATGAGGACTGAAACGATTTCCCCAACTGTCTTTTCTTTGAGTCACGAGACTCAATATCAGCTTTCCTTTTCTCTTTGGCCAATTCTTTGGCCTTGCACGCTCACTCAATAAGCACCACAAACTCCTTTAATTCCAGGATGCCAACTAATAGTCAGATGTCTTCATTTAATCCGTTCTCAAACCTCTTACATATGATAGTTTCGGTGGATACGCACTCCCGAGTGTATTTGCTGAGCCTTACAAACTCACGCTCATACTCTGTTACTGTCATTCGGCCTTGCTTCAATTCTAGAAATTCTTTCCTCTTCTGGTCTATAAACCTCTAACTAATATACTTCTTTCGAAATTCCTCTTGGAAAAACTCCCATGTAATCCTTTCCCTTGGAACAACCGACACAAGGGTGTTCCACCATTGGTAGGCTGAGTCTTGTAGGAGTGACACAACACACTTCATTCACTCCTCAGTTGTGCAAGACAATTCATCGAATACCCTAATGGTATTTTCTAGCCAGAACTCTACCCTCTCTAGGTCATCATCTATATTCGCTCTAAATTCCTCAGCCCCTTGCTTCTGAATTCTGTCAACTAGAGGTTTTTCCCTTCTTAACATCTCTACCACCTGGGAAGCTACAGGGGCAAACTGGGGAATTGGAGGGGATGGAGGAGGTGGAGCATTCGGGTTTACACGAACAAACTCCGAATACCAAGCATTCATCATATGGAGGAAGGCTTCTCTAGCCTCTCCGCCCTGACTTAGTGTCACGGTCACACTTTCGACTGGCGCGGTCCCTTTTGTGGGAGTCAGCGCATTACTTTAGACATCATCCGCCACTGCTCCGTTGAGATCCATTTACTAAATAAAAACACAATTTAAATTCACCAGGAGTCATCACACTATCATATTACATATATGGCATGTATAGCTAGACTCGTACACACGCTAGGTTAGTCCGAGAATCGACTAAACTATAGCTCTGATACCACTAAATGTAACACCACTTACCTGTATCCTACGCTGGAACAAGGTATGAGGCATTACCTAATTTAATAAAATGCATACAAACACTTTTGGGTTATTAAATTTCGTTCAAATTTAAAACTTTTCAAAGTTTGTCTTAAAATCCTTGATATGAGCCTACGAGGCCCAAAACACACTTTAGAAATGGTTCGGGACCAAATCGAATTCTTTAGAAAAACATTGGAAAATGCCGCTAAAAACAGGGGCACACGCCCGTGTGACATAATAACGTGGCCATGTTGAAGGACCGTGTAACTCACACGGCCTCAGCATATAGGGACATGCCCGTGTCCCTTGCCCGTGTGGATTTATTTTTCAATTCAAACCTACAAGGGTTTTCACACAGCTTGGCACACGCCCGTGTCTCAGCCCGTGTGCAAAAACCTTGACATTCTATTTCTAACGTCATCAATCATTTAGGGTCACACGGCTAAGGCACACGCCCGTGGGCAAGGCAGTGTGGAAATTCTAAATTTCACATTCAAGGTGCAGACTTCACACTGCCTGGGCACATGCCCATGTCCTATGGCTGTGGCTTCCGCACGGTTGAGACACACGACCGTGTTTCAGCCTGTGTGGTTACTATTGGGAATTCTATTTTACCAAATTAGGAAGCAGGGGACACACGGCTGGACTACACGCCCACGGGGAAGACCGTGTGGACAAAAACAAGGCTATTTACCAAGCCTGTTAGCCACCCTTACTTGCACCAACATAAGCCAAATTAAGTAACACCAATACACACATAAACATCTGACCAAATCAGTCACAACCAAGACAAACACACACATCAAGGCCACTACACTCCATTCACATGTAAAACTTATCACATACTTTATCAATCCAATCATGCGACTTACTCATTCATGCATTAACACACCATATATTTCACCATGCAAATTGTATATTCATGAAAAACATCATCATTTACATATGTCAACAACAAATATTAGCCATTATCCATGGCCTTAGACAAAATGGATCAACTTCATGACAAGCCAACACATATGGCCAAAACATTATGTCATTTAACAAAAAGACCTAGACCCTATACATGACATACTTAAAATACTAAGGCTAACTATACCAAATGCTTCAATTGATAGTGTGATCGATGCCTCCAACGGTTGTTGATCCCCGAGCTAGCTTGGCGGCACTATAAGAAAATGGAAAAGAGAGGGAGTAAGTATAAAGCTTAGTAAGTCGCATGTAAATAACTAACAACAAATACCATGCATTATCATACTCATAACATATTATAAACTTGCACATAATTCTAAAATGATTAAAGGCATAACTTACTCATTTTCATCCTTTCTAATCATACAACAAAAATTGAGTGCATTTCTCATGAATTTCGTATAGGTACCTGTATCACTTACAACATAGTCGTAACTTTTCTCAGTTTTGACACGAGCTTTAAATTACCCGTTGAACCAGTTGGAATACCAAAGGATACCTGACAAGCCTCACATAAGAGGGTAAGATGCCGATGCCATGTCCCAGACATGGTCTTACACTGGCTCACATATTGAGGCCCATGCCAAGTCCTAGACATGGTCTTACACTAGCTCTCATATAAATGTCGATGCCATGTCCCAGATATGGTCTTACACTGGCTCACATATTAAGGCCGATGCCATGTCCCAGACATGGTTTTAGACTAGCTCTCATATCAATGTCTTTGCCATGTCCCAGACATGGTCTTACACTGGCTCTCATAATGTGGCCGATGCCATGTCCCAGACATGGTCTTACACTAGCACACATATCACCCAAATGTCATGGCATGGATATCCAATCTATTCCTAAGGTTCAATCGAGAGTTTTTACTACATCAATTCTCATCATGCATATTCACAACAATAATCAAACACTTTATGCCATATTAATTGTTCAATACATAATAACAATTAATTTGTATTATTTACGTACAACTTATTGCGGTACACAAAAAGAGGGTGACTAGATTGAATTAGTCTACTAGTTTTGTCTTCCCCCGGTCTAGGTCCAAATTCCTTTTTTCCTGATCTACAATGACAAAATTTACTTATTTAATCACCACACAAATCAAGATATTCCAAAATTCCTACTTTGGAAAAATTACCGTTTTGCCCTTAGACTTTCACATTGTAACACCCCTAACCTCAAACCGTCGCCAGAATAGGTTAAGAGGCATTATCAAATATTCAGAACATTTCACATCCATTTCACGACACAAAGTCAATTGTCAATCAAACATATTCAATACGAGCATATAGTCCCTTAACGAGGTCTACGAAACCTTAAACACGTGTTAGAAAGAGGTCGGGATTAAACCAAATACTTACAAAAATTTTCAAGAATTTAAGCATTCTTCAACACTGTAAAAGTCACACGCCCGTGTGCCTTACACGACTACCAGACACGCCCATGTGTCCAGGTCATGCCAAAACAGAGCATACATTCTGACTTATTCACACGGCTACAAGACACGTCTATGTGCCATAGCCATGTGTTATTAGGCTAGCTACTGACTTGATCACACGGCCACCATGTACGCCCGTGGGCCTCGGCTATGTACCCTGTCCAGAAACACCTAGAAGTGATCCTTAAACCACACGACAGAGACACACGCCCGTGTCTCTTGGCCATATATGCAAAATAGGCCATTTGCAAGGCCAATTTTCCACCCACACAAAGGTTAACCCTACAAACACAATTAAGCATGTATTCTCACACAATTTGGCAACCAAATACATGTCAAATAGTCAACATATCATCCCATCCAATCTCATTTCTAATCATGTTAACTTATAAACCAAATTGCACAACTAGAACACATACATTATCAAACATGATTCATCCTCAATATCACTAGATCATATTAGCATCAATCCATCACTAAGCTTACCATTCTTAAGACAATTTCATTATCAACTAACCATACCAAAACATACTTCACATACCATAATTATTAAAGCATATTACCAACATTTTGTCTAGCCATGTCACATGGCTATTTACACATCTCAAACATGTTTCAATTAACTAGCCTATACATGACGTATTTCAACTATACACATCTTCAAAAATACCACAATAGATTTGCCGATAGTGTGATAGAGATGCTGACGATTCCCAGATCCGAGCTAACTTTACTGGCACTGTAAAACAGAGAAACAATCACACAGTAAGCTTTCAAAAGCTTAGTAAGTTCGTAACATAACACATTATACCAAAACAAACCATCACAAAGATTATTTCACAATCACATATATCATACCATCCAAAGCTAATATGTTCAATTAACCTTCCATAAACTCATTCATAGTTTCATCAACCACATAGGTTACAAACATACCTTAGCCAACACTTAGTTGTCGATTACATATGCTACTCAGTACTCACTATTTCATTTCGATCAACTTTCGTCCCTTCTTCGGTTCAATTGAACACTTAGTGCCCCAAATCGTTAGCCGGAGCTTAATTAACATAGCACACTTAGTGCATCTCTATCAAACCGATCTTAAATCGGTATCGCACACACAGTGCCAACCGCAGAGCCGAAGCTTATATTATTTCGCACACACAATGCTAATCATCTCGGTCACATTTCCGAATACACACACTTAGTGCCACATAACTCGAGCCCTCACACAATTCAGTAATATCATACCGTTCATCTCATAACATTAAACATAGTTAAACACACGTATTATGTCCGAACTTACCTCGGACGTCGAAATATCGAAACGGTCGATTAATTTAGCACTTTGTCTTTGCCTCGATCTCGATCTGAACCTCTCCTTTCTTGGTCTATACACATTAAATTTCAACCCATTCAATCACAATTCATTCAATTTAGTCCACACACGCTTATTTAGGGCATTTTATAAAATAGCCCTCACATTTTGACATTTCAACACTTTAGTCCCTAATTCACAAAATCACAAAATACACCAAATTTCTACTCACACAAGCTTAGCCGAATTCTTCCCATGCTAATAAAAGCCCACACATTTCATTTATTTCACAATTTAGTCCTCCAATTTCTTATTTTTAACAATTTAGTCCAAAATAGCCAATTTCATCAAAAATTCAAATACAAACTATGTTGACCCCTCATCATACTTTCATATTTCATCAACTATCAACACAAAGCTCACATGTTCATCAATGGCACATCAAAAAAACACCATCGATTTACAAAATTAAGGCATGGGCTAGTTAGAGCACAAAGCAACGATTACGGAAACGTAGAAATTATCAAAAATCGAAGCAAAACATACCTTCAATCAAGCTCAAATGTTGGCCGAATACCCTAGCTTAGTGTTCTTTCTTTTCTTTTCTTCAATTTCAACACAAACAAGATGATAATGCCCATATTTTATGTTTTATTATAACATATATATCATTATTTATTAAGTTACCAATTTAACCTTTTAATAATCATTATAAGCTTTCATACACTAGGGCCATTTTTGTCTATTAACCAACCACTATGTTAAAAATGGTTTAATTGCCTCATAAGGCCTCCTCATTAAAAAGCCATAACATATAGACACTTCAACAATCAGCACACAGCTTTTACACTTTATACGATTAAGTCCTTTTCCATAATTCAACACATAGTCGATAAAATTTTCACACCAAATTTTCACACACGCTCAATCACATATTATAAATATCAAAAATAATATTAAAATATTTTTTTCGACCTCGGATTTGTGGTCTCGAAACCACTGTTCCGACTAGGGTCTAAACTGAGCTATTACACACATAATTATGATTTTGCCCCTAGGCTCGTAAAATGATTTTCATCAAATTTCTTCATTAACCAAGCCTAGATGAATCTAATTTATACTTGTAGCAGCTCACAATTTCTATTATTTCATACATTTACCACCTATTTTACAAACTTTACAAAATGGTCATTTTAGGTGTTTTCATGAAAACCCCTTTCACAAAACTAGTCTATTTAACAACCAAGATTCATTTTCTTCCATAAAATTTCAGCAAACAATATAAATACACACATGGTAAGACCCTAGACTCTCAACCACTTTTCAAAATAGTCCTTTCATTAGCTAGATTGAGCTATAGGGGTTCTAAAACACAAAAATTAATAAAAACAACCACCAAAATCACTAACTTGCAAGGGTGAAGAGTTGTTGAAATTTCAAGCTTCCAAAACCCTTATTTTTGCTGAAAATTTTGGTGGAAGAGGAAGAAGATGGGAAAAGATGATAACTTTTTCTTTGTTTTATTATATTTTATTCATTTAGTCACGTAATGCCACCAAACTTTGACTAATTTCATGAATTAAAAATTCATGTCCTGCCACCATAATTTCATTGGTCTTTTTATTCAATAAGGACCTCTACTTTAGTGTTCCATAGCTATTTAACACCTTTAGCTTGTAGAACAAAACTTTCTCACTTTATGCGATTTAGTCCTTTTTCAAAATTTAGCATGAAATCGCTAAAATTAATTCACCAAAATTTTCAAACACTCATATATCATGCCATGACACATAAAAAATATTAAAATAATTTCTCCAACCTCATATTTGTGGTTCTGAAACCACTATTTTGAGTAGCCGCAAAATCTGGTTGTTACAATCCCTAAACAAGACCTAGGGCCTCTATCAATTGTTTCTTATGATGGCATGACAATTTAACTACCCCACGGTAAGATTTTCATGTGAATTTCACTGAGGAGATTTCCAAAAAGAAAGAAGAATTATCTTGTAATCGTATGATAGTTGGCCGACCATGTTGTAGGTATTATCATGCAATATAACAAAAAGTTTTTCTTTAAAGATGAGAACTATTCATAGCATGTCACTCGGTGAGATTGTCCTACGATGACTCATTTATGGTACATGATCTGATAGGTGTTAAGTTGATGGTTACACACTCAAGATCTTCTAGTTAAGTAACTTCCCGTGAAGCTCTACTTAAGTTAGAATTTTAGTCAAATGTTAAATGATTATTAGTACGTGTTTATGCCTAAGGACTTTGGTTCATGTATTAATTGGATGAAAATTCGTGTTCTTATTAGTTAATTAAGATTGCCCCCATAGTAACTTAATTCAATGGGTGTGATATTTATTGTTGCAATGACTTACAAATGTTTTCAAGGTTTAATGTAAGACACATGCATAATCCTAATCGATATCAAATGTTGCAAAATGTTTTCTTAATATTTTTTAAGTACAAATATATTAATTAATGAAAAAAATTATTTTTTAGTTCGAAAAATGGCACCTTCTCCCTTACTAAACATTCTTACTGAGAACTAACTGAATGAAAATAACTATAAAGAATGGAAAAGAAACCTCATAATTTTCTTGAGTTGTGAGATACTGAAATCAGTCATTGATAAAAGAAAATGCCCTCCAACTATTGAAGCTGAGGCTAGAAAACACTAGGAGAAGTTTGATGCGATAGCTTATTGTTATATGATGACGAGTTTGACCAATACTCTTTATAAGCAACTGGAGAGCTACAAGACTTCCAAAGTGAGTCTAGAAAAACTAAAGGACATGTTCAGAGGCCAAGCTATCTTGGATTAATAGTTAGCTATAACTAGTTTGATGAATTCCCAACAAAATTCTAACACTCCAGTCAAAGACCATATGATTACTCTTTTGGGGTACTTTTCCTAAGCCTTGGATAGAGATGGTGTTTAAAATCTTGTCCAAGGACTTTATAGGCTTTATGGTGGCATATAACCTTGGAAATAATAATTTGATGCTTACACAACTCATGAAGGAATTACAATCCTTTAAGTTGGTGTTGAATGACATTCAATTGGTTAGAAAAGTAGAAGCAAACTTAGCAGTTGCTTCTTTCACTAAAGGGAACGGAAAATTTGTTAAAAGAAACAAGACTAAGTCTTTTGGGCCACCTAAAATGGAAAGGAAGAGAACCAAGAAACCTAAATATGTATATAAGTCTAATTGTTTCTTCTACAACAAGAAAGGACACTTCAAGGCCAACTGCAAAGAGTGGAAGGATTACCTAGCCAACAAAGGAAAATGTATAGTACTTTTTATGTTAGAAGTTGCTTAGTGGAATATTTAATAGACCACTGTGTTAATGACTTTGGAGACACTAATCATGTACGTGTTTCTTTATAGGAGTTTGAGGAAGCGAAAGATCTTAGAGATAAGAGCCTATTGTTGCGGATAAAAAATGAGACAAGTGTGGCGGTTGAAGTATTGGGACATGTACGTCTTTATTTTGATAATTTTAGGAAGATTATTTTGAAAGATTTTTTTATGTACCAAGTTTCAACAGAAACTAAATGACTGTTGCATGTTTATTTAAAAACGTCTTGACCGTGACTTTTAATAATAGTGTTGCAATATTTAGAAATCGTAATCTTATCTGTAATGAATGGATGTCTAGTAATCTCTATTTTATTAAACCAAATATGTACACACTGCTTGAAACTGAACTAGTGAATAAAAGTTTTAAATCTTCTCACTCTAATAAGGTGTACCTTTAGCATTTGAGACTTGGAAATATTAACCAAGAAAGAATCACTAGACTTGTGAAAGATAACACTTTAAGTTCGATTAAAGAAGTTGATCTTTTACAATGTGAATCTTGCTTGGAAGATAAGATGACCAAGCAATCTTTTAATGCAAAAGGAACGAGAGCCATGAAACCCTTAGAACTTGTGCACATTGACGTATGTGGCCTCATGAACATTAATCCAAGAGGTGGTTACGATTATTACGTAACCTTTATTTATGATTATTCCAAATATGGCTATGTGTATGCATCACAAAAGTGAACCTTTAATAAATTCAAAGAGTTTTGTGTAGAAGTGGAGAAACAACTGGGTTTACCCATAAAGGCACTTCGGTCTAATCGAGGAGGGGAATATTTATCGAATAAGTTATTAGGGCATCTCATATAGAATGAGATATTATCCAAATTAATCACACCGAAAACTCCACAATAGAATGGCGTGGTAGAGAGAAGAAATTAAACCTTGTTAGACATGGTTTGATCGATGTTAAGTTATTTGAAGCTGTCAATTTCCTTTTGAAGATATGCCTTCTAAAAAAGTTGATATATTCTAAATGATGTATCAACTAAGGTTGCAACTAAAACTCACGAATTTTGGCACGATAGGAAGCCAAATATAAATCATTAAAGGATTTGGGGATGCCCGGCCCACATATTGGATAAAGATGTGAGGATTGGATTCAAAGACATAATTGTACATGTTTGTGAGATATCCTAAGGGAACAAAAGGTGGCTTGTTTTATAACGCAAAAAACAAACAGTGATAGTGTCGACTCATGCTACTTTCCTTGAGAGAAGTTACATAAAAAACTTTAAACCTCAAAGTAAATAAGTACTCAAGGAACTTTCAGGAAATACACAAAGTCCTATTAAAATGGTTCAAGAACCAATATATAATAGTAGGCCTTCGAACAACCAACAACATAGGGAGCATCGTTGTAGTGGGAGGGTCTCTTCCAGGCCTTAGTTCTTCCAACCCGGCAGAAATGTTTTAAACATTGTGTCCGTCGAACAAAAAAATGATGACCCACTCATATTTGATGAAGTGATGCAGAGTGTTGATTCCAAGCTTTGGGAAATAGCTATGAAAGTTGAGATAGAGTTTAAGCAATCAATCTCACTATGGTAAATTGTAGCCTTACCAGAAGGGATAAAACCCATAGGGTGTAAGTGGATATACAAGAAGAAAATAAATGTGGATGGTAAGGTGGAAACTTATAAGGCTAGAATTGTAGTTAAAGGTTATACTTAGAAAAAGGTATCAATTTTGAAGAAACCTTCTTCCGATATCCATGCTCAAGTCAATCCGCATATTATTATCCATTACGACGACTCTCAATTACAAGATCATGCAAAAGAATGTCAATACATCGTTCTTGAATGACTATCATGAAGAGAGCATCTGTATGATACAACCCACTAGATATATAGCTAAAGAAAAAGAGCATAAAGTTTAAAAACTACTTAGATCCAATGGACTTAAGCAATCATCTTGCTCATGGAACCAAAGATTTGATCAAGCAATCAAAACATTTAGATTTAAGCAAAATGTAGATGAACCTTGTGTTTATAAATTTATTGGGGATGGAAAGGTGGTCTTTCTAGTTCTATATGTTGATAAACCGTAACATATACATATTTTAATCCCACATTTAGCATACTTTTGGATGATTTATTCCTTGAATTGTGGAATTTGGTGCTCTTAATCCTTTAATTTCATATTTTATACTTAGAAAAGCACCGAAGGATGAAAAGAACGAGAAACGGGCCTAAAACGGAGTAAATGGGCCAACTTATGAAATTGACACAGCCTGGGCCCAAGACCACATGGTCGTGCCTCTTTAACAGAACCGAACACGGCCTGGCCACGATTCACACGGGCGTGTACCATGGGCGTGTCCCTAACGTGATCTGTTTGAATTCTATTCGCATTAGGGTACTTAGAGGCAAAGAAAGCCATTCCAAAAGCCTATATAAACACCCTAGAGGCCAACCTTTAAGAGGCATCTAGCTAGGCCGAAGAGCAGAGCCAGAGAGGCCAGAATTGTAGAATTTACTCGAAGAAAGCCAGTTGATTCATCTCAGGAAGCCAGATTCACACTCAAGACGGAGGATCTTCCCTTCAATTTCCTTCAGGGGGTTTTAGGGTTTTTCTTATGTTTTATTTTATATTTTCTTCTGAGATGTATTCTTTTATAATTATGAACTAAACCCCTCAAATACCTGAGGGGGATGAAACCTAAGACGGATCTTGTTATTATTTTCTGAACTATATGATAAATACTTTATTTGTTCTTAATTATGTGTTCTTAATTCTTGTTTTGATATTTCAGGATATTGATTCAAGTATCGATGTGCTTAGGCAGTGGAGCAAAAGTCCCTGGTTAAGAGTAGATCTAGAATAATTAAGCGGAGTTGATCGCAACCTAGAAATAGGATGACGAAAATCTACTGGCTTAGGGCCAAACCTAATATGGGAGTCCATAGATCAAGTTAATGCAATTCTAGGGGTTTTAATTAGAAAGAGATTTCAATTAATCAACCTAGGGTTAGACATTAGTAGCTTCGAAAGAGGTATTAATATAAATTAGGGAATCCTACGGATCAAGTCAAGTGAATAAATCGTCTGGTTCAGAGTTAAATAACAAGTGAAGTCTAGGTGGATTCTTTCTCGGGTATTATCTTAATCAATTGGTTTTTCTTACAAGTATTTTCCCCAATTCATTCTCTTTGTCTTAGCATCTTTAACTTAATAGTTAGTTAATTTTAGATTAAATAAACAATTCACTTTTATTTTAGGCTAAATAATAAAAAGAAAGTTAGTATTAGTACTTTTGGTTCATTTGGGTTCGACAATCTGGTCTTGCCACTAAACTATACTACTGTTCGATAGGTGCGCTTGCCTCAATCGTTGTCATAGTTAGTTTCTAGGCTAGATCATTCTTTATATAAATTTTTAAGACTCTAACACACGATCAAGTTTTTGGCGCCATTGCTGGGGAACTAAAATATTAAGAACGCTCAATTTTTATTACTTTAGCCATTTTTATTTTTGCAATTTATTTTTATTTTTATTTTGCTTTTAACTTTGCTAATTTTTCTTCTTCTATTTGTTCTTAGCAGGTACCTCTAGTTTATGACTAGAAGGAACCCGACAAAACCCCTAATTTACGACAGTGATATTGAAGGTACTATTCTCAGAAATCGTAGAGAAACAAGGCGAAGCTCAAATTACATAGAAGAAGAGCAAGAAGTTGAAACCAATACCACTGAAGAGATGTCCGAGAATAATCCGCTACCTCTAGAGGTGGCTGAAAATCATGCTCCTCGAACTATGTATGATTATGCTAAACCTAATTTAACAGGAACTGAGTCAAGTATTGTTAGACCTGCTATTGCTGCAAATAATTTTGAACTGAAACCTAACACTATTCAAACAATACAGCAATTTGTTCAGTTTGATGGTTTGCAGGATGAAGATCCAAACAATCACTTGGCAAATTTCCTAGAATTTTGCAATACTTTCAAAATAAATGGTATTTCTGATGATGCCATCCATCTCCGGTTATTTCCCTTTTCTTTGAGGAATAAAGCTAAACAGTGGTTGAATTCTCTTCCATGAGGATCAATTGCTACATGGGAACAAATGATCGAAAAATTTTTATTAAAATATTTTTCGCTGACCAAAACAACCAAGTTAAGGAATGATATCTCTTCTTTTGTGCAGATGGATTTAGAAACACTTTACGATGCATGAAAGAGATATAAAGATCTATTGAGAAGGTGCCCACACCATGGATTACCCTTGTGGCTACAGGTCCAAACTTTTTACAACAGTGTGAACCCCTCAACTAGGCAATTGATTGATTCAGCTGCCGACTACGAATTCATTGAAGAAATGTCACTGAATAACTATCAGTGGCAAGTCACAAGGACAAAGCCAACAAAAGCAGCCATTGTTTTCAACCTCGACATAGTAACCATGCTATCAAATCAGGTAGAACTGTTAAATAAAAAGATCGATGGTTTATATGGTTCTTCGCAGGCACATCCAGTTATGCAGTGTGATACGAATGGAGGAGGGATGAACAATACAGACTATCCACCTTACAACCCGAGCGCTGAGAACGAGCAAGTTCACTATATGGGTAACAATTTTAAATCTCAAAATAACCCTTATAGTAATACTTATAATCCAGGTTGGAGGAACCACCCCAATTTTTCATGGGGCGGTCAAGGAAATTAGAGACAACAACCCCCTCCAAACTTCCAACAACAGCCCTACCCACAGGAAAAGATGCCGAACCTTGAAGAGATGCTGACAAAATTCATCGCGGTGTCAGAAACTCGTTTCCAGAACACCGAAACAACACTTAAAAATCAACAAGCATCGATTCAAGGGATCGAGAACCAATTAGGGCAACTCGCTAAGCTAATCTCTGAAAGACCACAAGGAAGCTTGCCAAGCAACACTGAAACTAGCCCAAAGGAGCAACTTTAAGCCATAACAGCTCGTGATAATGAAGGGTTAGATGAGCCCAAGGTAAGCTAAGAGAATGTGGTAGAGGAAGGTAAGAACGAGGTAAGTCATGATAAGCCAAAACCGGTAATTAAAGGGTACCAATCTCGTATACCATACCCCAATGTGATGAAGAAAGACAACACAGATGAACAATTCGGTAAATTTCTTAAACTTTTAAAGAAATTGCATATTAACTTACCATTTCTTGAAGCTCTTTCGCAGATGCCAGATTCAAGGAAATTTTTAAAAGAGCTTTTGACAAACAAGCAGAAGTTAGACGAGGAGTCGCATGTGGAATTAAACGTATTGTGCTCAGCAATGTTGCAAAATAAACTACCACGAAAATTAAAAGATCCAAGGAGTTTTACAATTCCATGTTTAATTGGTAGTTTATCTGTTGATAATGCTTTAGCTGATTTAGGGGCAAGCATAAACGTTATGCCTTATAAAATGTTTAAACAACTAGGTCTTGGGAAACCCAAACAACCTAGGATGAGCATTCAATTAGCTGATAAAACTATTAGAATTCCTAGGGGTATAATTGAAGACGTTCTTGTGAAAATTGACAAATTCGTATTCCCAGTAGACTTTGTCATTTTAAACATGGATGAGGACAATAGTATCCCCTTAATTTTAGGAAGGCCCTTTTTAGCAACTGCCAGGACTAAAATTAATGTCGGTGTAGGTGAACTCATACTTTGTGTAGGTGACGAAATAATCACTCTCCAGGCTCTCGATTCGGCTAGGACATCGAGTAATCAAGGTGAGAACATAAATTCTATTAATAATCATTCGGTTAAACCTTCTTTTCAAGAAGCACCACGAAACTACACAACTGAGCCAAACCCTAGATCTCATGCCAACGAGCAAATAACTAACGAAGAACAATGGCTTCAGATCGATGAACTAGACGAGTGGAAGTCACACATTAAGGAGAAACCAAGAAAACACAAAGCAGAACCAACATCATTTTGAGGGACAGACGAATTTAAGATCAGAGATCAAGTATTGTTAGATAAAGCAGACCCTCGAATATCTCCTCCTGACCCTAATACAAACGAAGAAATCTCTTTTAGGGTACTCAAGGTTTTCCCATACGGAACAGTCGAGGTAAGTAATCCTATATTCGGCACTTTTAAAATAAACGCTACTCGACTCGAGCTATATATTGATAATAGAATTGATAGCATGAGAAAGGACTTTCAACTCCTCAAACCACCATGATTATGCAAATGAGAGGTAAGTCTAGCTTAAGAATATAAACGAGCACTTCTCGGGAGGCAACCCGAGCACTAACCCCATTACTTTTTACATTTTTATTTTTACTTCTATTTTTCCTTTTTAGCACCTAACTATAAACTAACCCAAGTGCAGATTTCCATGCCACACGGCCGTGGCCGTGGCCGTGTGGATACTACAGATGTACGTACTGACATAGCAAAGATAGTATGAAACAGAACGAAAAATATCTTCAAGCCACGACCCTCGACTGAACACCACAGTCATGCGATTCGGTTGTGGTCGACACTGTTTTATCAACACAGATGTGGCAACCTGCAAATGGGCGTAGAAGAAACGAACGAAGCATAACACGGCCCTACGACACAGCAGTATAACTTGACACGCCCACGGTATACGGGCGTGGGGATTTACCAGACCTGAAATTTCTATTTAAACCACCCCTCTCCCCTTCTTACCTACTCCCCACCCTTCTTCTTCCTTTACACCCCCTCTCCATTTTCATTCTCATTTTTTCTTTATCCTCATAACTCTAGATCTAACAATATCTATGTCGAAGAAATGCAAGGATCCTAGCACAGTCTCCCTTTGTGAGACCGATCTACATAAGTTCATGTCGGGAACTTCATTAGCTCGATAGGAAAATGACCTTTGAGTCCATTTAACTTTTCTTTTTATTTTCCTTTTCATTATTTTTCTTATACTTAGTTTAATCTATTTTATTTCATTTTCTTTGATTTAGGTTCTAAAGGCTGCTTGGGAATCACACACTACGGCCTTAGAAATCACACCCACCTCGCTTACCATCTAACGATAAGGACTTCACAGTCAATTAATCTTTTCTTTTAATTTTATTTTACTTTCTATTTTCTTTCTTTTTATCTTTCTTTTCTTTAAATATATATTTAGTATATTTTGAATTATTATTATTATTATTTCCTAACTAATTCTCCCCGAGCTTCCCAATTTCTTCATCTAGCGCAAAGATTGTCGGCTGTAACCACACCACGACACTCCCAACTCAAGGAAGCCATCCAAATTCAGGAAGTTTCACCTCTCCCTTTTAAATTTCATATATATCTTTGTACATTGAGGTCAATGTACATCTTAAGTGTGATGGGGTGAATATTTATTTCAAGAAAGTGCCTAACTTTCTACATTATTCTCAAATCCCTAAATTATGCCTTGAATTATACCTTGTTCTTAAGTAATTTTCTCATATTATGATTAGAATGAATTTCTTTTGATTTATGATTTTTATTGATATGTTTTGGGATTAAGTCATTGATAATTGTACAGTGATGATTTAAACTTTAGGAGACTAGAGAATCAAGCATGATGAGTCTATTTTCAAAAATTAAAATTTTGATAGGTTATCTACCTGAATTTAATTATTACCTTGAAGTTTAAAATTTACAAGGTTGATACCAAAAACTCAGAATTTTGTGAGATTTTGAGCCTTTTAGAGCATACATTCTTTCGTGCTCACTTTTTGATTATGAGTATGTCAACATTGATTTGTTATTCTAGAACTTGCTTCGATTATACATGTCAAGACCACATTATTGATTTGATATACAGAGATGATAAAGGCACTTAGGATTTAACCCACTCACTCCTTTAAAAAGCCTACCCTCACAATTAACCCCTAGTGAACTGCTTTGATCCTAACAACCCTTTTATTGACGCACCCACTAATATTAACCTAAAACCTATCTTGTATTTGTTACCACCATTCCTTGACTCCCTTTTTGTCGAGATTTGATTTTGAACAGTTTCCTAACTATGTTCTATATTTCAGTTGTTAAAGTTCTTTCTTATTATTGTAATGATGTGTTCTTAAAAACAATAAAAATAAAAAACTCGAAGTATATTCATTATTAGTGAGCTTATACGTTTAAATTCCACATCTTGAGAAAAAGCTCGTATTATTAGTATTACAAGTTTTCAATTGATGTAATTATTTACGATTAGTTCATTTTTCTAATTAGGTAAATTGTTAATTCAATCTCGATTCTAACCTTCTAATTCAGCCTTTATCCACACCTTTAACCTGAGCCCCATTACAACCCTTTTTATATACCTTTTGATTTGTGTATCATCTCATTTTACAGTGGTGGAGATTTGATTTTCATGCAAGCCTATGGGATTAACTTTTCATGTTTGACTTTTGAGTACTTAATTTTGAACCTTAAACACTATGAGTCATTTGAGTGAATCTTTAGTGGGGATGTCAACTCTTGTCAATTTTGAATTAAAAGGTGATTATTTAGGTAAGGGGGAAACACCTATATTTTCATGCTACAAAAAAAACTATGACTTTGATTGTTTGAATCTTTAGGACCCTTCTACTTAGATTATCAATGTATAAATTATCTATGAATTATGATGAAACATTATTGATGAAGATTATGAATCAAGGAAGTTCATTTTAATTGTGAGTTGAGAATTTTGCTTAAGGATAAGCAAATGCTTAAGTGTGGGGGTATTTGATAAACCGTAACATATACATATTTTAATCCCACATTTAGCATACTTTTGGATGATTTATTCCTTGAATTATGGAATTTAGTGCTCTTAATCCTTTAATTTCATGTTTTACACTTATGAAAGCACTAGAGGATGAAAAGAATGAGAAACGGGCCTAAAATGGAGTAAATGGGCCAACTTACGAAATCGACACGGCCTGGGCCCAAGACCACACGGCCATGCCTCTTTAACAGAACTGAACACAGCCTGGCCACGATTCACACGGGCGTGTGCCATGGGCGTGTCCCTGACATGATCTGTTTGAATTCTATTCAGATTAGGGTACTTATAGGCAAAGAAAGTCATTCCAAAAGCCTATATAAACATCCTAGAGGCCAACCTTTAGGGGGCGTCCAGTTAGGCTGAAGAGCCGACCCGAGCCAGAGAGGCCAGAATTGTGGAATTTACTCGAAGAAAGCCATTTGATTCATCTCAGGAAGCCAGATTCACACTCAAGACAGAGGATCTTCCCTTCAATTTCCTTCAAGAGATTTTAGGGTTTTTCTTATGCTTTGTTTTATATTTTCTTCTGAGATGTATTCTTTTATGGTTATGAACTAAACCCCTCAAATACCTGAGGGGGATGAAACCTAAGACGGATCTTGTTATTGTTTTCTGAACTATATGATAAATACTTGATTTGTTCTTAATTATGTGTTCTTAATTCTTGCTTTGATATTTCAGGATATTGATTCAAGTATTGATGTGCTTAGGCAGTGGAGCGAAAGTCCCTATTTAAGAGTAGATCTAGCATAATTAAGCGGAGTTGATCGCAACCCTAGAAATAGGATGACGAAAATCTGTCGGATTAGGGTCAAACCTAATATGGGAGTCCATAGATCGAGTTAATGCAATTCTAGGGGTTTTAATTAGAAAGAGATTTCAATTAATCAACCTAGGGTTAGAAGTTAGTAGCCTCGAAAGAGGTATTAATATAATTTAGGGAATCCTACGGATTAAGTCAAGTGAATAAATCGTCTGGTTCAGAATTAAATAACAAGTGAAGTCTAGGTGGATTCTTCCTCAGGTATTGTCTTAATCAATTGGTTTTTCCTACAAGTATTTTCCCCAATTCATTCTCTTTGTCTTAGCATCTTTAGCTTAATAGTTAGTTAATTTTAGATTAAATAAACAATTCACTTTTATTTTAGGCTAAATAATAAAAAGAAAGTTAGTATTAGTACTTTTGGTTCTTTTCGGTTCAACAATCCGGTCTTGCCACTAAACTATACTACTGTTCGATAGGTGCACTTGCCTCAATCGTTGTCATAGTTAGTTTCTAGGCTAGATCATTCTTTATATAAATTTTTAAGATTCTGACACACGATCATATGTCGATGAGATTCTGCTAATTGGAAATGAGTAGAGACATTTTCATTGGTTAAACTATGGTTAACTTAACAGTTTAGCATGAAGGACTTGGGAGAAGCTAATTTTGTTCTAGCTATTCGAATCTTAAGGGGTCGAGAGAAAAAAAGTGATAGCATTATCACAAGCTTCATACATAGACAAGTTATTGGAACATTATGCAATGATCGATTTTAAGAAGGGAACTCAACCTTCTATATTGAGATTTCATCTTTCTTTGGAGGATTGTCCTAAGACAACAAAAGAAAGAGAAAACATCATAAATGTCTCTTATGCTTCTATAGTAGGAAGTTTCATGTATGCTATGTCATACACATGTTTAAATATCTATTTCATAGTAGGGTTGGTGATTTAATATCAGGCTAATCCCAGTCCAAGACACTAGCAAGCAATTAGGCTTATACTCAAGATTTACGGAGAATGGGGGATTATATGCTTGCATATTCGGAAGGAGATCTTTCTCCTATCGACCATACCAATTAATATTTCCAAACGTGTTGAGATTCGAGAAAATTGACATCAGGTTGTGGCTTTGTCCTAGGCAGTAGGTCCATAGTGTGTAGTGTCAAGTAGAGTTGTACTATTAAATCCATAATGAAGTGTGACATCCTAGATTAGGGGTTATACGTTCGTGCATAATTCGAGTGATAGTAGGCTTGGAGTATGTTTGGACATGTTTTAAGGGTTTCGGGAACTTTAAATTATAAGGGAATGCCTTGGAAAAAAAATTTGATTTAAGTGCAAAAAGGGGAAACTGGGCAAGAAGGCCTTAAAAGTATTTTGTGGAGTTTAGGACACAAGAAATGAATTGGCAAAGTGGCTTGGGCGCTAAGGTGCAAAGGGAGTGCCAAGGGGAAGGAGTTCGAGTAACATGGGGAGCAGATGGGCTTTTATTTTTTTAGCGTTAAAAAGGGGATTGGGCTAAGAAGGCTTTAAAGGAATTTTTGTAGGCATTTTTAGCATAAGAAAGGCTTTGGTAAAGTGGCTTCCATGCGCTACTTAAAGGCTTGGGAATGACGTCAATAAGGGCCTGGGTTCGAATCAAGGCGGCAGCAAGCATGTTTTTATTTTTGGTTTTGACGTTGAGACAATGGAGCTAGGGAAAGAGGTGTTAAAAGAAGTTTTGGGTGAATCATATCACAAATAGTGCCTTGGCAAATTGGCTGGGATGTTAGCTGCAGTTTATGGTTTCAGGAGGTCGCAGGTTCGAAGCTTAATGGCAGCATAAGGGGTGTTTTATTTTTATTTTGCAGTAGATTGGAAAGGCAGTGGGCGGCACATGGGATCTTCAAATAGATAAAGATTTAGCTAGCTTTTGTTTTTTAAATTCGGCTGGATAAATGCTTTTTTTTTTATTTAGTTATTTAGTTAAGATAGAAGATAAGGGTGGCCTTATTTTAATGGTTTTTGAATAGGTGATATGGGGATTAAATAAGAGTTTTAATAGGGATAAAGGTTGGTTTATTTTATGGGTAAGATAAGGGATTTAGTGCCGAAATTAGTGTTCAGCTTTTAGTCTCCTTTGCCGAATTTTTAATGAAGAACAGTCTCTCTTTCAAATTTTCTTTTCATCTTGGTAATTTACCGAAAGTTGCACCCTATTTTCCTCTGTCAAAAGCCGAAAGGTAGAACTATTGCACATCTATTTTCTTTCTTTTTTCACATCTTTTTCTTTAATTTATCATTGCTTAAACCGAAACCCCTCCACCATTATTCTACATTATCGACTTCCTCCTTTGATGAGCCATAGCCGTATATTCCAATTTCATTTGAAGGGCTTAGTCGAACCATGTAAGTGTTTTTCCTTCTATTTGTATTTTATTTTTTTTTTATTGGAAGCCATAGCCGAATATCCAAGTGCCCTTATTCTTATTCTTTTGTCTCAAATCTTAAAAGCCGAAGTAGTAAGCCGAATTCTTAAGGGAGGTGCTATGGACTAATAGCTTGGGATCTCTCTTCAAATGCGTGGTGCCGATATTAAGGAGCAGTAAGGAGTTTTTTTCGGGATTTGTAGGAATCAAGGTAAGTCAAAGTGGTATTCGGCCAAAGGCCATTTTCTTAGATTATTGTTTAAAGCTGAATCTAACATGTGGTATAGGGATTTCGACAGTTTCAAGAGCAAGGAGTGGTTTTCGGGATTTAGATCCGTAAGGTAAGGTAATAGTAATATTCGGCCATAGGCCATAATTGGTTTAGTGTTAGTCGATTCTGACAAAAGGTTGTTTAGGAGGATTCGACAAGGTTGGGTGCAAATCGTTTAGACGTAGAGTTTCGGGATTTGATCGATTGTACCAAACAGGTGCGTAGTTATCGCACTGTCTTTTGATTGATTTAAATATGTTAAAATGTATATGTGCTATGTTGTGAATGATAGCCGAGATAAGGGCTAAAATGGTGGATACCCCTGATGGGTAACCGATTAACAAGGTCAGTGTTTTATGTTATTAAATGATTACTGATGAATATGTGAAATGGAGATGAGCATGTTATATATATTTTATTGAATGATGTTTTATCATGATATATATATGTGCATGAGGGCTTGGGATATGAATATTGGAGGACAGGGTGTACATATTTATGTACGTGGTCTAATGTCAGCCTTGTGCTACATTAGCGCTTGATGTTAGCTATGTGCTTCATCAAGAGAGGTGTTGGCTAGGTGCCCATCTTGGCGATTGATAGCTGTGTGCATCACCGTGGACTGATTGATATGTGGGATCCCTATGGGATCGGTGGCTCAGCCACGGCCTTGAGCAGCAAGTCTGCCAAGGTAAGATATGTGGATCACGATGTGATCGGTGGTGGATTAGCCACGGCCTTGAGCAGGGAGTCTGCTAAGGTGGGTGTAACGGATGGACCCTAGGCTGGGTGGGGCTTCATAATTGCATATTTATGTGTATGGACTGTGTGGATATGGGCCAAGCCCATATGTGGAGACATGTGTAATGACTATGCACTGAGTCTGTTGACTCACCCAAATTTTTATTAAACCTTACAGGTGACGCTTGAAGCTCGGACCGGGTTGGAGTGGATACGAGGTGGCCCATGCAGAAGATGTTTTACTTGTTTTAAATATTTTATATTATCAGTATTTTGGGAATTTATTTGATGTAATAAGGGCCACTTATAATATTCGTTATTATTTTTATGGCTTGATTTAATTAAATTACTATATGTCAATGATTTTATTTTTAGCAACTTATTTATTCAAAGTATATATGTAAATGTTTTAATCCGGGAAATTGTAATAACTAAATTTTTTTTAATGGGCTTTTAAATACATAATGTTTTTTTTCAAAGACAATAAATTTATACGTTTTCACCCTTAAGTCAGGATCTTTTCAAATGATTTCTGCAGTGACATACTAGATCCGGTCAGGGCTTGTGGGCCGGGTTTGGGGTGTTACATGAAGGCTGATATGTGGCTACTTTTGAGGCTACAAAAGAAGCAATATGGCTTCAAAATTTCCTTACAGAACTTGAATTCATTCCTATTATGGAAAAAGCTATCACACTGTATTGTGAAAACTGTACAGTAATAGGTAATACTAAGGAGACGAGAAACCATAAGAGGACAAAACATATTGATCAAAAGTATCATATCATAAGGGAGGCAGTTGCAGACAGAATAGTGGATGTAGTCAAAATCGCATCAGATAACAACATTGTGGACCCGTTTACCAAGACTCTACCAGCTGGGAGTTTTGAGAAGCACGTGGAAAGCATAGGAATGCAAAATATGACTTATCTACTTCCCTAGTGCAAGTGGGAGATTGTTGGATTTGGTGCTCTAAGTGTAGTATATTCGTTTGTAAACTTGTATTTTTCTGAACAGATTGGTTGAATAAAATTATTCATGAATTACATTAATACACTTTATATGTTGTCCTTAATGGTTTTTGCATAAAAAGCAAAATGAAAGCAAATATTAGCTCATTGGTTATCTAATGTTTAACTAATACTAAGCAATATTACGTGGTCAGATTGTAATACGAAAAGATAACTTATATTAGTATATAAACCTAAATATGTCCTTAGTTCAATTGGAAATGAGCAAATCGATTGAAAAAATAATATCTTGTCTATCAAGTCCAATTGGGGAGAGGCTTTTTCTTGAGCATAAGAGTTGACAACTCCCAAAAGATAGCGACATAGATGTGACTGACTGGACTGACAGTAGATTAGACAGGACCCAAGTATAATAGTTCTTAAATGTGTTTATTTATTTATTCACTTGTGACATTTATAGTGTGGCATACTTTAATCTTGAGGGATGATGGACTATGTATGTGTGACTAGTATAATTTGATGTAAGTAAAAGCTTGAGTTCAAATAGGTAAGAAATTGAAAGCTGGTGCATTAGGTATAAAACTTCTGCAGTATGTAGCATCATTCACAATAGTGGAATTCATAGCCCGGGACATGGGTAAATGATATCCTTTCATTAGCATTACATGATAGATGAAAAGTAAATATGGCCAGGGGTCATTTGTCTTTGTGATAAATGACTTAATTATTATTTGATAGTAATAAAGTTTTCATGAAGGAAGATGCAAAGGTTACCTTGAGATAAAATAATAACATTTTAGGAGAATCTATTTATCACAAAGAGATTAAGGATATCCTATTATGGTAACACATGGCAAGGTCATTGGATGAACATTGATCGAGTAGCTTTTGTAAGGGTATGTTATTAGGGAGAGCTTAGTCACAATACTATAGTGAAATGACTTTGTGTCTAAATGAGTTTATAATTAATAGGCGAAAAGCTGGAACTTAATTATAAATCATTTGAAGCTTATTTATGTATGTCCAATCAGTCCCTCAGCTAGCTCGTTGAAACCATAAATGAATTGCATGTTGAATCAAATGAACAGAATTAGATAGAAATGATAAAGTTAGAGAAATGAGTTACATTCATAAATGAATGTGGTTTCTCACTAAGTATGAAAATGACTTGAGGATTAATTTAATTTTATTGAATTGTTATTTAATTAAATAATTGAAATTTAAAAATGAAATTAAATTAATCAATAATTATGAATCCGTTGAATGTAGAAATTAAATATATTTTCTCATAGATTCTTTTATGATAAATTTGCCATGACTTTAACAAAATTAGAATTGCGAAAATAGTTTGAACATCTATTTAGGACAACCTATGTGAGGCTAGCATTCTTTACTTTGATCTCCATGATATGTTATTTAGTCGACAAATGATCCTCAAGTTATGTTTTTATCTGTTCTTAATGTTGTTGATCAGACTTAAGAAATGTGGAAGAGAAAGGATTGACAATCCTATCCAATTCTTATCATTATCTTTTATCTCTTTTACTTAGGGCTGACCGCCTATAAACGTGTTATTGTTTATAGTAAAAAGATCACACCAAAAATATAAGAAATTAAATCGGTGGTGTTTGCAAGTATACAGGTCAAATTGTAATATAGTATATGTGTTTAAAATGGAAAATGGGAAGTATTCTGAGAATCCTACCCAAGGGAGGATGGAATAAACCTATAGAAAATCTCTTTACAATAATAAGTCTAAATAGTAATAATTAAATCCTATATTATGACAAATCATAAAAGGGATTAATAAGAAAAATTAAATAACTAAAATAAATAAACAAGAAAATAAACAAATGACTAAATTGATAAAACCAATCAGGAAGATTAACTTGTCTCAGGGTTTGTAATTAACTTCGAATTATGGTTTTATGTTGGATTAGCTACCGATTAACCAATTATTACCTTCTAGCCTCTAACTAATAACTTGATTGGTTGATACTCATTTATCTCTTGACCTCACTTTCTCAACCAGGATAAACTACAATTTACTTGGTTAGACTTATCTCTCGATCTTATCTAACCTATGATTACTTACTACGATTATCAAGCCTAGGGTTTAGGAACGCATAATCATACAAACTAATCCTCTCGGGAAACCCTAAATCCTTCATTAATCACGTCCCTATTCACTCATTAATCTCCCGTAAGGGATTTAGCCACTTATGTTTTTCATACTCTTAATCTCTGTTGAATAAAACATGTAAATAACACGATTAAATCAAAAGAGAAAAGAGATTAGAATAATCCTGGATTTGATGTCAAGTGAAGAACGAAGTAGAAATCTCTCGATCAAAATGTCATCGCTTGCAGTGGTAAATAACTGAAATACTTCAATATTATAAAAGAACTCTTGGATCAAAATTGATTCTAAAAGGAAAGTACAAAGTTGTTGATGAAAACCGAAAGAAAACTAAGTTTAATCCTACTCCTAATCTACGAGGGTTTTTGAAGGCGTCTAAGACGACTTGGTTACATCAAACCCCTAATGTCTTCTGTAATTAGCCCAATTTGCTTAGGCCCAAACCCGGCCTAGTCGTTATGGCCGAATCTGGTGTGTCACATTGAAGTGTTTCTCAAAAACCATGTTTTCATTGAGAACCCTTCTTGAAATTTCAAACTTCTTGCCATTTAAAACTTATACAAAACCTCAGTTTGCATTTGTTTATTTTCAATCGAGGTTTATTAAAAAGTTATTACCTTCAAAACCTTATTGTTGCAGAAGCTTAAATTAAAGCAAATGATTTACGAAAACGTGATATTTAAAAATTGAGTTGCAGAAACGTAGTGTTAGAAAATAGTTATTGTTTTGGAAAATCGTGTTCTACTTCTAGCAGATATAAATCACAATCAAATCAAATCCCAAATTTAAAATCCAGAAATTATAAAGGCCTTATTACAACAAGCTCTTTATAAAGTAAATGACCTAAACAGAATAAAACTTGTGCAGTTGTGTGGCCCTCTTCAAGTCCCTCGCAGCTCCGAACCGTCTAACACTGGGGATTACCTGAAAGGTTAAAAAGAGGGTGACTTTAAGAAAACTCAGTTTGTAATCCCCTTATTAAAGAAACAGTCAATATACAGAAACATAATCAGCCTGGGCCTGAGCCCGTTAACAGTAACAGTATAGTGTGGGCCCTAGCCCATTACAGTAACAGCGACAATTGGGCCTTAGCCCCCATCAGCCTCGGTTAAGCCTTAGCCCATATCAAATGTCAGATATCACATCTATCTGGGCCTAAGCCCATCTAAATATCAAGATCAGTATATGCAATGCATAAATACCCATACCAACCCTGCACTCTGTCTCCTTTCCATCCCTACACTCCTGTGGGGATTAAATTGATCCATCCATCCCTACACTCCTTATGTAGCACTGGTTGCGGCACTAACCAAAAATGCAACAGAGCTTCCAATCACATAATTTTCTTAAAGCCATTGGTGGGTCCACAGTCATCTCATGCGACTCGTGCGACCCTCACATATCAATCAATTCTTCCAATACAAGATCCCAACCCCATGCAGTATGTCATGTATGCAGTATGCCATGCTCAGAATTATCATTCACTGCAAATTCAATCAAATCGTAGCACAAATCAGTCAATTACCCTCGAGGGGCAAAATAGTCATTTACCCTCCAGGGGCATTACGGTCATTTTACCCTACAGGGACATTACGATCATTTTACCCTATGGGGGTATTACGGTCAATTTACCCTACAGGGGCATTACGGTCATTTTACCCTACAAGGGCATTAGGGTCAATTTACCCTATAAGGGCATTACAGTCATTTTACCCTACAGGGGCATTACGGTCATTTTACCCTATGGGGCATTACGATCATTTTACCCTACAGGGGCATTACGATCATTTTACCCTATAGGGGCATTACGGTCATTTTACATAATAAATAGAAAAAAACCAATAAATAAAAAGAGTCCAAAGTCTTAAAAGTCGAAATTACAGAATAAAATAGCAGGCCCAATACTACCCAATTTACAAACCAACCCTAGGCCCAAATAGCCTAAAACCTAAACCAAATCAGAAAAATAAGTGAACCGCACGCCTCCAACGCCGCTCCTCCACGTCGCCACCACGTATGGCCTCCGTACATGCAAAGGGCAAACAATAGCACAGCAAACAAAACAAAATTCTTTTCTTCAACATTCGGCTATAAAAACCAATAAAAACATTTGTATTTTTTTTACACATGATATCAATAGAAAGAAAAACAGAAACGAATACAAAAAAGCAGAATAGAAAACAGTTTGAATATTAAAGGTGATCTATTTTTTCTCTTCTTTCTTTCTTTTTTTTTTTTTTTTTGAAGTTTAGTAAATAATAGGGTAAGGACATTACCTATTTCTCAACGTTGCGCCACCATCGGAGGTCTCCTCCGTTAGCCAAAGCTACGGAAACCCTTTGGGGTTCCGTTCAGGCTTCGCCAAAAAGGAAACAAGGAGGCCGAAAGGCATTTAGAATTTTTTTTCCCCTTTTCATTTTTATCATTTTTGACTCGAAAAACACCCAAAATCGGGTTTGTATTTAGAAAAGAAAATTTCAAAAAAAAAAAAGGAATTTAAAGATTTTTTTTTGCTCTTAGCCCGATGGAGCCACGGCAGAGCTACGGCGGAACCACCGCGCAAGCCCGCTGTCATCCTGGCCGGAATCTGGGTTCGTCCCAGAGAAAAAAACAGAGAGCGTTTTGAAGATTTCTTTGTTTTTTTTGAAAAAAGGAGGATGAAAATGAAACAAAAAAATTTTTTTGAGCTTTTATAAAGCAATAAAAACGACGTCGTTTTGGGGAGGCCGACCCAGCCCGTTTGAACAAAGGATCCACGTGTTGTTAAGGCCAAATGGGCTATTTGCGCTGCGAGCCCTTCCGCCTTTATGACCTGTTTCAATTTGGTCCTCTCTCCTTTTTTTCCTTTTCAATTTTAACCCATAATTTTGTTTTTATTCTATTTTGGCCCTCTGAAGAGCGATGTCGTTTTAAGGGGAAAGGATAATTTCTCTTTTAATCCTTCCACTTCATTCGCGCATTGCAATGGGGTCCTTTCCCTTTTACATTCACCGTAAATTTGCCCCAAAATTTTATTTTAAGTTCAATTTAGTCCTTTTTTATTCCTTTGGTTATTTTTGCTATTCTATTAATTAATTTTAATATTACTACTATTATTCTTACTATTATTACTATTATTTTTAATATTATTATTACTATCATTATATTTATTATTATTACTACTTTTCTTACTACTACCATTATTATTATTATTACTATTATTATTAATGTTATTGTTAACATATTATTATATTTTTAATTAACTTTGTTATTATTACTATTATTTCTTTAATATTTATTTACTTAATATTTTTAAATACATTTATTCATTTTATCATTTTATTACTTATTATTTATATTTTTCTATATAGCTTCAAAACTTCAAAATTTTTATTATTATTAATTCCATCATCATTATTATTAATATTATGATTATTTGTATTGCACTATACTTGTTTATTTATTTGTTCATTATTAGTTCTTTAGTTTTAAATTTTTAGTTCCTTTTTTATTATTATTTTTCGTTTATTTTGGCTTGTTATTTTATCTTCGTCCTTTATATTGTCATGCATTAATGCATTTATTATTAGCCCATTATGCATATTAGTACCGTAATTCATTTTTTACATTTTACTATAAAATCGTGTTACACTAATCTTTGTTCGATACATAAATTTTTTATTAAGCATTTTTTTTTGTAATTCGAGATTCGAGAAATCGTACCCTAACTTACTGGGTGTAACAACCCGATTTTGGGGCTAGTCGGAATAGTGGTTTCAGGACCGCTAATCCGAGGTTGAGGAAAATTATTTTGATGTTATTTTATGTGTTATGGCATTAATATATGGCTATGTGAAATTTTTGGTGCTTTAATTTTAATGATTGCATGCTTAATTGTGAAAAATGACTAAATCGCATAAAGTGCGAAAGTTCTAGTTTTCGAGGTAGAGTTGTCAAATAGCCATAGAATATTAAATTGGAGGTCCTTAAAGTGCAATTAGGCCAATTAGAGTGTGTTGGTCGGCCATGTGCATAGGGGGACAAGAGCATTTAATTTTTGGTCAAATTTGGGTGAAATTAGGTGAGAAAAGATGAATAAAATATGGTAAAAAGGAAAACTATCATCTTTCAGTATTCAATCATCTCTTTCCACCGAAAATTGAAGAGAAAATAGAGCTCTTTGGGGTTCAAACTTTCAACCACTCAATTCTCATTCAAGTGATTTAGGTGGTTTTAATTGATGATTTTTGTGTTTTTGGAGTCCCCAAAGCTTAAGCTAGCTAATGAGGGGACTAATTTGAGATATGGTTAAAAGTCTAGGGACTTGCCATGAGAGTAGTTATGTTGTTAGCTGAGTTTTTTGGAAGAAAATGAATGTTAGGGAGGTGAGAAACAACTTTTGTGAAAGGTGTTAGCATGAAAACACCTAAATAGGACTTGAATGCAAAGATTAAGATTGTGACATAAATGCATGAAATAGTTAGATTTGTGGGTTGTTGTAAGAGGAATAAATGTTCAACTAGGCTTGTTTAATGAGAAAATGTGTTGAAAAATGATTTACGAACCTAGGGGCAAAATCATAATTTTGCCATAGTGCAAGGGCAAAATGGTCATTTTTGCCTAAGTGTAAATTTTGATGCATTATGATCATAGAATGATCTAAATGAATGAATTTTTATTGTTATAGATCAAGAAGAGTGCGGAATTAACCTTGACTGGCGAAAAGGCAAGGTTACGGATTAAACAGTTAGTTGACGCGTTTTGCACCGAGGTAAGTTTATGTGTAAACGATGCATTTTAGATATACATTGTTGTTGCTAAATAGTGCATGGCACAATTGAAAACATGTATGATCCAAGTGGATAGAATGTGGTAGTTATTGAATAACTCTAGTATGAATGATGGAATGGATATGTAAGTGTTATATCAATACTGGACGGTGGGCTAAGTGCGATACCACCTTAATACTTAATTATGATGGGCTATGTGCGATACCATCATCTATTTATCATTTTTGGGCTATGTGCGATACCACCCTAATAAAGACTAATGGTGGGCTAAGTGCGAAACCACCGAGTAATTTGATTATGAGTAGTTGATTAAGAGATTGTGATGTGTTGTATTATGTGACATTGTGGTGCTAAGTGCAGGGAGTCATGCTAATGAATGTATACATTAAGCTTGTGATATGGTTGGAATTGTGGAAATGGAAGAAATGAGTAAGCATGATTATGAATGTGGATTGTTTCTTGTTTAGTATGTAATGCTATATAATTGTTTAGCATATACTATAATGTTATATTGTTTACATGTAAACTTACTAAGCTTAAAGCTTACTCCCCCTTTCTTTTCCCTTATTTTATAGAGTTTAAGAGCCGAGCCGGGATACGTGGATAACCAGAAGATCACCCACACTATTAGCTCACCTCGGTATATTTAAACTTAGTGTTTTTGTGTATGGCATGTATAGGGGCTAGAATAGGTTTATTGTTTTGTTATTTTGGCCAAATGTGTGTTGGCCCTTTAATGAGAAACTCTTGTGTATACAGTCATAGTTGTTGGCTCTTTTTGTTATATATATGAAAAGATGGAGTTATTCATGGAATTTATATTGCAAAATATGAATTGTTTGGTGATATGTTGAATGGATCCATATTGTGTGAGTTAGAAGGATGACAAATAGCCTTGTTCTTGTCCACACAGGTAGGCACACAGGCGTGTGTCTAGGCTGTGTGTGTCACACGGTCAGCCCCATGGGTGTGTGACTTGGCTGTGTGTCCCCTGCATGTTGGTGTTGTAAGTCAGTGTTGACCACGGGCTAGCTACACGGGTATGTGCCTAGGCCGTGTGACCCTTATAAGGTTGCTGACGTCACAAATAGAATACCCAGGTTTTTACACTCAAGCAAGGACATGGGCGTGTCTAGGCCATGTGGAGCACATGGGCCAAGAACACGGGCATGTGTCCGGCTGTGTAGAAACCCCTGTAGGTTTGAAATGAAAATAAATCCCACACGGGGTAGGGACATGGGCGTGTGTGACCACAAGGCCTGCCCACACGGGCGTGTTCCGTTTCACACAGGCGTGTGGCCCCTGTTTAGGTGAAAAATTGTTAAGATTGCAAAGGTTTTCGGTTGGGTTCCGAAACCCCTCGTAGTTATGTTTAAGGCCTCGTAGGTCCTTAATGGGGTGTGTTGTGATGACGAAAGAGAAATATCAAGTTAGGACTGAAATTGTATGATTAAGTCTGGTAATGCCTCGTGCCGGGTTCCAGCATAGAATACAGGTAAGGGGTTTTACACTGGGTTTCGAATTTTCTCATCGAGTCTAAAGAACCAATTATTTTTTAAATCAAAGCATATAAGTTAAATAAAAGCTTATTCTCGGGAATTCAAAAATGTTGTGTCCTAACTCACTAAATGTGACATTTTGATATCCCAAATAAAGGAAATATTCTGTATTTGGAATTTTGAGAAATTGTGCCCTAACTTACTGGGTTTCGATTTTTCACTTGACCCAAATAACCGAATATCCTTCTTGAACTTAAATGCATGAGTTTTAAAAGCCAAAAGACGAGCTTAGTTTCGAGGATTTAAAATGTCGTATCCTAACTCACTGGGCGTGATATTTTACTTCTTCGAAATAATAGGGTCTTAGCATCCAATTTAATTTATTCAAGTTTTCTTTCAAATAAAGAGGATTGTATTTTAAAATCTTTTCAAACTTTCGACATTAAGACATAAATTAATCAATTTGGTACCAATTTTGGGCATTACGAGGGTGCTAGTCCTTCCTCGTGTGTAACCGACTCCCAAACCCGTTTTCTCAAATTTTTTAGGGCAAAATCATTGTTTTAATAAATCAAAATGTTTTAATGATCAATCTCAAGGTGATCCAATCACACCTCGAAAAAAGGATTGGTGGCGACTCCATTTTCATTTTTAAAGTCGACCTTGTTTTTTTTCTTTCAAAAAAATGGTTTCGACAGCTTGGCGACTCCACTGGCGACCCGAAAGAGAATCAAGCCGTAAAATTGATTATTTTCTATCTTGTTGTCGAAAATTGAAAATCTGATTTGAAATATTACAATCCTTTTTATTACATTTGTTTGTGTTATTTCATATGATTGCTGTGGTTTGAGTCTCGTAGAATATTTTTGCATCATATTGCACAATGACCGTTTGGTCTTACCTTTTTTAAGTGGGATAGAGAAGCTACTCCTTCGTGAGGTTTTCACCTCCGTGCAGGATAGTGGATCGCGTTCGGGATACATCCATACCTATTTCTTCGTGAGATTTTCATCTTCGTGCAACCATAGGGAAATGTATTCCCCTGAACTGAACTCAGTCCGTATAAGCCTATAATGGGTGAGGATCGAGGAATCTGCTGGTTCAGATACCTCAACTTTAGAACCAAACCGCATGTAGAAGACCCTAGGAGCCCACCCTAGATAGTACTGCGCCAAACTATAGCAGTTACCCAGATAGGTGCTTGATTCTCTTTGAGTTTTGTTTTTGTATATTGTACTGACTTATTGTGTTTTTGTTATCTTTGCATGTCATTTCATATTCGAAAAAGTGTCAATTCGAGTTCGATTACTAAATTAGAGAGCTTATCATGGAGAACAAATTTCTTGATAAAGTGGAAGATAATGCTGTTGTCCGTATGTGGTCAGAGAAAACACAATTAGATAAAGGAGATAGTCTAGCCGAGGGGTACACGTCAGAATTATGGGACTACATCCGTATCAGTGTGACGCAAAATAGCCTTCAAGAGTTAAAAGAGATATGGGATCAGTGGAATAATGAAACTAAGCAGTTGTTCTTCTATAATTATAAGGACTTGTCGTATCTACTCGACATCAAGGTAGATGAGCATTTATTCCAGGCCATCGCTCATATTGGAATGCTGCTTACAGTTGCTTTACCTTTGGGAGGGTTGATTTAGTGCCCACTGTGGAAGAATATACAGCCCTACTGCATTGTCCAAAGGTTCAAGTCGATAAAGCTTATTCTAGATCCGCTTATGTTCTGACCTTTTGGAAGAAATTGATGAACATTATAGGAATGAGCAAACAATGGATTACAGCTAGGATTAAGCAGAAAGGTGAGTGTAAGTGCATCCTATGGAAGAATTTGAGAGATTTAATTCTAGCGCATCCTGATACGAAGAAAAGAGTCGATTTTTTTTTCTTTGAGCATCTATGGATTAATGATCTTCACTAGGACATTAGGGTATGTAGATGAGGCAGTCTTGGATCCCTTTGATCGTCTTGATAAAGGTGTCACACATGTTCCTACAATCTTGGCCGAGACATTTAGATCTTTGAATGCATGTAGGAGGTCCGATGAAGGCAGATTTATAGGGTGCGCGTAGTTGTTGTTAGCTTGGTTCCATAGTCATTTTTGGAAGGTGGATAAGGTTTCTTATCGATTTTTCTCCGGGAATTACTCCCCATTAAAGGAGATAGTGGCCACGACAAGAAGGGATGACATATCAGAGGAAAATTGGATAGCGCTCCTCCAAAATCTCCAGGAAGAAGACGTCGAGTGGAGAGCTCCTTGGTTGATTCCCGAAAAAATTCTTTACCGGTGTGGGAGTATTGACTGGGTCCTTTTGCTTGGGATATGGGGAGCCGTGGGGTATGCTCCTTTGCTTGTATTGAGGCAATACCGATCAAGACAGTTCATACTGGCAACACATGGGTTAGCTCAATGTGAGTTTTCGTACAGGGGAGATAACTACAAGAAAAGGGTAAAAGAGATTTCTAATGCTTGGAACCAGACTCGTCGAATGAAAAGGTTGGCCGTAGGTTCAATGACGGCTCCTGAGTACAGTGGATGGTGGGGTAAAAGAGTTAATGATAATATTCCCGGGCCTAACTTAGAAGGTGTTCAACCGATGGAGGAGTACTTACAAGTGATCCCGTCAGAACTAGAAACCATAAAGCAAGACTTCGAAAGGAGGAATTTGGAACTTGAAAAGAAGATAGAACAATTGGAGGAAGAAAAGATACATTTAAGGTTAGATACTGATGTTCAAAACCTAGAGGCCGAGAAATTAAGGAAAAGGAAGAATAAAGCCGAGGAAGACTTGGATAGCTTGAAGACGGACTACAAGAAATTGCGTCTATCGATGAGAACCGCTTGATTGGGAAAAACGTCAGAGCAATGGCGATAAGAGATCCAAGAAGAAAGAACCAAAGCCGATCGGTGGGAAAGAAAATTCCAAGAGGCTCAGGCACAGAAAAAGGCCCTAAAAAGGGGTTTGTTAGAAATCCAAAATGACAAAAGAGAATTAAAGGCTAGAGTGGCAGAACTTGAAAAATCACTTCATCGGTATAGAAATCGTAATTCTGTGGTTGAGTTGAGGGCAAGTTTCAACAAGATTGAAGAAATGAAAGGAAAGATAGAAGAACTAGAGTCTGCATTGCAAAACTGTGAGCTCCGAGTAAAGCTTCTTGAGGTAAGTGAGGAACGTTGGAAGGAACAGCTTCACCATTCTCAGAATCAAGTTAGGAACAGAGATTACATTAACGGCGAGGTCTTGGCTCAAATTCGGGAGGTAGCCGATCATTTACAGACCTTGGCAATTCAGGCTGACATGCTAAGCATGAAGTATGAGCTAGAATCGGATCGAGGTCAAGAGTTAGCTTCGTTTCTTAGGAAAGTTAAAACTTTGAGCATTTGGGCGAAACGATATTTGTAATTCGTTTTATGTAAAGAATTTTGTTTTCTAGTAAAGTTTTCTAAATGAAATTGAATCAGAATCAACACCTTTTTGCATTCATTTCATGCAATTGCATTACATCACATCATGTGCATTAAATTTTATGGAAAGACCCTAATTGGCTAAAATCATTTCAGAGTTAATTTGGAAGCCAACAAAAACTTACCAACCAAACATCATTACGGTACCTGAGCAAAGACAAAAGATATGGATCAAAGATTGGAAAGACTTGAACAACTCCAAAAAGAGATGCAAGATAAACTACAATTGTAAATGCAAGAGCAACTGGCTAAAATCCAGCAAGACATGATGGACCGAATGATCAAAGAAATATGATGACTCAGTTGACCCAACTGCTAGCTGGAGGAATAGATAAAGGAAAAAGCCCCATGGTTAATGCTGGAGAAGATAATGAGGAACCTCTCTATCCTCCGGGTTTTACTCTAACAAATACACAGACACACCCTGAGGTATACCCTAGAAAAACATCTGTCACGATTAGGCCTCAACAATTTCAGGATGGTGTTTCAATACCGATGAACTTTCAAGCTAGATCAGGTTCTAACCCAGGGGGTAACCCCGCTAATCCTGTTATCCCTGACCTGGATGAAATGGCAGAGAAGGAAAGGACAAGGACAGGATTGCCAAAGCAGTTAGAGGACAGATGGAAATGGCTGGAGGAAAAATTCAGGGCAATGGAAAACGCTGATAGTCAACATGGAATCGATGCTAAAAATCTGAGTTTGGCCCCAGATGTAGTGCTTCCCCACAAGTTCAAAATGCCAGAATTTGAAAAGTACAATGGGACTAATTGCCCCGAAGCTCACATCACCATGTTTTGCAGACGGATGACCGGGTATGTTAACAACGATCAACTACTAATACATTGCTTCCAAGATAGTCTGGTGGGAGCAGCATCCAAATGGTACAACCAATTGAGCCATACTAGGATTAGTTCCTAGAGGGACTTAGCATAAGCATTCATGAAGCAGTATAGTCATGTGACGAATATGACTCCTGATAGAATTACTTTACAGAACATGGAGAAGAAACCCAGTGAGAGTTTCAGGCAATATGCACAGAAATGGAGGGAAATTGCCATACAAGTTCAGTCGCCGCTCCTAGAAAAAGAAACTACGATGCTTTTTATCAACACCCTAAAAGCCCCGTTCATCACTCACATGATAGGAAGTGCTACAAAAAGTTTTTCAGACATAGTGATGACTGGTGAAATGATCGAGAACCCGATAAGAAGTGGAAAGATAGATGCAGGAGAGAGTAACAAAAGGTCAACCTCGAGGAAAAAAAGAAAATGAGGTGAAAAACACAAGTACATATAACAAGGGTTACTCAAAATCGATTACTGTAAATTAGCCATGAACGGTAGCTATTGGTTAACAAGGATAATCAAGGCAAGAGTTCGGCACAAAGCAAAACACTGAGAAGCTCCAATTTACACCAATCCCAATGACATATAAGGAGTTGTATCAAAGCTTATTTGACGCACACGTGGTATCCCCTTTTTACCTAAAACCATTACAACCTCCATACCCCAAATGGTATGATGTAAACACTCAATGTGACTATCATACAGGAATTCCGAGACATTCAATAGAAAACTACACTGCCTTTAAGAAAGTAGTTGAAAGACTTATTAAAATATGCATTGTAAAATTTGATGATGCACCTAGTGCCGAAAATCCGTTACCCAATCACACTGATAATGGGGAAAATGCGATAGATGGAAAGGTGGGGAGAAGAATCAAGACCGATATTGCAGAAGTAAAAATTCCTTTGAGATGGTTTTGGATGGAGATGGTAAAAAGGGGGTTGAGCATTTCGGATCTTGAAGTGAGTTGTGAAAACATGAGGAACTACTGTGAGTTCCATCATGAAGAGGGGCACAAGATCCAATAATGCATAGAATTCAGAGTGTTGGTGCAAGGTCTGATGGACAATAAAGAGATAGAGTTCTGTGAAGAAGTTAAAGAAGAGGGAAGCATATGTGCGTCAAAATCAACAATGAAGGTCCCAAAAGTCAATCATCCTATGGTCATAATTTCACTACTTAAAAACAACGAAGCTGGAGTACAGACGAAACCAAAGATCATAATTCAAAAACCTGCGGCCTTCTTTTATCAGAATAACAAAAAGTCCCCTACAATTATGATTGTAACATGACAATCCCGGGAAAGGAGAACTCAGCTAGTGCTTCAAAAGAAGATCAAGATGTATGTTTTCATACGCGTAGTGGAAGGTGTTATGATTTGATAAATACCCAAGCAGAACCCGTAAAAGGAAAAACCATAATGGTGGAGCAAAAGAAGGAAAAAGCAATCAGACTTGAGCCGCTTGTTAATGAGCTAGTAAAAGAGGAGGAAGCTAAAGAATTCCTAAAGTTTTTGAAGCATAGCGAGTATAGTGTTGTGGAACAGTTGCATAAACAACCAGCTCGCATATCCATACTGGCTTTACTCTTGAGTCCGGAGGTACACCGAAGTGCATTGATGAAAGTGTTGAACGAGATGTACGTGGCCAATGATATCTCTGTCAATAAACTAGATCGGCTGGTTAATAACATAAGTGCCGATAACTTCATCTTTTTCAACGATGATGAAATACCACCAGGGGGTATGGGATCCACTAAAGCTCTGCACATCACTACCAGATGCAAAGGGTACACATTGCCAGGGGTCCTGATCGATAATGGATCGGTACTGAACGTATTTCCCCTATCCACACTTAATAGGTTACCTGTGGATAGCTCACACATGAAGGTATGCCATAATATAGTGAGGGCGTTAGATGGCACAGAAAGGGGGGTCATGGGAAGAACTGAAATACCTATGTTGATTGGCCCAACTACCTATGAGGTGGACTTCCTAGTAATGGATATCAAGCCCTCCTACAATTGCTTATTGGGAAGACCTTGGATACATTCGGCAGGGGCAGTGCCTTCGTCGCTACATCAAAAGTTAAAGCTAGTATCAGAAGGTCGACTGGTGACGGTAAATGCCAAAGAATATATTATCACAGCCGTAACCAATGATGCACCGTACTTGGAGGCAAGTGATGAGGCAATTGAATATTATTTTCGGTCTTTGGAGTTTGTGAATACAACATTCATTACTGAGGGGAATAGGATTCCAGTGCCAAAAATATCCAAGGCTACCAAGATGGGATTACAGCTGATGGTAGGAAGGGGAGCTTTACCAAGAAAAGGACTAGGGAGACATCTTCAGGGAAGAGTTGAGGCTTCAATGCTGAAGGGCAAGCATGATCACTTTGGCTTACGGTACAAGCCAGATGCGAGACAAAGAAGGAAGGAATTGGAAAAGAGGCAAGAAAGAAGAAGGGCACGTGTGAGTGGGGAAGAAGCCAAATGGGAACCAATGATATTCCCCCACATATCCAAAACTTTCGTGTCGAGAGGGATTATTCATTTCGAGCGAAGGACACCAAGGAAAGAAAGTGTTGAAGAAATGTTTGGAAACGTTCACATCAATGCCGTATATAAGAAACAACTGAAGGAGGGACCTTGTCAGATATCCGCCCTTATGAACCTGGGAGTGTTCTGAACAATTGGACTGCAGAAGAAATTCCTATAGTTTTTAGAGCTTACTCAGAGTAATGTTCAAAACACACTTGTTGCTTTAAGTCTAGAAGCAGTAAGAATTCCTTTGTGAAATAGGCTTATGTCCAAATATCATTATGAAATACATGTTTGATATCATTTTGAGTAAATACTCTTTCATTCTTTTAGATTCTTTCATTCTTTCTATACAAGTAATTATGTTAGATTCTTTCATTCCTTGGACTTATTTCCAAATCATTCTTTCATCTCATAATCATACCATACAAATACTTATTCTTAAATTTATTCATTCTTTGTATATTCCTTTGTACCTACAACAGGTTCTCGAATACCAATGACATGAGTACCGCTGCTAGGGAATTAGAACCTCCTTTTGAGCAAGACATGTGTTTAGAGGGATCCTAGGACTTTGAAGATGACATAAACTGTGGCTTATCTCTAGACTTGTTAAGAATGGTAAAATAAGAGGAAAAACAAATTCTACCTCATGAAGAGACGGTAAAGATTGTGACCTTGGAAGAAGGAAAGGTAGTGAAAATTGGAACGTGCATAACCGAAGAAATGAAGTGAGACCTCGTAGAGTTACTTCAAGAATTCAAAGATGTCTTCGCGTGGTCATACCAAGATATTCCTGGGTTAAGCACTGACATTGTTGTACATCACCTCCCCATAAAAGGGGATTGCAGGCCAGTTTAGCAGAAGCTTCGGAGAATGAGGCCTGACATTGTGCTAAAAATAAAAGAGGAAGTTAAAAAGCAATTCGATGCCAGATTCTTGCAGGAGGTCAAATACTCAGAATGGGTAGCCAATATTGTGCCTGTCCGTAAGAAAGATGGGAAAGTACGAATGTGTGTAGATTATAAAAACTTAAATAAGGCTAGCCCGAAAGATAATTTCCCATTGCCTCACATTGATACTCTAGTAGACAATACAGCAGGCTATTCACTGTTTTCCTTCATGGATGGTTTCTCGGGATACAATCAGATAAAGATGCATCCTAAAGACATGGAAAAGAACACCTTCATAACCTTGTGGGGTATATTTTGTTATAAGGTGACGCCATTTGGGCTGAAAAATGCAGGAGCGACATATCAACGGGCCATAGTGACCTTGTTCCATGATATGATACACAAGGAAATCGAAGTTTATGTCGATGATATGATCGCAAAGTCTCAAACAGAAATGGAACATATCCAAGTTTTGAGGAAGTTATTCTTGAGACTGAAGAAATTCTAATTAAAGCTCAATCCAACAAAATGTACTTTTGGAGCTAGATCAAGAAACTTCGTAGTCAGCAAGAGGGGAATTGAGATTGACTCAGACAAGGTCCGGGCTATACAATAATTGCCCCCGCTGTATACTCAAAAAGAAGTTTGGGGTTTCCTTGGAAGGCTAAATACATTACTTGGTTCATTTCATAATTAACCGAGAAATGTGATCCCATATTTCGTCTTCTTAAGAAGCACAATCCAAGCGTGTGGGATGATGAATGCCAGAAAGCTTTCGATAGGGTTAAACAGTACTTGCCAAGTCCTTCAGTATTATCACCTCCATGCCCAGATAGGCCATTAATACTGTATTTGACAGTGTTTAATAACTCTATGGGATGTGTGATGGGTCAACACGATGATTTGGGAAGAAGAGAAAAGGCGATATACTACCTCAGTAAGAAATTCACTGAGTGTGAAATGAGATATTCACGAATTGAGAAATTGTGTTATGCCTTGATTTGAACAACTCGGAGGTCGAAGCAATACATGTTGTACCATACGACCTGGCTAATCTTGAAGTTGGACCCTCTAAAATATATGATGGAGTCAATTGCTTTGAACGGAAGGATGGCTATATGAAAAATTCTGCTCTCTAAATTTGACATAGTTTATGTGAGCCAAAAAGCTGTGAAAGGAAGCGTGGTAGCAGATTTTCTGCCCAGCAGAGCTCTAGAAGATTATGAGCCTCTGAACTTTGACTTCCCCAATGAAGAACTAATGTATGTGGCAGCTACTGAAGAAGATGCTACAAAAGATCACCTTTGGAAATTAAACTTCGACAAAGCATCAAATGCTGTAGGTAATGGAATTGGGGCAGTCTTGGTATCCCCAAATGGAGATCATTGTCCATTCACATGCAAATTGGATTTTGATTGTTCAAATAATATGGCAGAATATGAAGCATGTATCATGGGACTCCGTGTCGCCATAGAACACAAAATTAGAGCGCTGGAAGTATATGGAGATTCTGCACTGGTGATCTACCAATTGAAAGGTGAATGGGAGACAAGAGACCCCAAATTAATTAATTATCGAAGGATAGTCCTGGAGTTAATTGAGGAGTTTGATGATATTACTTTCAATTATCTCCCGTGAGACGAAAACCAAATGGCAGATGTTTTGGCTACTTTGGCTTCCATGATCAAAGTGAGCAAACAAGAGGATGTAAAACCCATTCAAATGAGTATTTACGAGGCCCCAGCTCATTGTTACAGCATGGAGGAAGAAGAAAGAGATGATCACCCCTGGTACCACGATATATGACGATACATGAAAAATCGTGAATACCCTGATCAGGCAACCGAGAACGATAAAAGGACTTTGAGAAGACTAGCTTGTGACTATGTCTTAAACGGGGAGGTCCTGTACAAAAGAAGAAAGGATAAGGTACTATTGAGATGTGTGGGCGCTGTTGAAGCTAAAAAAGTTCTGGAAGAAGTCCACGAGGGTGTTTGTGGAACACATGCTAATGGTTTCACAATGGCTAGACAAATTATGAGATACGGGTACTATTGGTCTACCATGGAGGGAGACTGCATCAATTATGCTAAGAGATGTCACAAATGCCAAATTTATGGAGACAAAATTCATGTACCTCCTTCGCCTTTGCATGTTATGACTTCCCCATGGCCTTTCTCTATGTGGGGCATGGATGTTATTGGGCCGATCTCGCCAAAAGCTTCAAATGGGCATCGATTCATCTTTGTAGTCATCGACTATTTCACCAAGTGGGTAGATGCTGCTTCATATGCCAGTGTTACTAAGTTGGCAGTCAGCAGATTCCTAAAAAAGGAAATCATATGTCGATATGGAATGCCTGAGAGGATCATATCTGACAATGCATTAAACTTGAACAACAGCACGGTAGCAGAGGTCTGTAGTCAATTCAAAATCAGACACCACAATTCATCCTCGTATTGTCCAAAAATAAATGGTGCAGTGGAAGCAGCCAATAAAAACATTAAGAAGATCATGGGGAAAATGGCTGAAACTTATAAAGATTGGCACCAGAAATTACCATTTGCTCTCTACGCTTATCGAACGTCTATTAGTACTTCCACCAGGGCAACGCCTTTCTCATTGGTTTATGGAATGGAGGCGGTTTTACCCATTGAAGTAGAGATACCTTCCCTTCGAGTCTTGTCAGAGATAAAGTTAGATGAAGCAGAATGGATCTAGTCTCGATATGATCAGTTGAACTTGATTAAGGAAAAGAGGCTAAGGGCTATTCATCAGGGTCAGATGTACCAAAAACGAATGATGCGAGCTTATGACAAAAAGGTTCGCCCAAGAGAATTTCACGAGGGGACCTGGTATTAAAAAAGATCCTCCCTATGCAAAAGGATTTTAGAGGGAAATGGATGTCAAATTGGGAGGGACCTTATGTGGTGAAAAAGGCTTTCTCCGGAGGAGCACTGATTTTGACCAAAATAGATGGGAAAAACTTTCCCAATCTTGTAAATTCAGATTCAGTCAATAAGTACTACACTTAAAGAAGAAAAGAGGCTAAAGTGAAAACCCGCAAAGGGCATTTTGAGACCTTCTTAAATAAATAAATAAATAAATAAATAAATAAATAAATAAATAACAGAGAGGCCAAGGTGAAAACCCGCAAAGGGCGCCTTGAAACCAAAAGGGGTTTTGAGTCGAAAACCTGAAAAGCGGCTCAAATTGTGATCAAAGATGGGGCATGCGGTGATCTTGCTATACCTGAATTAACGAAGAGAGGGTATGCAACATCTTGGGGCACCGACAAAGTACTCTAGATCTCCTAAACACATATTGAGCTTAAAATGGTCTTCAAAAAGTTCGTACAGAGAAGCTCAGGCAGCGATATCTGGGGCAACTATTTCTCCCCCCACTATTTTGTATTCCAGCAATGTTTGCTTTCTTTAATTAACCCATTCTTTTCAGATTTTGTTCCTGATAAATTTTAGTTTTATCCATCATTATGATCATTTTCAAGCATTTTGCATGGAAGTAACGATTAATGGAATAATAATACTTTCACAAAAGGAGTTTTGCATATTACTGTGGAAACTTCTAAATAGTACGAGAACCTGAAACAGGACTATTATTTAGAACTCACCAAGCCTAAGGGATGGAAATATTTGAGAAAGAACTCTAAATAGTTACTATTTCTTCGAATTTTTTGTCAAAAATATCGGCTGAACAAGAAGACAGGATATTACATCAGTGAGACAACCTTTAAGAACAACGAGCAATGACAACCTAGACATTAAAAAAGGGATCATTCTCATGACATTCCGCATTCATGCAAATATCATCCATAACACATCTAGTTAGGAGCATTCAATTCATTTTGATCATTGCATCCTAATCATTATGCATAAGCATAGGTCCATAAAATCAATTTTACAGGTTACATCCCCCAGAGGATGGTGTAGCAAAATCGGTGAATCCACCAGTCCTATACCTCTGAAGTTGCAGTAGGTCGGGTCAAATTTGCCATGGCGAATCTTATCTCCCTGAGGTTGCAGTGGCGCAGATTGAAGCCATCAACCTTATCTCCCTAAAGTTGCAATGGATCAAGTTGAAGATAGCGAATTTTATTCCCCTAAAGTTGCAGTGGAACAAATTAAAGCTACGAGTTACAAGTCCTATACCTCTGAAGTTACAGTAGGTCAGATCAATCGCGGTGAATCTTATCTCCCTGAAGTTGCAGTGGAACAGATTAAAGCTGCCAATTATGGCGAATCTTATCTTCCTGAAGTTGCAGTGGAGCAGAGTGAAGCCACCAGCCCTATCTCCCTGAAGTTACAGCGGAGCAGACTGAAGACAACGAATCTTATTGCCCTAGCATTACAGTGGAACGAATTGAAGCTACTAGTTACGAGCATTATCTCCCTGAAGTTGTAGTGGAGCAGGAAAACACACAAACCTTATCTCCCTAAAGTTGCAGTGGAGCAGGTTGAAATTACAAATCTCTTCTTCTTGAAGTTCAGCGGAGTAGATCGAAGCTACAAATCTCTTCTCCCTGAAATTACATTCGAGCGGATCGAAGCACCAATTCCTATACTTCTGAAGTTGCAGCGGGATAGAGCGAGGCTTTTTGCAGAAGAAGAAAAGAAGTGCCGAGACTCAGCAAGACCGGGCAAAATTGGTCCTTTTTAAAGTCTTTGCTCCATTTTCGTTGCACGACAACGAGCAAAGAGAGGTAGTTGTAATTAGCCCAATTTGCCTGGGCCCAATTGACCAAAAATTAAAACCAAAATAAATACAAAAAAACCAATAAATAAAAAGAGTCCAAATTACAGAATAAAATAGCAGGCTCAATACTACCTAATTTACAAACCAACCCAAACACCAACCCTAGGCCCAAATGGCCCAAAACCTAAACCAAATCAAAAAAATAAGAAAACCCTAGCTAGGGTGCGCCGCACGCCTCCAACGCCGCTCCTCCACGTCGCCGCCACGTACGGCCTCCGTACCTGCAAAGAACAAACAATAGCACAGCAAAGAAAATAAAAATATATTGTATTTGTTTTTTTTCTTTTCTTCAACATTCAGCTATAAAAACTGATAAAAACATTTGTATTTTTTTAGACACGATATCAATAGAAAGAAAAACAGATACGAATACAAAAAAAAAGCAAAATAGAAAACAGTTTGAATATTAAAGGTGATCTATTTTTCCTCTTCTTTCTTTCTATTTTTTTCGAAGATTAGTAAATAATAGGGTAAGGACATTACCTGCTTCTCGGCGTTGTGCCACCATCGGAGGTCTCCTCCGTTTGCCAAAGCTACGGAAACCCTTTGGGGTTCCGTTCAGGCTTCGCCAAAAAGGAAACGGGGAAGCCGAAAGGCATTTAGATTTTTTTCCCCTTTTCACTTTTATCATTTTTGACTCGAAAAACACCCAAAATCGGGTTTGTATTTAGAAAAGAAAATTTCAAAAAAAAAAAAGGAATTTAAAGACTTTTTTTGCTTCCAGCACGGCGGAGCCGCGGCAGAGTTATGGTGGAGCCACCGCGCGAGCCCGCCATCATCCTGGCCAGAATCTGGGTTCGTCTCAGAGAAAAAACAGAGAGAGTTTTGAAGATTTCTTTGTTTTTTTGAACAAGGAGGATGAAAATGAAACAAATTTTTTTTTTGAGCTTTTATAAAGCAATAAAAATAGCGTCGTTTTATTAAGCCTCCCTAGACGCCAAAACGACGTCGTTTTGGGGAGGCCGACCCGACCCGACCCTTTTGAACAAAGGATCCGCGTGTTTTTAAGGCCAAATGGGCTATTTGCGCTGCGAGCCCTTCCGCCTTTATGACCTATTTCAATTTGGTCCTCTCTCTTTTTTTCCCTTTGAATTTTGACCCATAATTTTGTTTTTATTCTATTTTGGCCCTCTGAAGAGTGACGTCGTTTTAAGGGGAAGGGATAATTTCTCTTTTAATCCTTCCACTTCATTCGCGCATTGCAATTGGGTCCTTTCCCTTTTACATTCACCGTAGATTTGCCCCAAATTTTTGTTTTAAGTTCAATTTAGTCCTTTTTTATTCCTTTGGTTAGTTTTGCTATTCTATTGATTAATTTTAATATTACTACTATTATTCTTACTATTATTACTGTTATTTTTAATATTATTATTACTATCATTATATTTAATATTATTATTACTTTCCTTACTACTACCATTATTATTATTATTACTATTATTACTGTTATCATTAACATATTATTATTATATTATTAATTAACTTTGTTATTATTACTATTATTTCCTTAATATTTATTTACTTAATATTTTAAATACATTTATTCATTTTATCATTTTATTACTTATTTTTTTATATTTTTCTATATAGCTTCAAAACTTCAAAATTTTTATTATTATTAATGCCATCATTATCATTATTAATGTTATGATTATTTGTATTGCACTATACTTGTTTATTTATTTGTTCAATATTAGTTCTTTAGTTCTAAATTTTTAGTTCCTTTTTAATTATTATTTTTCGTTTATTTTGGCTTGTTATTTTATATTCATCCTTTATATTGTCATGCATTAATGCATTTATTATTAGCCTATTATGCATATTACTACCGTAATTCATTTTTTACATTTTACTATAAAATCGTGTTACACTAATCTTTGTCCGATACATAAATTATTTTTATTAAGCATTTTTTTTTGTAATTCGAGATTCGAGAAATCGTACCCTAACTTACTGGGTTTCGAATTTTCTCATCAAGTCTAAAGAACCAATTATTTTTTAAATCAAAGCATATAAGTTAAATAAAAGTTTATTCTCGGGAATTCAAAAATGTTGTGTCCTAACTCACTGGATGTGACATTTTGTTATCCCGAGGTAAGGATTTCTAAAACTAAAAGCAATACTCTGTATTTAGAATTTTGAAAAATTGTGCCTTAACTTACTGGGTTCCGATTTTTCACTTGACCCAAATAACCGAATATTCTTCTTGAACTTAAATGCATGAGTTTTAAAAGTTGGTTGTTTTATATAGATATGAAGACTCTAACTGAAATTCAAAATGAAAGGTTTTATCCTGGATAATATTTCAATTCAACTGGTGATTTTATCTACTTAAGGTTACTTGAAGAAGCTGCTATATTTACCTATAAATAGGCAACACTTATGCATATGTCCAATGCATCTTTTTTAAAGTGCTTTTGCTTTATTTTCTTATGTAACTGCTACTATTTTTCATTTTTTTTTCTTTGCACTCTTTATAGGCCTTTTGGAGAGTTGAAATCTGTTATATTTGAGGAATGTAAATAAGCGATTGTAACAAGTAGGGGATATTTATTGAGGCTGCAATTGTTTCTTGTGTAATGGTAGTGATCTGCCACAATTCATTGTGGCAAATTAGAGTCTTTTCAACACTTAATGAGCTTGTTTTCTAGCTTTTTTTCATGTTTTTATTACATTTTCAGTTTTTATTAGTTTAAGTTTAATTTATGCAAAATAAATGTTTTAACGCAATTTTTAGTCATGTGATGACCTAATAGGCCAATACGGCCTTAGGGATGAACTAGTAAGTTGCTCAAGTGTGTAGGACACTGATTTCAGGCTAAGAACATGAAGGATGATGATAGCTTCACGACACCGAGATGTGGTGTCGCAACACCAGACTTCGGAGCCAAGGAATTTAGCCTCAAAAGGTAGTGTTGCGACACCGATCCTGTGGTGTCGCAACACCAGACAATAAATCAGACTAATTAAGTTAAGGGTGTTTTTGTTTACACAATAAACATTTATTAGTTTTTAGAGCTGTAATAACCTAATTAGGTCAGACAATTTTGGCTATAAATAGGTGTGTTTAGCCTCACTTTTGGAGGCTTGGCGAAGTGAGCCACTTAGTTTGGCTTAAGGTTTTTATTTCCATTTTTTTATTTCATTCCAATTTAGTCTTTTTTATGTTATAAACAATTTTTTTTCTTTGTTTAACTTAGATTCGATCTCTATCCAAGCCTTTAATTAAGTAGTTTTAATTTATTTATTTTCAGTTTTCAATTGGAATTGGAACTAGAATTGCATTCACAATTGTCAAAGGAAATTCGACTTTTGGGCGCAAATTGACATCAAAACGCATTCATTCTCTTATTCCCTTTTTTTTTCTATTTAACTTTCTGCTTTGCATGTTAATTATGAAATTAAGGATAATTGCATCTAGATTCATGAGTGGCTAGTTTTCTTAGGGAGATTAACAAGTAGATATGGAATAATTAACGGAAGAATTAATGTTTGAGTCCAAGTTAGTTGTCTTAAATTATATGCGATTAAACACTAGGATTGACGACCCTAGGTAGTAATTTAAGATAAACGAGATCAAGAGATAGGTTTACTGAGTAAATCATAATTTATCTCGGTCAAGAAAGTGAGGTCGAGAGATAAGCGTATATTGGTTGATTAGTTAATTAGTTAGAGGCCGAGATATAATAACTGGTTAATTAATAGCTAACTCAATAAAACCCCAGTTCTAAAGTTAAGAACACTGAAGTAAGTTAATCTTCTGCCTATGTTATTGGATTAATTTTGATTGTTAATTGGTTGTATTTAATTATAGTTAATTTATGTTATTTCGATTAATTACTTTTATTTTGGTTTCACGTTATATAATTTTAGATTATTACTATTTAGCCCTGTTAGTGTAGAAAATTGATTTTAGTTTAAATCAACCTCCCTTGGGTACGATCATCGGAATACTTCCCAGAGTGCTTTATTATATTACAATTTGACTCGTATACTTGCGGATACCGCTGATTAATTTTATTATCTTTTTGCTGCAGTATTTCCAATCCAGACGTTTGCACATCTAGCAGCAGCTAGGTAGATTAGACTTCAACAAATAGATTTCTAGATTGATTGTTTTTTTAAATGGTTCACTAAACTAGTATCTGCAGAGTAGAATTATTTTCCGAACTGTAATAACAAAGGTTGTGTGCCTATTTCTCTCTTTGCCTTATTCTCCTACATTAATTATTGCAATTAAAAGTACGAGATTTAAAAAATTAATTAGATATTATATCGTATGTAATTCATATAACATTAAAAACTAATATATATATATATATATATATATATATATATACAGGCGAGAATGGATACTAAAATATTGGAGCTGGAAATCATAAATGAAGGTAAGCAAAATTAAACAAATACTTATGTCTGTATTATTAAAATATTCATATTTTATTCTATGAAATATTTATTACTATGTGTCGTTATATATTGTGATATATATATTTATTATTAAGTATTAACATAAAATTTTAATAAAAAAATTAAGAATATTTTTTAAAATTTAAAATTATTATTAAAATAAAATAATATTAAAAAATTATTAAAATAATAAACCATATTAATTGTATTAATAACTTATTATATGATTTAATATAAATATATATATTTAATAATATTGAAAATTATAATATTTGAGATTAATATTTTAATTTTTAAAAATAAAATAAAATAAAATAAAATATAATATAATATAATAATATTTCACTTTATTTAAAATAATTTATAGAAAAATTAAGTTCCTTGAAGGGACTCTTAAAATATTATTTATATTATTCAAACAGAGATATCATAAAAGAACTTTTTTGTTGGAACGATAATCATTTTTCCGTAAAACAAACATATAGGGAATAAAATATATATTTTTAGCAAGTCATGTTCGATAAAATATACGCTCTGCTTGCCCTTTATAAACCCCTCTCGGGTAGCTCCTTCATCCAATAATCTTGTACAACAAAACATATATATCCTATTTCAAAGAAAGTCACATAGCTTTGAGAGACAATAATGAATGGCCACGAAACAGAGCCGGCACCGCCCCCACCAAGGCCATCTGCAACGCCGAGGCAGGTGACGGAGGCCAAGGTGATGGCGGAGGAGAATGGTCGGCAAGGTGAATCCTGTTTAAGGTCCAAGACTGGAGGAACCTTGACGAAAGGGGATGTGGTGGTGCTGACACTCAGGCTGTTGTGCATGGCTACTTCAGTTACAGCCATGTCGTTCATGGTCACCGCCCGTCAGGTTAGCGCTGCTTCCTTCTATGGATTTCAGCTCCAGCTCCACTCCAAATGGTCTTTCTCTTACTCCTTTGAGTAAGTATATGTAACCTTATTTTACATCTTTCAACTTCATTCTAGTATTTTGTTTTTCTTACTTTACCTTGTGAAGTTGAAAGTTTTCGTTTGTTTGTTTGCTGAGAAAGTGAAGGAAAATGGAGAGCTCACCTAACGGGGTCTTATTAAGTGTGTGAGCTTTTGATCTTTCGGTTACTTTTGTCATCTTGTTTCACCGACCAAAGGGGCAAAAAATAGGGTTATCACTTCACTTCTTTGGTTTAACTAGTTGAGAAATTAAAAATTCTGAAATACTTGGAATTTGCTGTTATTCTTGTGTTCATAATGCTTGAATTGAGATCAATATCAAGTATAAAATACATTGGGAGCTGTCTTTGTATGTATAGTTTTATATGCAATCAAACTCCATTAATTATTGTTTTTGTATTGGCATTTTTATCAATAAAATAAACCCTTAGATTGCGATTTCTATGCTTTTTTTTGACAAAAATTAACGGGGTGAAGTAAGCAATTTTGTTTGAAATGAACAGAATTCAGACCCGTGAGTGTTGGATTTTCCATTTTAATACTATATGCTTTAAAGTTGTAGGATTCCCTTTGTTTTCTTTGTAAACGTTTCTCTCCTGGTTTTCCCGAGACATTTTGAAGCTTTCCCACATATTATTTGTCCTTTGGTTGATTTCCATGAACATGTGTTGGTTTTTGAGTAGTTTAAGGTGGGGTAACTTTTTCCGACCTGAAAGAAGGAAAATGCTGAAGTTTGGTTGGTAAATTAATTAATTAATTATGGAACAGATATCTTGTTGGAGTAACAGCGACTGCAACAGCTTACTCTTTGCTCCAATTACTCATTGCCGGCTCAAGGCTACTAGTGAAGAAATCTCCAGTGATTCCCTCAAGAAATCAAGCATGGCTTGTTTTTGCTGGAGATCAGGTATATAGCATATCTTCATGTTCATGGGACACATGCATGCCCTTAATTTGATCCATTATTGTTGAATGATATATACGCGAGCAGATATTGGCATATGCAATGATGAGTGCTGGATCGGCAGCATCGGGTGTAGCCAACCTGAACCGAACCGGAATCCGACACACAGCGTTGCCCAATTTTTGCAAGTCATTGGATAGCTTCTGCGATCATGTTGCCGTCTCAATAGCCTTCACTTTCTTCAGCTGTGTTATGTACGCTGCCGCCGCTGTTCAGGATGTAATCTGGCTCTCCACCCATTGAATTTACTTCATCACCTTCTCGCCATATATATATATATATATATATATATATGTGTGTGTGTGTGTACAAGGTTTAATTAATTAGTTTAGCTTATTATTAGTTAGTTTTGTTCATGGATGTTGAAGTTTGGTGGTTATGGTGCCGTTTGTAAAAGAGGGAATAAAGACGTATGCATGCCTCTTTCAAGTTAATCGTCCCTCCCTTTGACAACCTAGCTTTAATTTCCACCCACAAAGAAAGCATGAGTGAGCTATCTTAAGAATATTTCTTAATTTTTTGTTTACAGTAACATTATTTTAAGAAAAATTAAGACAAAATTATCAATTATAATTGTTAATAATGTCAACATTTTATTAAGTAATGTTTTTGTTGCTCAAGATTTAATGTATGTAATAACTTTATAAAATACTGATAAAAAGAATAAAATATTATTTTGATTGAGATGATAAAGATGAAAAAATTCAAAGTTATAATGGTTTGGATTTGAAACTCTTTATATGTATTTATTTTCTAAATTTTATATAAAAATATTAATAAAACAATAAATGCCTTAGAATAATATTTATTTCTTTGTATAAATACTGACTTTTTAATAAATTCACAATTAAATAATAAAAGAATCTTAAATAATTGTGTTGTTAATATTGTATACAGATATGTTCAGTCTTTCAGGGAAAATTTGGTCTGCAACAGTTATCGGAAAGGTTCATATACACGTCAGTCATCTGAGTTTTAGGCTTCGTGAAAAGTGTATGATATAATGTATATGAATTTGCATGACTTGAAGATGAAGATGATGAGCTAGATAATATTGGATATTGGGAATGATAAATCTTCCAATGATACTGCTGCATTCAGATGATATATAAAAATCCCATATATTCCGCCTTAACGTCACCTGAGTTATCTCATTTTACCTATCCATCACACTTCTGAAAAGATAATTTTTAAAATAATAAATATTTTTAAAATTAATTATATTTTAAAAATTTTAATTACAAAATTTTAAAATGGTTATTTTCAATAATTATTTATAAGTGTCGTTAAAAAAACAAAAGAAAAGAATGAATGGTGAAATTTTTAGGTTGAAGTTTACTACATTTCCCTATATCATATCATAAAATTCATTTTAATCTATCTACTATTTAAAGAAATACATTAGTCCATGTATGTTTGAAAAACTGATGTTTTAGTCCTTGCACGTTAACTTTGTTGTTAATAGAATGACACAACTTAACGGTGACTAACATGACATTAAATCAAATATTATATTATATTAAAAAAATCTAAACAACAATTTTGAAGAATGAGTAGAGGTAAGAAATTGATTTTGCTTTTACACCACGAAATTGTTTTAGATTCTATTTTGTACGTAATTATTGTGTTTAAATTATTTGTAGTTTGATCCATACCAGCCACCATAAAACTATTGTCATTCTATTTGTTTTCAAGATTAACAATCTTTTTAATTTGATTTAATGACACATCAATCGATGTTAAGCCACACCATCCCATTAATGCAAAGTTATCGTGTAGAGGTAGAGACTAAAATGTCAGCTTTTCAAATGTGTAGAAACTAAAACATTCCTTCTAATAGTAGAATGACTAAATTGAAGTTTTTGATATGGTATAGGGACTTGTATTGAACTTTAACCATTTTTTTAATAAAAAACATGAGATAATTAAAATAATGAAAAGTATGTTATAAAATAAAGAACAAAGAACAAGAGAATAGGAGAACAAAGATAAATAATTCTTTTAGTGATCAATAGTGATATTTACAATGTTTCTCTAATGTCTATATTTATAAATATGAGAAGCATAAATGAAATAAGATTCTACTCCTAATGGACATTAGAGTCCTATAGTACCTCAAGTTTCTTATTCTAATAGACATCCACTTTTATAATAATAAAATATTTATAAGAAAGTAAAAATTAATAGAGAAGTTAATTATATTTAGTATACTTGTTTTTCTTATGAGAGAAATAGGAAAATATATTTATTAGAAAAAGAATGTTACTAACGTAACTTTTTAAATATATATTTGGTTAGGTTTTATATTTTGGCTTTTATATATTTTATTTTATTTAAATTGGTATCACTGAATCAAGTCACACCAAATTTAGTGAAGCACTTACATAATAATACAAATATATATCATATATTCTCCCTTACCTATGTCAGCTCTCTTCCATTTAACCTTTAATTAATATATACACACATTCACAAAATTGTTAACCGGAGTGGTAGCGGCCGGCCTTATAAAAATGAGAATATAAGTTTAAATCCTAAAAGTGAACTTGTTGGGAACATTTACGTTTAACACTCATGGCCCAATAAGAATTAATCTCAACTCCAATGTGACTTCGAGACACCTTGGCCTTTGGGTATAGAATTAGTCAAACATACCATACACCATCCATACACATTGTAGACAAAACTCAAATAATAATCCCTACACATTGGATCACCATCCTTAAGGATTCCTGGACTACTAACACACCTCACCCATCTTGGCCTACAATGTGGATGAGAGATGCTACGGGGACACTTTTATAACTTAACACAATTTCCCTTTTTATATAAGTATCCCTTTTTCCTATCGTGAAAACATTCTTTAAAAAAAACCGACAATGTTCAGAGAGATATAACTGCAATTTGTAATCATTTTGAATCATGAAATACCAATGGGGACACAATCTAAGAACACCTAAGTTTTTTAGGTTCATTGGCTCAAATTGAAACCTTTCAATTTTAGCAAAATAAGAGTTTTACCTTAACTTAAACTTCAAAACAATTTAATAAAACAAAAAAAAAATCCAGTTTAAATAGTTTTGAAAGCTTTAAAAGTATTTTAAAATCATTTATAAGAGGTTCAAGGATGATCGGATGTGCCTGGGACCTAAAATGGGCCCCCATGAGTCAAATTGGGCCAAAATGGTGTAGTAAGTCGAGTTTAACCTAGATGTATTGGTACCTAGGTAGATGTATTGATACATCTGCTACAATATGCCCATTTTTGTTGTTTAACTCAATTGTTCCGAAACAAATGAGCCAAGTATAGAAACTTGAGTCCCCTAGAGCAAAAATCAATAAAAAAAACACTCTATAACATCCTTAAACATTACCAAAGCATATCAACAAGTTCTAAATCAAATCAAACACATTCATGTGACATTTAAAACCAACATTCATCATGAAAACGAGCTTAAAGTGATTTAAAACCAAAGTTTAATTTACAAATCATCAATTCAAATACATTATTAACTTAGAATCATAAAACATCTTAATTACAAATCTTAAGACCACATTTTATACTGAATGTTCTATCTTCACATTAAGCCTTAATTTATAAGTCATATACACATTATCACGTACCAAATTCATTTGTTGTACAAGGTAGATTTTATTGACATAATGATCATCAAATTGGTCATATAGACATCTTACCACATTGTCCTCATTGATAACACATTTCAAAATTGTTCACTGATTGCACCCCTGCGTGCGTGTGCCGAGGCTTAGAAATCTAAAATCAAATATGGAATTATACTGCGGTATCTGCAAGCGAACCTGTTAAATTGTAATATAGAATTTTTTTACAACAAAACACATAAGTATTCTGAGGATCGTACCCAATTGAGGTTTGTTTAAACTAAATTAACAATAAGGAAGAACCCAATAACCTAGGTTTAAATAGAAACTAATTTACTTATCATATTACGATTAAAACTAAAATAGAGATTTTGTAGAAAAGAACTAAAGTGCATAAAAGACAGAACACCAAATTAGCAATCAGCTTAAGCAGACAGAAGGGTGATTAACTTCTGGGTTCATGATTAACTTAAATTTAGGGGTTTTTACTGATTAGCTAACAATTAACCTAATTAATACCTTTGATAGTACTAGAAAGAACATATGTTTTGTCCCTACTTATTGGTTAATTTGTACCCATTTAGTTATCTTTAGCACATATTTAATCATTTTCAGTTCAGTAAATTGCATTTTATAACTCAGTGGATCTTAGCCTATTTATCCTTAATTTTTTCATGTTTTGGTATTGATGTCGCTGCATGAGTATTTTCAGATTGCACCCAGAATTGTCGCCACACCTGGAAGCTATCCGAATGAGAACAAAAATGTATGAGCTGTCTAGTCTGGTATAATCAACTTGTACATATAGAGGCAGTAGGATTTTGATGAAACGACACATGTACTATTTGGAAGAAGATAAATATTCATGTAAAAGAAAAAAAAAAGAAAGAGAGGGAGGAGAGTTTTTTGGATTATCATATTCTTCAACCTATCCTTTGAAGCTTTCGGCTATGACAGCTTAAGTCTTCTACGGCTGAACTGTAAACTGAAAAATATATAGGATTTTTCCTATGTAATTTATCACCTTTTTACTTAAATTTGTTGTTAAAACTAAGTAATTGTTTAATAAATTAATGAAATATGTGAAAAAATGAAATTAGGACATATAAATTATTAAAATGTGATTTTATGCTTTATTATATAGTTTTCATGCATAAAATGACTTATTTTATATTTATTTGAACATATTATATTTTTAAGACATAAAATGGGTCATGCATGATTAAATTAAATAATAAAATATAAAAATATATTTAATAATTCATTTTCAAATATTTCATTAATAATTTGGGTTGTAATTAATTATTTAAATTGGATAAATTTTATTCTTTGGTCCTTCAACTTGTTGATTTATTTTGGATAGGTCTGGTAGCTTTGTTGGATTACAAAACAATTCCAAATTGAAGGGCAAGCCAGCTCAAATTCGACTACACATGGCTGCCCACATAATCCTTTTTTGGTTTAATTACACAAGGTCCTTGCAATGTTGAAGAAATTGGAGATTTGCTCGAAGATTTACATTTGATTGAGCCTCCGTCTTGAGTTGTCATGGCTTTTAAATTGCTTAAAAATCAAGCAAAAACCAAGTCAAAAGCCACTAAGCATGGCCAGCCACTCATCGAAGAAACTTGAAGAGATTAAACCCCGCTATTTTTAGCAAACTACCCTTTCTCTTCACCTATAAATAAGACCCCCTCATTCCTTCATCAATCATCCTTCATCATTCTCTCTTCTCTCTCAATTCTCCTAAGCATTTTCCATTCCCCACACCTAGCATCATCTCTTCATAGAGATTTTAGCAATTAAGCCTCTTAGAGAGCCCTTGGTTGACCACCTTGGAAAGCCATCAGCAAAGGAGCGAAGAAGCGAAGGAGCCTAGTCAGTCAGAGTCTTGGGTGACAGCCACTTTGATTGGGTTTAATCTTTCCTTTCTTTAATTTAATCTGAAAATGTTTGCTATGTGTTTTTTGTTCTTGTTTACAACAATGTTAGCTTAATTTTATTTAAGCTATGATGATTGGTTTGATTAAATAATATTTATTTGATTCCTCTTATAATATTTGTGCCTCAGTCGATCATGTTTTCAATTAAAATCAAGTCTGTATTTCGTTCATACGTGATTGAAATGCACCTGAATTAGCTGAGCGATCCTAACCAGACGACATCTAGTGGACATATAATTGAAATGTGCATGCTCAATTTAGATCCTAACCCAATTAAATTGCAGGTTGCATAACAACTCTAACCAAGCTCTGTTATTTGCATAGTTTTTAGATTTTTGTGATTAAACTATTTCAAACCTAACAGGTCCCTGTTACCTCACACGAATGCTAAGAAACCCTTAGTAAATAAGGATCAGTAAAATGTGTATTTACTAAGTAAAGGATTCCGAAATGACCTAATGTGGTTTCCAAACTCATAAAAGATCAAGTTGCCAAGAATAGATGGACCTGGGAAATCAGAATCAAGACCAAGGTAATGAATCTGATCGTGTACGAAATTTCATCCTCATTGCCGATGATAGAAATCAATGCATCAGACAATATGCTGTGCCAAATCCAGGAATTAGAAGGCCAGATATTGAGGCAACCCAATTTGAATTGAAACCAGTGATGTTTCAAATGCTCCAAACGGTGGGCCAATTCAGTGGTATGCCCACGAAAGATCCACATCTCCACCTTCAATTGTTGATGGAGGTGAGTGATTCATTCAAGATAGCCAGTGTAACTGAATACGCACTGAGGTTGAAGTTATTTTCGTACTCGTTGCGAGATCGAGCATGAGCATGGCTCAATTCATTGCCACCAAGTTCCATATCTACATGGTAAGAATTAGCAGAGAGATTTTTGGTTAAGTATTTCCCGCCTAGCAAAAACGCTAAGTTGAGGAACGAGATCACAACTTTCCAACAATTGGATGAAGAGTCTTTGTATGAGGCTTGGGAGCAATTCAAGGAGTTACTTCGTAAGTGTCCTCATTATGGGATTCCTCATTGTATCCAGTTGGAGACATTCTATATTGGTCTCAATGCAAATACAAGATTGATGGTAGATGCTTCTACGAATGGTACAATTTTGTCTAAGTCTTATAATGAGACTTATGAGATCATCGAGAGGATCATGAGTAATAACTATCAATGGCCAACAAATCGAACAGCTTCAGGAAGACATGTAGTTGGAGTTCATGAAGTTGACGCCCTCACTTCATTATCAGCTCAGGTATCGTCTATTTTCTCTATGTTAAAATAGTTTACCGCTAATAGTACTAATAATTTTGCAGCTCAGCCACCAAGTCTGTTTAAAGTAGTTTCCTGTGTGTACTGTGGGGAAGGTCATTCTTTTGAGAATTGTCCATCAAATCCCGAGTCAGTATACTATGTGGGGAACCAATATCAAAATAGGAGTGGACAAGGGCCCCAATCCAACTTCTACAATCCTTCATGGCATAATCATCCTAACTTTTCATGGAGCAACCAAGGAAATGGACCGAATAACAACTTATTGCAGCACAAACCCAACCAATCTCAAGGGTTTAATCAGCAAGCTCTAAAATCTCCTAAAGTAGAGGCATCATACAGTTTGAAGAACTTGTTGAAAGCGTACATGGTAAAGCATGAAGCTTTGATCCAAAGCCAAGCAGCAACATTGTAAAATTTGGAAAACCAGATGGGTCAGCTAGCTACGGAGCTTTGTAATAGACCGTAAGGAACCTTTCCGAGCGATACTGAGAATCCAAGAAATTTGGGTAAAGAACATATCAAGGTAGTGGCATTGCGAAGTGGTAAAATTTTGGAACCCCGATTGATTGATGTCGAAGATAAGCCTGTTGAGAAGAATCAATCAGCTATTGAAATTCCTATACCAAAATAGTCAGAATCTGTAAAGACTGACAAGGTAAATCTTAACTTAATGAATTCAGATACTTTAACGTCTTCTTTGGATGCAAATTTACCTACTCAGAAGAGTTGTCCGATTCTGTAACATCCTAAATTAATGGGTCTATACGTTTAGTATAGGAATATGTCTAATATTTAACTTAGGTGAAAGGGGTCTAAATTTGGGCTTAGAATTAGGCAAAGACCCAGATTAAATTATTTTAAGGTGGCATCATTAATAATTAAAAAGGAACAAGTTTTGGGTCGCAAGGAGCCCATGTTTTTAGGCCAATTTCGGCACTTTAAATGAAGATAGAGTGACGCCACACACAAGGAATTAGGGGCCCAAATATTAAGTTTAATGAGGCCCAAATCTTTTAATTTAAGTGAGTTAAATTTCGGCACTAGGGTTAGTAGAGGTGGACGGCTACAAGGCTCAAAAATAGGAGAAATTATGTGGATTTTATAAGTGATAATATCATAGATAAAAATGAGAAAAGTTAGGAGCTTATCTTCAAGGGAAGTGTTGGCTGAAAATCCATCACCTAGAGGAGTGTAAAATTCGGCTACTGCTTGGCAAAGAGGGTGTCGAATTTCCCCTCTCTTTTAGCTTGAATTTTAAGGGCGTTTTTGATTTTTAGCAGTAAGTGCCGAAATATCTATAAATAGGGGGCTAGCTCCTTGATTCTGACACTGAAAACCCTAAATTCCTCTCCCATTGTGCCGAAATTCCCTAGCCTCTCCCTCTCCAATTTCTTTTCTCCAATTTCTTCAAAAGCCGAAACTCTTCTCCACTTTTTCCTCCTTGTGCCGATTTCTCTAAAAAGCCGAAGCATCCATAGTCTTTTTCTTCTATTCATCCTATTTGAGAATTAGTTCTATACTTTCGGCATTTAAATCTTCCATTGGCATTGCCGAATCCTCTCCTTAGTGCTAGCCGAATCTCCTATGCTAAGGTAAGTGTCGATTTTTTATTAGTTCTCATGATCTATTCCCGGTTTTTTTGAAAGGCAAAAGCCGAAAGCTAATAGTTTAATGGTTTTATGATGGGCGACAATTCGGGATTTGAAGGAAGCTTGGTCAATTAGATCTAAAAGCCGAAAATAGTTAGTCTCCACTTCCGGGATTTTTAAGGTAATTAGATCTTCCTAGATTTCTATTAGATTTCATCATTATATACAAGATCTTAATGTTATAATGATGATTAACGATTAAATATTGTGATAGTAGTTCTGATAAGGACTTGTGATGGAATTAAATATGGATCAGGCAAAGGAGAAAATCCCTAAGTTTAAGAAAAGAGCAGTATCTGCTATTCGAGATTGGCCACTTGGTTGTGGACCGGCTTCTGAACAACCCCTTAAGCAGATAGCAGTAGTGTCGACTAAGGATAGCGTCGACATAGAAAGCATCGTTTTATCGGTAACCAGGAGTGTAGATCTCTAACACACTACTAATAAAACTATATGTGTATCTATTTATGTATATTATGGGCTAAAAAGCCGGAATAAGGCTGTATGGACAGTCGAATGGAACCCTAAAAGGGTTAGGCAAGGATGCCAGGTACGTAAACATAGAACTCCCTATGTGTATCGAAAAATATATGTAAGTCTACTTGATGTTTTCTTTATGTGTGTATGCATGGGATGGGATATTAATATGATGAAGGGGAAGTGCATGATATGTCACGCAGTGATCGGTGGTAGAAATCCCACAAATATAAATGCTAGGTCACGTTGTGATCGGTGGCTATGCCACGTTTAATGATTCCTGAATAACAGGAATAGGCAGTTCGGCTGTCATTGTGATGTGTAGCGGGTGGAGGGTTGATTGTAGAAATCCCCACGGTGTGATGGTTGGTACGGGTTGGTGTGTAGAGGATGGAACCCTAGGATGGGATGGGTTATTAATCATTTATTATTTTGATGTATGATTATGATTGATGCCTTATGGGCCAGGGCCCATAATGTGTTTGTGGGCTCAGGTCGTTGTGTGCTTTGAGTTTTATACACTGAGTCTTGGTGACTCACGCTTTCCTTTTCTCTGCTCTCCAGATGAGCAGTAGATCATGGACATGGGAGCCGAAACGGACTCGAGGGGCCATCAAGTTCTATTTCTACAAATTATATTTTCTTTAGGACTTCTTTAAGTTGGTTTTATTGTTATTTGAGGAACAGTTATGTAATAAGGCCCCTAGTTTTTATTCAACTTAGGAGTTTTCTATGTTATGCAACCTATGAATATACCACAAGGTTTATTTACATTTATTAATAAAAATACAAAGAGGTTTATCTTCAAAAAGTCTCTCCTTTATTCAAAATTAATTAATTTAACTTGTGTTTTCAAAATGCGATAAAGTGTTATGTGTTCGATAACATGCTGGATCTGGTCGAAACGCATGGGCCGGGTTTGGGGTGTTACATTTTGGTATCAGAGCCCAGTTTAAAACTCAAGCTGTGAAATGGGTCTAGAAGTGTTTTATAAAAAATTGAATTTAAGAAAAATTTTTGGTTTGAAGACATGGCCTTCGAGTCTACCGGCATCCAATCCACCCAGGTAAGTATTCTGAACTCCTGATTGTGATATAAATGTGGGCTTAATGGACTTTATGGGACGTAGACTATCTAGATTAGAACTTGATGGACTCTAGGCTTAGACAAACAACTCTTCAATTCCATAAGACTTAATTCCACTAAACAAAACCTGTAAACTAGTCGCAAGACTAAGGTGTGGCAACGGGCATATGCATGTCTAGGTGTAGATCCGGAAGAGCTTGGTATTTAAGCAGTCCAAGTGACTCACCTCCTCCTCGCTGGAATCTTACTTGGTGCATAGTGACTGTTCATTTTAGCCATGACAGGGTGTGGCAATAGGCATACGCATGTCTAGGAGTGGATTCAGGGAGAGCTTGGTATTTAAGCAGTCCTAGTGACTCACCTCCTCTTCGCTGGAATCTTACCTGGTGCGTAGTGACTGTTCACTCTAGCTATAAGGACTTGTTCATGGGCTGAACCCATAATTAAAACCCGAAAGGGACCAACCACCCTATGTTGCAAACAAAAACCCCTAAGTTTTGTACATTTCCAAAAAGATACACTTGATTTGAAAATGTTCACAGCTATGAAAAATTTACCCAAAAAATCTATGTTTACAAGAGTAACTAGATTTTCCAAAGTGCCCCTGTTTAAAAAAAAGAAAAAATAAAAAAGAAACAACATCAAAATACCCCCGAATCTCAGAATTGCCGAAATCCCCCGGTTTTCAAAATACCCCCGAATCTCAAAATTATTGAAATACCCCCAGTTTTTAAAATTACCAAAATACCCTCGACAAAATTTTCGAAATACCCCTGGATGTCAAAATTACCAAAATGCCCCCAGATTTTAAAATTACCAAAATACCCCTGGATGTCAAAATTATCGAAATACCCCTGAAATTCAAAATTATCGAAATACCCCTGGATTGTAAAATTACCAAAATACCCTTCTTTTACAAAATCACCAAGGAACCTTATTTTGAAAAATTACGAAAATACCCCTGTAGGATAAAATTACGAAAATACCCCTGGGTAGTGGAAACAACAACAATAACAACAACAACACTTTTCTGTAATGAATGTGAATGGATGTTGATGATTGAATGTATGTGTTTCTTAGAGGATATGCAGTTGAGACTGAATGGTGAATGCAAATTCGAAAGAATTACTCTTAAAGCTATTATTCATAAGATTGTTCATGGTTAAAACAGTGGAAGAAAACTAATGATTCATAAAATTTCTAATCAGATAAACGTGAATCGGTAGAATGAGTACAAGGGGTCGAGGACGTCTGCCATGTGGTCGTGGTAAGGGTAGGATGACGGTTTCGGAACCAGTAGGATCTAGTCATGGTTCTGGAAACGAGATGCCGGCTGTAGAGGAGGAATTCCAGGATCAGACTACCGGAGATGATGCGGTATCTTAGGCAATGTTAAGAGTTTTAGAAAGAGTTGATGGGGCAGGTATGGGCACAGGAGCCCAGAAATCTGTGCCAGAACGGCTTAGAGCCAATGGGGCAGAAGTGTTTAGGGGAATTTCTAATGTAGTCCCAAGTTCAGCTGAGTATTGGTTGGAGGCGGTAGAACGCATAATGGATGATTTGGATTTCATGGAGGAGGAGAAGTTGAAGGGAGTTCTATCCCTCTTGAGGGATGAAGCCTATCAATGGTGGCTTACGGTAAAGGATGGTACAGTGGCTGACCGTATCATTTGGGATTTCTTTAAGACGGCATTTCAGAATAAGTGCATCGGATCAAGTTATGTGGATGAGCAGCGCAGAGCATTTCTAAATCTGGTTCAAGGGAGTAGGTCAGTGGCTACGTATGAAGCTGAATTCTTATGCCTTAGCCGTTATGCTCGTGGGATGGTAGCCACGGAGCATGAACGTTGTGTTAGGTTCGAAGATGGCCTCAGGGATAGGGTGAAGATAGGGTGACGCCACACACAAGGAATTAGGGGCCTAAATATTAAGTTTAATGAGGCCCAAATCTTTTAATTTAAGTGAGTTAAATTTCGGCACTAGGGTTAGTAGAGGTGGACGGCTACAAGGCTCAAAAATAGGAGAAATTATGTGGATTTTATAAGTTATAATATCATAGATAAAAAGGAGAAAAGTTAGGAGCTTATCTTCAAGGGAAGTGTTGGCCGAAAATCCACCACCTAGAGGAGTGTAAAATTCGGCTACTGCTTGGCAAAGAGGGTGCCGAATTTCCCCTCTCTTTTAGCTTGAATTTTAAGGGCGTTTTTGATTTTTAGCAGTAGGTGCCGAAATATCTATAAGTAGGGGGCTATTCTTGATTTTTTTTTCGAAAGGCAAAAGCCGAAAGCTAATAGTTTAATGGTTTTATAATGGGCGGTAATTCGGGATTTGAAGGAAGCTTGGTCAATTAGATCTAAAAGCCGAAAATAGTTAGTCTCCACTTCCGGGATTTTTAAGGTAAGTAGATCTTCCTAGATTTCTATTAGATTTCATCATTATATACAAGATCTTAATGTTATAATGAGGATTAACGATTAAATATTGTGATAGTAGCTCTGATAAGGACTTGTGATGGAATTAGATATGGATCAGGCAAAGGAGAAAATCCCTAAGTTTAAGAAAAGAGCAGTATCTGCTATTCGAGATTGGCCACTTGGTTGTGGACCGGCTTCTGAACAACCCCTTAGGCAGATAGCAGTAGTGTCGACTAAGGATAGCGTCGACATAGAAAGCATTGTTTTATCGGTAACCAGGTGTGTAGATCTCTAACACACTACTAATAAAACTGTATGTGTATCTATTTATGTATATTATGGGCTAAAAAGCCGGAATAAGGCTGTATGGACAGTCGAATGGAACCCTAAAAGGGTTAGGCAAGGATGCCAGGTACGTAAACATAGAACTCCCTATGTGTATCGAAAAATATATGTAAGTCTACTTGATGTTTTCTTTATGTGTGTATGCATGGGATGGGATATTAATATGATGAAGGGGAAGTGCATGATATGTCACGCAGTGATCGGTGGTAGAAATCCCACAAATATAAATGCTAGGTCACGTTGTGATCGGTGGCTATGCCACGTTTAATGATTCCTGAATAACAGGAATAGGCAGTTCGGCTGTCATTGTGATGTGTAGCGGATGGAGGGTTGATTGTAGAAATCCCCACGGTGTGATGGTTGGTACGGGTTGGTGTGTAGAGGATGGAACCCTAGGATGGGATAGGTTATTAATCATTTATTATTTTGATGTATGATTATGATTGATGCCTTATGGGCCAGGGCCCATAATGTGTTTGTGGGCTCAGGTCGTTGTGTGCTTTGAGTTTTATACATTGAGTCTTGGTGACTCACGCTTTCCTTTTCTCTGCTCTCCAGATGAGCAGTAGATCATGGACATGGGAGCCGAAACGGACTCGAGGGGCCATCAAGTTCTATTTCTACAAATTATATTTTCTTTAGGACTTCTTTAAGTTGGTTTTATTGTTATTTGAGGAACAGTTATGTAATAAGGCCCCTAGTTTTTATTCAACTTAGGAGTTTTCTATGTTATGCAACCTATGAATATACCACAAGGTTTATTTACATTTATTAATAAAAATACAAAGAGGTTTATCTTCAAAAAGTCTCTCCTTTATTCAAAATTAATTAATTTAACTTGTGTTTTCAAAATGCGATAAAGTGTTATGTGTTCGATAACATGCTGGATCTGGTCGAAACGCATGGGCCGGGTTTGGGGTGTTACATTTTGGTATCAGAGCCCGGTTTAAAACTCAAGCTGTGAAATGGGTCTAGAAGTGTTTTATAAAAAAATTGAATTTAAGAAAAATTTTTGGTTTGAAGACATGGCCTTCGAGTCTACCGGCATCCAATCCACCCAGGTAAGTATTCTGAACTCCTGATTGTGATATAAATGTGGGCTTAATGGACTTTATGGGACGTAGACTATCTAGATTAGAACTTGATGGACTCTAGGCTTAGACAAACAACTCTTCAATTCCATAAGACTTAATTCCACTAAACAAAACCTGTAAACTAGTCGCAAGACTAAGGTGTGGCAACGGGCATATGCATGTCTAGGTGTAGATCCGGAAGAGCTTGGTATTTAAGCAGTCCAAGTGACTCACCTCCTCCTCGCTGGAATCTTACTTGGTGCATAGTGACTGTTCACTTTAGCCATGACAGGGTGTGGCAATAGGCATACGCATGTCTAGGAGTGGATTCAGGGAGAGCTTGGTATTTAAGCAGTCCTAGTGACTCACCTCCTCTTCGCTGGAATCTTACCTGGTGCGTAGTGACTGTTCACTCTAGCTATAAGGACTTGTTCATGGGCTGAACCCATAATTAAAACCCGAAAGGGACCAACCACCCTATGTTGCAAACAAAAACCCCTAAGTTTTGTACATTTCCAAAAAGATACACTTGATTTGAAAATGTTCACAGCTATGAAAAATTTACCCAAAAAATCTATGTTTACAAGAGTAACTAGATTTTCCAAAGTGCCCCTGTTTAAAAAAAAGAAAAAATAAAAAAGAAACAACATCAAAATACCCCCGAATCTCAGAATTACCGAAATACCCCCGGTTTTCAAAATACCCCCGAATCTCAAAATTATCGAAATACCCCCAGTTTTTGAAATTACCAAAATACCCTCGACAAAATTTTCGAAATACCCCTGGATGTCAAAATTACCAAAATGCCCCCAGATTTTAAAATTACCAAAATACCCCTGGATGTCAAAATTATCGAAATACCCCTGAAATTCAAAATTATCGAAATACCCCTGGATTGTAAAATTACCAAAATACCCTTCTTTTACAAAATCACCAAGGAACCTTATTTTGAAAAATTACGAAAATACCCCTGTAGGATAAAATTACGAAAATACCCCTGGGTAGTGGAAACAACAACAATAACAACAACAACACTTTTCTGTAATGAATGTGAATGGATGTTGATGATTGAATGTATGTGTTTCTTAGAGGATATGCAGTTGAGACTGAATGGTGAATGCAAATTCGAAAGAATTACTCTTAAAGCTATTATTCATAAGATTGTTCATGGTTAAAACAGTGGAAGAAAACTAATGATTCATAAAATTTCTAATCAGATAAACGTGAATCGGTAGAATGAGTACAAGGGGTCGAGGACGTCTGCCATGTGGTCGTGGTAAGGGTAGGATGACGGTTTCGGAACCAGTAGGATCTAGTCATGGTTCTGGAAACGAGATGCCGGCTGTAGAGGAGGAATTCCAGGATCAGACTACCGGAGATGATGCGGTATCTTAGGCAATGTTAAGAGTTTTAGAAAGAGTTGATGGGGCAGGTATGGGCACAGGAGCCCAGAAATCTGTGCCAGAACGGCTTAGAGCCAATGGGGCAGAAGTGTTTAGGGGAATTTCTAATGTAGCCCCAAGTTCAGCTGAGTATTGGTTGGAGGCGGTAGAACGCATAATGGATGATTTGGATTTCATGGAGGAGGAGAAGTTGAAGGGAGTTCTATCCCTCTTGAGGGATGAAGCCTATCAATGGTGGCTTACGGTAAAGGATGGTACAGTGGCTGACCGTATCATTTGGGATTTCTTTAAGACGGCATTTCAGAATAAGTGCATCGGATCAAGTTATGTGGATGAGCAGCGCAGAGCATTTCTAAATCTGGTTCAAGGGAGTAGGTCAGTGGCTACGTATGAAGCTGAATTCTTATGCCTTAGCCGTTATGCTCGTGGGATGGTAGCCACGGAGCATGAACGTTGTGTTAGGTTCGAAGATGGCCTCAGGGATAGGGTGAAGATAGGGTGACGCCACACACAAGGAATTAGGGGCCTAAATATTAAGTTTAATGAGGCCCAAATCTTTTAATTTAAGTGAGTTAAATTTCGGCACTAGGGTTAGTAGAGGTGGACGGCTACAAGGCTCAAAAATAGGAGAAATTATGTGGATTTTATAAGTTATAATATCATAGATAAAAAGGAGAAAAGTTAGGAGCTTATCTTCAAGGGAAGTGTTGGCCGAAAATCCACCACCTAGAGGAGTGTAAAATTCGGCTACTGCTTGGCAAAGAGGGTGCCGAATTTCCCCTCTCTTTTAGCTTGAATTTTAAGGGCGTTTTTGATTTTTAGCAGTAGGTGCCGAAATATCTATAAGTAGGGGGCTATTCTCGATTTTTTTTTCGAAAGGCAAAAGCCGAAAGCTAATAGTTTAATGGTTTTATAATGGGCGGCAATTTGGGATTTGAAGGAAGCTTGGTCAATTAGATCTAAAAGCCGAAAATAGTTAGTCTCCACTTCCGGGATTTTTAAGGTAAGTAGATCTTCCTAGATTTCTATTAGATTTCATCATTATATACAAGATCTTAATGTTATAATGAGGATTAACGATTAAATATTGTGATAGTAGTTCTGATAAGGACTTGTGATGGAATTAGATATGGATCAGGCAAAGGAGAAAATCCCTAAGTTTAAGAAAAGAGCAGTATCTACTATTCGAGATTGGCCACTTGGTTGTGGACCGGCTTCTGAACAACCCCTTAGGCAGATAGCAGTAGTGTCGACTAAGGATAGCGTCGACATAGAAAGCATTGTTTTATCGGTAACCAGGTGTGTAGATCTCTAACACACTACTAATAAAACTGTATGTGTATCTATTTATGTATATTATGGGCTAAAAAGCCGGAATAAGGCTGTATGGACAGTCGAATGGAACCCTAAAAGGGTTAGGCAAGGATGCCAGGTACGTAAACATAGAACTCCCTATGTGTATCGAAAAATATATGTAAGTCTACTTGATGTTTTCTTTATGTGTGTATGCATGGGATGGGATATTAATATGATGAAGGGGAAGTGCATGATATGTCACGCAGTGATCGGTGGTAGAAATCCCACAAATATAAATGCTAGGTCACGTTGTGATCGGTGGCTATGCCACGTTTAATGATTCCTGAATAACAGGAATAGGCAGTTCGGCTGTCATTGTGATGTGTAGCGGATGGAGGGTTGATTGTAGAAATCCCCACGGTGTGATGGTTGGTACGGGTTGGTGTGTAGAGGATGGAACCCTAGGATGGGATGGGTTATTAATCATTTATTATTTTGATGTATGATTATGATTGATGCCTTATGGGCCAGGGCCCATAATGTGTTTGTGGGCTCAGGTCGTTGTGTGCTTTGAGTTTTATACACTGAGTCTTGGTGACTCACGCTTTCCTTTTCTCTGCTCTCCAGATGAGCAGTAGATCATGGACATGGGAGCCGAAACGGACTCGAGGGGCCATCAAGTTCTATTTCTACAAATTATATTTTCTTTAGGACTTCTTTAAGTTGGTTTTATTGTTATTTGAGGAACAGTTATGTAATAAGGCCCCTAGTTTTTATTCAACTTAGGAGTTTTCTATGTTATGCAACCTATGAATATACCACAAGGTTTATTTACATTTATTAATAAAAATACAAAGAGGTTTATTTTCAAAAAGTCTCTCCTTTATTCAAAATTAATTAATTTAACTTGTGTTTTCAATGCGATAAAGTGTTATGTGTTCGATAACATGCCGGATCTGGTCGAAAGGCATGGGCCGGGTTTGGGGTGTTACAGATTCAACCGAAAGTTCCATCACCTCCATATCTGTAAAGATTGCAACAACACAAGCAGAAACAAGAGGTGCAATTCAAGAAGTTTTTGGATGTTCTGAAGTAGTTACACATCAACATTCCGTTGGTTGAGGGTTTAGAACAAATGCCAAATTATGTGAAGTTTATGAAGGATATAATGTCCAAGAAGAAACGACTGAGTGAGTATGAGACTGTTGCCTTGACAAAGGAATGCAATGCGTTCTTACAGAACAAACTGCCACAGAAGTTGAAGGACCCAGGAAGCTTTACTATACCTTGTAACATTGGTAAATCTTACTGTGGTAAAGCTTTGTGTGATTTAGGAGCGAGTATCAATTTGATGCCTAAGTCTATTTTCATGATTCTAGGGATAGGTGAAGTAAGACTACAACTGTGACGCTTCAGTTAGCGAATCGATCTTTAGCATATCCCGAAGGAAAGATCGAGGATGTTTTGGTAAGAGTCGATAAATTTATTTTTCCTATTGATTTCATTGTCCTAGATTTTGAAGCAGATAAGGAAGTGTCGATCATCCTTGGGAGACCTTTCTTAGCCACGAGAAGAACATTAATTGATGTGTAGAAAGGTGAACTCACCATGCGAGTTCAAGACGATCAGGTAACCTTTAATATTCTTAAAGCGATGAAATTTCCCGATCCGATAGAAGAGTGTTCAATTATGAAAGAGATAGAAACCTTGGTTTTTATGGAAAGCAATTTTGAAGAAGATCTATTGGAGAAAGCCTTGGATCTTAACCCTTTGGAGGATGAAGAATGTGAAGAAACCATGGCTTTGATGGAAGCCAATCCGAGAAATTTTATTCAATTCACACGATTTGAACCATTGGAGTTAGAAGTTAGAGAATTTGTGCAACCCAAGTTATCAATTGAAGAACCACCCAAACTCAAACTAAAGGTACTTCCTTCCCATTTGAAATACGTTTATTTAGGTGACTGTTCTACTTGACCTGTGATTAGTTCAACAGAATTGACGAAAGATCAAGAAGAACAACTAATTGCTGTTCTAAAGAAATTTAAGAAAGTAATTGGTTGGACCATAGCTGATATTCAAGGTATAAGCCCTTCTTTTTACATGCACAAAATTATTTTAGAAGAAGGGGAAAGAGCTTAAATTGATGGGCAAAGGAGGCTTTATCCTATTATGAAAGAAGTTGTGAGAAAGGAAGTGATCAAATGGTTAGATGCATGAATCATCTATCCTATTTCAGATAGTTCGTGGGTAAGTCTAGTGTAGTGTGTGTTGAAGAAAAGTGGAATCACGATTGTTGAAAATGAGCGTAACGAGTTGATTCCAACGAGAACTGTTACTGGTTGGAGAATTTGTATTGATTATAGAAAGTTGAATAAAGCCACTGGAAGGACCATTTTCCATTGCCTTTTATGGATCAGATGTTAGATCGACTGACAAGTAATGAATTCTATTGTTTTTTAGATGGCTATTTAGGATATAACCAAATAATTGTAGCTCCAGAGGACCAAAATAAAGCAACCTTTACTTTTCCATACGCCACATTTGCTTTTAGGAGAAAGCCTTGTGGTTTATGCAATGCACCTGCAACATTTCAACGATGCATGATGGCAATATTCACTGATATGGTTGAAAATTTTGTTGAGGTTTTCATGGATGATTTTTCTATTTTTGGTATTACTTATGATATTTGTTTGAGTAATTTGGCTAAGGTACTAAAGAGATGCGAAGAGATGAATCTTGTCCTTAACTGGGAAAAATGTCATTTTATGGTTAAGGAAGGGATTGTCTTAAGGCATAAAATCTCAAAGAGAGGAATTGAAGTCGATTAAGCAAAGGTGGACGTAACTGAAAGATTACCGGCCCCAATTAATGTGAAAGGAGTTAGAAGTTTCTTAGGCCATGCCGATTTTTACCGAAGTTTTATCAAAGATTCCTCGAAAATTTCTAAACCATTGTGTTTGTTGTTTGTAACACCCCTTACCTATATTCAACGCCAGAACCGGGTATGAGGTATTACAGGACTTATCTCTCTTAAACATACAACTTTGGGCTATCAAATTTCATTCCAATATAAAATCTTTCATACATATTCATAACATTCCTATTATGGGCCTTCGAGACCTTACACATGCGAATGGAGGGCCTCAGAATCAAACCGAGATCTTTTGTAAACTTAGGAAAAATTTCGCCTTAACAGGGCCATACGCCCGTGTGAAATGGGACACGCCCGTGTGGGCAGGCCGTGTGGTCACACACGCCCATGTCCCTAGCCTGTGTGGAATTTATTTTTCAATTCGAACCTACAGGGGTTTTCACACAGCCAGACGCACGTCCGTGTCCTCCACACGGCCTAAACACGCCCGTGTCCTCACCCATGTGTGAAAACCTGGGTATTCTGTTTGTGACGTCAGCAACCAAATAAGGGGCACACGGCCTAGGCACACGCCCATGTGTCTAGCCCGTGGTCGACACTGACTTGCAACACTAACATGCAGGGGACACACGGCCTGGTCACACACCTATGGGACTGACCGTGTGTCACACATGGCCTAGACACACGGTCGTGTGCCTGCTTGTGTAGACGAGAACAAGGCTATTTGCCAAGCCCTTTTTATCACCCTAACTCATACAACATCAATCATATTCAATCATTTACCAAGCAACTCAATCATGTATCATACATTTTCATGAATAACCTCATCTTTTCATATATATAATGATAATGAGCCATTAAATATGGCAATTTACAAAACTGTTCATCTTTAAAGGAGCCAACACACTTGGCCAAAACAACAAAACATTCACTATGTCTAGACCCTATATGTAACAGACCGATTTAGACCCTAGTTGGAATAGTGGTTATGAGACCACAAATTTGAGGTTGGAATAATACTTTAATGTTATTTTTGGTGTTGATTATATGTGATATAGCCTGTTTGAAAATTCTGTGTGGTAATTTTATCGATTGTGTGCCGAATTAAGAAAAAGGACTTAATCGCGTAAAGTGTACAATGCTGTGTGCTAATTGTTAAGTGTTCAATTATTGATGTCTTTATAATGTGAATCCCTTAAAAGGTAATTAATCCATTATTTGGTAGTGGGGTGGTTGATGGACAAATATGTCCATAGTTTAAATGATTTCATAAGCATTTCATTAAGGGCAAAGATGGTATTTGATAATTAAGTTATTTTATAACAAAACAAAACATTGAAATGGCCATTTTTCTATCCATCTTTCCACAGAAAAATAGAAAAGAGAATAGCCACTGAAGCTTTTGAAATTTCGGCACTTGTTAACCTCAATTGAGGTATGTGTTGGTTTTGATTTTGATAATTTCTACATTTTTGTAACCGTTGCTTCATGCTCTAGCTAGCCCATGCTTAAATTTTAGAAATTGATGGTGATTTTGAGATGTGCCATTGATGAGTATGTGAGCTTTGTGTTGTTAATTGGTGATATATGAAAACTTAGTGTTGGGTTAACATAGTTTGTGTTTGGATTTTTGATGAAATTGAGTAATTTGGGTTAAATTGAGAAAAGTGTAAATTGAAGGATTAAAATGTGAAGTAAATGAAATGTGTGGGCTTGAATTAGCATGGGAAGAATTCAGCTAAGCTTGTGTGAGTAGAAATTTGATGTATTTGGTGATTTTGTGAATTAGGGACTAAAGTGTTGAAATGTGAAAATGTGAGGGCTATTTAGTAAAATGCCCTAAATATGTGTGTGTGGACTAAATTGAATGAATGAGTAATTGAATGGATTGAATTTGAATGTGTATAGACCAAGAGAGGAGAGGTTCGGATCGAGATCGAGGCAAAGACAAAGTGCTCGATTAATCGACCGTTTCGATATTTCGACGTCTGAGGTAAGTTCGGACATAATACGTGTATTTGACTATGTTTAATGTTATGAGATGGATGGTATAATATTATTGAATTGTGAATGCTATGTGAGGGCTCGAGTTATGTGGCACTAAGTGTGCGTATTCAGAAATGTGACCGAGATGATTAGCACTGTGTGTGCAAAATAATATTAGCTTCAGTTTTGTGGTTGGCACTGTGTGTGTGATACCGATTTAAGATAGGTTTGATATGGATGCACTATGTGTGCGATGCTAATTAAGCTTCGGCTAACTATTCGGGCACTGAGTGAGCGATTGAATCGAAGAAAGGACGAAAGTTGATCGAAAAGAAATAGTGAGTATTGAGTAGCAAATGTAATCGACAATTAAGTGTTGGCTAAGGTTTGTTCGGAACCTATGTGGTTGATGAATTTATGAATGAGTTAAGGAAGGTTGATTGAACATATTAGTTTTGGATGGTATGACATATGTGATTGTGAAATAATCTATGTGATAGTTTGTTTTAGCATAATGTATTATGTTACGAACTTACTAAGCTTTTGAAAGCTTACTGTGTGATTGTTTCTCTGTTTTACAATGTCAGTAAAGCTAGCTCGGATCCGAGGATCGTCAGCATCTCTATCACACTATTGGCAACCTATTTTGGTACTTTTGAAGTTGTGTATATTTGAATATGGCATGTATAGGCTAGTAGTTTAGAAGTACATTTGAGATGTGTAAATAGCCATGTGATGTGGCTAGATAAATGTTGGAATTATGCATATGTGAATTTGGTATGTTTTGTTGGTAATGAAAATGTCTTATAAAGGGTGAGCTTAGTGATGGATTGATGCTATTGTAACCTAGTGATGTTATGGATGAATTATGTTTGGTAATGCATGTGTTCAGTTGTGAAGTTTGGTTATAAGTAGACATGATTAGAAGTGAGATTGAATAAGATGATATGTTGATCATTTGACATGTTTTTGGTTGTCAATGGTATGTGAAATGAATTGGTATATTGATTGTAGGTTTGACCCAAGAATGGGTGGCATTTTGGCCTTGCAAATTGCCTATTTTGCATATTTGGTTAAGGGACACGGGCATGTATTTCTACCTTGTGGTTTAAAGACCACTTCGAAGTGTGTCTGGACAAGTTAAATGGTCGTGACACACGGGCGTGCCTGGTGACCGTGCGACCGAGTCAGTAGCTAGCATATTATCACACGGTCATGGCACACGGGCGTGTCTAGTGGCCATGGGGATAAGTCAGTATGTATGCTCTGTTTTGACACGGCCTAGACACAAGTGTGTGTCTGGTAGCCGTGTGAGGCACACGGCCTGGTTGCACAGGCGTGTGACCTCAATAGTGTCAAAGAATGCTTGAAATTCTGAAAACTTTCGTAAGTGTTCAGTGTAGTCCCGACCTTTTTCTAACACATATTTAAGGTCTTGTAGACCTAGATAAGGGAATATATGCTCGTTTTCGAGTGTGTGATTGCCTTTGTGTTGTGAAGTGAATGCAAATTGTTCCGATGATTTGGTAATGCCTCTTAACCCTAGTCCGACGATGATTACGGGTTAGGGGTGTTACACTATACATGCCATACTCAAAATGTTAAATCTAATATACCAAGATGAGCTGATAGTGTGAGTGATCTTTCGATTATCTTCGTATCTCGAACCGACTCTTTGACACTATAAAACAAGGGAAAACAAATGGGAGTAAGCTTTAAGCTTAGTAAGTTTACATGTAAACAATAAGCATCATCACATATGCTAATCAATCAATAACCTCACATACTAAGCAAGAACAATTCACATTTCCATAATCATGCTTACTTATCTCATCTCTTACCACATTCCAAACACATAACAATTATATTGCTCACAATTGCTTGTACACATTCCCGTCACTCATCACCACAAGGCAACATGAAACATTTACTTATACCATTTCTCGATGAACCCCTCGGAATAATACTATGTACCCAGTGGTTTCGCACACAGCCCACTGTTAATCGATAATAGGGTGGTATCGCATATAGCCCACCAACAAGAATATTTACGGTGGTTTCGCACATAGCCCACCAAATGATAATATAAACGATGGTATCGCACCCAGCTCATCGTGAATAAGTAATAAGGTGGTATTGCACACAGCCCACCAATTAATCATTACAGATATTTTTCCGCACTTACGTATCTATTCCGAGGTTTATACGAGATCTACTCACCATCTATCAATTTCAATCAATCTCAATCATAATCGATCTCATTCATACAATGCACCAATAAGTAATAACATTTATTAAACATGTATCATTTACACATAATCTTACATCGGTGCAAAAATGTATTAGTCGACGGTTTAGTCCGTAACCTTGCCTTTTCCTCGGTCAAGGTTGTTTCCGCGCTCTTCTTGATCTATAATAATAAAATTTACTCATTCAATCATATTAAAATTCATTATATATCAAAATTTCCACTTAGGCAAAAAATGACCATTTTGCCTTTCTACTTTGGCAAAATTACAATTTTGCCCCTGGGCTCGTAAATCATTTTTCATCACATTTTCTCATTAAACAAGCCTAGTTGAACATTTATTTCTCTTACAACAACTCACAACACTAATTATTTCATGCATTATTACACAAATTCAACCTTTACTAATAGGTCCCATTTAGGTGTTTTCATGGTAACAGCTTTCACAAAAGTTGTCTCTTAACTCACTAACATTCATTTTCTTCCATAAAACTCAGCAAACAACATGAACACTCTCTTGGCAAGTCCCTAAACTTTCAACCATTTTGCAAAATAGTCCCCTCATTAGTTAGCTTAAGCTTTGGGGGTTCCAAAAGTACGAAAATTATCAAATAAGACCACCAAAATCACTTACTTGTAAGAGGATAAGTTGCTAAAATTTCAAAGCTTTCAAAACCCCCCTCTTTTCTGGTATTTTCGGTGATGAAGGTGGTGAAGAAAAGATGATATCACTCTTTTCTTTATTTTATGTTTAAAAAGCAATTTAGTCACCAAATTCTACCTAATCAATTGACTCATTTAATATCTTTGTCCCTATGGCCGACAATCACTTCCTCAATGGCCTAGTTGCACATTAGAGATCTCCAATTTAATATTCTATGGCTATTAGACACCTCTACCTTGTATAATAGAACTTTCGCACTTTATGCAATTTAGTCTTTTTTCACAATTAAGCATTCAATTGCTAAAATTAATGCACCAAAATTTTCATACATCCTTATAAACATGCTATAACACATAAAATAATATCAAAATAAATTTCTTCAACCTCGGATTAGCGGTCTCGAAACCACTATTCTGACTAGCCCCAAAATCGGGTTGTTACAACTTCCCCCTTAGAGATTTTCGTCCTTGAAAATCTTACCGGTAAAAAGGTTTGGGTATTGTTCTCTCATGGCTTCTTCCGGTTCCTAAGTAGCCTTTTCCACATTGTGCTTTTTCCATAACACTTTCACTATGGCTATGCTCTTATTTCTTAACTGTTTAATCTCTCGGGCCAAAATCTTGATTGGTTCCTCTTCATAAGTCATGTCCGGTCGTATCTCAATTTCTGTTGTAAGGATTACATGCGAAGGATCGGGACGATATCGCCGTAACTTTGACACATGGAACAATTTTTGTATTCTCTCTAACTCTACCGAAAAAGCCAACTAGTATGCTACTGGCCCAATCCTTTCAGTAACCTCATACGGCCCTATGAATCGCGGACTCAATTTGCCCTTTCAGCCAAATCTCAATATTTTCTTCCACGGGGATACTTTCAAAAATACTTTGTCACCCACTTGAAACTCGATTTCTTTCCTTTTTTAAATCTGCGTATGACTTTTGTCGATCTGAAGCGGTTTCAGACTATTACGGATCACTTTCACCTTCTCTTCGATCTCTTTAACTAGATCGACCCCGTGAATTTGCTTCTCACTAAGCTCGGTCTAATACAATGGAGTCCGACACTTGCGACCATATAAAGCTTCGTACGGTGCCATCCGTATACTCTACTGACAACTGTTGTTATAGGCAAACTCAACCAAAGGTAGATATTTTTCACAACTACCTTCAAACTCTAACACACAGCATCAGAGCATATCTTCAAGAACTTGAATCACTTTTTCAAATTGGCCATCGGTTTGAGGATGGAACCTGTATAAAATTCAATTTTTTACCCAAGGCTTTTTGCAACTTCTTCCAAAACCTCGAAGTAAATCTCAAATCTCTATCCGAGATAATAGATATAGGCACCCCATGCAATCTCACCACCTCAGCAATATACAACTCGACCAACTTATCAAGTGAATAATCCACACGCACTGGTATAAAGTGAGCCGACTTCGTTAATCTGTCCACAATAACCCATATAACATCTTTCTTTCTCGGAGTAATAGGTAACCCCGTAACAAAATCCATGGTGATTCGATCCCATTTCCACTCGGGAACCATTACTGGCTGAAGCAATCCTGAAGGTACTTGATGCTCGGCTTTCACTTGTTGACAGATCAAACATTTTATAACAAACTCAGAGATGTCTCTTTTCATACCCGACCACCAATACAATTTCTTCAAATCATTGTACATTTTCGCACTACCCGGATGTACCGACAAGAAACCACTGTGTGCTTCATGTAAAATTTTTCGGATCAACCCATCATCCTTAGGTACACAAACCTTGTCATGAAACATCAAACAACCATTTGAACTCACCCGAAAATCAGAGTCATTTCCCGATTCGCACTGAGCTCTCTTGGCTTGCATCTCACTATCATTCTTTTGAGCTTCACATATCTGCTCAATAAATAACGGTTTAGCCCTCAACTCGACCAATATAGCACCATCATTAGACAACGCTAAGCTCGTACTCATAGCTCTCAAAGCATACAGGGATTTTCTGCTCAAGGCATCTGCAACCACATTCGCTTTCCCCAAATGGTAATCAATTACTAACTCATAATCCTTCAATAATTCGAGCTACCGCCATTGTCGCAAATTCAAATCCTTTTGGTCCATCAAATACTTCAAACTCTTGTGATCGGTGAAGATTCGGCACTTCTCACCATATAAATAATGACACCAAATCTTCAAAGCGAAGACGATCACAACCAACTCTAAATCATGGGTCGGATAATTCTTCTCATGCGGTTTTAGCTGTCTCGAGGCGTAAGTTACTACCTTACCCTCTTGCATAAACACACAGCCAAGGCCATTTAATGATGCATCACTATATACTACAAACTCTTTCCCCGACTCAGGTTGTACTAAAACCAGCGCCTCAGTCAACAATGCTTTCAATTTCTCGAAACTCTCCTGGCATTTTTCAGTTCATTCAAACTTAACATCTTTATGCAAAGTTTCGTCATCGGGGTAGCAATCATGGAGAACCCTTTTACAAAACGTCTGTAGTACCCCGCTAAACCCAAAAAGCTTCTAATTTCTGACACATTCCTTGGCAGTTTCCACTCCACAATAGTTGAGATTTTACTCGGATCAACTCTAATCCCATCACCCGACACAATGTGTCCTAAGAATCCGACCTCTCGGAGCCAAAACTCACTCTTGTTGAATTTAGCATACAACTGCTTGTCTCTTAAAGTCTGCAAAACAATTCTCAGGTCTTCTGCATGTTGATCGCTGTAAAATCAGAGTTTTAAATATTTATAAAAGAATGATCAAACCTGGAGACTAACTCTGACAACGATATTTAGGCAAGTGTACCTATCGAACAGTAGTATAGCTAGGCAAGACCGGTTATCGAACCCAAAGGAACTAAAAGTATTAATACTCACTTTCTTCTTATTATTTAGTCTTAAAGTTAGAATGAAGATTACTTTTTAAACTAAATCGACGACAGCTAAACTAAGGACACATCGATAAGAAGACGAATTGGAAAATAACTTTTGAGGAAAAACTCAGTTGATTTTGACGATAGCCTTGGGAAGAATCCACCTAGACTTCTCTTATTAACTAACCTTCAATTATATGATCTCTTTTACTTAGCTTGATCTGTGAGACTCCCTAACCTATATTAAACCCTCTCTCGAGGCGAATAACGTCTAACCCTAGGTTAATTAGTGGAACTCTCGTTCGCTTATAATAACCCCCTAGGATAGCAGTAAATCGATCAATGGACTCCCATATTAGGTTTCACCCTAATCCGGCAAAATCTCGTAACCTTATCTCTAGGCATTCGATCAACTCCGCTTAATTATGTTAGATCTTTTCTTAGGCAGGGTCTATTCCTCCTCCACCTAAGAACATTAGATTTGGATTAAGCAACATAATTAAGAACAAACTAAGTAATTTGTCATATAACTTAAAAATCAAATGATAAAATCCATCTAGGTTTCATCCCCTTCAGGTATCTGAGGGGTTTAGTTCATAACAAAATAACAAACCATCGCAAGAGAAAAGATAAAACAAAACATAAGAAAAATCCTAAAACTCCCTGAAGGAATCGAAGGAGAATTCCATCGTCTTGAGTATAATTTCGGCTTCTTGGGATGGATCAACTGGCTATCCTTTGCGTTATTCCCTAACTCTGACCTTCTCGGCTTGGCTCCTTGGCCTCGCTTTCGCTCCCTTAACTGGTGATACTTGGGGCTTATTTATAGGCTCTTGGAATGCGATTCTTTCTCCCTAAGTATCCTTTTCTGACTAAAATTGCTCTTTCCAGCGTCAGAGGCACGGCCATGTCACACGCCGGTGTGAATCGAGACCTGACCGTGTTCGGATTTCTCTTGAGGCACGACCGTGTGTGACGGGGTTGAGGCCGTGCTCTAGGTGTTTGTCGAGGCACGGCCGTGTGGGCTTTGGGTCAGGCTGTGTCGATTTCGTGCTAAGGCCTATTTACTCCGTTTTAGGCCCGTTTTGTGTTCTTTCCATCCTCAGGTGCTTTCCCGGGTATAAGACATGAAAAGAAAGGATTACAAGCACCTTTTTATATAAAACAAGGGATAAATCATCCAAAAGCATATTAAATGTGGGATAAAAAATATGTTACTTTTATGGTTTATCACATGTTCACTCTCATCCCGAGAATAAATCAGTATGTCATCGATAAAGAAAAGAAAGCCAGTAACGGTATTAGCGCAGGAGGGAGAGCATTAAATTTTATTGCAGGTAGCGGGTAGGCATCACCTAAGAGAGCCATCACTCAAAGAAAAACCAGTAGTTCAGTTTCGATACTCAAGTTCCAGCGCTCGTAGAAAGAAAAAAGGTAGGTTCGTCAGTTTAGCCCCTTTAAGGCTTAGAGAAGGCTTGTCTTGAAAAAGATAAGGGCATGGATGGAGATCTTCCTTACCGATGGGTTCCTATCTTGATTGCCGATGAGTGTGCTTGTCTTGCGCCAGTTGATCTTTCGAGGATGAAGCCTAGACAAGTCGAAGGGAAGAGAGGACATCTCATCTGAGCGAGTGTTGTCTCATTCATTTAGGAACATAGCAAAGGGTGCGGTACCCGCCAAGGGGAGGCTATAGAATTGTTTTCTTTTCTATAGAAGCACAAGTGAAACGATCTAGCCTCTGCGGGTCATTTCTTTCCACTTCTTTAAAGTAGCCAAGAGGCAAGTCTCGACGTTCTATTTCTATCATTCAAAAGTGAAAGGAAAGACAAAAGAGCCAACACACTTGGCCAAAACAACAAAACATTCACTATGTTTAGACCCTATACATGCCATACTCAAAATGCTAAATCTAATATACCGAGATGAGCTGATAGTGCGAGTGATCTTCCGATTATCTTCGTATTCCGAACCGGCTCTTTGACACTATAAAACAAGGGAAAAAGAAAGGGAGTAAGCTTTAAGCTTAGTAAGTTTACATGTAAATAATAAGCATCATCACATATGCTAAACAATCAAGAACCTCACATACTAAGTAAGAACAATTCACATTTCCATAATCATGCTTACTCATCTCATCTCTTACCACATTCCAAACACATAACAATTATATTGCTCACAATTGCTTGTACACATTCCCTGCACTCATCACCACTAGGCAACATGAAACATTTACTTATACCATTTCTTGATGAACCCCTAGGAATAATACTATGAACCCGATGGTTTCGCACACAGCCCATCGTTAATCGATAATAGGGTGGTATCGCACATAGCCCACCAATAAGAATATTTACGATGGTTTCCACTAAATGATAATATTAACGATGGTATCGCACCCAGCCCATCGTGAATAAGTAATAAGGTGGTATCGCACACAGCCCACCAAAAAGGATGATTATGGTGGTATCGCACACAGCCCACCAATTAATCATTACGGATATTTTTCCGCACTTACGTATCTATTCCGAGGTTCATACGATACCTACTCACCATCTATCAATTTCAATCATAATTGATCTCATTCATACAATGCATCAATAAGTAATAACATGTATTAAAGAGGTATCATTTACACATAAACTTACCTCGGTGCAAAAATGAATTAGTCAACGGTTTAGTCCGTAACCTTGCCTTTTCCTCGGTCAAGGTTATTTCCATGCTCTTCTTGATCTATATAATAAAATTTACTCATTCAATCACTTTAAAATTCATGATATATCAAAATTTTTACTTAGATAAAAATGACCATTTTGCCTTTCTACTTTATCAAAATTACGATTTTGCCCTTAGGCTCGTAAATCGTTTTTCATCAGATTTTCTCATTAAACAAGCCTAGTTGAACATTTATTTCTCTTACAACAACTCACAAAACCAATTATTTCATGCATTTATTACATAAATTCAACCTTTACTAATAGGTCCCATTTAGGTGTTTTCATGGTAACAGCTTTCACAAAAGTTGTTTCTTAACTCACTAACATTCATTTTCTTCCATAAAAGCTTAGCAAACAACATGAACACTCTCATGGAAAGTCCCTAAACTTTCAACCATTTTGCAAAATAGTCCCCTTATTAGTTAGCTTAAGCTTTGGGGGTTCCAAAGTACAAAAATTATCAAATAAAACCACCAAAATCACTCACTTACTTGTAAGAGGATAAGTTGCTAAAATTTCAAAGCTTTCAAAACCCCCCACTTTGCTGGTATTTTCGGTGATGAAGGTGGTGAAGAAAAGATGATATCATTCTTTTCTTTATTTTATGCTTAAAAAGCAATTTAGTTACCAAATTCTACCTAACCAATTGACTCATTTAATATCTTTGTCCCTATGGCCAGCCATCACTTCCTCAATGGCCTAATTGCTCATTAGGGACCTCTAATTTAATATTCTATGGCTATTAGACACCTCTACCTTGTATAATAGAACTTTTGCACTTTATGCGATTTAGTCCTTTTTCACAATTAAGCATTCAATTGCTAAAATTAATGCACCAAAATTTTCATACATCCTTATAAACATGCTATAACACATGAAATAATACCAAAATAATTTTCTTCAACCTTGGATTAGCGGTTCCGAAACCACTATTCTAACTAGCCCCAAAATCGGGCTGTTACATTGTTAGAGAAAGATACAGTGTTTGATTTCAACAAAACATGTTTGGAAGCTTTTGAAGATCTAAAAAAATTGTTAATCTCAGCCCCAATAACCGTTACATTTGATTGGATCTCACCTTTTGAGTTGATGTGTGATGCAAGTGATTATGTCGTTGGAGCTCTGATAGGTCAAAGAAGAATCAAAGTGTTTCACCCTATTTATTATGCAAGTCGAACCTTGGCGGGAGCCCAACTCAATTATACGGTAATTGAAAAGGAACTCTTTGCTATATTTTTTTTTCTTTTGACAAGTTTCGTTCATATCTTATATGTACCAAAGTTATAGAATTTACTGACCATGCGACCATTAAATACTTGCTCACGAAGAAAGATGCGAAATCGAGGCTAATTCATTGGATACTTTTACTCCAAGACAGAAAATGCATCGAAAATAAAATAGCTGATCATCTATCGAGGTTGGAGCAAGATGAGGTAACTCGATCATGTGTGGCTATCAATGAGAATTTCCCAGATGAACACTTATTTGAGGTAAGTCGAATTCATGAAACACCTTGGTTTGCTGATTTTGCCAATTTTCTTGCATATGGAGTAATTCCTCGAGAAATGACATACCAAAAAGGAAAAAATTCCTTCATGATAGTAGGTATTATTTTTGAGAGGATCCGCTTTTGTTTATGCAGATAATATGATCCGAAAGTGTGTAGCTGAAAGTGAGATTGCTGAGATCTTATATCATTGCCATTCATCTCCAAGTGGGGGACACTTTGGTGGTTCACGTACTGCAACAAAGATTTTACAAGCAGGTTTCTTTTGGCCTACACTGTTTAAAGATGCTTATACTTATGTGAAGAACTATGATAAATGCCAAAGGATCGGAAATATATCAAGGAGGAATGAGGTGCCCTTGGCAAACATTTTGGAGATTGAATTATTCGGTGGATGGGGCGTTGACTTCTTAGGCCCGTTTCCTTCTTTGTATGGGAACAAATACAGCTTAGTTGCTGTGGACTATGTATCCAAGTGGGTTGAAGCTGAAGCATACCCTACAAATGATGCTAAGGTAGTCATACGATTCCTACCTAAGCATGTGTTTACACGATTTGGGACACCAAGAGCTATTATTAGTGATGAAGGTTCTCACTTTGTGAACAAATGGCTTAAGTGGTTGCTTGAAAAATATGATGTGAAACACAAGATTGCTACTGCCTAGCACCCCCAATCTAATGGGCAAGTTGAAAGAGTGAACCATGAAATCAAAGGTATCCTTGAATGGGTAGTACGCCCTAGCAGAAAATATTGGTCTTGAAGGCTCGATGATGCATTATGGGCCTATCGAACAACATTTAAGACACTGGTAGGAATGAATCCTTATCTATTAGTCTTTGGAAAGGTATGTCATTTGCCATTAGAGTTGGAGAATAGAGCTCACTGGGCCTTGAAGTAGTTGAACTTTGATGTTAAGCAAGCCGGTGAGAGAAGGATGTTACAACTTGATGAGTTGGAAGAGCTGAGGTTGTTTTCCTATGAGAATGCCAAAACGTGTAAAGAAAGATCAAAGAGATGACATGATAGTCATATACAACCTTGCAAGTTTAAAGAAGGTCAGAAGTTTTTGTTATTTAATTCAAGGTTGAAGTTATTTCCTAAGAAGCTTAAATTTCGATGGAAAGGGCCCTATACCATATACCGAGTTTTTCCTTATGGAGCTATTGAATTATACGATAATTACGGAGGTACGTTTAAAAGTTAATGGTCAACGTCTCAAACACTACTAGGATGGTGAAGTTGAGCGAGTTGAATCCTCGTTCAAATTAATAGACCCTTGATTTTTCATGAACTCATTTTGTAAATAAATAAATAATTAGAACTTATTTTCTTAACTTATTACATTTAATTAATTTTGTCTAAGGAGATTGGAACTTAAGCGGGACCGCTGTGACCCCTCCAACCATTCCTGGGAATTAATTTAACGTAATTTGTTAAGAAGAAATTTTCTAATTAAGATTTAAAATTTTTAAGTTTCATTTGTTCTGTTTAAATTTTAAATTTTTATGTCAATAAAGGGGGACAAATTTGGCCCATGTACTAATTAGTTTTTTTTTTCTTGAGTAAGTTTATAAATTAATCTGAGTTTGAGGCCCAAGGTAGCAAAAAAGAGGGAAAAATCCACACTTTGCCACCACTCCCGTTACTTGCCACCCAAGTAACCCTAATGTAGCTAAATTTTCGCTACATGTTGCCCTAGTTCTTCCCTATATAAAACCCTCTCCATTCTACTATTTTTCATATCCCTCAAAGAAATTTACTTAGACCCTAAAAAAATCCCTAAATATCCCTTTTGTGCCGTCAACCTCAAATCCCAAAAGAAACCCTAGTTCTCCTCTCTTTTTGTCAAAACCATCTATTGCCGCCGTAAGAAGATTGTCGAAGCGCCAACGTTGCTGCTGCACATCGCTGTTGTCATCGCCGCACACTGCCGTTGCTATTGCACGCTGTTGTTACAGCCGTACCATCCTTGCCGTCGCAAGATTTTCATCATAGCAAGTCCTTACCCACCTTGCCGATTTCTCATTTCCCCCTTGGCAGAAACTTTGCCAAATTCTCAAGAAAAGATACCATGTCTCGCAAAAGAACTAGATCTTCAAAGACTACTCCTGAAAACCCAATTTTGATCAATGAAAAAGTGAAAGAGAGATTTGATTCAATCTTCATGCATCAACCTATGATGCCGGAAAAAGGTTTAACTTCAAGAGTTATGATTTGATGGTTGTTCCTATACCAATTAGGAAGAAAATCAATGTTTTCAAGTGGGAACGATTTTGTGATACTCGTTCACTGCTCGATGATGAATTAGTTCAAGAATTCTATGCTAGTTTGACTATGCAAGATGCTACTAAGGTCATCGTTCGAAAGAAAAAGGCACCTCTTACTTCTAAGTCCATCAATGATTTGTTTAACTTACCTGATGTTGAAGAAGATGAGTACTACCCTATTATGAAAAATATCAATTAGGATTTTCTTCAACAAGTGCTTAATGTTGTAACAAATCTGGGATCCCAATGGATTATAAGAAAGTATGGGAGCCATTCTTGTCGAACGGAATACCTAAAACCAGTATCAAATGTATTGTTTTATTTCATTCGCTACAGTTTTATGCCTATCTCACATAATTCCACCATCTCGATAGAACGAATGCTCTTGTTATATCCAATTTTGACAGAAAAGTCCATTAATGTTGGGAAAATTATTCTCAAAGAGATTCATGATTGTGCTAAAAAGAAGACAGGAAGCGCATATTTCCTATCATTAATCACTTCACTTTGCTTGAGGGCCCATGTTAAAACACAAGCAAATCTGAAGGGGCAATATGTTAAATGGTGCATTAGAAATCATGATCTTGAAAGGTTAGTAGAGAAGGTGCATGAGCTGAATCAAGGCGAGCAAGAAGAGCCAACTGAGCCAGATATCGAGGAGTCAACAAATGAAATTGAAACTGAAGCTAGTTCAGTTACAGACACTAAAAACGTAGAATCTGATAAGGAACCGAACAATCCTAAACCAGTTGAAGGATCTGCAAACCGTTGACCCAGAAGAAGAACCAATCAAGCTAAGTGTTGAACCTGAATCCTATGCCGACTTCTGCAAGTGCTTTAAGGAAATCGGAGTTGTCAATTTTGATGGATATGTGCAAGTTCATGCAAAATCAACAACAAACTTACTGGAAATATGCAAAAATTATAGATGATTCAATTCGAAATACTTTTAAAAATATCTCTAATACTTTTGTTCATGAATTCCCATATGCTATCTTTGAGACATGGATGGAAGGTGTTGACTATGCAAGCAAAGATGGAGCTAAAGAAGATAATGGGAATGAGTCAGAAACATAAAAGGAGGGATTCTTGTCTTGTTATTTATTTAATTATTTTTAAGTCCTTAGGGATTTATTTCTTTCGTAATTAGGATTTAATTTCTACAGAATAAAACATAGCAAGCATGAATAAACTTAACACTTCTTTAGAAAGAAAAAGACTAAGTGGGAATGAACATGTCTATGATTGGGTTATTAGGAAAGACTTGGTATTTAAGCAATCTTAATGACTCACCTCTCTTTCTTTACAACTCTACCTGGTGTTCAGTTTTCATTCATTACTTTGTTCTTGCAATAAGGAAATTGCTTCTTTTTAAAGGGGGTAAGGTAAGTAAATTGATCAAATTTTTAAATTTTCAAGTATGTTTCAATCATTTCTTTCATAAGTATGTTTTAATAAATGAATGTTTCGAGACATTTTGTTAATAAGATAGTTTGTATGCAAGTATGAATGATGATTCTATCTGAGTGAAAGTATGTTATCATGAGGAATGGAATGCTTGTATGATCTTAGCCTTAGTAGTGTTTTCCATGAAAACTTAGTTTCTCTTGAGATTAGACATGAATAAAGGTTTATATCTTTAGAATTGACTTAGTAACTTTCTTGAGGTGAAATCCTAGGAGACATAAGAATCTAAAATGATATAGGCACTATTTCTTTGGATCGTTTGAGCCTTTTCGAGCCAACCTTATGATATTACACCCTTGAAACTATAAATTTTGAGCTTAAAGGCCTTTTTATTGCAGTGAACCTACATTATAAGCCAATTACCATCTTTTTAAGCTATCCTAATTTTGTGCACCCATCTTAACTAAAGTTGTCTTGGTAATCAACATTTGAGGAAATTTTCAAAAAAGATGTATGTGCTCATGCTTAAAAAAAAAGAGCGAAGAAAAGTTTGCTCAGCCTCCAAAAAGAAAATGTATGAGCTTGAGTTCAAAATAAGTTTGGGGGTGTTCCAAAGGTTCACTTAAAGAAAAAGGCTGTATTTCGAGAAAACCAAGACAAAGTTAAATGTTAAGATTTTGAAACTGAAATGTCTCATCTCTTAAAATCCCTACATTTAACCGAGCCCATTACAACCTTATGAAAGACCTATTGATTTGATGATTATGTCACCTACATTAGTGGAGAGGAAGTACTAAGTTCAACATATGAAGATCATAAATAAGCCTTACGATTGTTTGCTTGATTGATAAGAAATTATGTTGAATGAAGAATGTTATCTGTGGTTGTGACATACATACAAACTATGATTCAGTGGGCATATTTTGAAGCTTAGTATAATTTAAGAAATGTTTGCATATGAGTTACTTGTTAATAAAGAAGATCGATGAACATGAAGTTATTAATGCATGATTATGGGACAATGATTGATGTTGCTTACACAGTTAGCAATTTTTGAAACAACCCGATTTAGGGCCTAATCGGAATAGTGGTTGTGAGACCACAAATTTGAAATAGAAAAAAATGTGTTTTATTATTTTTATGAGGCTTATGAGGTGTTTGCATGATTGTGTGAAAATTTCATGAAGAAATTTTATTAATTAGTGATCAAATTGTCCATTAGGACTAAATTGCAAAGATTAGAAAATATGAGATTCTAGAAGATTTAAGTATGAAATAGAATTATAAAAATTACTAGAGATCCTTATTTAGAAATTAGACCATTAAATGTCAAGATGGACAAAAATGGACACGGGAAGGAAAAATCTCAAGAAAGGGCCTTAAGGGCATTTTAGTCATTTGGTTAATTAATGAATTAAAAAGGGAAAAATAAGCCAATATCTTGTCCATCTTCTTCCTCTAAGTGCTGAAATTTGCAAGGAGACATAGCTAGGGTTTATTTAACTTTCACACTTGATAATCAAGAAACACGAAGCCCAAACCGAAACCGAGGCAAGAACAAAGTTGAGGACTAAATCGAACATCTACACCTATTTTGAGTACCGAGGTAAGTTTGTGTGAAATTAAAGTTTCATTGTGTTTTTATATCTTAAATTGCTTGATATTATGACAAATAATATCATATCCATAAAAATCGACTAATGAAGCCTCGATGAGAAAACGATGAGAATATGTTAAGTTAAAGTCTCGGTTGAAGATTCGAAATAACGAGGATACCTATGTCACCACATGAAATAAAGAAGGTCCCGTATAAGACCATGTTTGGGACATGGCATCAACACTGAATGTAGGTCCCGTATAAGACCATGTTTGGGACATGGCATCGACACCGAATGTAGATACCGTATAAGACCACGTCTGGGACATGGCATCAACATCGAATAAGAAAGGTCCCGTATAAGACCATGTCTGGGACATGGCATCGACATCTATGTACGATCTCGTGTAAGACCATGTCTGGGATATGGCATCGGCACCAAGAGGTGATCCCATGTAAGACGATATCTGTGATATGGCATTGGCATCATGATACATGTATGATGAGATTAAGTATCCTCCGATATTCCGAGTAGTTCATCGGGCATAAGAGCTGAGTTTGTAAAGATGATAAAAAACTAAGTTATACAAGGATGACAAAGAGTTTCATTTAAGTAAAGATGATAATAATTTAAGTTTATGTCAAGATAACATAAGTGCTAAATTCTGTGCTGAAGTGATACAAGTACCATGAGTAAATTACGAGTTATGAAAACCGTAATGCGATATGTGATGGGTAAGAATAAGTATGAGTAAGTATGTCAAAGTATTTGAGAAATTGTGTTGTTATTGTTCTATGAGATGAAAGGATTTTACTATGAGTACTTATATTGCTATTTTATTTCATGCAAACTTAGTAAGCTATATGCTTACCCCTCTCTTTTCCCTTTTCCTTGTAGTATCGCTGTTACAGCCCGATTTTGGGACTTGTAGGAACAGTGGCTTCAAGACCACAAATCCGGCGTAAGGAAATTTATTTTTATTATATTTTTATGGTCTACAATTTCACGGAACGGTTTCGTGAAAATTTCGTTCGAAAATTTTGACGCTTGGGCACTCAATTTAGTCAAAAGGACTAAATTGTAAAAAGTGCAAAACTTGAGTTCTAGAAGTTAGAGGTGTCAAATTGCTATGAGATTTTAAAGTAGAGGTTCTTAAATGGTAATTAGCCCATTGGTTAAATTGTTGGACAAAAATGGAAATGGTATATGTTAGATAATATATAATTTTTGTAAGGGCATTTTGGTCCTTTTGTAAATTAAATGAATTAAAAACAAAATTAAAATGCCAAATTTTTCCATCTTTTTCATATGGACGAAATTTACCAGGAGAAGACATGGCTAGATTTTTCTCAATTTTCCAAGCTCATGGTAAGTCCGTTCTAGCCCCGTTTTTCAAGTTATTTATAGTTTTGGAGTCCCGGTAGCTCATTTAGCTTATGCTACCAATAATTCATGCTAGGGTTCATCTTTGGAAAATTACCCATAGGTGAAAAGTGTGTATTTTGATGTTTTATGGTAAAATATGAAGCTTGAAATTATGTTAAAGAACTTTTGCTAAGCGATTTTAAGTGAAAACGAGTAAAACGACATAATCGGTAAAAATACCTAATGTTCGTAAGTGTATGTTAGAGTAAGAATTTGATGTTGCCATAGAAGGGAAAAATGATCAGCATGTTATAAAACATAAGAATAAGGGCCGAAGTTTAATTTTCGAGTATTGGGGCAAAAGTGTAAATATGTAAAATTTAGGGGCAAAATTGTAATTTTGCAAAAATTGAGTTAAGGACTGTTTTGAATAGTACATTAATTAAATAAGTGAAATATGTTGTTATAGATCAAGGAAAATGAGGTTTGGAATTAGAACGAGGGAAAAATGAGTAATTGACGAATAAGTCTTTTTCACCAATTTTACTTTCGCGGTAAGTTTGTACGTAAATAATACTTCATTTTTTATTTATGTTTTAATATTTTATTATATTATATGAGATATTGTTGAATATGGAGTAATTATTTGATGTAAATTATAAATTGTGATTGGTTATGGATGAATTGGTAAAATGTTGAAAAGTGAGAATTCCCGGTTGAACCTTTGGAATAGAAAAGATACGAATGAGGTAGCTAGGTCACATGTGTGGTACTAAGTGTAGGCCACTATGTGTACAAGAGAGCTACGAGATGGTTTTAGGTCACGTGTGTAGTACTAAGTGCAGGCTACTACGTGTACCAGACAGATAGGTCGCATGTGTAGTACTAAGTGCATGCTACTATATGTACCCGATAGTTTCGATCACATGTGTGGTACTAAGTGCAGGCCACTATGTGTAAGGGATGGTTTTGGTCACATGTGTAGTACTAAGTGCAAGCTACTATGTGCACCAGATAGCTTCAGCTACAAGGGTGGTACTATGTGCAGGCCACCGTGTATCTGTTATTATTCCGATGAGTTCAACGGGAAATTGACTAAGTGAAAATACATGTGATCGTGTAACGACTAAGTGTAATTGAATATGATTATGTGATGAATAAGTGTAGGTATAAGTGTGAAAATTTATGAACAATGTACTCGATATTTGATCAAACCTTCGGTAAGATGAAATGGAGTAAATGAAATTATACAAGAGTAAATTTAGCAACAAAACAGTTTTGGACAGCAGCAGTTGTGTGACTTTGAAAAATCACCAAAAATGGTGGAAATTGAATTAGAGGTTTAATAAGATATGAAATTAAATCTGGATGAGTCTATTTTCACATAAAAGAAACGGTGTAAATAAAAGAATTTCATATTCTGCGATATTTGAATTTTTGTAAGACATGGTCAAAATGATATCGAAATCCCCTATTCTGACTTTGGAAATTCATTAAAAATTGTAAACAAATAATCATGGGATAAAATTTATATTCTTAAATGTTAATGTCATTCGAGTTTAGTACAATGAGATAATTTATTTTTAGTGAAGAAAGGTCGAAACTGTCAAACAACAGAACATGGGAGAATTTAATGAATAAACTATACTTATTGGCTAAACCAAAAATTCTGAAAATTTTATGGTAATAAGATATGTGAGTCTATCTTCAGGGAAAATTACCAAATCTTAATTTGGAGTTCTGTAGCTGAAGATATAAATAATTTAGTGACTGTGTCTCGAGTAGACAGCTTGAGATGAACATGAATAAAAAGTGGAACTATGTGCAATTATGATTGTATTATCTTGAGAACATATTGTGAAGATTTATAAAAGCCTATTAATAAATCACTTATCATTTACATACTTACTTACTAAGCTTTGTAGCTTACTTCCTTTCCTTTCCCATATCTTATAGGGTTGTATGCTAGCTCGAGTTGGAGATCGCCGGAAATCAAGCTATCATCGTGGGGTAAAAGTGAATACAAACCTCTTAAGTTTATGGCATGTATAGGGCACTTAGTCATTTGTATATGTCATAATTGGTTTGTCCTAAAATGTTGGCCTTTAATATTTAGTAGTTCATTTTGTATAAGGGCATTGATGTTGGCTAGTGTTATTCAAGTTATATGTTTGTGATGATGCAATTTATGGGATGCATGATTTGGGTGAATGAGTGTATGATGATTAAATAAGAAAAGTGTGGCATGTGAATGGTTGTGAGAAGGACATGACTTCGGACACGGACGTGTGCCCCTATTTTTCAAGAAAATTTTTAATGTTTTCCAAAGTTCTCGGTTTAGTTCCGGACCGCTTCTAAAGTATGTTTTGGGCCTCATAGGTCCGTATTAGGGACTTTGTGATGAAAATTGAAAAGTGTTAATTTGGATGAAATTTTATGACTCGGTTTAATATGTTTACAAGTGTATGTGTTCTGGTAATGCCTCGTACCCTATTCCGGCGTTGAATAAGGGTAAGGGGTGTTACAATCTCCAAGCTAGCTCGGGGATCGTAGAACGTCGAAGCTTGGATCACACCATTAATCATTCTTTTGGTATAATAAAGTTGTTTTATTTTGGGTATGGCATGTGTAGGAACTTGGTCATCTTATGTTATGTCATATTTAAAAGCCAAAGTGTTGGCTACTAAGGTTATACACTCATTTTGTAAATGGCCATTTTGAATTGACCAATATTTGTCAAGTTTCATATTTTAATGATGATGAGTTTTACGAAGTGATAGTTCATGCAAATGATGGAGTAAACTGTGAAATGTACGAATGATAATTAGTGGTTCTTCGTAGTGTGTTATTGCCAAATTATGTGTTGTTTGTGTTGGTATATGTTTGTTTATGTTTCAGGGAGGCAATTGGCTTGGAAAATAGCCTTCTATTTGTCCATACGGGTAGACATACGGGCGTGTGTCTAGGCCGTGTGTGACATACGGTCAGCCCTATAGGTGTGTTGATAGGCCGTGTGTCTCCTGTATCAACTTGTGAAAATTCGATTCGTCACACTGGCCAGCACACGGTGTGTGCCTTGGCCGTGTGCCCCTTAAGAGGTTGCTGACATCATAAGAGGAAGCTGGCGCGTTACTTTCTACATCATCCACCACAGCTCTTTCGGGATCCATTTACTATATGAAAACACAATTTAAATCGCCAGGAGTCGTCACACTATCATAATGTAAATACTCATGTGTATCGCATGCATAGCTAGACTCATGCTTACGCTATGTTAGTCTAAGAATCGACTAAATCGTAGCTCTAATACAAATAAATGTAACACCCCTTACCCGTGTTCGACGCCGGAACCAGATGCGAGGCATTACCAAACTTGACTTGCTTAAACATACAACTTTGGAATATAAAATTTCATTTCAACTTGAAACTTCCCATTCCTATTTATAACATCCTTATTATGGGCCTACAAGGCCTTAAACATACATACGAGATGTTTCAGAATTAATCTGGAAACTTTTGCGCACTTAGAAAATTTTTGCCTAAATAGGGGCCACATGCCCGTGTGAAATGGAACACGCCTGTGTGGTCACACACGCCCATGTTCCTATCCCGTATGGAATTCATTTTTCATTCCGAACCTACAGGGGTTTTCACACGGCCAGACACACGCCTGTGTCAGTGGCTCGTGTCCCTCACACGGCCTAGACACGCCCGTTTCCTCACCCGTGTATGAAAACTTAGGTATTCTGTTTATGACTTCAGCAACCTCTGAAGCGGTACGCGCTGGTACGGGCTAGTACGTCAGCAACCATATTGATTGTAGAAATCCCCGAGGTGTGTTGGCTGGTACGGGCTGGTGTGTAGAGGATGGACTATTAGGTTTGGGTTGGGCCATGTTGCATGTAAATATTTTGCTGCCATTGTGTATGGGCTAAGGCCCATAATGTGTTTGTGGGCCCAAGCCTTTTATGTGTTTTTGGGATTTGCACACTGAGTCTTGGTGACTCACCCTTTATTTTCCTTAACTTTTCAGATGAGCAGTAGATCGTGGACATGGGAGCCGAGGGGGACTCGAGGGGCCATCAAGTTTTTATTTCCATAAATTATTTTCGGTTTTTTCTTTAAGTTTAGTTTTGGGACCAATTATGTAATAAGGCTCCATAGCTTAGGTTATCAATTTATATGTGTTAATGTTTATAAATTGAATTTTTTTTAAAGACTTAATTCTTTTAAGTAATGAAATGGGAATTTCAAACACATTTAACGCAAAGACATGTTTTTTTTTAAAAAAAAACTACGAAGGTTTTCTACAAATAGCACGTATTTATCAAATACCCACTTAAACAAATTGAGATTTCAAATCCCTTCAAAGCAAAGTTTTTATCGTTTACCCCGTAACATACCAGATCCGGTCGTGGCATTTGGGCAGGTTTGGGGTGTTACATTTTGGTATCAGAGCCCGATTCAAAACTCGGGCTGTGAAATGGGTCTAGTAGTGTTTTGAAAATTTGATGTGAATTTGAGAAAAATGTCTTGGATGAAGATATGGCCTTCGAGTCTACCGGCACTCGATCCACGCAGGTAAGTATTCTAACTTTTGATATGATATGCAAGATTGGGCTTGATGGGCTTGATGGACGTAGACTAGTAGGTTTGGCATTGATGGATTTTAGGCTTAGTTTAAACAACTCTTTATATTCATAAAACTTAATCTATCCAAACAAACCCGTGAACAAATAGCTGGGTTAGGCTGTGGCAACAGGCATACGCATGTCTAGGGTTGGATTCAGGGAGAGCTTGGTACTTAAGCGGTCCTAGTGACCCACCATCTCTTCGCTGGAATCCTACCTGGTGGGTAGTGACTGTTCACCTTAGCCGTGAGGACTTGTTGATGAGCCAAAATTTATAATTAAAACCCGAAAGGGACCAGCCACCCCATTTCGCAAAATTACTAAAAATACCCCCTTAGTTTTGTAAAATTTCTGAAATACTCTTGATTTGTGAAAATTTCCCAGAATACCCTGGATTTGTAAAACTACCAAAATTTGTGGAATTTCCAAAACACCCTTGGTTTTACAAATTAGCTATGCTTTGCAAATTTACCTGAAAAACCCTAGATTTACAAAAGTATCCGGATTGCAAAAATAGATATTCCAAAATAACCCTATTTAGAAAATAGTTTTTCAAAATACCCCTTTGTTACGATAATACCACAATACCTCTATTTCGAAAAACCACCAAGATACTCTATTTTGAGGAAGTACGAAGATACCCTGTAGGACAAAACTACGAAAAAACCTCTGGGTAGTGAAATGACGAAAATACCCTTAGGTGATGAATGTAAGTCATGGATGCTGCTTGTATGTTGATGTATGATGGATGAATGTATGTGGTTCCTAGAACTAGGAGATACGAACTTGAGACTGAAACCCGTAGGTGTAATCTCGAATACAAAAGAACTACTCTTAAAACTACTGTTCATAAGATTGTTCGTGGTTAATTAGTGAAAGAAATTAATAATTCATAAAATTTCTAATCAGATAAACGTGAATCGGTAGAATGAGTACAAGGGGACGAGGACGTTCTAGATGCGAATACTGGTGCGTACTCTACCATAGTATACTAAGTGTTTCTTTTGGCTTTAGAATTAGAGTGCCCAGCAAAAGCATAGTGGTGAGACTGGGGTAGTACGATTAATAGTTAGTTGGAAATTTCGAGGACGAAATTTCTTAATGGGGGGTAGAACTGTAACATCCTGAAATTGTGGGGCTATGCATTTAATGTGTGGTTATGTTTAATGTGAGTGTTAGGGGTCCAGAATGGGCTCAAGGTTGGGCAAAGGCCTTAATCGAACTTTTTGTTTGGACACTCTGGTGGAAAGCTTGAGAAAATAAGGATTAAAAGATGTTATCTGTGTTTTAAAATACAAAATGGGCTTGTGGCCCAGTGGCAAAGTGGCGCCACTAAAAGAGCAGGGAAGTGGCGTCAATTGGGAGGCCCAAATTCAAGTTGTATGAAGCCCAATTCTTTTAATTAAAATTTAGCTAATTTTCGGCTTTTAAGTGAGTAGAGTGGGACTGCAATGGGCCTTGGAAATAAGGGGAATATATATGTTTGGATAATGTAGATAACATGGCTGATAATGTGGTAGATAAAAGGAAGAAGAGGTGGTGTTATCTAGGCCACTTGTAGATAAGAGATCAGGTAATGATAAGGGAGAAAATTTAGGATTTATCTACTGGTCATAGTGGTGGCCGAAATTCCAACACTGAGGGGGAGGAGGAATCGGTTTTGGTGAGTTCAATGGGTGCCAAAATTTCCCTTGACTAGTAGCCTAGTTTTAGTTTTAAAAAAAAGGGCATTTTCGATTTTTAGGGAGTAGGTGCCGAAATATAGGTTAAGTAAGGAGGGATATCTTTTATTTTCGGCCTTTAGGGTTTTATTCTCCCATTCTCTTCATCAATTTCGTCATTTGGGTTTCTCTCTCCTTCTTTTCTCTTATTCTCTGCCAAAGCTGAAATCCCTAAATCCCATTCTCTCATCTTCACTTTTATGCAAAAGCCGAAACTCTTTATTTTAATTCTCTTCTCCATTCTTTTTCTATAAGCCAAATATTCATTGTTCTTTGCTTCTTCTCGTTGCCGATCTCTTCACTAAAAGCCGAATCTACATAGATTTCTTCCCATCATCTTCTCTTTTTGATCTTCTCAAAAGTTGAAATCTTCTAGGAGTTGCCGAATTCTCTGTAGAGGTAGGTGCCGATTTCTTCTGATCTATTCTTTTTCTCTTTCGATTTTTAGAAGACAAAGCCGAAAGGCTAATGGATTGTTGGTTTCTTGTGTTTACGTGTTGGGCGACATTCGGGAAGTGAAGTAGATCGCTTAGATCTAAAAGCCGGAACCGCTAGTCTCTAAACCTCATATATCTCTTTTCGGGATTTCAAGGTAAGGGGTTCTCCTTAGATTCTCTTTAGATTCGCTATTGTAGTTGTGATCTTAACCATATGTTATGATAAGGTCTTTTAATGGAATCAAATATCGATCAGGCGAAGGTGGGGATTGGATCTGTAAAACTAATCCCTAAGTTTAAGAAACGGGCGGTGTTAGTAGTTCGGGATTGGCCACTGGGTTGTGGACCAGCTTCAGAACAAAATCTTAGGCAGTTAGCAGTCGTATTGGCTTTTGATAGTGTCGACATAGAAGGTCTCATCTTGACTGTAATCAGGTGTGTAAATCTTTAACACATTGAATAATCTGTAATAATTATGTTATGGGTTAAAAGCCGGAAAAAGGCTGTAAAGACAGTCGTATTACCCGAAAAGGGTAGGCAAAGGATGCCAGGTACGTAATCATAGAAACTTCTCTATGTGTATCGATGTATGTGGTAGTCTGTGAACTTTTAGGAAGTATAATGTTTTGATTCTGCATGTATGTATGCATGGGATGGGGTTGATGTGATGAAGGGGAAGAGCATGTTAATAGGTCACTTGGTGATCGGTGGTTAAACCACGAATTATAAAGTTAGGTCACAATAGTGATCGGTGGCTAAGCCACGTTAAATTCATTCCTGACTGTTAGGAATAGGCAGCATGGCTGTCGATATGGTGTGTAGCGGTTGGTGGGTTGATTGTAGAAATCCCCGAGGTGTGTTGGCTGGTGTGTAGAGGATAGACTATTAGGTTTGGGTTGGGCCATGTTGCATGTAAATATTTTGTTGCCATTGTGTATGGGCTAAGGCCCATAATATGTTTGTAGGCCCAAGCCTTTTATGTGTTTTCGGGATTTGCACACTGAGTCTTGGTGACTCACCCTTTATTTTTCTTAACTTTTCAGATGAGCAGTAGATCATGGACATGGGAGTCGAGGGGGACTCGAGGGGCCATCAAGTTTTTATTTCCATAAATTATTTTTGGTTTTTTCTTTAAGTTTAATTTTGGGACCAATATCGATTTATATGTGTAATGTTTATATTTTGAATTTGTTTTAAAGACTTAATTCTTATAAGTAATGAAAATGGGAATTTCAAACACATTTAACGCAAAGATATGTTATTTTTTTAAAAAAAAAACTACGAAGGTTTTCTACAAATAGCACGTATTTATCAAATACCCACTTAAACAAATCGAGATTTCAAATCCCTTCAAAGTAAAGTTTTTATAGTTTAACCCGTAACATACCAGATCCGGTCGTGGCGTTTGGGCCAGGTTTGGGGTGTTACATTTTGGTATCAGAGCCCGGTTCAAAACTCGGGCTGTGAAATGGGTCTAGTAGTGTTTTGAAAATTTGATGTGAATTTGAGAAAAATGTCTTGGATAAAGATATGGCCTTCGAGTCTACCGGCACCCGATCCACGCAGGTAAGTATTCTAACTTTTGATATGATATGCATTATTGGGCTTGATGGGCTTGATGGACGTAGACTAGTAGGTTAGGCATTGATGGACTTTAAGCTTAGTTTAAACAACTCTTTAAATTCATAAGACTTGATCTATCCAAACAAATTCGTGAACAAAGCGCTGGGTTAGGGTGTGGCAACAGGCATACGCATGTCTGGGATTGGATTCAGGGAGAGCTTGGTACTTAAGCGGTCCTAGTGACCCACCTCCTCTTCGCTAGAATCCTACCTGGTGCGTAGTGACTGTTCAGCTTAGCCATGAGAACTTGTTGACGGGCCAAAATTTATAACTAAAACCCGAAAGGGATCAGCCACCCCATTTCGCAAAATTACTAAAAATACCCCCTTAGTTTTGTAAAATTTTTGAAATACTCTTGATTTGTGAAAATTTCCCAAAATACCCTGGATTTGTAAAACTACAAAAATTTGTAGAATTTCCAAAACACCCTTGGTTTTACAAATTAGCTATGCTTTGCAAATTTACCTGAAAAACCCTAGATTTACAAAAGTATCTGGATTGCAAAAATAGATCTTCCAAAATACCCCTGTTTAAAAAAAAACATTTCTTCAAAATACCCCTATGTTACGATAATACCACAATACCTCTATTTCGGAAAATCACCAAGATACTCTATTTTGAGGAATTACGAAGATACCCTGTAGGACAAAACTACGGAAAAACCTCTGGGTAGTGAAATGACTAAAATACCCTTAGGTGATGAATGTAAGTCATGGATGCTGCTTGTATGTTGATGTATTATGGCTGAATGTATGTGGTTCCTAGAACTAGGAGATAGGAACTTGAGACTAAAACCCTTAGGTGTAATCTCGAATACGAAAGAACTACTCTTAAAACTACTGTTCATAAGATTGTTCGTGGTTAATTAGTGAAAGAAATTAATAATTCATAAAATTTTTAATCAGATAAACGCGAATCGGTAGAATGAGTACAAGGGACGAGGACGCTCTAGATGCGAATACCGGTGCTACTCTACCATAGTATACTAAGTGTTTCTTTTGGCTTTAGCATTAGAGTGCGCAGCGAAAGCATAGTGGTGAGACTGGGGTAGTACGATTAATAGTTAGTTGGAAATTTAGAGGACGAAATTTCTTAATGGGGGTAGAACTATAACATCCTGAAATTGTGGGGCTATGCATTTAATGTGTGGTTATGTTTAATGTGAGTGTTAGGGGTCAAGAATGGGCTCAGGGTTGGGCAGAGGCCTTAATCGAACTTCCTGTTTGGACACTCTAGTGGAAAGCTTGATAAAATAAGGCTTAAAAGATGTTATCTGTGTTTTAAAATATAAAATGGGCTTGTGGCCCAGTGGCAAAGTAGCGCCACTAAAAGAGCAGGGATGTGGCATCAACTGGGAGGCCCAAATTCAAGTTGTATGAAGCCCAATTCTTTTAATTAAAATTTAACTGATTTTTGGCTTTTAAGTCAGTAGAGTGGGACGGCAATGGGCCTTGGAAATAGGGGGAATATATATGTTTGGATAATGTAGATAATATGGCTGATAATGTGGCAGATAAAAGGAAGAAGAGGTGGTGTTATCTGGGCCACTTGTGGATAAGAGATTAGGTAATGATAAGGGAGAAAATTTAGGATTTATCTACTGGTCACAGTGGTGGCCGAAATTCCAACACTGAGGGGGAGGAGGAATCGGTTTTGGTAAGTTCAAGGGGTGCCAAAATTTCCCTTGACTAGTAGCCTAGTTTTAGTTTTAAAAAAAAAAGGCATTTTCGATTTTTAGGGAGTAGATGCCGAAATATAGGTTAAGTAAGGAGGGATATCTTTTATTTTCAGCCTTTAGGGTTTTATTCTCCCATTCTCTTCATCAATTTCGTCATTTGGGTTTCTCTCTCCTTCTTTTCTCTTATTCTCTGCCAAAGCCGAAATCCCTAAATCCCATTCTCTCATCTTCACTTTTATGCAAAAGCCGAAACTCTTTATTTTAATTCTCTTCTCCATTCTTTTTCTATAAGCCAAATATTCATTGTTCTTTGCTTCTTCTCGTTGCCGATCTCTTCACTAAAAGCCGAATCTACATAGATTTCTTCCCATCATCTTCTCTTTTTGATCTTCTCAAAAGTTGAAATCTTCTAGGAGTTGCCGAATTCTTTGTAAAGGTAGGTGCCGATTTCTTCTGATCTATTCTTTTTCTCTTTCGGTTTTTAGAAGACAAAGCCGAAAGGCTAATGGATTGTTGGTTTCTTGTGTCTACGTGTTGGGCGACATTCGGGAAGTGAAGTAGATCGCTTAGATCTAAAAGCCGGAACCGTTAGTCTCTGAACCTCATATATCTCTTTTCGGGATTTCAAGGTAAGGGGTTCTCCTTAGATTCTCTTTAGATTCGCTATCGTAGTTGTGATCTTAACCATATGTTATGATAAGGTCTTTTAATGGAATCAAATATCGATCAGGCGAAGGTGGGGATTGGATCTGTAAAACCAATCCCTAAGTTTAAGAAACAGGCGGTGTTAGTAGTTCGGGATTGACCACTAGGTTGTGGACCGGCTTCAGAACAAAATCTTAGGCAGTTAGCAGTCGTATCGGCTTTTGATAGTGTCGACATAGAAGGTCTCGTCTTGACTGTAATCAGGTGTGTAAATCTTTAACACATTGAATAATCTGTAATAATTATGTTATGGGTTAAAAGCCGGAAAAAGGCTGTAAAGACAGTCGTATTACCCGAAAAGGGTAGGCAAAGGATGCCAGGTACGTAATCATAGAAACTTCTCTATGTGTATCGATGTATGTGGTAGTCTGTGAACTTTTAAGAAGTATAATGTTTTGATTCTGCATGTATGTATGCATGGGATGGGGTTGATGTGATGAAGGGGAAGAGCATGTTAATAGGTCACTTGGTGATCGGTGGTTAAACCACGAATTATAATGTTAGGTCACAATAGTGATCGGTGTCTAAGCCACGTTAAATTCATTCCTGACTGTTAGGAATAGGTAGCATGGCTGTCGATATGGTGTGTAGCGGTTGGTGGGTTGATTGTAGAAATCCCCGAGGTGTGTTGGCTAGTGTGTAGAGGATAGACTATTAGGTTTGGGTTGGGCCATGTTGCATGTAAATATTTTGTTGCCATTGTGTATGGGCTAAGGCCCATAATGTGTTTGTGGGCCCAAGCCTTTTATGTGTTTTCGGGATTTGCACACTGAGTCTTGGTGACTCACCTTTTATTTTTCTTAACTTTTCAGATGAGCAGTAGATCATGGACATGGGAGTCAAGGGGGAATCGAGGGGCCATCAAGTTTTTATTTCCATAAATTATTTTCGGTTTTTTCTTTAAGTTTAATTTTGGGACCAATATCGATTTATATGTGTAATGTTTATATTTTGAATTTATTTTAAAGACTTAATTCTTATAAGTAATGAAAATGGGAGTTTCAAACACATTTAACGCAAAGATATGTTATTTTTTTAAAAAAAAACTACGAAGGTTTTCTACAAATAGCATGTATTTATCAAATACCCACTTAAACAAATCGAGATTTCAAATCCCTTCAAAGTAAAGTTTTTATAGTTTAACCCGTAACATACCAGATCCGGTCGTGGCATTTGGGCCAGGTTTGGGGTGTTACATTTTGGTATCAGAGCCCGGTTCAAAACTCGGGCTGTGAAATGGGTCTAGTAGTATTTTGAAAATTTGATGTGAATTTGAGAAAAATGTCTTGGATGAAGATATGGCCTTCGAGTCTACCGGCACCCGATCCACGCAGGTAAGTATTCTAACTTTTGATATGATATGCATTATTGGGCTTGATGGGCTTGATGGACGTAGACTAGTAGGTTAGGCATTGATGGACTTTAAGCTTAGTTTAAACAACTCTTTAAATTCATAAGACTTGATCTATCCAAACAAATTCGTGAACAAATCGCTGGGTTAGGGTGTGGCAACAGGCATACGCATGTCTAGGATTGGATTCAGGGAGAGCTTGGTACTTAAGCGGTCCTAGTGACCCACCTCCTCTTCGCTAGAATCCTACCTGGTGCGTAGTGACTGTTCACCTAAGCCATGAGAACTTGTTGACGGGCCAAAATTTATAACTAAAACCCGAAAGGGACCAGCCACCCCATTTCGCAAAATTACTAAAAATACCCCTTTAGTTTTGTAAAATTTTCGAAATACTCTTGATTTGTGAAAATTTCCCAAAATACCCTGGATTTGTAAAACTACAAAAATTTGTGGAATTTCCAAAACACCATTGGTTTTACAAATTAGCTATGCTTTGCAAATTTACCTGAAAAACCCTAGATTTACAAAAGTATCTGGATTGCAAAAATAGATCTTCCAAAATACCCCTGTTTAAAAAAAAACATTTCTTCAAAATACCCCTATGTTACGATAATACCACAATACCTCTATTTCGGAAAATCACCAAGATACTCTATTTTGAGGAATTACGAAGATACCCTGTAGGACAAAACTACGGAAAAACCTCTGGGTAGTGAAATGACTAAAATACCCTTATATGATGAATGTAAGTCATGGATGCTGCTTGTATGTTGATGTATTATGGCTGAATGTATGTGGTTCCTAGAACTAGGAGATACGAACTTGAGACTAAAACCCTTAGGTGTAATCTCGAATATGAAAGAACTACTCTTAAAACTACTGTTCATAAGATTGTTCGTGGTTAATTAGTGAAAGAAATTAATAATTCATAAAATTTTTAATCAGATAAACGCGAATCGGTAGAATGAGTACAAGGGACGAGGACGCTCTAGATGCGAATACCGGTGCTACTCTACCATAGTATACTAAGTGTTTCTTTTGGCTTTAGCATTAGAGTGCGCAGCGAAAGCATAGTGGTGAGACTGGGGTAGTACGATTAATAGTTAGTTGGAAATTTCAAGGACGAAATTTCTTAATGAGGGGTAGAACTGTAACATCCTGAAATTGTGGGGCTATGCATTTAATGTGTGGTTATGTTTCATGTGAGTGTTAGGGGTCAAGAATGGGCTCAGGGTTGGGCAGAGGCCTTAATCGAACTTCCTGTTTGGACACTCTAGTGGAAAGCTTGATAAAATAAGGCTTAAAAGATGTTATCTATGTTTTAAAATACAAAATGGGCTTGTGGCCCAGTGGCAAAGTAGCGCCACTAAAAGAGCAGGGAAGTGGCATCAACTGGGAGGCCCAAATTCAAGTTGTATGAAGCCCAATTCTTTTAATTAAAATTTAGCTAATTTTTGGCTTTTAAGTCAGTAGAGTGGGACGGCAATGGGCCTTGGAAATAGGGGAATATATATGTTTGGATAATGTAGATAATATGGCTGATAATGTGGCAGATAAAAGGAAGAAGAGGTGGTGTTATCTGGGCCACTTGTGGATAAGAGATTAGGTAATGATAAGGGAGAAAATTTAGGATTTATCTACTGGTCACAGTGGTGGCCGAAATTCCAACACTGAGGGGGAGGAGGAATCGGTTTTGGTAAGTTCAAGGGGTGCCAAAATTTCCCTTGACTAGTAGCCTAGTTTTAGTTTTAAAAAAAAGGGCATTTTCGATTTTTAGGGAGTAGGTGCCGAAATATAGGTTAAGTAAGGAGGGATATCTTTTATTTTCGGCCTTTAGGGTTTTATTCTCCCATTCTCTTCATCAATTTCGTCATTTGGGTTTCTCTCTCCTTCTTTTCTCTTATTCTCTGCCAAAGCTGAAATCCCTAAATCCCATTCTCTCATCTTCACTTTTATGCAAAAGCCGAAACTCTTTATTTTAATTCTCTTCTCCATTCTTTTTCTATAAGCCAAATATTCATTGTTCTTTGCTTCTTCTCGTTGCCGATCTCTTCACTAAAAGCCGAATCTACATAGATTTCTTCCCATCATCTTCTCTTTTTGATCTTCTCAAAAGTTGAAATCTTCTAGGAGTTGCCGAATTCTCTGTAGAGGTAGGTGCCGATTTCTTCTGATCTATTCTTTTTCTCTTTCGATTTTTAGAAGACAAAGCCGAAAGGCTAATGGATTGTTGGTTTCTTGTGTTTACGTGTTGGGCGACATTCGGGAAGTGAAGTAGATCGCTTAGATCTAAAAGCCGGAACCGCTAGTCTCTAAACCTCATATATCTCTTTTCGGGATTTCAAGGTAAGGGGTTCTCCTTAGATTCTCTTTAGATTCGCTATCGTAGTTGTGATCTTAACCATATGTTATGATAAGGTCTTTTAATGGAATCGAATATCGATCAGGCGAAGGTGGGGATTGGATCTGTAAAACCAATCCTTAAGTTTAAGAAACGGGCGGTGTTAGTAGTTCGGGATTGGCCACTGGGTTGTGGACCGGCTTCAGAACAAAATCTTAGGCAGTTAGCAGTCGTATCGGCTTTTGATAGTGTCGACATAGAAGGTCTCGTCTTGACTGTAATCAGGTGTGTAAATCTTTAACTCATTGAATAATCTGTAATAATTATGTTATGGGTTAAAAGTTGGAAAAAGGCTGTAAAGACAGTCGTATTATCCGAAAAGGGTAGGCAAAGGATGCCAGGTACATAATCATAGAAACTTCTCTATGTGTATCGATGTATGTGGTAGTCTGTGAACTTTTAAGAAGTATAATGTTTTGATTCTGCATGTATGTATGCATGGGATGGGGTTGATGTGATGAAGGGGAAGAGCATGTTAATAGGTCACTTGGTGATCGGTGGTTAAACCACGAATTATAAAGTTAGGTCACAATAGTGATCGGTGGCTAAGCCACGTTAAATTCATTCCTGACTGTTAGGAATAGGTAGCATGGCTGTCGATATGGTGTGTAGCGGTTGGTGGGTTGATTGTAGAAATCCCCGAGGTGTGTTGGCTGGTGTGTAGAGGATAGACTATTAGGTTTGGGTTGGGCCATGTTGCACGTAAATATTTTGTTGCCATTGTGTATGGGCTAAGGCCCATAATGTGTTTGTGGGCCCAAGCCTTTTATGTGTTTTCGGGATTTGTACACTGAGTCTTGGTGACTCACCCTTTATTTTCCTTAACTTTTCAGGTGAGCAGTAGATCGTGGACATGGGAGCCGAGGGGGACTCGAGGGGCCATCAAGTTTTTATTTCCATAAATTATTTTCGGTTTTTTCTTTAAGTTTAATTTTGGGACCAATTATGTAATAAGGCTCCATAGCTTAGGTTATCGACTTATATGTGTTAATGTTTATATTTTGAATTTGTTATAAAGACTTAATTTTTATAATTAATGAAATGGGAATTTCAAACACATTTAACGCAAAGATATGTTTTTTTTTGAAAAAAAACTACGAAGGTTTTCTAGAAATAGCACGTATTTATCAAATACCCACTTAAACAAACCGAGATTTCAAATCCCTTCAAAGCAAAGTTTTTATCGTTTAACCCGTAACGTACCATATCCGGTCGTGGCGTTTGGGCCGGGTTTGGGGTGTTACACGGACACGGGTGAGGGGTGTTACACGGGCTATTACAATTCTTCCCCCTTAGGAATTTTCGTTCCCGAAAATCTTACCAGCAAAAAGGTTTGGGTATTGGTTCCTCCTAGCCTCCTCGGGTTCCCATGTAGCCTCTGTTACTCCATGTCTTTTCCATAAGACTTTCACGAGAGCTATGCTTTTATTCCTTAATTGCTTGACTTCCCGAGCTAGAATCTTTACTAGTTCCTCACCATAAGTCAAGTCAGGTTGTATCTCAACCTCTGTAGGTGCAATCACATGCGAGGGTTCCGATTGGTAGCGCCGCAACATGGATACATGAAATACATCATGAATCTTTTCTAACTCAGGTGGCAGTGCCAAACGATAGGCTATAGGCCCAATCTTTTTGATGATCTCATACGGTCCGATAAAACGTAGACTCAATTTACCCTTTCTGCCAAATCTAAGAACTTTTCTCCATGGTGACACTTTCAAAAATACTCTATCACCAACTTGATACTCAATTTCTTTCCTTTTCAAATCCAAATAAGATTTTTGTCGATCAGAAGCAGCTTTTAAGCAATCTCGAATTACCTTTACCCTTTCTTCAGTCTCTCTAACCATATCAACCCCATGAATCTAGTTTTCATTAAGCTTAGTCCAATATAAAGGCGTTCGGCACTTACGCCCATACAAGGCCTCATAAGGCGCCATTTTCAAGCTTGACTGAAAACTATTATTCTAGGCGAATTCCACTAACGACAAGTATTTTTCCCAGCTACCGTGAAACTCAAGAACACAACACCTGAGCATGTCTTCGAGAACTTGGATCAACCTCTCCGACTGACCATCGGTTTGGGGGTGGAAAGCTGTACTAAAATTCAACTTTGTGCCAAAGGCCTCTTGAAACTTCTTCCAAAATCGTGATGTGAATCTCGAATCTCTATCTGATATAATTGATAAGGGCACTTCGTGAAGCTTTACTATCTCTGAAATGTACAAGTTTGCCAACTTGTCGAGTGAGTAGTCGACACGTACTTGTATAAAATGGGGCGACTTTGTAAGTCTATCAACTACAACCCATACTGTATCTTTCTTGATCGGTGTCAACGGGAAACCCGTTACAAAATCTATGGTGATTCGGTCCCACTTCCACTCGGGTACCATTATCGATTGAAGCAAACCCGAAGGTACTTGGTGTTCAGCCTTTACTTGTTGACAAATCAAGCATCTTGAAACAAACTCAGAAATATCTTTCTTCATACTCAGCCACCAGTACCATTTCCTCAAATCATTATACATCTTGGTGCTACCCGGATGTACAGATAAACATCCGCTATGTGCCTCATGTAAAACTTTACGAATGAGCTCATCATCTCTCGGTATACAAACTCTATCTCTGAACATTAAACATCCATCTGAATTGATCCAAAAGTCAGACTCAACACCCGACTCGTATTGAGCTCTTTTGGCTTGTAATTCACTGTCATCTTTCTGAGCCTCATAGATCTCTTGGAAGAACATCGGTTTAGCCCTCAACTCAGCTAGAATAGAACCATCGTCGGACAAAGTCATCTGCGTATTCAATGCTCTCAATGCAAATAGGGACTTTCTACTCAAAGCATCGGCGACTACGTTCGCCTTTCCTGGATGATAATAGATGACCAACTCGTAATCCTTTATCAGCTCTAGCCATCTTAGCTGCCTTAAGTTCAGTTTCTTTTGAGTCATCAAATGCTTTAAACTTTTGTGGCCGATGAAAATCCGACATTTTTCACCATATAAACGGTGTCTCCAAATCTTCAGTGCAAAGACTATAGCAGCTAACTCTAAATCATGCGTTGGGTAGTTCTTCTCGTGTGGTTTTAGCTACCTGGAGGCATATACTATCACCTTGCCTTCTTGCATAAGTGCACAGCCCAATCCGTTTAAGGATGCATCGTTGCAAATCATAAATTCTTTTCTCGACTCAGGTTGTACTAAAATTGGAGCTTTTGTCAACATTGCCTTTAATTCCTCAAAACTCTGTTGGCACTTTTCTGTCCACTCAAAATTTACATTCTTCTGTAACAATTTAGTCATTGGAGTCGCTATCACGGAAAACCCATTAACGAACCGTCTGTAATAGCCAGCTAAGCCTAGAAAACTTCTAACCTCAATTACATTTTTTGGTGGTTTCCAATCAACAATAGCTGAAACTTTACTTGGGTCTACTCGGACTCCATCTCCCGAGACAATGTGTCCCAGAAATCCAACTTCCTTGAGCCAAAACTCACTTTTGCTAAACTTAGCATACAACTGATTTTCCCACAAAATCTGTAAAAACTATCCTGAAGTGCTCAGCATGCTCACTTTCATCACAAAAATATATTAGTATATCATCAATGAAAACAACCACAAACTTATCTAGATACGACTGAAAAATGCAGTTCATTAAATCCATGAACACCGCAGGAGCATTTGTCAAATCGAAGGGCATGACTAAAAATACATATTGCCCATACCTCATTCGAAAAGCCGTCTTAGACACATCTGAGTCTTTTACTCTCAACTGATAATATCCTGACCTCAAGTCTATCTTGGAGAACACAGTGACTCCCTTCAATTGATCGAACAAATCGTCGATTCTCGGCAATGGGTACTTATTCTTCACTATTACCTTATTAAGCTGTCGGTAGTCAATACATAATCTCATAGAGCCATCTTTCTTTTTCACAAATAGCACTGGAGCACCCCATAGAGGACAACTTGGTCTAACAAAACCTTTGCCTGTTAAATCTTGCAACTGTGCCTTTAATTCTTTCAAATCGGTTGAAGCCATCCTATAAGGAGCAATCGATATCTGTACAGTACCGGGAGCTAACTCGATGCCAAACTCAACCTCTCTAACCAGAGGCAATCCTGGCAACTCCTCAGGATACACATCTGGGTACTCTCATACTATCGGTACTGACTCGATCTTTAACTCGGTTTCTTTGGCATTCATCACAAAAGCAAGATACGCGTCATACCCTTTTCTTACATACCTCTGAGCTGTCATGCTAGAGATCACTACCGGCGACCTATCTTGTTCATCTGATTCAACATGAAGGGTATCCCCGTTTTCACATCTCAACTCAATATATTTCTTTCCATAATTGACTATCACTTCATGAGTGGTTAACCAGTCCATACCAAGAATAATATCAAATTCATCATATGGTAATAGCATGAGGTTGGCCTTAAAGTAATAACCTCTAATTATCAAGGGACAATCTTTGCATACTTTATCAACTAATACACTTTTGCCTAATGGATTAGACACCTTTATCCCAAACTCGGTGGACTCTATGGGCATATTCATACTAGATACTAATTTCATGCAAATGTATGAGTGGGTAGATTCAGGATCTATTAAAGCAATAACTTTAGTATCATGAAGAAAGAATGTACCCGTAATTACATCGGGGGAAGATGCCTCTTCGCGAGCGCGAATGGCATAAATCCTTGCAAGCGCCCTACCCTCAGGTCTCGCAGCCTAATCTCTGGGGTTACCTTTACTACTTGCCCCACTTCCTGGGTTCCTCTATTGTCTTCCTCTAATAATGTTCCCGGATCTCGCAGTCTGAGTTTTCTCCACTTTAATCATCTCAGGGCATTCTCTTATGAAGTGGTCTTGGGAACCACACTTGAAACAAACATTCTCATGTGCACGGCATTCAGCAGGGTGACATCTACCGCACTGTGCGCATTTCGGTATATTTTATCGAATGTTCCCAACACTAGAGACTAAAGTAGTCTGAGCCTTATTCCCCGAATACTGTTTACTCTTGCTTCTGCTTGAAAACCCAACGAAAGTAGTTGATCGGGTGGAGAAATCTCTTGACTTCTTGGACGAGGACTGAAATGACTTACCCCACCGCCTCTTTCTTGAGTCACGAGACTCCATTTCAGCTTTTCTTTTCCCTTTAACTAGTTCTTCGACTTTACAAGCCCGATCCACCAGCACAACAAATTCTTTCAACTCTAGGGCAGCAACAAACAATTTAATGTCTTCGTTTAGTCCATCCTCAAATCTCTTGCACATGATGGCTTCAGTGGATACACACTCTCGAGCGTATTTGCTGAGTCTTACAAACTCACGCTCATACTCAGTTACTGACATCTTACCTTGCTTCAACTCTAGGAATTCCTTCCTTTTCTGATCGATAAACCTTTGGCTGATGTACTTCTTTCTGAATTCTTCTTGGAAAAACTCCCATGTGACTCTTTCCCTTGGTACCGCCGACACAAGAGTATTACACCATAGATAAGCGGAATCTCTCAGAAGAGAAACAACACATTTAATGCACTCTTCAGGTGTGCACGACAACTCATTAAATACTCTGATGGTGTTTTTGAGCCAAAACTCTGCCTTTCCCGGATCATCATCTTTTCTAGCCCGAAATTCCTCTGCTCCATGTTTTCGGATCTTGTCAACCGAAGGCTTGTCTCCTCTTATCACTTCTACTACTTGAGGAGCCACTGGGATAGGCTGAGGAATAGGCGGGGGTAGGGGGTGGTGCATTCGAGTTCGTGTGAAAGAACTCCGTATTCCAAGTATTCATTATGTGGAGAAAGGCTTCCCTAGCCTCTTCTCCTCCTCTCTGACTTACTGTTGTAGGTCTACCCTCATTTTCATCGGTACCGTCCCTTTAGTGGGAGTTGACGTATTACTTTCTACTGTTGGAACGCCGATACCCCATGGCGCAGTAGAATAAAATTAGATCCGGCGATCCAAATCATGGATCCATGTGTGAGGAGCGAATCGGGGTGAAATAAAGGTTTTGAAATTACCAAAACTTCAATCTGAGTAGACAGCGACGCCTTGGCAACAAGAGTTTTGATCTACTGTCGAATCAAGCCTCAACCTTTTCCGATGTCGGCCTCTACGTAATCCACCCGGTTTGACTATGAACGAAAGAAATCTCCAAAACTGTTTTGGAGGCTTATTTGCTTGACGGCTGCTAGACCTAACAAGCAATCACTTAGGGTTTTCATGTTGAGTTTTGTCTCCTTTTAATACATTTTATAATGGGTGCCTTTCTCATTGGGCCTTTTATAATAGGTATCCTCTTAATTGGGCCTTTTATAATTGGTATCTCTTGAATGTATTACAATATTAAATAAATACAATAAAGTTTTTAACCGAAAATTATAATTACATTAATTATATCTGAAAATTATAATTACATTAATTATAATAAGGATTCTGGTAAACTATATTTATTTAAATTTATATATGAATCAAATTCATATATTAATAAAATTATGTTATCATTATGTGTACAACATCCTTGTACATATAATATGTTCAATATTTGATTGCCCAATTAAATTAATTCTTTAATTAATTTAATTTATGTGACAACCAAGCACAATACCAACTATATTTTATTCCATTCATTTCAACCATAGGGTGTGACCCTGTAGGTTCTTGCAACGTTAGCAGTAATACTAGAACGATTCTATTGTCACAGACAATGAGTGGCATCTAGCAATGCATCATTGCTACCTAAGTTACAAGAAGTCATGATTCGACATAACCTTTCGTGATTAACCTTTCATGCATTAATCCTTAAGTCCTTTATCTCTGGAACGGATACAAGTCATGGGATAGTCACACTTGCATAGTCCATCCCATGTTTCTTGATATCTTGAGTAGACTATGATATACAAATTAGTATGACATCTCATATCAACTTATTTGAGCATGGCCATGCATTTCTAGTCTCACTCAATCAAGTGGCCTAAGATATTACTCCTATTATGTAGGAGGGACTTATCCTTTATTGATCAACCATATCCCTCTACATAGATTGTGGTATATCCAACATCAGCCTTTATAGAACAACCTGTTACGGTGTACGTTTGACTGTATCAAAATATACAACTCACGATGCTGGGATAATAATGATCTCAAGTCTGAGGATCATATACATATTAATCACTATGAGTAATGTTGTGACAATTACATAATAATCCAAGAAACATACTCATAGCGGGTCAATCCAATATGTTGTTCTCTAACACACATATTCATGCATTGATTTTGACACTCCATATCAATGACAACTCTTTATCATCAATCAACTACATGTTAGTCTTAATGCATTATTATTGTCCTAGTCAACAATAATACTCGACTAAGGATCTTTTAAGAATAATCATATTATTCTCAGGACATTATTATAAAACAGTTTATCTATACACACAGAAAGAAAAACTGAAATAATAATGACAACGCTTTATATTAATAAACATGGTAAATTAAGTATGTTATTACAACCATCTCATGATTGATCTTTGGGCATACTCTTACAATCTCCCACTAGCACTAAGACCAATCACTCATATATCTAATACCAAGTGACTTAGTGTGACGATCATGCTTCTGCTGTGTCAGAGGCTTGGTCAGGGGATCAGCGATGTTATCATCTGAAGGTACTCTGCATATCTCTACATCCCCTCGATCGATAATCTCTCGAATAAGATGGTAGCGTCTAAGTATATGTTTGGATCGCTGGTGAGATCTGGGTTCTTTAGCTTGTGCAATAGCTCCATTGTTATCACATCGGAGTTCTATAGCATCTGATATGCTAGGCACAACCCCTAGTCCAGTAATGAACTTCTTGATCCAAACTGCTTCTTTTGCTGCCTCACTGGCTGCAATATACTCGGCCTCTGTTGTAGAATCAGCTACTGTACTTTGCTTTGAACTCTTCCAGCTCACAGCACCACCATTAAGGCAAAACACAAAACCTGATTGCGATCGAGAATCATCCTTGTCGGTTTGGAAGCTAGCATCAGTGTAACCTTTTACACTTAACTCTTCCTCACCTCCATATAATAGGAACGTATCCTTAGTTCTTCTTAAGTACTTAAGGATACTCTTGACTGTGGTCCAGTGACCTTCACCGGGATCTACTTGATACCTGCTCGTCATACTTAAGGCATACGAGACATCTGGACGGGTACATAACATAGCATACATGATAGATCTAATAGTGGAAGCATATGGAATTTTACTCATACGTTCTCTCTCTTGTGGAGTTGAAGGACACATTTCCTTCGAGAGTGAAATACCATGTCTCATAAGTAGGAATCCTCTTTTAGATTCTTCCATACTGAACCTTTTCAGTACTTTATCTATGTATGTACTTTGGCTTAGACCTAGTAGTCGTCTTGATCTATCTCTATAGATCTTGACTCCTAAGATATAAGTGGCTTCGCCCAAGTCCTTCATAGAAAAACAACTTCTTAACCAAGTCTTAATAGACTGCAAGGTAGGTATGTCATTTCCCATGATAAGTATGTCATCCACATATAGTACCAAGAATGTGATAGTGCTCCCACTAACTTTCTTGTAAACACATGGTTCATCTTCATTTTGATAAAACCAAACTTTTTGATTGCATCGTTAAAACGAATATTCCAACTTCGAGAAGCTTGCTTTAATCCATAAATGGATCTTTGTAGCTTACATATCTTTCTAGCATCCTTTGGATTTACAAAACCTTCAGGTTGTGTCATATACACATCCTCTTCAAGTTTCCCGTTAAGGAAAGCTGTTTTGACGTCCATCTGCCAGATTTCATAATCATGAAATGCAGCTATGGCGAGCAAGATCCTGATGGATTTAAACATAGCTACAGGAGAAAAGGTTTCATCATAGTCAACACCATGAATTTGGCGAAAACCTTTAGCGACTAATCGCCCTTTGTATGTTTGTACATTACCATCCATGTCTATTTTCTTTTTGAAAACCCATTTGTACCCTATAGGTTAAACCCCTTCGGCTGGGTCAATCAAAGTCCATACTTGGTTTTCATACATGGAATCCATCTCAGATCTCATGGCCTCAAGCCATTTCTCAGAGTCTGGGCTCGTCACCGCTTCTTGATAAGTCCTAGGCTCATCTTGATCTATAAGAAGAACGTCACCATGCGTTGTAATGAGAAATCCATATCTCTCAGGTGCACGGCGTTCTCTTAAAGATCTGCGCGGTGGTTGTGTTTCTATAGCAGTTGTTTGTTCCTCAATTTCTTGTGGAATTTGGTTTTGTTCAATCTCTAGTTCAGTGGTATCTTGTGATTCTTGAATTTCTTCAAGTTCAATCTTTCTCCCACTTCCTTTTCTAGAAGTAAATTCTTTCTCTAGGAAGACACCAGTCCGAGCAACAAAAATTTTGTTCTCAGTGGGATTAAAAAAAATAATATCCTTTGGTTTCTTTTGGATACCCCACAAAAATACACCTTTCAGATTTGGGTTCAAGCTTAGTAGACGTCTGACGTTTAACATAAGCTTCACAACCCCAAATTTTCATAAAGGACATACTAGGACGTTTCCCAGTCCACATCTCATATGGCGTCTTTTGAACCGATTTAGATGGAACACGATTTAGTGTGAAGGCAGCAGTCTCAAGTGCATGTCCCCAAAAGGAAGTCGGTAGATCAGCATGACTCATCATGGATCGAACCATGTCTAACAAAGTTCGATTTCTTCTCTCAGATACTCCATTCCATTGAGGAGTACCAGGAGGAGTAAGTTGTGAGACAATCCCACATTCTTTCAAAAGATCATCAAACTCTAGGCTCAAATACTCTCCACCTCGATCAGATCGAAGTGACTTGATAGTTTTGCCTAGTTGATTTTGTACTTCATTTTTAAATTCCTTGAACTTTTCAAGGGACTCAGACTTATGGCGCATGAGATAAACATACCCATATCTACTGAAATCATCAGTGAAAGTAATGAAGTAGTGAAATCCACCTCTGGCCTGTGTATTTATTGGTCCACATACATCAGAATGTATTAGGCCCAATAAATCACTAGCTCGTTCACCTTTTCCAGAAAAAGGAGATTTAGTCATTTTTCCCAATAAGCAAGATTCACATACTTCAAATTGTTCAAAAACAAATGAATTCAAGAGACCATCTCTATGGAGTTTGGATATGCGTTTCTCACTTATGTGGCCCAAACGACAATGCCAAAGATAAGTTTGATTTGAGTCATTTATTTTAGATCTTTTAGTATTTATGTTGTAAATGGGATTCGTTTGATCTAAAATATAGAGGCCATTAATCAATTGTGCCGAACCATAGAAAACATTATTGAGATAAAATGAACAATAATTATTCTTAATAATTATCTCAAAACCAATTTTGTCTAAACAAGAAATTGAAATAATGTTTTTAGTCAAACTGGGCACAAAATAACAATCCTCTAAACATAAATCAAGTCCACTAGGCAAAGATAAAGTATATGTTCCCACAGCTAATGCAGCAACTTTTGCTCCATTTCCAACTCGTAGGTCCACATCTCCTCTAGCCAAAGTCCTACTCCTTTGTAGTCCCTGTATAGAAGTACAAATATGAGAACCACAACCAGTATCTAATACCCAAGAAGTAGTAGTTGATAAATTAATATCAATAACATAAATACCTGAAGTAGACATTCCGCTTGCTTTAGCCTTCTTGACTTCTTCAAGATAGGCAGGGCAGTTCCGTTTCCAATGTCCAGTCACACCACAATGAAAACAGTTTCCTTCCTTAGACACCCCACCTTTAGGTTTCAGTGCAGCCTTTCCTTTTCCAAATTTGGGCTTACCTTTGCCCTTGGGCTTTGTTTGAACTTTGGCCTTTCCCTTGCCCTTGTTATTATGGACCATCAGTATGAGCTTGGGTCCAACCTTTTTCAAGTTGCCTTCAGCAGTTCGTAACATACTGAGCAATTGTGGTAGAGTCTTGTCAATTTCATTCATATTGAAATTGAGGACAAACTGGCTGTAGCTATCCGGCAACGATTGTAATATAACATCAGTGGCCAACTCTTGGCTCAATGGAAACCCAAGCTTAGACAAGCTTTCAATATAGCCAATCATCTTAAGGACATGAGGTCCTACTGGGTTTCCTTCAGCCAACTTACATTGGAATAAGGCCTTAGAGATATCAAACCTCTCTTTCCGTGCTTGCCCTTGATAAAGTTCTTTCAGGTGCTCGATCATATCATAAGCAACCATGTCCTCATGTTGCTTCTGAAGTTCAGGATTCATAGTGGCAAGCATAAGACATCCAACATCTATCATGTCATCGAGATACTTCTTGTAAGCATCTCTATCAGTCCTCGAGGCATTAGCGGGTGGTTCATTAGGAAGTGGTTGTTCAATGACATATAATTTCCGTTCTTGTTTAAGCAAGTTACGGAACCAATCAAGAAAATTCAAACCATTCAATTTGTCCTTCTCAAGGACCGATCGCAATGAGAGTGTGCTAGTGGTTGCAGCCATAATATATCTACAACAATTAAATATGCATGTGAGTAAATTTACCAATTTTATATCAATCATTAAAAAGACTTTATTAAATGATATTCCCACTATTTTATTTCAAAATTAATAACCCTCGTATATTAATTTCGGAAAAACTTTCTCAAAAGTATTTCTAGTAGGTTAAGGATCCATATTTCACCACCTCTTAAGTCAGCTTTGGCTTTACTCTTAAGATTATGGTTATTTAGGTCAGCAACATTTGCTAATTACATCATATGTAACTCCTAATATTTGGTGAACAACTCTTGTTCTAATCATCTTATGATTTATCCAATTTACTTGCCTCTAGGTTTCTAATCCTATTAGAGTAACCTAGTTAAGTCATTAACCAATTTTTTTTTAACCAGCAAATATCACTGGTTTATTCTTCGTGTTTAACCAAGATAAATACTAGTACTTCGCTTTGGCAGAACCTACATAGTATTGATCAAGGCCTTAACGAGGGCAAAATTGGAAGGCCATGTTGACTTAATATTTTAATAGAGGGATTTTATTAAGGTTGTTGCATCTCACCAATTATGGTCTACTTTAGCCCATTTAGTCTTCTAATCGATCTCATCAATTAATAGGGTTTATTATCAACAAGGTTTATTATCATCCATAGCATCTCATACATGAATAAATAAAGCAATAAATAAATGCAATAGTTATAGCCCATAAACTAAAGTGGTTCAACCCAAGCCAATGGGAAAACCAAAAGGAAACCTAAAGGTGTAAGCCCTTTCACAAGCTATCATTCACAATCATTGTCCCACCTTCCTTCTTGTTTGGCCCACAACAACTCTTGCAAATTATAATATGCAGAAACTCGTTTTACATACGAGGGAATAAGATGAGAAGAGAAATACAAGAGAATAGTAGTAAGGCACGACACGCAGGCCGTATTTTAAAAAAAAAAATACAACCTTTTATCGAATGGGTCATTGGGCTATAACTATGCATTTCAAACACCGTGCATATCAAAAATAGCATACATAATTCAATGCTTTTTTTTTTGCTAAGGTGAATTATAAAATATCCTTTCAACCTTTTGTGGCCCATCAAGTTTATAAATTTCTTTTATTAACAATTTTTTTTTTGCGGGGGTCTGAGGATGTCGGAGGAAGCGGAGGAATCGCATACCCCAGTCAAATGAAGCCTCACGATTTGATAAATTTTTATCAACAGAATCGTGTTTTTTAGGATTTTAATCCTTGAGGTTTCATATAGGAACAACCCTTGTTCCACTAGCCAGTTAACACTTACTGGAAACTATAAATACCACCGCCGCATTATTACAAATTTGTTAATAGTTAACAGTAATAACATAAAATCGAATAGGCCACAACACCATGATTAACATTTAATCAATTACCGAAAGGAACAATTATTAGATTATGCTTAAACGATTTAAACAATCGAAAATATAATAACATTAAAACATGTATCTCATACAATTGCATCACCCAAGTATTTAAACCCGAGTTCGTATCACACAAGTGGTTTTGATACCACTGTTGGAACGCCGATACCCCATGGCGCAGCAGAATAAAATTAGATCCGGCGATCCAAATCATGGATCCATGTGTGAGGAACGAATCGAGGTGAAATAAAGGTTTCGAAATTACCAAAACTTCAATCTGAGTAGACAGTGACACCTTGGCAACAAGAGTTTTGATCTACTGTCGAATCAAGCCTCAACCTTTTCCGATGTCGGCCTCTACGTAATCCACCCGGTTTGACTATGAACGAAAGAAATCTCCAAAACTGTTTTGGAGGCTTATTTGCTTGACGGCTGCTAGACCTAACAAGCAATCACTTAGGGTTTTCATGTTGAGTTTTGTCTCCTTTTAATACCTTTTATAATGGGTGCCTTTCTCATTGGGCCTTTTATAATAGGTATCCTCTTAATTGGGCCTTTTATAATTGGTATCTCTTGAATGTATTACAAGATTAAATAAATACAATAAAGTTTTTAACCGAAAATTATAATTACATTAATTATATCTGAAAATTATAATTACATTAATTATAATAAGGATTCCGGTAAACTATATTTATTTAAATTTATATATGAATCAAATTCATATATTAGTAAAATTATGTTATCATTATGTGTACAACATCCTTGTACATATAATATGTTCAATATTTGATTGCCCAATTAAATTAATTCTTTAATTAATTTAATTTATGTGACAACCAAGCACAATACCAACTATATTTTATTCCGTTCATTTCAACCATAGGGTGTGACCCTGTAGGTTCTTGCAACGTTAGCAGTAATACTAGAACGATTCTATTGTCACAGACAATGAGTGGCATCTAGCAATGCATCATTGCTACCTAAGTTACAAGAAGTCATGATTCGACATAACCTTTCGTGATTAACCTTTCATGCATTAATCCTTAAGTCCTTTATCTCTGGAACGGATACAAGTCATGGGATAGTCACACTTGCATAGTCCATCCCATGTTTCTTGATATCTTGAGTAGACTATGATATACAAATTAGTATGACATCTCATATCAACTTATTTGAGCATGGCCATGCATTTCTAGTCTCACTCAATCAAGTGGCCTAAGATATTACTCCTATTATGTAGGAGGGACTTATCCTTTATTGATCAACCATATCCCTCTACATAGATTGTGGTATATCCAACATCAGCCTTTATAGAACAACCTGTTACGGTGTACGTTTGACTGTATCAAAATATACAACTCACGATGCTGGGATAATAATGATCTCAAGTCTGAGGATCATATACATATTAATCACTATGAGTAATGTTGTGACAATTACATAATAATCCAAGAAACATACTCATAGCGGGTCAATCCAATATGTTGTTCTCTAACACACATATTCATGCATTGATTTTGACACTCCATATCAATGACAACTCTTTATCATCAATCAACTACATGTTAGTCTTAATGCATTATTATTGTCCTAGTCAACAATAATACTCGACTAAGGATCTTTTAAGAATAATCATATTATTCTCAGGACATTATTATAAAACAGTTTATCTATACACACAGAAAGAAAAACTGAAATAATAATGACAACGCTTTATATTAATAAACATGGTAAATTAAGTATGTTATTACAACCATCTCATGATTGATCTTTGGGCATACTCTTACATCTACATCATCCGCCACAGCTCTTTCGGGATCCATTTACTATATCAAAACACAATTCAAGTCGTCAGGAGTTGTCACACTATCATTATGAAAGTACTCTTATGTATGGCATGTATAGCTAAACTCATGCTTACGCTACGTTAGTCCTAGAATCGACTAAATAGTAGCTTTGATACCAGTAAATGTAACACCCCATACCAGAGTCAGAAGCTGGGATTGGATACGAGACATTACCATCCTTGCTTGAATGTGCACTAACGGGCTATAAAATTTTGTTTCGATTTAAAATCTTTCCTTTCTTAGTTAAAACATACATATCATGGGCCTACGAGTCCTTAAACTTACATTCGGAAGCGTTCAAAGTTCAACTAGAAACTTTTACTCACTTTGAATACTTTTGCCTAAATAGGGGTCACACGCCTGTGTGCTGGCCCGTGTGACGAATCAAATTCTCATAGCTAGATGCAGGGGACACACGACCTATCAACACACCCATGGGGTTGACTGTGTGTTGCACATGGCCTAGACACACGCCCGTGTGTCTGCCCGTGTGGACACTTAGAGGCTATTTTCCAAGCCAATGGCCACCCTAAAACATAAACTCAAATATGCCAACTCAAGCAATACATAACATGGCCTTAATGCACTATAAATGACCCTTAAAACTTCACTTGTAGAATTCATATAACTCATCCTTAATATATATATATATATTATCAAAATTGGCCAATCTCTTTAGCCATATACAAAAAGAGTAATAACCTTAATAGCCAACACCTTGTCTCCCAATATGCTATAGCTCAAAATGACATAATTCCTATACATGCCATACTTAAAATAAAACAACTTGACTATACCCAAAATAATGATTGATAGTGTGATCCGAGCTCCGACGTCTATGATCCCTGAACTAGCTTGACTAAACTACAAGGAAGAAAGAAATGAAAGGAGTAAGCTATAGCTTAGTAAGTTTGCATGAAATTCATATAGCAATTATATTTGCTCAATATAACTCATTCATTATAAAACAAAAACAACATAAATCTCAAATGCTTTGGCTTACTTACTCATACTTATCCTTACTCATCACATGCTACATAATAATTTCATACTTGCATTATAATCATGGTACCTGTATCACTTAATCACATAGATTAGTGCATTCTACTGATACAAAAGTAAACTTAATATTCATCTTTCTTATCATGAACAATGCTTTTCATCAACCATGAAGACTTAACTTATTACTATCTTTACTCACTTATCTTCCTTGTTGCCTCTTTCATACTTAGATCTTTTGCCCGATGAATTACCCAGAATAACTGATGTTACTCAATGTCATCAAACATGGATCTCGATGCCAATGCCATGTCCCAGACATGGTCTTACATGGGATCGCCTCATGATGCCAATGACATATCCCAAATATGGTTTTACATGGGATCTCTTAATTTGGTGTCGATGCCATGTCCCAGACATGGTCTTACACGAGACCTTCCTTATATGTTTCTTTTGGAAACTTACCATTTCCATGTGTTGACATGGTCTTATGTGGTATAGTTGCCTTATAAATCTTATCAATGCCATGTCTTGACATGGACTTACATGACATTCTTGCCTTATGAATTCACCAATGCCAAGCCTTGGCTTGGACTTACATGGGACCTTTGCCTCATGATAACTTTTCAATGCCATGACTTGTCATGGACTTATATGATATCCTTGCCTTAATGCCGATGCCATGTCTTGACATGGTCTTACACGATTTTCCTTGTCTCATGCTGTGATATTAGTATCCTCATTATTCCGAGTCTTCAATTGGGACTTCCTCTTGCATGTTCTCATTCATTTTCTTATCAATATATCATTAATCATAACTTCATGAAAATAGTGTACATTATACAACATAATAAGCAATTTATTGAAAATACATGTGAAGCCATAAATTCATACAAACTTACCTCAATATTCAAAATGAATGTAGATATGCAATTTAGTCCTCGACTTTGTTCTTGCCTCGGTTTCGATCTGGGCTTTGTATTTCTTGATCTATAATAACAATTTAACTTGTTTAATACTCACATTGACTAAATTAACTCATAACTCATACTTTGGAAAAATTACTATTTTGCCCCTAAATTTTCTCAAAATTACACATTTGCCCATAGGCTCGTAAAATGATTTTCATTCAACTTTCTTACATTTCAAGCCTAGCTGAATCATATTCTCAATTATAGAAATATTCAGTTCTCACTATTTCACTCATGTATGACCAATTTCATAACTTTTACAATTTGATCCTTACATGCATTTTTCATGAAATTCACTTAGAAAAAAATGTTCATACTACATCAAACTTTCATAATCTTCCACAAAACATAAAAATACATGCATGTCATACATGGACATATTTTTGAACATGAATCTTAGCTCAAAATATAGCTAAAAATAGCTAAATCAAGTTACGAGGATTTAAAAAAGATGAAGAATAATAAAAACGGGCTACGATGCACTTACTATCAAGCTTAAAAATTGATGAAACCCTAGCTATGGAGTCCTTGAAAATTTCGGCACTATAGGGAAGATGATGGACATGATTTTTAACTTCTTTTTCCCCTTTTAATCATTTAATAACCAAATGACCAAAGTGCCCTTAAGGCTTTCTTGAGATTTTTCCTTCCCATGTCCATTTTTGTCCATCTTATAATATAATGGTCTAATTGCTAAATAAGGGCTTCTAATAATTTTTATGATTCTATTTCATACTCAAATCTTCTAGAAACTCATATTTTTCATCTTTGCAATTTAGTCCTAATGGTCAATTTATTCACTAATTAATAAAATTTCTTCATGAAATTTTCACACAATTATGCAACCACCTCATAAGCCTCATAAAAATCATTAAACACATAATTTCTAGTTCGGATTTGTGGTCTCACACCACTATTCCGACTAGGCCCTAAATCGGGCTGTTACAGAACTGGTGCTAAGTAGAATACCAATTCGGTCTCATCTACCTAATTTTTTCCTAGAGTCATCAATTCTAGGGTTTAATCTTATTCAACTAATCCAACTAACCAATTTAGAAACCCTAAATCTAATCTAACCACGTCCAATTTAGTCAATCAACCAACTTAGGGTTTTGTAACACCCCAAACCCGGCCTAGACATTACGACCGGATCTGACGTGTCACATCGAAGTGTCGTTTGAAAATCGAACTTGTAGATAAAAGTTCGTTACTAAATTTTAAATCCCATTTACAATATTGTTTTGAAAACGTTAGTGTTGTAAAATCTTGTTGTCCAATTATAGGTCATATAAATTGTTATAAGCTTATCAATTTGGAATAAAATCGCGGAACCCTTTTCTAGTTGTAAACTTTAAAATTTGAAAAAACGTGATTTTCTTAAAGAAACCGTTATTATTTTAAAAACCCGTATTTCCTAGTCTAGCAGGTTGAAATAAAGAGAAAACACCAAATAAAAGTTAAACCCTCAAATGACCTTATTACATAATTATTAACCCAATATAAAATAAAATAACTAAGTCTAAGATTAAATCATAACGAGATTGTGGCCACCTCCGAGTCCCTCACAGCTCCAAATCATCTAAGGCTGGGGATTATCTGCACAGTTAAAGGAAAGGGTGAGTTATGAGAATTCAGTGTGTAATCCTGATAAACCGTAAAAGTAACATATTTTAAGCCCACATTTAGCATGCTTTTGGATGATTTAAGCATTGAATTATGTAATTTGGTGCTCTTAATCCTTTGTTTTCATGTTTTATATTAAGATGAGCACCGGATGATGAAAAGAACGGAAAACAGGCCCAAAACGGAGTAAATGAGCCATATCACAAAATCCACTCGGCCTGGGCCGAAGACCACATGGTCGTGCCTCATTCAACAATCTCGAACACGGCCTGGCCATGATTCACACGGGCGTGTGCCACGGTCGTGTCCCTGCCGTGTCAAAGAGAAGTTTCACTCGAATTAGGATACTTAGGGACCAAGTAAGGCATCTCAAAGCTTATATAAACACCCTAGGGGGCAACTTAAGCAGGGGAGTTCCGAGAAGCCTTCTGCCAGGGCTTTAGTCAGGGGGAACCCAAGGCTTTAGTCAGGGGGCGTCCAGCCAGGCCAAAGAGGGCAAAGTTGTGGGAATTTACGCGATAGGTTATTCATCTCAAGAAGCCAGAATTATACTCAAGACGGAGGATCTCTCCTTTAATTCCTTCAAGGGGTTCTAGGGATTTCTTATGTTTTGTTTTATCTTTTCTTCTGAGATGTTTTCTTTTATTGTTATGAACTAAACCCTCAGATACCTGAGGGGGATGAAACCTAAGATGAATCTTGTTATCGTTTGCTGAACTATATGATAAATATTTGACTTGTTCTTAATTATGTGTTCTTAATTCTTGTGTTGATATTTCCAGGATATTAATTCAAGTGTGATGTGCTTAGGTGGAGGAGCAAAAGTCCCTGCCTAAGAGTAGATCTAGTATAATTAAGCGGAGTTGATCGCATGCCTAGAGATAGGGTGACGAGATTTTGCTAGATTAGGGTGAAACCTAATATGGTAGTCCATAGATCAAGTTAATGCAATTCTAGGGTTTTTAATTAGAAAGAGATTTCAATTAATCAACCTAGGGTTAGACGTTAGTCGCCTCGAGAGAGGGATTAATATAAGTTAGAGGATCTTACGGATCAAGTCAAATGAAAGAATCGTCTGGTTCAGAGTTAGGTAACAAGTGAAGTCTATGTGGATTCTTCCTTGGGTATCGTCTTAGTCAATTGGTTTTTCCTAAAGTTATTTTCCCCAATTCATTCTCTTTGTCTTTACATCTTTAGCTTAGCTGATTAGTCAATTTTAGATTAGATAAACAATTCTCTTAATTCTTAGGCTAGATAATAAAAAGGGAGTTAGTATTAGTACTTTTAGTTCCTTTGGGTTCGACAATCCAGTCTTGCCTTAACTATACTACTGTTCGATAGGTGCGCCTCAAATTGTTGTCATAGTTAATTTCCAGGTTCGATCATTCTTTATATAAATTTTAAGACTTTGACATCGCATAAAACAACGATCAAGTTTTTGGTGCCGTTGCCGGGGAACTAAAATATTAAGAAAGCTCAATTTTTATTACTTTAGCCATTTTTATTTTTTGCAATTTATTTTTATTTTTAACTTTGCTAAATTTTCTTTCTTTTGTTCCTTTCAGGTACCACTAGTTTATGACTAGAAAGAACCCGGTAGGACCCCTACTTTATGACAGTGATAATGAAGGTATCGTTCGTAGAAATCGCAGAGAAATAAGGCGAAGCTTAAACTACATAGAAGAAGAGCAAGAAGCCAAAATTAATACCACCAAAGAGATGGCTGAAAATCATCAGCCACCTCCAGAGATGGCCGAAAATCATGCTCCTCGAACTATGTATGATTATGCTAAACCTAGTTTAACAGGAAATGAGTCAAGTATTGTTAGGCCTACTATTGCTGCAAATAATTTTAAACTAAAACCTAACACTATACAGATGATACAACAGTTTGTTCAGTTTGATGGTTTGGAGGATAAGGATCCTAACACACACCTAGCAAATTTTCTAGAATTCTGCAATACCTTCAAGATAAATGGCGTTTCTGATGATGCCATCCGTCTTCGGTTATTTTCCTTTTCTTTGAGAAATAAAGCCAAACAGTGGTTGCATTCCCTTCCACGAGGGTCAATCACTACATGGGATCAAATGATCGAGAAATTTTTATTAAAATATTTTTCGCCGACCAAAACGGCCAAGTTAAGGAATGATATCTCTTCTTTTGTGTAGATGGATTTAGAGACACTTTATGATGCATGGGAGAGATACAAAGATTTGTTGAGTAGGTGCCCACACCATGGATTACCTTTGTAGCTACATGTCCAAACTTTCTACAATGGTGTGAACCTTTCAACAAGGCAATTAATCGATTCAGCCGCCGGCAGAACTATGAATAACAAAACTCCTGAAGCAGCCTACGAGTTTATAGAGGAAATGTCATTGAATAACTATCAGTGGCAAGTCACAAGGACAAGGCCAAAAAAAGCAGCCGGAGTTTTCAACCTCGACGCAGTAACCGTGCTATCAAATCAGGTAGAGATGTTACATAAAAAATTTGATGGTTTATTCGGTTCTTCGCAGGCACATCCAGTTATGCAGTGTGACACAAGTGGAGGCGTAGTGAATCCTGAGTACCCACCCTACGGACAGGGCATGGAGAGCGAACAAATGAACTATATGGGTAACAATTTCCGATCTAACAATAACCTTTATAGTAATAATCCAGGTTGAAAGAACCACCCCAATTTCTCATGGGGTGGTCAAGGAAACCAAAGGCAACAACCACCCCAAAACCTCCAACAGCAGCCCTACCCACAGGAAAAGAAGTCGAACCTCGAGGAGATGCTCACAAAATTCATAGCAGCCACAGAAACACGTTTCCAAAATATAGAAAAAAAATCAACAAACATCGATTTAAAGGATCGAGAATCAGTTAGGGCAACTTGCTAAGCAGATCTCTGAAAGACCACAAGGAAGCCTACCAAGCAACACTGAGACTAACCCAAAGGAGTAAATTCAAGCCATAATAGCTCATGATAGTGAAGGGTTAGATGAGCCAAATTTAAGGCAAAAGAATGTGGTAGAAGAAGGTAAGGTTGAGGTAAAGCCAAAACTGATAATCAAAGAGTACCAACCTCGCATACAATATCCCGAAGCGATAATGAAAGACGACACAGAGGAACGATTCAGTAAGTTTCTTAAACTCTTAAAAAATTACATATTAACTTACCGTTTCTTGAAGCTCTTTCGCAGATGCCATATTCTAGGAAATTTTTAAAGAAGCTATTGACAAACAAGCGGAAGATAGACGAGGAATCGCATGTGGAACTGAACGCAGTGTGCTTAGCAATGTTACAAAATAAACTACCACGAAAATTAAAAGATCCATAGAGTTTTACAATTCCATGCTTAATTGGTAGTTTAACTATTGATAATGCGTTAGCTGATTTAAGGGCAAGCATAAATGTCATGCTTTATAAAATGTTTAAACAACTAGGTCTAGGGAAGCCCAAACAAACTAGGATGAGCATTCAATTACCTGATAAAACTATTAGAATTCCTAGGGCTATAATCGAAGATGTACTCGTGAAGACTGATAAATTTGTATTCCCAATAGACTTTGTCGTTTTAGACATAGATGAGGACAACACAATCCCCCCTAATTTTAGGAAGACCATTCTTAGCAACTGCCAAGGCTAAAATTGATGTCGACGCAGGTGAACTCATACTCTGTGTAGGTGACGAGACAGTCACTCTTCAAGCTCTCAATTCAGCTAGGACATCGAATAATCAACATGAGAAAGTAAATTCTATTGATAACCATTCGGTTAACCCTTCTTTTCAGGAAGTACCACAAAAGAACACAACTGATTTTGATCCATGCCAACACAGAAATAACTTATGAGGAACAAGGGATTCAAATCGATGAACTACAAGAGTGGAAGACGCATCTCAAAGAAAAACTAGGTATAGACGAAGCAGAACCAAAGCCACTCTACGAGACAGACAAGTTCAAAATTGGAGATCAAGTATTGATAGAAAAAGTAGATCCACGAATACCTCCTCATGATCCTAACACAAACAAAGAAATCCCTTTTAAGGTAATCAACATTTTCCCATACGAAACAGTCGAGGTAAGTAAACCTATGTTTGGAACTTTGAAAATAAACGCTACTCGTCTTAAACTTTATCATGATAATGGAACTACTAGCATGAGGAAGGACTTTCAACTCCTCGAACCACCATGAATATGCGAATGAGAGGTAAGTCTAGCTTAAGACTATAAACGAGTGCTTCTCCGGAGGCAACCCGAGCACTAACCCCATTAACTTCTACATTTTTTATTTATTTTATTTTTATTTTATTATTTTATTATTTTATTCTTTCCTTTTAGCACCTAATTGTAAATCAACCAAGTATAGATTTCCCAGCCACACGGCCTTGCACACGGCCGTGGCCGTTGCCGTGTGGATGCACCGAATCTTCGTACTAACATGGTAGAGATGGTACGAGTCAGAACGAATCATATATTCGAGTCATGGACTCCAACTACCACGCCACAGCCTTGCGATGCGGCCGTGGCTGACACTGTTAGATCATACACGGGCGTGGATACCTGAACATGGGCGTGGGGATGTACCAGACATGAAAATTCTATTTAACCCCCCCCATTTTCTTCTTACCTACTCCCCATCTCCTTTCTTCCATCCCATCCTTCAGATATCCCCCTCCCCACACTTTTCTTCTTTAGTTATTACCCAAACCCTTGAGCTACACCAAATCTATGTCAAAGAAGCGGAAGGATCCTGGCCCAGTCTCCCTTTGTGAGACCGATCTATATAAGTTCATGTCGGCCGCTTCATCCACTCAACAAGCCAAGGGTCTTTGAGGCCATTTAATTCTTCTTCTTCTTTACTCTTCTCCTTTATTTTCCTTCTCTTTGACTATCTTATGCTTAAATTAGTTTATTTTATTTTAGGTTCTTGGTTTTAGGTTCTAAAGGCTACTTGGGAATCACGCCACTTCGGTCACTGCCAGCACCTCCGCAGCTTTAGAAGTCACACCCACCTCGCGAACCATCCAACAATAAGGACTATTCGGTCTATTCATCTTTCATTTTAATTTTATTTACATTTCTATTTTCTTTCTCTTTCTCTTTCTTGTCTTTAATTATATATTTAGTTTATTTTAAATGTATCTTAATATTTCCTGGCTAATTCTCTAGGAGCTTCCCAATTTCTTCATCTAGGGCAAAGCTCGGTAGCAGCCACCACACCTCGGGACTCCCAACTCAAGGAAACCATCCAAATTCAGGAAGTTTCACCTCTCTCTTAAATTTCATATACATCTTTGTACATTGAGGGCAATGTACATCTTAAGTGTGGGGGGGTGAATATTTATTTTGAGAAAGTGCCTAACTTTCTTCATTATTCTCAAATCCCTGAATTATGCCATGAATGATATCTTGTTCTTAAGTAAGTTTCTCATATTATGATTGAAACACCCCAAACCCGGCCCACGAGCCCCGACCGGATCTGGTATGTTCCCTGAGTAAAACTTTAATTAAATCTCGTTTTGTCGTCTTGGAAAATATTGTGGTTTTGAAGCAAACAAATTTGTGTTACGATCAAGTTGAAAACCGTGTTATTATTAGAGTTTGTATTTCATTAAAATATTATCTTCATGTTTCAAAAATATAGGTTGAAAGGAATGCCGAATTATGGAGCCTATTATTAAGTTGAAAACCGTAGGTGTTTAGGTGTCAAAACAATTGAAGTTGTTTTACGAAAAATGTTTAATCATTTGTTTGATGTTGATCGTATCAGAATAAAAATTAAAACGCATAAATAAAATAGTTAAATAGTGGCCTTATTGTAACAAAACAAAACCCGAAATAAATCCCGAAAACATAATAAGGGAAAAAAAACGTGATAAGTTTAATTATAAGAAAACCCGAAAAATGCTGAGCTGAGCATGGCCACCACTATGTCCCCGCTGACCCGATCCATATCGCTAAGTATCACCTGTAAAAAGTTATCCCACGAAGGGTGAGTCAACAGACTCAATGTGTAACGGCTACACCAAAACCCAACCGATTATAGCCTTAAACATAACTTTCCGGCAAAGCCCATAACATAGCATATCGAGTCATAACATATTTAGTCACATTTATGCACAAAATGAAATGCAGTCCCGAGCCCCACCTAGATATCCATCCTCTACACACCACCCGTACCTGCCAATCACACCGTGGGGATTACTAAATCAACCCTCCATCCGCTACACACCCTCGAAGGCAGTCGCTGCAGTCAACTGCACATCGCCCTTATAATCGTGGCATGGCCACCAGATAATGTGACAGAGTCACCAGATTCATAATATGTGACATAAGTCACCGGATTATGTGGTAAAAACCACCGGAACACTTCCCCTTTATCATTATCACCCATATGCCCATGCAACATACATATTATTCAGATATCATGCAATGTACCTTACCCCAAGTCGTAACGAAATCACACATATTTCATATCAATGTTCACACATTATTAACTGAGTATTAAGGGGGTAACGTACCTGATTGCACTGTACCATTGAATGGTACCCTTAGCCATGTTACTCGAATTTTCATAATCACATACTTAATATTAATACTATTAATCTATCGGGAAATTAATGTAGGGTTACACATCTGATAACACTGAGAACGACACTCTCAATACTGACACTCTCGCTAGCAGGGATAACAACGATCTGCTTATCCCTTTTCGATGCTGGCCCACAACCCGGTGGCCAGTCACGTACGGCAAAAACTGAGCATTTCTTGAATCTAGGGGTAGGAACTACCCCTTTCTCTCCTCCACTGGTACTCACATCCACTGAGGAACACTTAATCAAAACTCGGTTAATTAATATGTAAGATCTAAACGAAACACAATATATAACTTAAACACCCTTACCGAAATAGATCTGAATCTCGAGACTCCTCCTTTATCCCTGTCGAAACCCCTTCCTATAACACCATGGTTAGAATCGGCTAACACATAAAAGATATGGCCTTTGGCCGAATATCACTACTCCCTCACCTTGCTTGATCAAATCCCAAAAGTTTTGAGGTATCCCCTAATGTTGGCTTCCAAGAAGAGTTACGAATCCAAAACCTTGCATAGATTCGGCCATACACAAAAATACAAGATTAAGCCTCTGATTTCGGCAGACCAAAATAATAAAGAGAGATTTAGACCAAAAGAGATCTCTTACCCCAATACTCATCCGATTCGGCTTACTGATAGCCCTTGGAGATCAACGTGATAGAAGAGAATGGAAGAAGAGTGTAGTCAAAAATAAAAGAAGAGAGAAGAAAACGGTGAATGGGGGGTTCGGCCAAGGCACTATTCGGCCTTGAAGAAAAATAAGAGAAGAAGAATTAGTGAAGAGACTCAAAAAGGTTCGGCTATGGTCTTAACAAATGTTAAAGGTTCTTTCGGCTTTTGAAGATGGAAGATTCGGTGCAAAGAAGAAGAGAAAGGGTTGGAGTTTGTGTGATTTCGACTATGGTGAGAATGGAGGGTATGTTTCGGCTTTTAGAGAGTAATGGCAAAGATATGGAATGGAGGGAAATGAAGAAGAAGTAATGGTGATCCCACTTGCGGCACAAAAGAAAATGGAATAAGAGAAGTGAAGATGGCTTAAAGAAATAAAGGAGATGAATGCTAAATGCCGAATGGCAACCCTTAAAGATTTCGGCCAAACAAAGAAGTTTAGGAGAGGGGGGAAAAAGAAATCGAAAACAAGGAGGAAGGGTGCAAAAAGATTAAGAAGAACTTTTGGCTAAGCAAAGAGAAGCTCTTAGTCGACCACCCACAAATCGGCACTCTTACACTCATACTCACACCCAAAAACCGATATTGTACCCCAAACCCCTATACCGAAAATCCACCAATGTTTTTCGGCTCAACCTTCCCAAAACCGAATGTATCCACCCTCCACACTCCTCTCTAGAGTTCGGCTAGCATCCAACTTCATCCCTCTCCTAATTCTTCTCCTATTTCTCCTCTTTTCCTCTAATTCAAAAGAGTTTGAATGAGTCAAACTCTTATCGCCCTTCTTAGCCTAAAATTTGAGCTATTTGACCCAATCTACACCTCATCCATGAAGTGTCCATGCCAACGCCAACTCCTCCCTCATTGACGCCAAAAAGAAACCTCCAAAATGCTTCCCTTGGTGCTCGAACCCTGTCCATCTTGCTCCCTGAGGCGTCACACCCTTATGCACTAAGTGGCGCCTCCCTTGCCACTTTGCCAACTGAATTCTTGTGTCATAACCCATACATAAATTTTCTTAAGGCCTAGCTCTCCTAGTTCTCCCTTAAAGGCTTAAAGTTAAATATTTTTCTAAGGCTCCTACCTACACCCCAAGGTTCCCGAAGCCCCCAAAACACATACAAACAGCACACAAGCACACTGCTACATAGATATGAGCTAAAACGCATAACCCCTAAATCCCGGATATTACAGTTCTACCCCCTTTAAAGATAATTTCGGCCTCGAAATTACCTGGCTAAAACAAGTGAGGGTATTGCTGTCGCATTGCTTCCTCTGGCTCCCACGAGGCTTCTTCCGATCCATGGTTCCGCCATAACACTTTGACTAGAGGAACTGATTTCCTCCTTAACACCTTCACATCCCGTTCCAAAATCCAAATCGGCTCTTCCTCGTAGGACAAATCTGGTCTCAATTCCACTTCTTCCACTGGTACCACATGCGATGGATCTGATCGGTAACGCCGTAGCATTGAAACGTGAAACACATCATGCATCTGCTTTAATTCCAGAGGCAACTCTAACTGATATGCCGCTGGTCCAACCCGCTTTAAAACCCGATAAGGTCCTATAAACCTGGGACTCAGCTTACCCTTGCGACCAAATCTTATTACCTTTTTCCACGGCGAAACTTTTAGAAACACCTGATCCCCTACTGCAAACTCTATCTCTTTCCACTTAAGGTCTGCATACGACTGTTGTCTGTCAGATACCTCCTTCAATCGTGCCCGAATCACCTTAACCTTTTCTTCCGATTCTGCCACAATCTCTGGACCCAAAACATGACGTTTCCCTAACTCTGTCCAACACGTAGGGGTACGACACTTCCGTCCATACAGTGCTTCGTACGGTACCATTCAAATACTTGCTTGATAGCTGTTGTTGTATGCAAACTCTGCTAAAGGCAAGAACTCCTCCTAGGTTCCTCTGAAGTCTATCACGCAACCCCGCAACATATCCTCTAACACTTGAATTACCCGTTCCGACTGGCCGTTCGTCTGCGAATGAACTACCGTGCTGAAGTCTAATCTGGTGCCTAATGCCTGATGCAGTGCTTTCCAAAATCGAGACGTAAACCTTGGATCTCTATCCAAGATAATCGACACTGGCACTCCGTGCAGCCTCACAATTTCTGCCACATACAACTTTGCCAACCTCTGCAAAGAATAGTCAACTCGCACTGGTATGAAATGTGCAGACTTTGTCAACCGATCCACTATCACCCATACCGAGTCTTTCTTAGTAGGCGTAAGGGGAAGCCACTGACAAAGTCCATTGTAATTCTCTCCCACTTCCACTGCGGAATCTTTATCGGCTGAAGCAACCCTGAAGGTACTTGGTGTTCAACTTTGACCTGCTGACACGTTAAGCACTTCCCTACGAATTCTATAACTTCCCGCTTAAGACCAGGCCACCAAAACTGATCCCGTAGATCCCTATATAACTTGCTTCCCCCAGGATGCATAGCACAAGGACTACTATGCGATTTCCGAAGAATTCTCCGCCTTAATTCCTCATCCTTTGGCATACATACCCTACCTTGGAAACACAATACTCCGTCGCTGTTTATACTATAGCCTTCCAATTCCCCATTCTTCACTTGCCGTAGCTTAGCACTCAAATCGTCATCTACCAACTGTTTCTCTTTCACCTGACTTAACCATGTCAGCTTCACTTGCAACTCTGCTAACAAACTTCCGTCATCATAAAGACTAAGATGTGCAAACATCACCCTCAGATCTGACACTACTTTCTGACTTAGGGCATCTGCCACTATATTCGCCTTGCCCGGATGATACTCTATTGAACAATCGTAGTCTTTCAATAACTCCACCCACCTTCGCTGTCTCAAATTTAGCTCCTTCTGACTCAACAAATACTTCAGACTCTTGTGGTCCGTGTAGATCACTGACTTTTCTCCATATAAATAATGCCTCCATACCTTTAAAGCAAAGACCACCGCAGCCAATTCCAAGTCATACGTCGGATAGTTAACCTCATGTGGCCTTAATTGTCGAGACGCATAAGCGACCACCTTCCCATCTTGCATCAGAACACATCCCAATCCTGTGTCAGAAGCATCACAGTACACCACAAAATCCTTCCCTGCCTCAGGCTGAATCAAAACCGGAGCTTCTGTCAATACTCTCTTAAGCTTTTCAAAACTCTCCTGTTGCTTGTCTACCCATACGAAAGGTACCTCCTTTCTTAACAACTTCGTGAAAGGTGCTGCTATTGATGAGAACCCCTCGACAAATCTTCTGTAGTAGCCTGCTAACCCTAAGAAACTGCGAACCTCTGCCACAGACTTAGGTGGTTTCCAATCTAACACTGCCTCAATCTTCCGAGGGTCTACCCTTATCCCTTCCGCAGACACCACATGCCCTAAGAATGCAACTTCCTTCAGCCAAAATTCGCACTTGCTGAACTTGGCATATAGCTTCTTTTCCCTTAACACCTACAATACTACCCGGAGATGGGCATCATGCTCTTCCTCGGACTTGGAATATACTAGAATGTCGTCTATAAACACAACGACGAACTGATCCAAGTAGGGTTGGAAAACCCGATTCATCATATCCATGAACGCAGCTGGGGCGTTCGTCAATTCGAATGGCATTACTAAGAACTCATAATGCCCGTAACTTGTCCGGAAGGCTGTCTTATGAATATCTGCTTCCTTCACCTTAAGCTGATGATACCCCGACCTTAGATCTATCTTTGAAAATACCGCAGCTCCCTTAAGCTGATCGAACAAGTCGTTTATCCTCGGCAAAGGGTACTTGTTCTTGATGGTCAGCTTATTCAACTGCCAGTAATCTATGCACATGCGCATAGTCCCGTCCTTCTTCACGAATAGGACCGGTGCTCCCCATGGAGACACACTGGGTCGGATAAACCCACGATCGAGCAACTCTTGGATCTGAGCCTTAAGCTCAACCAACTCCTTTGGTGCCATTCTGTACGGAGCGATAGATACTGGCGCTGTACCAGGCAACAAGTCAATCCCAAATTCCACCTCGCGATCCGGAGGCAACCCTGGAAGTTCTTCTGGAAAGACATCCACAAATTCGTTTACCGTCTTGACCCCTTCTACAGTTGTTTCCTTAGCCTCCAAGGCACTGGCCAACATCAGAAAAGCTACACATCCTTTTCTTACCATCTTCTCTGCCTTAAGGGCAGATACTATATTCGACAAATAATTCTGTCTCTCGCCCATCACCACAATCTCTTCACCATCGGAAGTTCTCAACGACATGCGCTTCGCAGCACGGTCCACATTCGCTCGGTACTTTACTAGCCAATCCATGCCTAAGATTAGGTCAAATTCCCCGAATGGCAGCTCCATTAAATCAGCTGGAAACTGCGCCCCCTGAACTTCTAAAGGCACTTACCTAAAGAGTTTGTCTACTACCACTGATTGCCCTAAAGGACTAAGTACAGTCATCTTCCTAGGTACAGTCTCAGAGTTCACATGCAGAGTTCCAGACACCTCACTAGCGATATATGAATGAGTTGACCCTATATCTATCAGAGCAATAAAGGGTAATCCAGAAATAAGGAACGTACCCGTTATGACATCAGGTGCATCACCATCTTCCCTCCGAGGAACAGCATATACCAGACCCGGCTGTCTCGCCTCCGTGTTACCACTACCTCTGCCTGGCGTCCTGCGACCTCTACCAGAACCATTACCTCTGCCAATCGGACCACGACCCCTCGACGGCTGCTATCCACCTCTGCCAGCCTGATTAAACCCCTGACCTGCTGGTCGATTCCTATCTGTTTCCACCGGACAGTCCCTAATCATGTGATCCTTAGACCCACACTTAAAACACCCCCTGTCTTTTTCCAACATTCTCCCGGGTGCATCTTTCCACACTGAGCACAAGTACGGTACTGTCCTCCCACAGCAACCTGCTGACCTCGCGGCCCATCAACTCTAGGTCTCTTTTAAAAATTCCCAGATGACCCTGAAGACCCATAGCTCCTCTTATTCCTACTCTGACCTCTATCCCGATTCTGTCTCTCAGTCCGCTTAACTTCTTCAGCTATCCGAGCTTTATCCACTAAGATTGCAAAGTCCCTTTCCAGCTGCGGGGCAATCAACACTCGCAGCTCATCTCGCAGTCCATCCTCGAATCTAACACATTGCTCGTAATCAGTAGCTACAATTCCCCTAGCGTACCGGCTTAACCGCAGAAACTCCGCTTCATACTCCGCTACTGACTTGCATCATTGTACTAGATTTAGAAACGTCTTTCTATGCGAGTCTATGTAGCTAGCTCTGACGTATTTCCCCTCAAACTTAGTCTTAAAATACCCCTAATCCACTCGATCTGCAAGGGTACCCTCTCTGACAGTGAGCCACCACTGGTAGGCCTCATCCCGAAGCAGCGAAACAGCACCTTTCAGCTTCTCCTCAGCAGTGCAGTCCAAATTGTCTATGATTCTCTCGACTGCCTCCAACCAGTACTCTGCTACATTCGGAGCTACCCCAGATACTCCTCTGAAAACCTCGGCTCCATTCGCTCTATGTCTCTCGGATACTGACTTTCGAGCCCCATTTCCCATGTTAGCTCCTGCGACACGCTCTAACACTCGCAGCATAGCCTGCGATATTGCGTCATCCCCTCCGGTTTGGCCCTGGAATTCTGCTTCTCCAACCGGTGGTAACGGTGCCTCATTCCCAGACCTGTGTCCAGACCCTGCTGGTTCGGACACCGTGATTCTGCCTCTACCACGTCCGCGCGTATTGCGACCACGTCCCCTAGAACTCATGTCTACTGATGCGGTTTATCTGTTTTATGAAATTTTTATGCATTAGAGTCTTTTCACTTCTTGTTTAAATAGAGTTTTATGCAATAGAGATTTAATCAGTGGTTTTTCCGTAGGAGTACACATATACCTAGGGTCCGTGTCTCTAGAGTATAGTTTCCTAGGCCTATCAGCTAAAGTATCATACATCAGCATACTCAAATCAATTTATCAACCAAAAGAACTTACCTGGCAGACCTGGGCCAAGAACTCGGGTGCCACGCTTCCATAGGACCATTTTAACCAAAAATTTTCAAAAACCTATTTTGGCTCAAATTTTGAAAAAATTTGAAAACGTTGTGGGCTTCAAAACCCAAGGCCCAGTGTTTAAAACTGGGCTCTGATACCAAGTTGAAACACCCCAAACCCGGCCCACGAGCCCCGACCGAATCTAGCTTGTTCCCTGAGTAAAACTTTAATTAAATCTCGTTTTGTCGTCTTGGAAAATATTGTGGTTTTGAAGCAAACAAATTTGTGTTACGATCAAGTTGAAAACCGTGTTATTATTAGAGTTTGTATTTCATTAAAACATTATCTTCATGTTTCAAAAATTATAGGTTGAAAGGAATGCCGAATTATGGAGCCTATTATTAAGTTGAAAACCGTAGGTGTTTAGGTGTCAAAACAATTGAAGTTGTTTTACGAAAAATGTTTAATCATTTTTTTGATGTTGATCGTATCAGAATAAAAATTAAAAAGCATAAATAAAACAGTTAAATAGTGGCCTTATTGCAACAAAACAAAACCCGAAATAAATCCCGAAAACATAATAAGGAAAAAAAACGTGATAAGTTTAATTATAAGAAAACCCGAAAAATGCTGAGCGGAGCATGGCCACCACTATGTCCCCGCTGACCCGATCCATATCGCTAAGTATCACCTGTAAAAAGTTATCCCACGAAGGGTGAGTCAATAGACTCAATGTGTAACGGCTACACCAAAACCCAACCGATTATAGCCTTAAACATAACTTCCCGGCAAAGCCCATAACATAGCATATCGAGTCATAACATATTTAGTCACATTTATGCACAAAATGAAATGCAGTCCCGAGCCCCACCTAGATATCCATCCTCTACACACCACCCGTACCTGCCAATCACACCGTGGGGATTACTAAATCAACCCTCCATCCGCTACACACCCTCGAAGGCAGTCGCTGCAGTCACCAGATTCATAATATGTGACATAAGTCACCGGATTATGTGGTAAAAACCACCGGAACACTTCCCCTTTATCATTATCACCCATATGCCCATGCAACATACATATTATTCAGATATCATGCAATGTACCTTACCCCAAGTCATAACGAAATCACACATATTTCATATCAATGTTCACACATTATTAACTGAGTATTAAGGGGGTAACGTACCTGATTGCACTGTACCATTGAATGGTACCCTTAGCCATGTTACTCGAATTTTCATAATCACATACTTAATATTAATACTATTAATCTATCGGGAAATTAATGTAGGGTTACACACTTGATAACACTGAGAACGACACTCTCAATACTGACACTCTCGCTAGCAGGGATAACAACGATCTGCTTATCCCTTTCCGATGCTGGCCCACAACCCGGTGGCCAGTCACGTACGGCAAAAACTGAGCATTTCTTGAATCTAGGGGTAGAAACTACCCCTTTCTCTCCTCCACTGGTACTCACATCCACTGAGGAACACTTAATCAAAACCCGGTTAATTAATATGTAAGATCTAAACGAAACACAATCTATAACTTAAACACCCTTACCGAAATAGATCTGAATCTCGAGACTCCTCATTTATCCCTGTCGAAACCCCTTCCTATAACATCATGGTTAGAATCGGCTAACACATAAAAGATATGGCCTTTGGCCGAATATCACTACTCCCTCACCTTGCTTGATCAAATCCCAAAAGTTTTGAGGTATCCCCTAACGTTGGCTTCCAAGAAGAGTTACGAATCCAAAACCTTGCATAGATTCGGCCATACACAAACATACAAGATTAAGCCTCTGATTTCGGCAGACCAAAATAATAAAGAGAGATTTAGACCAAAAGAGATCTCTTACCCCAATACTCATCCGATTCGGCTTACTGACAGCCCTTGGAGATCAACGTGATAGAAGAGAATGGAAGAAGAGTGTAGTCAAAAATAAAAGAAGAGAGAAGAAAACGGTGAATGGGGGGTTCGGCCAAGGCACTATTCGGCCTTGAAGAAAAATAAGAGAAGAAGAATTAGTGAAGAGACTCAAAAAGGTTCGGCTATGGTCTTAACAAATGTTAAAGGTTATTTCGGCTTTTGAAGATGGAAGATTCGGTGCAAAGAAGAAGAGAAAGGGTTGGAGTTTGTGTGATTTCGACTATGGTGAGAATGGAGGGTATGTTTCGGCTTTTAGAGAGTAATGGCAAAGATATGGAATGGAGGGAAATGAAGAAGAAGTAATGGTGATCCCACTTGCGGCACAAAAGAAAACGGAATAAGAGAAGTGAAGATGGCTTAAAGAAATAAAGGAGATGAATGCTAAATGCCGAATGGCAACCCTTAAAGATTTCGGCCAAAGAAAGAAGTTTAGGAGAGGGGGGAAAAAGAAATCGAAAACAAGGAGGAAGGGTGCAAAAAGATTAAGAAGAACTTTCGGCTAAGCAAAGAGAAGCTCTTAGTCGACCACCCACAAATCGGCACTCTTACACTCATACTCACACCCAAAAACCGATATTGTACCCCAAACCCCTATACCGAAAATCCACCAATGTTTTTCGGCTCAACCTTCCCAAAACTGAATGTATCCACCCTCCACACTCCTCTCTAGAGTTCGGCTAGCATCCAACTTCATCCCTCTCCTAATTCTTCTCCTATTTCTCCTCTTTTCCTCTAATTCAAAAGAGTTTGAATGAGTCAAACTCTTATCTCCCTTCTTAGCCTAAAATTTGAGCTATTTGACCCAATCTACACCTCATCCATGAAGTGTCCATGCCAACGCCAACTCCTCCCTCATTGACGCCAAAAAGAAACCTCCAAAATGCTTCCCTTGGTGCTCGAACCCTGTCCATCTTGCTCCCTGAGGCGTCACACCCTTATGCACTAAGTGGTGCCTCCCTTGCCACTTTGCCAACTGAATTCTTGTGTCATAACCCATACATAAATTTTCTTAAGGCCTAGCTCTCCTAGTTCTCCCTTAAAGGCTTAAAGTTAAATATTTTTCTAAGGCTCCTACCTACACCCCAAGGTTCCCGAAGCCCCCAAAACACATACAAACAGCACACAAGCACACTGCTACATAGATATGAGCTAAAACGCATAACCCCTAAATCCCGGATATTACAGTTCTACCCCCTTTAAAGATAATTTCGGCCTCGAAATTACCTGGCTAAAACAAGTGAGGGTATTGCTGTCGCACTGCTTCCTCTGGCTCCCACGAGGCTTCTTCCGATCCATGGTTCCGCCATAACACTTTGACTAGAGGAACTGATTTCCTCCTTAACACCTTCACATCCCGTTCCAAAATCCAAATCGGCTCTTCCTCGTAGGACAAATCTGGTCTCAATTCCACTTCTTCCACTGGTACCACATGCGATGGATCTGATCGGTAACGCCGTAGCATTGAAACGTGAAACACATCATGCATCTGCTTTAATTCCAGAGGCAACTCTAACTGATATGCCACTGGTCCAACCCGCTTTAAAACCCGATAAGGTCCTATAAACCTGGGACTCAGCTTACCCTTGCGACCAAATCTTATTACCTTTTTCCACGACGAAACTTTTAGAAACACCTGATCCCCTACTGCAAACTCTATCTCTTTCCACTTAAGGTCTGCATACGACTTTTGTCTGTCAGATACCTCCTTCAACCGTGCCCGAATCACCTTAACCTTTTCTTCTGATTCTGCCACAATCTCTGGACCCAAAACATGACGTTTCCCTAACTCTGTCCAACACGTAGGGGTACGACACTTCCGTCCATACAGTGCTTCGTACGGTGCCATTCGAATACTTGCTTGATAGCTGTTGTTGTATGCAAACTCTGCTAAAGGCAAGAACTCCTCCTAGGTTCCTCTGAAGTCTATCACGCAACCCCGCAACATATCCTCTAACACTTGACTTACCCGTTTCGACTGGCCGTTCGTCTGCGAATGAACTACCGTGCTGAAGTCTAATCTGGTGCCTAATGCCTGATGCAGTGCTTTCCAAAATCGAGACATAAACCTTGGATCTCTATCCAAGATAATCGACACTGGCACTCCGTGCAGCCTCACAATTTCTGCCACATACAACTTTGCCAACCTCTGCAGAGAATAGTCAACTCGCACTGGTATGAAATGTGCAGACTTTGTCAACCGATCCACTATCACCCATACCGAGTCCTTCTTAGTAGGCGTAAGGGGAAGCCACTGACAAAGTCCATTGTAATTCTCTCCCACTTCCACTGCGGAATCTTTATCGGCTGAAGCAACCCTGAAGGTACTTGGTGTTCAACTTTGACCTGCTGACACGTTAAGCACTTCCCTACGAATTCTATAACTTCCCGCTTAAGACCAGGCCACCAAAACTGATCCCGTAGATCCCTATATAACTTGCTTCCCCCAGGATGTATAGCACAAGGACTACTATGCGATTTCCGAAGAATTCTCCGCCTTAATTCCTCATCCTTTGGCATACATACCCTACCTTGGAAACACAATACTCCATCGCTGTTTATACCATAGCCTTCCAATTCCCCATTCTTCACTTGCCGTAGCTTAGCACTCAAATCGTCATCTACCAACTGTTTCTCTTTCACCTGACTTAACCATGTCAGCTTCACTTGCAACTCTGCTAACAAACTTCCGTCATCATAAAGACTAAGATGTGCAAACATCGCCCTCAGATCTGACACTACTTTCTGACTTAGGGCATCTGCCACTATATTCGCCTTGCCCGGATGATACTCTATTGAACAATCGTAGTCTTTCAATAACTCCACCCACCTTCGCTGTCTCAAATTTAGCTCCTTCTGAGTCAACAAATACTTCAGATTCTTGTGGTCCGTGTAGATCACTGACTTTTCTCCATATAAATAATGCCTCCATACCTTTAAAGCAAAGACCACCGCAGCCAATTCCAAGTCATACGTCGGATAGTTAACCTCATGTGGCCTTAATTGTCGAGACGCATAAGCGACCACCTTCCCATCTTGCATCAGAACACATCCCAATCCTGTGTCAGAAGCATCACAGTACACCACAAAATCCTTCCCTGCCTCAGGCTGAATCAAAACCGGAGCTTCTGTCAATACTCTCTTAAGCTTTTCAAAACTCTCCTGTTGCTTGTCCGCCCATACGAAAGGTACCTCCTTTCTTAACAACTTCGTCAAAGGTGCTGCTATTGATGAGAACCCCTCGACAAATCTTCTGTAGTAGCCTGCTAACCCTAAGAAACTGCGAACCTCTGCCACAGACTTAGGTAGTTTCCAATCTAACACTGCCTCAATCTTCCGAGGGTCTACCCTTATCCCTTCCGCAGACACCACATGCCCTAAGAATGCAACTTCCTTCAACCAAAATTCGCACTTGCTGAACTTGGCATATAGCTTCTTTTCCCTTAACACCTGCAATACTACCCGGAGATGGGCATCATGCTCTTCCTCGGACTTGGAATATACTAGAATGTCGTCTATAAACACAACGACGAACTGATCCAAGTAGGGTTGGAAAACCCGATTCATCATATCCATGAACGCAGCTGGGGCGTTCGTCAATTCGAATGGCATTACTAAGAACTCATAATGCCCGTAACTTGTCCGGAAGGCTGTCTTATGAATATCTGCTTCCTTCACCTTAAGCTGATGATACCCCGACCTTAGATCTATCTTTGAAAATACCGCAGCTCCCTTAAGCTGATCGAACAAGTCGTTTATCCTCGGAAAAGGGTACTTGTTCTTGATGGTCAGCTTATTCAACTGCCAGTAATCTATGCACATGCGCATAGTCCCGTCCTTCTTCACGAATAGGACCGGTGCTCCCCATGGAGACACACTGGGTCGGATAAACCCACGATCGAGCAACTCTTGGATCTGAGCCTTAAGCTCAACCAACTCCTTTGGTGCCATTCTGTACGGAGCGATAGATACTGGCGCTGTACCAGGCAACAAGTCAATCCCAAATTCCACCTCGCGATCCGGAGGCAACCCTGGAAGTTCTTCTGGAAAGACATCCACAAATTCGTTTACCATCTTGACCCCTTCTACAGTTGTTTCCTTAGCCTCCAAGGCACTGACCAACATCAGAAAAGCTACACATCCTTTTCTTACCATCTTCTCTGCCTTAAGGGCAGATACTATATTCGACAAATAATTCTGTCTCTCGCCCATCACCACAATCTCGTCACCATCGGAAGTTCTCAACGACATGCGCTTCGCAGCACGGTCCACATTCACTCGGTACTTTACTAGCCAATCCATGCCTAAGATTAGGTCAAATTCCCCGAATGGCAGCTCCATTAAATCAGCTGGAAACTGCGCCCCCTGAACTTCTAAAGGCACTTACCTAAAGAGTTTGTCTACTACCACTGATTGCCCTAAAGGACTAAGTACAGTCATCTTCCTAGGTACAGTCTCAGAGTTCACATGCAGAGTTCCAGACACCTCACTAGCGATATATGAATGAGTTGACCCTATATCTATCAGAGCAATAAAGGGTAATCCAGAAATAAGGAACGTACCCGTTATGACATCAGGTGCATCACCATCTTCCCTCCAAGGAACAGCATATACCAGACCCGGCTGTCTCGCCTCCGTGTTACCACTACCTCTGCCTGGCATCCCGCGACCTCTACCAGAACCATTACCTCTGCCAATCGGACCATGACCCCTCGACGGCTGCTATCCACCTCTGCCAGCCTGATTAAACCCCTGACCTGCTGGTCGATTCCTATCTGTTTCCACCGGACAGTCCCTAATCATGTGATCCTTAGACCCACACTTAAAACACCCCCTGTCTTTTTCCAACATTCTCCCGGGTGCATCTTTCCACACTGAGCACAAGTACGGTACTGTCCTCCCACAGCAACCTGCTGACCTCGCGGCCCATCAACTCTAGGTCTCTTTTAAAAATTCCTGGATGACCCTGAAGACCCATAGCTCCTCTTATTCCTACTCTGACCTCTATCCCAATTCTTTCTCTCAGTCTGCTTAACTTCTTCAGCTATCCGAGCTTTATCCACTAAGATTGCAAAGTCCCTTTCCAGCTGCGGGGCAATCAACACTCGTAGCTCATCTCGCAGTCCATCCTCGAATCTAACACATTGCTCGTAATCAGTAGCTACAATTCCCCTAGCGTACCGGCTTAACCGCAGAAACTCCGCTTCATACTCCGCTACTGACTTGCATCATTGTACTAGATTTAGAAACGTCTTTCTCTGCGAGTCTATGTAGCTAGCTCTGACGTATTTCCCCTCAAACTTAGTCTTAAAATACCCCCAATCCACTCGATCTGCAAGGGTACCCTCTCTGACAGTGAGCCACCACTGGTAGGCCTCATCCCGAAGCAGCGAAACAGCACCTTTCAGCTTCTCCTCAGCAATGCAGTCCAAATCGTCTATGATTCTCTCGACTGCCTCCAACCAGTACTCTGCTACATTCGGAGCTACCCCAGATACTCCTCTGAAAACCTCGGCTCCATTCGCTCTATGTCTCTCGGATACTGACTTTCGAGCCCCATTTCCCATGTTAGCTCCTGCGACTCGCTCTAACACTCACAGCATAGCCTGCGATATTGCGTCATCCCCTCCGGTTTGGCCCTGGAATTCTGCTTCTCCAACCGGTGGTAACGGTGCCTCATTCCCAGACCTGTGTCCAGACCCTGCTGGTTCGGACACCGTGATTCTGCCTCTACCACGTCCGCGCGTATTGCGACCACGTCCCCTAGAACTCATGTCTACTGATGCGGTTTATCTGTTTTATGAAATTTTTATGCATTAGAGTCTTTTCACTTCTTGTTTAAAGAGAGTTTTATGCAATAGAGATTTAATCAGTGGTTTTTCCGTAGGAGTACACATATACCTAGGGTCCGTGTCTCTAGAGTATAGTTTCCTAGGCCTATCAGCTAAAGTATCATACATCAGCATACTCAAATCAATTTATCAACCAAAAGAACTTACCTGGCAGACCTGGGCCAAGAACTCGGGTGCCACGCTTCCATAGGACCATTTTAACCAAAAATTTTCAAAAACCTATTTTGGCTCAAATTTTGAAAAAAATTGAAAACGTTGTGGGCTTCAAAACCCAAGGCCCAGTGTTTAAAACTGGGCTCTGATACCAAGTTGAAACACCCCAAACCCGGTCCACGAGCCCCGACCGAATCTGGCTTGTTCCCTGAGTAAAACTTTAATTAAATCTCGTTTTGTCGTCTTGGAAAATATTGTGGTTTTGAAGCAAACAAATTTGTGTTACGATCAAGTTGAAAACCGTGTTATTATTAGAGTTTGTATTTCATTAAAACATTATCTTCATGCTTCAAAAATTATAGGTTGAAAGGAATGCCGAATTATGGAGCCTATTATTAAGTTGAAAACCGTAGGTGTTTAGGTGTCAAAACAATTGAAGTTGTTTTACGAAAAATGTTTAATCATTTTTTTGATGTTAATCGTATCAGAATAAAAATTAAAAAGCATAAATAAAACAGTTAAATAGTGGCCTTATTGCAACAAAACAAAACCCGAAATAAATCCCGAAAACATAATAAGGGAAAAAAACGTGATAAGTTTAATTATAAGAAAACCCGAAAAATGCTGAGCTGAGCATGGCCACCACTAAGTCCCCGCTGACCCAATCCATAACGCTAAGTATCACCTGCAAAAAGTTATCCCACGAAGGGTGAGTCAACAGACTCAATGTGTAACGGCTACACCAAAACCCAACCGATTATAGCCTTAAACATAACTTTTCGACAAAGCCCATAACATAGCATATCGAGTCATAACATATTTAGTCACATTTATGCACAAAATGAAATGCAGTCCCGAGCCCCACCTAGATATCCATCCTCTACACACCACCCGTACCTGCCAATCACACCGTGGGGATTACTAAATCAACCCTCCATCCGCTACACACCCTCGAAGGCAGTCTGTAACATCCTGAAAAGGGCCTATGCATTTTCGGTTTAATTGTACGAACTGACATGTCTTATGTGTTATGAATGTTAAGTTCAAAGTGAACATTTTTGGAAACTAGGAAATGTAAGGAAATGATTTAGAAATGATTCAAAAGAGGAAAGTGAACATTTCTGGAAACTTGGAAATGTAAGGAAATGTCAAGTTTAAAGAGGGAAACGAAAATTTTTGGAAACTTGGAAATGTAAAGAAATGTTAAGTTTTAAAGGTTAAAAAGAGGAAACTAAGGTAGGGTGGCCTTAAGAAAATTAATAGGAGGAATTTGACACACCATCAGGCTTGGAAAAGTGGCCTGAAGATATCACTTAAGGCCCAGGTAGGTGATGCCACAAGCTTGTGTATTTGGGCCAGGGTTCGAGTCACTTGGGGAGCAAATAAAGGAGTTTTATTTTTGCTACAAAGAGCAGGGAAGTGGACGGCACTAAGGAACCCAAGGGAAGAGTTTAAATTCTCTTAAAATTTTGGCTAATAGATGGATAAATGATGATTTATCTTAAATTATTTTCAAGGAGATAATAAGGGATTATTCTTTTAATAAAGTGATAATTCAAAGGATAAAGCTATCAAAATAGAAGAGTGGTGGCCAACTAAGGGATTCTAAGTTAGTAAATTCAGCTATAAAAGGAAAAGAGAGGCCTTCTGCGTTATTTTCTGTTCTTTGGAAGCCTCTGCCGAATTCTCTTCACCAAATCTTCTTCTTCTTTTATTTTTGCCAAGCCGAAATACCTTGTGTTCTAGCCGAATCCTCCATCTTTATTCTTCCTTCTCTTTTCTTTCTAATCCCTCCAAAAGCCGAAAGTTGTGAGAGCATCATTTAGCCATAGCCAAATCTCTGAAGGTTGAAGTAAAGGTGCAATCGATTTCTCCAAATAAGGGTAAGATCTAGATTCGGTTTCCTTTCTTTCCTTTTTAAGCCTCTCGAAATTCAGGGACTAATCCCTCATATTGTGTTTTGGCCGAAACTATCGAAGGGAATTTCGGGATTTAGGTGGTGTCGATTAGAGAAGGAGTTCTCCAGGATTTCAACATTCAAGGTTAGCGAATATAAGATGCAGCCATAGGCCATTCTATAGTGTTTTAATGTTAGATTAAACTCTAACATTTGTCTATAGGGTTTTCGACAGCATTAAGGAAGTAAAGATCAATTTCGGGATTTAGGATTTGGAAGGTAAGCATCTATGTATATTCGGTTAAGGCCTAGATTAGTATTTAGATCTGTTCTTTAAATGTTCAAGAGCCGAAAACTAACCAAGTTAATTGATTCAATGCCTGGCCGAATACAAGGAGGAATAAAGCAAAGATTTCGGGATTTGTTGGTGTCCCAATCGGCAACAAGGTAGGTATTAAGTGTACAAATCCTACTAGGATTTGGTTTTATAGCCGAATAGGCTTTATGCTAATATATTAAGGTTGGCCGAATGTAGGAATTGAGATCTAAGGCATTAAATCAAGTTTTTCGGGATTTAAGTGAACCGCTAAGCAAATCAGGTGTGTACCTCACACTATTTCTTGATATATTTATGGCAATAATTAATATGTATGTGGCTATAAGAATGTGTAAGAATATGGCTAAGGTACCATGTAATGGTACAAAAGTACTCAGGTACGTTTCCTACTCCTATTAGGATTATGAAATATGTTATATGTAACATGTGAATAAAGATAAGAATGTGAAATCTGGCATGTTAATGCATAATATTTATGATATGGGGCATATGGGTTATTGAAAAGGGGAAGTGAATGTGGTGACCTAAGACCACGCTATCTGAATGCGGTGACCTAAGATCGTGATATCTGAATGTGGTGACCTAAGACCACAATATCTGAACGTGGTGACCTAAGACCACGAGACTATAAGGGCGATGAGCACGTCGACTGCAGCGACTGCCTTCGATGGAGTGTAGCGGATGGAGGGTTGACTTATTAGTCCCCACGATGTGCAGGTTGGTACGGGGGAAGTGTAGCGGATGGTTAACTAGGTTTGGGTTTTGGGTTGCATCATTGTCGTAAATTATTATGTGAGTATGATATGTATGTTATGCCTAAATTTATTTGGACTTAGTGTTGTGTACACATTGAGTCTGTTGACTCACCCCGTTGTGGGACTATTTTCAGGTGACGAACAGTAATGGACCGGGCTCGGCAGAAGCTTAGGGATGGCCATGCACAGCAAGAAATTTACGATTTGGACGTTTTTTTTTTATTTTAAGCATTTTAATTTATTTTTGGGGAATTATTTGATGTAATAAGGTCATAGTTGAACTACTTTTTTTTTCTTTCTTTTATTTATTATGTTACGAATTTTTAATGGTTATAAGATTAAGTAAATTTGGTTTAAAATAGACTTTAAATATTTTGTCACCTGAAATAAATGGGTTTTCAATATAAAATCGAATTCGTTTTCAACTCAAGCCCAACCCAAAACCATTTTACTTTCAAAAAACACAAATTTTTCCTAAGTAACAAAAGAAATTTGAACCGGTTTACATCGAGGAACATACCAGATCCGGTCAAGGCTCGTGGGCCGGGTTTGGGGTGTTTCAGTTTGGTATCAGAGCCCAATTTCAAACCCTCGGCCTGGGGTTTAAGGCCCAAAACATTTTCAAATCGAGCCCAAATGAGTTCTTATGAAAATATTTTTGGAAATAAATAGGTTTTTCTGGCATGGCACCTAAGTCTCCGACCCGAAGTCCACCAGGTAAGTACCCTTAACCTTTGGGTGATTTATATTGTGATCTGTAGAAGGGTAGAAATAGAATGGAATGTAGATTAGTATGATAGGTACTTGAACTATAAGGCTAGCTTACCCCAACAATTACATAAGACTTAAATGCTTAATAAAACAAACCTGTGTCTAAGTCGCCGAGTTAGGGTGTGGCAACCATTGTGTGCATGTCTAGGATTGGATCCGGAAGATCCTGGTATTTAAGCAGTCCTAGTGACTCACCTTCTCTTCGCAGGAATCCTACCTGGTGCGTAGCTTCGGTTCACCCTAACCAAGAGGACTTATTCATAGGCTAAACCCCTAACTAAAACCCGAAAGGGATTAGCCACATTTTTATGGAAACCCTAGTTTTAAAATGACTAAATTACCCTTTTGATTTATACAAGCTATCCCATAAAATTTTTCTGAAATATTTCTTGATTTACAAAATTACTAAAATACCCCTAGTGGTAAAATTACAAAAATGCCCTTGGTTTATAAAATGTCCAACTACCCAACAGTCTTACCAAAATTTCATTATTTTCTAAAGGTTCAAAAACCCTAATTTGCAAAATATCAAAATACCTTGATTTTTGGAAAATTACAAAATTGCCCCTAACTTGCAAAATTACCAAAATGACCCTGATTTCCAAAATTTTTGCAACATTACCGTTTTGGAAAGTACAATTCTCAAAAAGAACTCTCAAAGTTTTGCAAAATTTGGAAATACCCCAGAAATATTAAACTTTACAAATTTACCCTGGTTAATTGCCAAAATACCCCCGAGATCCAAAATTACCGAAATACCCCCGGATTTCAAAAATTTTCCAAAATACCCCGGGAATTTTAAAATTCCAAAATACTTTTTGACAAAATCACCAAGGAACTTTTTCTTTTGAAAAATTATGGAAATACCCCTGGGTAGTGAGAAAACAACAACAATGAAAACTACAACGTTTCTCTGAATGAACGAAAGTTCATAATTGAATGATGGATGTATGAATGAAGAGACTGTGTGCATGTATGAATACGAAAGAACCACTCCTAAAACTCTTTTCATAAAACTTCTTCGCGGGTAATAAGTGAAACAAGGACTAATTCATAAAACTTCTTAATCAGATTAAAGCACAGTCGTTAGAAATGAGTTCTAGAGGACGTGGTCGTCGTAGACGTGGTAGAGGTAGAATGACCGTGTCGGAGCCCGTTAGATCGGGTCAAGGGTCTGATAATGAGATACCACCGCCACCACCACCCCCAGCTGTTGGTGTTGAGCAGCAGGCTTAGACGGGGGATGATGCTGTGTCGCAGGCTGTGCTGCGAGTCTTGGAAATGGTGGCTGGCGCAGGTGGAAATAAGGGAGCTCGGAAATCTGTACCCGAGCGGCTCCGAGCTAATGGAGCTGAAATGTTTCGTGGAGTATCTGGTGTGGCACCCAGTACGGCTGAATATTGGTTGGAGGCAACTGAGCGAATTATGGATGAGTTTGATCTGACCCCTGCGGAGAAGCTAAAAGGAATGGTGGCACTATTACGCGATGAAGCGTATCAATGGTGGTTAACTGTACGGGATGGTGCCACAGCTGAGGATCTGACCTGGGATTATGTTAAGGCCGCATATGTTGGCACACGGTACACTGATGAGCAAAGGAAGGCTTTTCTGGGGCTGGTTTAAGGGAACAAATCCGTGGCGGAGTATGAAGCTGAATATCTGAGGTTGAGCCGGTATGCTCGAGGAGTAGTGGCAACTGAGCATGAGCCCTGTGTCCATTTTGAGGATGGACTAAGGGATGATCTGAGGTTGTAGATAGCACCGCATCAGGAGCGGGAGTTTTCCGCTTTAGTAGAAAAGGCCAAGGTAGCCGAGGGAATTAAGGATTCTACCAAGTAGAACACTGATCGAAATAGGCCGGAAAGAGGTTTTGGATCATCTGGATCATAGGGGAATAAGAGGCCTAGAGTTGATGGGCCGCGAGGGCAACAAGCTGCTATAGGAGGGCAGTATCGTCCTTGTGATCAGTGTGGAAAGAAGCACTTAGGAGAATGTTGGAAAAAGACGGGAGGATGCTTTAAGTGTGGGTCAAAGGACCATATGATTAAGGACTGTCCTATGGAACCGGAAGGGAGACGGCCAGCAGCTCAGAATGTTAATCAGGCCGGTAGAGGTGGACAGCAGCCTCAGCAAGGTCATGGACCGAACCATGGAGGAAATGGTTCGGGTCGAGGACATGGAGCACTAAGCAGGGATGCTGAAGGTGCAGACGTGAGGCAACCAAGGTTGGTTTATGCAGTTGGCGGTCGCGAGGAGGAAGTTGTGCCAGATATGACAATGGGTACGTTCCTTAATTCTGGAATACCCTTAATTGCTTTGCTTGTTATAGGGCTAGCTTATTCTTGTATTGCTAGGGAAGTGCCTGAAACCTTGGATGTGAACCTAGAGAATGTGCCTAGAAAGTATGATAGTTCTTTAAGATCTGAGTGCGCAGCAATAGCGTAGTGGGGTGAGTTAGACCGTACGATTGTTCGTTAATAAGTAATTTCGAGGACGAAATTATTTTTAAGGGGGTAGAACTGTAACATCCTGAAAAGGGCCTATGCATTTTCGGTTTAATTGTACGAACTGACATGTCTTATGTGTTATGAATGTTAAGTTCAAAGTGAACATTTTTGGAAACTAGGAAATGTAAGGAAATGATTTAGAAATGATTCAAAAGAGGAAAGTGAACATTTCTGGAAACTTGGAAATGTAAGGAAATGTCAAGTTTAAAGAGGGAAACGAAAATTTTTGGAAACTTGGAAATGTAAAGAAATGTCAAGTTTTAAAGGTTAAAAAGAGGAAACTAAGGCAGGGTGGCCTTAAGAAAATTAATAGGAGGAATTTGACACACCATCAGGCTTGGAAAAGTGGCCTGAAGATATCACTTAAGGCCCAGGTAGGTGACGCCACAAGCTTGTGTATTTGGGCTAGGGTTCGAGTCACTTGGGGAGCAAATAAAGGAGTTTTATTTTTGCTACAAAGAGCAGGGAAGTGGACGGCACTAAGGAACCCAAGGGAAGAGTTTAAATTCTCTTAAAATTTCGGCTAATAGATGGATAAATGATGATTTATCTTAAATTATTTTCAAGGAGATAATAAGGGATTATTCTTTTAATAAAGTGATAATTCAAAGGATAAAGCTATCAAAATAGAAGAGTGGTGGCCAAGTAAGGGATTCTAAGTTAGTAAATTCGGCTATAAAAGGAAAAGAGAGGCCATTCTGCATTATTTTCTGTTCTTTGGAAGCCTCTGCCGAATTCTCTTCACCAAATCTTCTTCTTCTTTTATTTTTGCCAAGCCGAAATACCTTGTGTTCTAGCCGAATCCTCCATCTTTATTCTTCCTTCTCTTTTCTTTCTAATCCCTCCAAAAGCCGAAAGTTGTGAGAGCATCATTTAGCCATAGCCAAATCTCTGAAGGTTGAAGTAAAGGTGCAATCGATTTCTCCAAATAAGGGTAAGATCTAGATTCGGTTTCCTTTCTTTCCTTTTTAAGCCTCTCGAAATTCAGGGACTAATCCCTCATATTGTGTTTTGGCCGAAACTATGGAAGGGAATTTCGAGATTTAGGTGGTGTCGATTAGAGAAGGAGTTCTCCGGGATTTCAACATTCAAGGTAAGCGAATATAAGATGCGGCCATAGGCCATTCTATAGTGTTTTAATGTTAGATTAAACTCTAACATTTGTCTATAGAGTTTTCGACAGCATTAAGGAAGCAAAGATCAATTTCGGGATTTAAGATTTGGAAGGTAAGCATCTATGTATATTCGGCTAAGGCCTAGATTGGTATTTAGATCTGTTCTTTAAATGTTCAAGAGCCGAAAACTAACCAAGTTAATTGATTCAATGCCTGGCCGAATACAAGGAGGAATAAAGCAAAGATTTCGAGATTTGTTGGTGTCCCAATCAGCAACAAGGTAGGTATTAAGTGTACAAATCCTACTAGGATTTGGTTTTATAGCCGAATAGGCTTTATGCAAATATATTAAGGTTGGCCGAATGTAGGAATTGAGATCTAAGGCATTAAATCAAGTTTTTCGGGATTTAAGTGAACCGCTAAGCAAATCAGGTGTGTACCTCACACTATTTCTTGATATATTTATGGTAATAATTAATATATATGTGACTATAAGAATGTGTAAGAATATGGCTAAGGTACCATGTAATGGTACAAAAGTACTCAGGTACGTTTCCTACTCCTATTAGGATTATGAAATATGTTATATGTAACATGTGAATAAAGATAAGAATGTGAAATCTGGCATGTTAATGCATAATATTTATGATATGGGGCATATGGGTTATTGAAAAAGGGAAGTGAATGTGGTGACCTAAGACCACGCTATCTGAATGCGGTGACCTAAGACCGCGATATCTGAATGTGGTGACCTAAGACCACAATATCCGAACGTGGTGACCTAAGACCACGAGACTATAAGGACGATGAGCACGTCGACTGCAGCGACTGCCTTCGATGGAGTGTAGCGGATGGAGGGTTGACTTATTAGTCCCCACGGTGTGCAAGTTGGTACGGGGGAAGTGTAGCGGATGGTTAACTAGGTTTGGGTTTTGGGTTGCATCATTGTCGTAAATTATTATATGAATATGATATGTATGTTATGCCTAAATTTATTTGGACTGAGTGTTGTGTACACATTGAGTCTGTTGACTCACCCCGTTGTGAGACTATTTTCAGGTGACGAACAGTAATGGACCGGGCTCGGCAGAAGCTTAGGGATGGCAATGCACAGCAAGAAATTTACGATTTGGACATTTATTTTATTTTAAGCATTTTAATTTATTTTTGGGGAATTATTTGATGTAATAAGGTCATAGTTGAACTACTTTATTTTTCTTTCTTTTATTTATTATGTTACGAATTTTTAATGGTTATAAGATTAAGTAAATTTGGTTTAAAATAGACTTTAAATATTTTGTCACCTGAAATAAATGGGTTTTCAATATAAAATCGAATTCGTTTTCAACTCAAGCCCAACCCAAAACCATTTTACTTTCAAAAAACACAAATTTTTCCTAAGTAACAAAAGAAATTTGAACCGGTTTACATCGAGGAACATACCAGATCCGGTCAAGGCTCTTGGGTCGGGTTTGGGGTGTTTCACAGACGCTGCAGTCAACCGCACATCGCCCTTATAATCGTGGCATGGCCACCAGATAATGTGACAGAGTCACCAGATTCATAATATGTGACATAAGTAACCGGATTATGTGGTAAAAACCACCGGAACACTTCCCCTTTATCATTATCACCCATATGCCCATGCAACATACATATTATTCAGATATCATGCAATGTACCTTACCCCAAGTCATAACGAAATCAGACATATTTCATATCAATGTTCACACATTATTAACTGAGTATTAAGGGGGTAACGTACCTGATTGCACTGTACCATTGAATGGTACCCTTAGCCATGTTACTCGAATTTTCATAATCACATACTTAATATTAATACTATTAATCTATCGGGAAATTAATTTAGGGTTACACACCTGATAACACTAAGAACGACACTCTCAATATCGACACTCTCGCTAGCAGGGATAACAACGATCTGCTTATCCCTTTCCGATGCTGGCCCACAACCCGGTGGCCAATCACGTAGGGCAGAAACTGAGCGTTTCTTGAATCTAGGGGTAGGAACTACCCCTTTCTCTCCTCCACTGGTACTCACATCCATTGATAAACACTTAATCAAAACCCTGTTAATTAATATGTAAGATCTAAACGAAACACAATTTATAACTTAAACACCCTTACCGAAATAGATCTGAATCCCGAGACTCCTCCTTTATCCCTGTCGAAACCCCTTCCTATAACACCATGGTTAGAAACGGCTAACACATAAAAGATATGGCCTTTGGCCGAATATCACTACTCCCTCACCTTGCTTGATCAAATACCGAAAGTTTTGAGGTATCCCCTCGTTGGCTTCCAAGAAGAGTTACGAATCCAAAACCTCATAGATTCGGCCATACACAAAAATACAGGATTAAGCCTCTAATTTCGGCAGACCAAAATAATAAAGAGAGATTTAGACCAAAAGAGATCTCTTACCCCAATACTCATCCGATTCAGCTTACTGACAGCCCTTGGAGATCAACGTGATAGAAGAGAATAGAAGAAGAGTGTAGTCGAAAATAAAAGAAGAGAGAAGAAAACGGTGAATGGGGGTTCGGCCAAGGCACTATTCGGCCTTGAAGAAAAACAAGAGAAGAAGAATTAGTGAAGAGACTCAAAGAGGTTCGGCTATGGTCTTAACAAATGGGAAAGGTTCTTTTGACTTTTGAAGATGGAAGATTCGGTGCAAAGAAGAAGAGAAAGGGTTGGAGTTTGTGTGATTTCGACTATGGTGAGAATGGAGGGTATGTTTGAGCTTTTAGAGAGTAATGGCAAAGATATGGAATGGAGGGAAATGAAGAAGAAGTAATGGTGATCCCACTTGCGGCACAAAAGAAAACGAAATAAGAGAAGAGAAGATGGCTTAAAGAAATAAAGTAGATGAATGCTAAATGTCGAATGGCAACCCTTAAAGATTTCGGCCAAACAAAGAAGTTTAGGAGAGGAGGGAAAAAGATATCGAAAACAAAGAGAAAGGGTGCAAAAAGATTAAGAAGAACTTTCGGCTAAGCAAAGAGAAGCTCTTACTCGACCACCCACAAATCGGCACTCTTACACTCATACTCACACCCAAAAACCGATAGTGTACCCCAAACCCCTATACCGAAAATCCACCAATTTTTTCGGCTCAACCTTCCCAAAACCGAATGTATCCACCCTCCACACTCCTCTCTAGAGTTCGGCTAGCATCCAACTTCATCCCTCTCCTAATTCTTCTCCTATTTCTCCTCTTTTCCTTTAATTCAAAAGAGTTTGAATGAGTCAAACTCTTATCTCCCTTCTTAGCCGAAAATTTAAGCTATTTGACCCAATCTACACCTCATCCATGAAGTGTCCATGCCAACGCCAACTCCTTCCTCATTGACACCAAAAAGAAACCTCCAAAATGCTTCCCTTGCTGCTCGAACCCTGTCCATCTTGCTCCCTGAGGCGTCACACCCTTATGCACTAAGTGGCGCCTCCCTTGCCACTTTGCCAACTGAATTCTTGTGTCATAACCCACACATAAATTTTCTTAAGGCCTAGCTCTCCTAGTTCTCCCTTAAAGGCTTAAAGTCAAATATTTTTCTAAGGCTCCTACCTACACCCCAAGGTTCCCGAAGCCCCCAAAACACATACAAACAGCACACAAGCACACTGCTACATAGATATGAGCTAAAACGCATAACCCCTAAATCCTGGATATTACAATGATTAGAATGAAATTTCATATGATTTATGATTTTTATTGATATGTTTTGGATTAAATCATTGATAATTATGCATTGATGATTTAAACTTTAAGATACTAGAGAATCAAGCATGATAAGTCTATTTTTCAGAAATTAAAAAAAAAATTTAGGTTGTCTACCTAAATCTGAATGTTACCTTGAAGTTTGAAATTTACGAGGTTGATATCAAACACCTATAATTTTTGTGAGATTTTGAACCTTTTAGAGCATATATTCTTTTCCTTGCTCACTTTTTGATTATGAGTGTGTCAACATTGATTTGTTATTCTAGAACTTGCTTTGATTATACATGTCGAGACCACACCTTTGGTTTGATATACAAAGATGATAAAGGCACCTAGGTTTTAACCCACTCACTCCACTAAAAAGCCTACCATCATAATTAACCCTTAGTGGACCACGTTAATCCTAACAACCCTTTTTATTGACTCACCCACTAATATTAACCCAAAACCTTTAATATTTGTTATCATCATTCCTTGACTACCCTTTTTGTCGAGATTTGATTTGGTCGGTTGCTTAACTTTCAGTAGTTAAAATTCATCCTTCATTATGTATTTGACTTGTTCTTAAAAAATATAATAAAATAAACGAAGTATATTCATTATTAGTTCTATAATTAAGTGAGCTTACATGTTTAAATTTCAAATCTTGAAGAAAAATCTCGTATTATTAGTTTTCAATTGATGTAATTATTTAGGATTAGTTCATTTTTCTAGTTAGGTAAATTGTCAATTCAATCTCGATTCTAACCCCTTAATTCAGCCTTTATCCACACCCTTAACCTAAGCCCTGTTACAACCCTTTTTAAAAGACCTTTTGATTTGTGTATCATCTCATATTATAGTGGTGGAGATTTGATTTTCATGCAAGCCTATGGGATTAGCTCTTCATGTTTGACTTTTGAGTGCTTAATTCTGAACCTTAAACACTTTGAGTGATTTGAGTGAATCTTTAGTGAGGATGTCAACTCTTGTCGATTTTAAATCAGAGGTAATTATTCAGATGAGGGGAAACACCTATATTTTGTGCTACAAATGTATGACTTAGAGTGTTTGAATCTTTAGGACCCTTTGAGCTAAATTATCCATGTATGAATTATCTTTGAATTATGATGAAACATTATTGATGAATATTATAAAATCAAGGGAGCTCGTTTTAGTTGTAAGTTAAGAATTTTGCATGAGGACAAGCAAAAGCTTAAGTGTAAGGGTATTTGATAAACCGTAAAAGTAACATATTTTAAGCCCACATTTAGCATGCTTTTGGATGATTTAAGCCTTGAATTATGTAATTTGATGCTTTTAATCCTTTGTTTTCATGTTTTATACTTAGATGAGCACCGGATGATGAAAAAAAAAGGAAAACAGGCCCAAAATGGAGTAAATGGGCCATATCACGAAATCCACACTGCCTGGGCCCAAGACCACACGGCCGTGCCTCATTCAACAGTCTCAAACACGGTCTGGCCACGATTCACACGGGCGTGTGCCATGGGCGTGTCCCTGCTGTGACAAAGAGAAGTTTCACTCGAGTTAGGATACTTAGGGTCCAAGTAAGGCATCTCAAAGCTTATATAAACACCCTAGGGGGCAACTTAAGCAGGGGAGTTTCTAGAAGCCTTCTGCTAGGGCTTTAGTCAGGGGGAACCCAAGGCTTTAGTTTGGGGGCGTCCAGCCAGGCCAAAGAGGGCAGAGTTGTGGGAATTTACGCGAAGATAGCCAGTTGATTCATCTCAAGAAGCTGGAATTATTCTCAAGACGGAGGATCTCTTCTTCAATTCCTTCAGGAGGTTTTAGGGATTTCTTATGTTTTGTTTTATCTTTTCTTCTGAGATGTTTTCTTTTATTGTTATGAACTAAACCCTCAGATACCTAAGGGGGATGAAACCTAAGATCAATCTTGTTATCGTTTGCTGAACTATATGATAAATATTTGACTTGTTCTTAATTATGTGTTCTTAATTCTTGTGTTGATATTTCCAAGATATTAATTCAAGTGTGATGTGCTTAGGTGGAGGAGCAAAAGTCCCTGCCTAAGAGTAGATCTAGCATAATTAAGCGGAGTTGATCGCACACCTAGAGATAGGGTGACGAGATTTTGTCGGATTAGGGTGAAACCTAATATGGGAGTCCATAGATCAAGTTAATGCAATTCTAGGGTTTTAATTCGAAAGAGATTTCAATTAATCAACCTAGGGTTAGATGTTAGTCGCCTCGAGAGAGGGATTAATATGACTTAGGGAATCTTACGGATCAAGTCAAATGAATAAATCGTCTGGTTCAGAGTTAGGTAACAAGTGAAGTCTAGGTGGATTCTTCCTTGGGTATCGTCTTAATCAATTGGTTTTTCCTAAAGTTTTTTTCCCCAATTCATTCTCTTTGTCTTTGCATCTTTAGATTAGTTGATTAGTCAATTTTAGATTAGATAAACAATTCTCTTAATTCTTAGGCTAGATAATGAAAAGTGAGTTAGTATTAGTACTTTTAGTTCCTTTGGGTTCGACAATCCGGTCTTGCCTTAACTATACTACTGTTCGATAGGTGCCCTTGCCTCAAATTGTTGTCATAGTTAGTTTCCAGGTTCGATCATTCTTTATATAAATTTTAAGACTTTGACATCGCATAAAACAACGATCAAATCCCCAATCACGCAATAAGAGCCTAAGGCTGATCCCTATTCAGTGTCAATTCAGTCTGGGCTTTAGCCTTATACAGTAGCAGTGTGGGCCTAAGCCCAAATAATCACAAAATAAAACAGTGACGCAACCCAACCCAATCCAACCAACACACCACTCGTACCAACCAACACACCATGTGGGGACTAAGCCGACCCACCCAGCCAACACACCAATATTGCAGCATAGCTGCTAATAGGAATGCAACAAAGCTGCTAATGACAGTAAACATGGGCCAAGCCACTAAAATCAGAATACGTGGCAAAGCCACTAGAATAGTAAAAACATGGCAGAGCCACTAGTATAGTACTTCCTCCAAATTAGAATCCCAACCCCAATGCAAAATGTCATGTCATAAATATTACATGTATGCAGTATGTTATACTCATTACCAGTCATGTAAATATCATACACACATTACTGAAACTACCACTAGGGGTATAATGGTCATTTTATCAATTAGGGGTAAAACGAAAATTTTAACCTTCGAGGGTATTTCAGTAATTTTACCCTTCGAGGGTATTTCTGTATAGTCTACGATCTTTCCAAAGGCCTACAGTCGTCTCGAACGACTCGAATAACCTATATAGGCAAAATAGTGTAATTGGGCCCAAAGCCCCCTATTCGGCCCAAGTGGGCCCACACGCTCGTGTGGCCTATTCAACCCAATTTCAGTCACGGCTATGTGAACTTTGCAGCCCAATCCATTATTATCCACTTACCATGGATTTTGTCCCAATGGGGCTCATAAGCCCATTGGGCCCACATGGCCCATTTCGGCCCAACGAGGCCCATTACGACCTAAGCCCACGAGAACGTTCGTGGCAGCCTCTACGGTCTAACTCCAACGATTATGGCTCGATTTATCCCTATTAGTGTTCGCACACTCGTGGGCCCTCAGATACTAAAAGTTTGGCTTTTCGGCTTTTGCTGATTCACAGTAGCACAAGGGTGTGAATACACCTTTATCTAGCGTTTTAATAGTACGGTATTGGGTGTACGATTACACACCTGTTATGTGTTGTAGTTTGAAGTGCTTCCAAGATTAAACACCTATGATACAACAGCCCCATCAATTAGTCTCAACCCTTGTTAAACCATCACCATAATATTGAAACGTTTTAATCAAACTAACACTACATACCACAAATCAAGAGATCTCTTGCAGGGGAAAAGTAATCGGCCTACCCATTGGTTAAGGAAAACGAGTCCCTAGCAACGTTTGAACGAAAAGAAGATCTTAGCTAAACATATCTCCACGGCAACAAAGAAAAACAAAACAGCCTTTCGGCCCGAAAGATACAGAACCGAGCATGGAAAAAGAAGCCAACCAAGATTCGGCTAGAGTATCCACTTACCATAAAATCGAAGAGATTCAGAAACGGTTAGGAACGAAGAAAAGAAGGTGTTTAGGCCTTAATAGATTCGGTCAACAGAAGAAGAACCAAGGTTTTAAGAGAGAAAATGTTCGGCTATCTTGAGAAGAAAAGAAAAGAATAACGAGGGTGAAGAGAAGAGGTTGAGTTCGGCCAAAGGAGAAACTGAAAGAAGAAAAAGATGATTCGGCAGAAGGTAGGCAGCAATTGAGAAATAATGATGAAAGGGAAGAAAGACCCGAATGGTAAAAAGGTTGCACGAGATGCCACAAAAGGAATAAATCCTGAAATTTGCAGAGAGGGTTTTCAGTTTTTCTCCTCACACAAAGTTGCCGAAATGCTCAAATGACACCCCCTAGCCGAAATCCCCCTACTCAAGTTCTCTCATTCGGCCAAGACTTTCCTCAATCCAAACTCCTTCAAAAAATCCACCAATTCCTCCTTGATTTGCTCCCAGCCTCCCATTCAAATTTGTTGATCAAGTCTCCAACCTCCTCTGCAGAGTTTGATGCAAATCTACCCCTCACACTACCCAGTCATAAAATAAAAGCCTCCTATTTGCATGCCATGGGATTCAAACCCCCACTCCCCTTGCCATCTTTGTGACGCCACCACCATCAAGCCACATGCCTTTTTTGTGACATAGAAGCACACACATTTAAACATAAGTCCTAACTGCTAACAGTCAATTTCACTTAAGTGCAAAAATAAAAAATTTTCCAAGGCTCAAACTTAAACCCAGGCTTCCTAAAAACCCCCCAAATACACACAATTACTTAGCCATTGAAGCACCATGGAATTGAAGCAAAATCATGCAAAATTACAAACCCTACATTTTGGGGGCATAACATGTTTAGTTGCTGACCATTCTAGATGCAAACATTCCTACCTAGTTATCTAACATTCAATTAAATGCAAAATAAAAGAGAAAGGAAAGAGTTACCTAGAAAACCAAAAATATTGATTGGGTGATCAAAAGCTTGTTGAAGAAAATTGTAGCAGAAAATAAAAGAAAAAAAACTGAAAAGAAACTTTAATTGAAAATATCAAAGTATTGCAATAACTAAAAAAGAGCTAAATCTATTCTAAAACCCACATGAATCTATGAAAAGAACTAAGAATAAAACTAAAAAATCCTCTTAAATTTGTTCTCATGAGCTAATAATTATAGTGTTATTGTATTAAGACCTATTTAGGTCAATTACAAGTTACTTAATAGGTTAAGTGAGATTGTGCAGACAAAAACACCCTTTTAGAATTACTAGCCTCGTCGATCTGTGTCACAAATTTGTTGGCAAAATACTTAGCCTTTGGGACTTAGGTGGAATGTTGCGACTTTGCCTTCTTGATGTCACGACATTGTCTCCAGTAGCTTGGCTCATGGATTTGAGTTGGAAAATCAGCTAAGTGTTGAGGCTTGCTTGAATGTTGCAACTTTCTCCTTGAATGTTGCGACTTCGATGGTAGTCCACTGACTCATTGGTTTAAATTGTTGTCCTACATACTCAATCAACTTGTTAGTTCTTCTTTAGACCCGGATCGACCTAAAAGGTCATAAAACAACACAAAAGCTCAATTTATTCAATTTATTCAATTTAAACTTAAAAATTAAATAATATTAAAAATTAACATAAAAAATATAAAATTACTTGAGTATAAACTCCTTAAGTAGTGAAAAGTGCTTAATTTGCCACAATAAATTATGGAAGGTCATTCACATTTACCAAATCATATTAATAACAATTCCATGGCAATTAAATAATTCATAGTGCATTATGGTTAAGACTAATTAAGCCAACATTTTTAAACCACTTAGTTTCAACATTTTAACCTATGGTATTTACACACATTCATTACACCACTATTCTCATATTTATTACACAATATCATCGATTTCCTAAGTATGTTGGTATAGGAAAAGTAAAATTATCCAAGGGTACTTACCTTTAAGATGCACACATACTAAAATCAAAGCTTTCAATCACTTGAATCCATCGTCACCTTGCTGGAGATTCTATTCCACATTATTTCCTCATTTCCTCATACACAAAAATATATCCATTTATTAGCATATAACTATCCAAGTTTTCTCTTAGCAACCAAACTCAAATATCAAGCTAGGAGAGATGGAAAACACCATTACCTACCTTATTGAATTTTTCTCTCTCTAGCTTCAACTTTCTCTCTCAAGAGCATACAAACCTTATCTAAAAGTGGAGGATTTGAATCTGGAAATCTAGAAAGGAGTATGTTTTCTAGGTGATTTTAACAAGAACTCAAATTTAGGGTTGAGATCTTAAGAAATTTTGAAAAGAAAGATAAGAAAAATTAAAAAGAGAATAACCCATGAAGGAAGAGGGAGGCATATCTAGAATAAGAAACTAATACAACTGTTTTTTATTTTTTATAATATCAAATAAGACCAAGCCACACTTAGTCAAAATCTAAGTCAAATTTGTAATACTTCATCTCGCTATTTCATTCACATTCAATGCTCAAAATCCATTTCATATATTAATTATCTTATTAAGATAATATTTCTATTATAAAATACTTAAGAAATAAGCAAAATGCCCTTATGTGGTAAAGTTATCATTTTGCCCATTTCGCCTCTTAACAAAAATTTTCACAAAAAAAAAAAGGCACGTATCAAATTCAAATATCATTAGTCACATTTAACTCTTAATAATAATCTGGATGGTGAAAAGTACACTTTTACCCTTCTTTTTGTAAAATGGGAAATTTACAATTTAGTCTTTAGACTATTCAATTCTTTTCCAATTTGGCACAGAAGTGATTTCTATAACACCAATACATTCCAAGTTACCATCATACCAAATAATCAACAACAATTCACATTTTCTCTTTTTGGTCAAATTTTCATTTTATTCCAACTTTTTAGAATTTACAACTTAATCATTTTTACCATTTTTTTACATACAAAATTATTTTCATTGATTTTCCAAATCCAATAACAAGTTTACTTTCATAGGAATTCTCTATTTGACTCGTTTCACAATTTTCTCAAAATTTCACTGTCTAGTCCCAAAATATTTCCAAATGTCTTATTGGAATTTTTAGGAAAAGCTAATTTTGTTCTGGGTATTCGAATCCTAAGGGATTGAAAGAACAAAGTGATAGCATTATCCCAAGCTTTATACATAGACAAGATATTGAAACATTATGCAACGACAGATTCGAATAAGGGAAACCAACCTTCTGTATCAAGATTTCATCTTTCTTTAAAGGAATGTCATAAGATAATGGAAGAAAGAGAAAACATGAGGAATGTTCATTATGCTTCAACAGTAGGAAGTCTCATGTATGATATGATATAAACGCGTTCAAATATCTATTTCGTAGTAGAGTTAATGAGTTGATATCAGTCGAATCTAAGACCAAGACACTGGCAAGCAGTTAAGCATATACTCAAGTATTTACAGAAAACGAGAGATTATATGCTTGTTTATTCCAGGGGAGATCTTACTCCTATCTGATATACTGATTCTAACTTCCAAACGTGTTGGGATTCAAGGAAATTGACATTGGGTTGTGTTTTTGTCCTAAGCGGTAGGTCCATTGTGTGGAGAACTATAGAGTTGTACTGTTGAATCCAATATGATGGTTGATTATGTGGCTATTTTTTAGGGTACAAAAGAAGTAATATGGCTTCAAAAGTTCCTTACAAATCTTGAATTTGTTCTTGGTATGAAAAATGCTATCACACTGTATTGTGACGACAGTGCGAAATTAGCTAATACCAAGGAAACGAGAAACCACAAGAAGATGAAACATATTAGAAAGTATCACATCACAAGGGAGGCAGTTGCAGACGAAATCATGGATATGGTCAAGATTGCATCTGAGGAAAACCTTGCAGACTCGTTTACAAAGACTCTACTAGCTAGGAGTTTTGAAAAACACATTAAGAGCATGAGAATACAAAATATGACTCATCTACTTCACTAGGTCAATGAGAGACTATTGGATCTTGTAACCTAAATGTAGTATATTAGTTTGTAAACTTGTAATTTTTTTGAATAGATTGGTTAATAAAATTATTCATGGATTACATTAATATACTTTGTATAATGTCCTAATGTGGCTTTTGCATACAAAGCAAAACTGAAGAAAATATTGGTTTACTGGTTGTCTAATATTTAAACAAATACTAAGTGTTATTATGTGGTTGGATCGTAATATAGAAAGACAACTTATATTAGTAAACAAACCTAAACATTTCCTTAGTCTAATAAAAAATGAGAAAACTAATTGAAAGACTAATATGTTGTTTATCAAGTCCAATTGAAGAGATGCCTTATCTTGGAAATTAGAGCGGATGACTCCTAGGAGATAGAAACATAGATGTGATTGATTAGGCTGACATTACATCAGAATAGACGCAAGAAGAATAGATTCTGAATCATTTTATTGACTTATTCACTTGTGATGGTCATAGTGTGACATACCTTAATCCTGAGTTGATGACAGAGTATGTATGCGTGGCTCGTATACTTTGATGTAAGTATAACCCAGATTGTAACACCCGATGCCCGACCTGCTCATTGAATCCGGGTATCGAATGCCACAATAACCCCAATTACTTGACAAATTTTCTTTGTTGAATGAAGTTACTTAATCAAATTATATCATTTAATGATAAAAACTTTAAAGCTTCATTTTCATTGATAAATTATAAAAGTTCTAGAGCAAGGCTCGAAAACGTAAAATGACAACTAAAACCCTGAGGCAAAGCCTCTACGGGTTCCTCTCTATACACATGTAAGCCTCCGCATTTTGCCTCACTCCGATCAAAGTTTGGCTTGTCCCCCATGACTTTTGAATCTTTAACTATCTTGCATTTAAGCAAAACAACTTATAAGTTCAGGAAAACTTAATGAGATCTGCATACAAAATTTAGGAAAAATGCAAGGTGTCCAATTCAAAATTTAAATCCCTATTATTCGCATTTGGTACCTCTGGCGAGCTATGCTTGGAGATTGCCCGAGTGATTTCAAATTTTGCGGGCTTTCCAACATTTAATTACCCTTGCTACTTTAAAGAACTAAGGCTCCCTAATTGTACCGAAATGCTCATGCTCTATTGATCTATTTCTTATGAAGGCTTCCTAGAACATACAGTTCTGACCTTTGAAAGCTCCTCAAAATCCCGACCATTCCCTATGGCTATATTTGACTTCCACTTTCCACTATTCCTTGGGGGATTTGCTGGCCTTTTGGCCTTGAACATATGTTTCCTCTTTTGAAAATTCTGATAAGGTTATTAAATATTTCGACTAATCTTTTATCATCCTACAAATTTTGATTGCATCACACCGTTGACTGATCCGTCCTTGTTTAGATCATGTGAAAATCCATAATTTCCTTGGCGGTTGGTATTTACAGGTACCATGTTTTCCTCCTTACGCGAGGAGTTTCCTTTCCCTTTTCACACTACCAGGTGTGGAGACACATCCTTGGTACCCCTCTTAATCCAGTGGTCTATGTTCCACAGACACACCAACTCATTTCTTCTCGTGACTTTTCATCCCTTGCACAATGCAGTCTCTACTCTCACCTTTAGCATCCTTTGTAAATTGCAAATTTTTCAAATATGATTCCCATGTCTAACTCTCTAGCGGATTTCCCTTATCTACCGTCCCAACGGACCATACTTTGATTTTTGTCCTAATAGAGTATCTGGTGTTTAACATCACATTGAACTATCTTGTGTTTATCGTCTCATCGAGCTATACCATGTTTAACGTCCCGTCAGACTATCCTGTGTTTAATGTCCCATCAGACTATCTCATGCTTAACATCCCATCGAACTATCCAGTGTTTGATGTCTTGATGGACTACCTGAATTTCCATAGTCCAAGTATGGTCTTACACCTTATAATCCCCATGTTTAATGTCCTACTGTACTATCAAAGGATGTCATAGCGTCTTTCAGCTATGTTCTTAGTCCTAACTACCATGACGTCATAACATCTTTCAGCTATGGTATTACTCATTTCCGTCATGATGTCATAGCATCTTTCAGCTATAGTCTTACTCATTTTAGGCGTATAGCCTCTGGTCGGTCTCATGGCCAAACCATGATCTTTTATTCACTCTCCCCATCACATTCAATCCATTCTTCCATTCACTGTCTTATACCTTGATGCTCGAACACTGTAGTGTCCCGTCCACAAGGCCTCGAGCTTCGTACATTATGGTTTGCGCTCAACAAGATCATATGGTGATATCTACAAAACCATCCCTTTTTCCCGTTCCTAACTTCGCCTAACCCATAGTTAGTCACCCCTTTCATATCATACATGCATTAGTCAAACATATCATGCAGTGCATCATTAAGCAATGTACTATGTCGGTTATTCATTCAACGATCAATCTACGTTTACGATCAGCATTAACATAATATTTTCTCATAACTTCATACAGAAACTAGAAGGCAAAGAGCATTTACTTGCCTTGTTTTCTCATCCTAAACAACTTAATTAATCCAAACGCCAAAGCCTCATTTATCCTGGTGACTAAGCGTGACAACCATGTTATGGTTAAACCAATGGTGGTAAATTCTCATAAACCCAAAATCTTAAATTATGCAGAAGCTTTGAGAGTCTTATTCTACTTCTTTCCTCAATTCTTAAACGTAGAAGAAGATAAGGAAACTTACCAATTAATCAATTTCTCCACCACCAGGCTTAGATTCACGCCTTTTTTGCGACATCCAGAGCTTCCTTCATCTCTATTTCCTTTTTCTTTAGAGTAACTGAAAAAGATGATTCTAGGGGGAGGTGAAGACTTACAAACATAATTAAGAGAATTATGTCTCCACTCTTGCCCATATATATACTCCTTAGACACGATCCTCACTGACCCTTTAGACCACCCATTCTTAATCATTTTCTCTCTCACTTTTGGGAACTAGCTGGATCCCGTCTAATTGACTTGGAATTGGAATCTAACTATTCACAATTTAGTTACTAGAATTTCTCTAATTCCCCAACGGAGTTTGAGACTTTGTTGGTCTTTTCAATTTAATCCTAGCTTTCCCAAATTTTTGAGCCATTTAAGGTAACCGAGTGTGACAACTCTCCCACCCTTAAAGAAATTTTCATCTTCAAAATTTCCTAATTTTCTCGAGGTAATGTCCACTTTATTTTCTTGTTTTAGAAAATTCACTATATACCTAAGGGTAATCACTTTCATCATTATTGGGGTCAAGTTGTTGCTTTATCACCTGAAATAGACTTCTATAATTCAATAAGGGTTTTACTTCTTCTCCCTATAAATAAATGGCACTGGTAGGGCTAAACACACAACTTTTATAAATTGTTATTCTACACAAAAATAGTGAGAATTTATTTTCTAAGTATAAATTCTATTTTTCGGAATAACAATTCTACTAGTTTCTATTAAGATAGATTTGCTTTCCAACTGAATGTAAAGTAAACAATTTCTAGTTCTCTATTTGATTCGAGTTTGTTCAAGCCCATACTCAAAGCAATTTGTGGTACAAAAGCAATGGAGAAAGTCATCCGGTTGAAATCCGAGAATGACAAGGATCCATCTAACTAAAAACACATGTGTGATTTCAGTAAAAGGTTTATTCCTATAAATATCATAAAACGTCTTGGTTTTTAGAATTTTAATTTTCCATTATGCAGGAAAACTATTTTCAAACTAGATTTTTTCTAGCAACTACTGAGAAAGACTTCGTAGCAATCCTTAGGCTATCATAAAGTGCTTGTAATTATTTGGCCAATCTCATTAGTGGCTTCCAACTGCAGCCCCTAGCTTGTAAATGTCAGGCCAAAACATTAATCCAATCCCAAAAATTATCAGCGAAACATGAGGCCACATCATTTGGAATTCTTCCCCTTGAGACAATGAACCCAAAAAAGGTTCACCTTTAGTAATCTGGCAAAGTTAAAGCATGACCCATGTTTATAGTGGTGGAATTGGCCATAGTAACCCCATCTTCTAAATTTGACCTCCAAGTCAACTTCCTAATGTCTAGTTCCATACACATAACTTTAAAAAGGAAGACACCAAATTTACCTTACACGTATATGTATCTACCATTATCAGGGTTCTAGTTGTTTCATTTATCAACAATGGAATACTTATGTCCTTATGTTGCTGAAAATAGCAAAGTCTCTGCTAGCCTTGCTTATGGGAAAATTGGAAGAAGTAGAGGTTGCAAAAGTTGCTAAAGTGTGGCTCTTCTCCCCTTATGTAGTAGTCTAAGAAGTACGCCACTAATTGGAACCATAAGTCTCTAGTTAGTTATCTCAATGCCACATCAAAAAATTTTAACACCCTCACAAACCAAGTATGTAATGGTAAATGAAAACCGAACTAATAATTGTATAAGGGAAAAAATATGCCCTTCCCATTACCCAAGAAGTTTCTAACCAAGAATATATATTGATAGTGGGGAACGTCAATTCCCTTAAGTCAAATGACCTATTGTAACGACTTGGTTTCCAATGGTGTAGAAAACTGCAATTTTAGAATCTTGTTTCTGTAAACGAAGTTCATAAATATTGAATAAAGATATTTATAGAGTTAATGTATAGATGGGTTGAAAATTGGATAAGCAATTTAGTAAAAAATGTGGTTAATTAAGACCGAGGGACTAAATTATAGAAGTTTAATCGTTATGAATTTTTAATTGAGAAGCGACTTAAAGAGTCAAATTGAAATTATCCAAAGTACAAAAACATTCTCTAGTGGATAGTAACAATGAGTGTAGCTTAATTAAGTAAATTAAGATTAATTACAAATTCAAACATGATAAATTAAAGTAAATTAAGCTATAATCTAAGTATAAAAATGAAAATTGGTGCATGAAGAGATAAACTTCATCTTCGCCAACCGGCCATTAGAGAAAAGAGGAAGCTTTATGCCATTTTTAGGTTTTTAAAGCTTTTGGTCCTTAATTCAAGTAAGACCTTAGCCACTTTTGTTTTATTTTTATAGATTTTTTTATCATGAGAGCTTAATTAAGCTAACCCAATGATTAATTTGATCAATTAGTGAAGTTTTGATAAGATGCCATTGTTGAGAGCTGAATGATTTAAGTGTTAAATTGATAGAAATTAAGCTTAGTTGGAGAAAATGACTTAATTGTAAAGCCTAATTATTAGTTTTCTACATTAGGGAACACATTGTATAAAATGCAAAACTGTTATGAAATTTTGATAGGAATGGAATGTAGAAGGTCCCACATGAATATATGTGAAATTAGATTTTAATCCAAAGGTCTAGATCAAAAGTTATGCTTGACTCGAGTTTAGGGACTATGATAAACCGTAATATGAACATATCTTAATCCCACACTTAGCATACTTTTGGATGATTTAAGCCTTGAATTGTGGAATTTGGTGCTCTTAATCCTTTGTTTTCATGTTTTATACTTAGGAGAGCACAATGAGAAACAGGCCTAAAACGGAGTAAATGGGTCATATCACGAAATCAACACGGCCTGGGCCTGAGCCACACGGCCGTGCCACCTTAACAGACCCGAACATGTCCTGGCCACGATTCAGACGGGCGTGTGCCATGGGCGTGTCCCTGCCGTGACAAAGAGGAATTTCATTCGAATTAGGGTACTTAGAGGCAAAGAAAGCCATTCTAAAAGCCTATATAAACACCTTAGAGGCCAACCTTCAGGGGGCGTCCAGTTAGGCCGAAGAGCCAAGCTAGAGAGGCCAGAATTATGGAATTTACTCGAAGAAAGCCAGTTGATTCATCTCAAGAAGCCAAAATTATACTCAAGACGGAGGATCTTCCCTTCAATTCCTTCAGGGGGTTTTAGGGTTTTTCTTATGTTTTGTTTTACATTTTCTTCTAAGATGTATTCTTTTATCATTATGAACTAAACCCTCAAATACCTGAGGGGGATGAAACCTAAGATGGATCTTGTTATTGTTTTCTGAACTATATGATAAATACTTGATTTGTTCTTAATTATGTGTTCTTAATTCTTGTTTTGATATTTCAGGATATTGATTCAAGTATTGATGTGCTTAGGTAGAGGAGGAATAGACCTTGTCCAAGAGTAGATCTAGCATAATTAAGCGGAGTTGATCGCAACCCTAAAGATAGGATGACGAAAATCTGCCGAATTAGGGTTAAACCTAATATGGGAGTCCATAGATCGAGTTAATGGAATTCTAGGGGTTTTAATTAGAAAGAGATTTCAATTAATCAACCTAGGATTAGACGTTAGTAGCCTCGAGAGAGGTATTAATATACATTAGGCAATCCTGCGGATCAAGTCAAGTGAATAAATTGTCTGGTTCAAAGTTAGATAACAAGTGAAGTCTACGTGAATTCTTCCTCGGGTATTGTCTTAATGAATTGGTTTTTCCCATAAATATTTTCCCCAATTCATTCTCTTTGTCTTAGCATCTTTAGCTTAATAGTTAGTTAATTTTAGATTAATTAATAATTCTCTTAATTCTTAGGCTAAATAATAAAAAGAAAGTTAGTATTAGTACTTTTGGTTCCTTTGGGTTCAACAATCCGATCTTGCCACTAAACTATACTACTGTTCGATAGGTGCGCTTGCCTCAATTGTTGTCATAGTTAGTTTCTAGGCTCGATCATTCTTTTTATAAATTTTTAAGACTCTGACATACAATCAGACTAAATTGAAAAAAAATGAAAAATATGTGTGACTTTGTAATTGAATGTGATTTGATATGGAATTTAATATTGTGTATTTTTGGATTATTATTCGTAGCTAAAGACAACGCAAGGCCGTCGAGAGGAAAAGGGAAGGCGAGAGCTAACGACAAATAACTCAAATTTTTGATTTGTATTTTTAAGATTCAGATCAATTTACTTATTGCATATTCATGATGGTTTACATGTTATGATACTAAGGTGAGTTAAAAATAGTTAATTAAGTTGAATTGATATAATTGGGATTGATCATCAAGGTGTAGGACTAAATTGAATACAATGAAAAGTAGTTTAACTTATGATTTATGATATTATGTATGAAATTGAGGTAAAACATGATATATGAATTGATGAGATATTTAGATTGATGGAATTTGAAGTGAACTTATAATGGAATTGGAAAAATTATTTATTTTATTAACTGTTCGGGCATAGTCGGATATATTTGGCATGTCATAGGATAGGTATGGGTTACTTCGGCTATATCTCGATGACCGCGGGGTGCATTTTTCTTCGGATGTTTCAATGAGTGCATGTCACAACTTTTATTTCGGTTATACCAATGAGCACTAAGTGCATTCTATTTACTTCAGACTTTCCGATAAGGCATTGGGTGCCAAATTAGTGTGTTGGTTGGGATTCGTGTATCCATTCGAGTTCAAGTCATGTTAATAGGGAATATAAATTTTGAATTGGTTGATTGATATTTGAAAATGATTAAATGTTATAAATTTTACTAAAGGTACTTATATTCGATATTTGATTATCGATAGCATATGACAGATTATGCAAACCGGTTAACGAGCATGAGGGACAATATGGTAAGATAAGGAATGAATTTTTTTTATTCAGATGGTATGTTGATATGATTAAATGCTATGAATTTAGTAGAAATGTGAAATCAATTATGCTAATATGTTAACATGGTATAATCTTTAGATTAGTTAATTGAAACATTTATAAATTGATTCATATAGTATATTTGGTGCTTGTAGTTGCATACGTAGATTGGTATGTTGATTAAAAATTAGTATGATAGCCTAATGGTTGGATAGAAATGGAATTTGAATTGAATGAAATTGATTTAACTTATATTATATTTATTTGAATCATGGAAATACCACTAAACTTATTACATAGAGTATGGTTTGTTTTTCGTGTGGAGGTTTAGGTATATCTCGAGGTCCCAGGCATCAACTATAGCATCCAAACAAAGATCCTAGACCCAAAAATGTTTGTATAGTTTTTTTTTTTTTTTTTTGGCTATATGGCATGTACCTAGGTTGAGCTAAAATTAGTATTTTTGAATTAGCCATATGTTTATATACATGAAATTGTGAGTGCCACAACTTTTGGTTAGGCATATTTTGTAGTATGTTAACAGGGAAAATGGTAATGTGTTTGTATACATATGTATATATGCCAATTAGTTCAATGAAGAACATTGATGAATTTATTAGTATACTTGAATGAAATTGTTGAAATGGATTGAAGCATATATGTATAAATGGTACTTTAGTTATATTGGAACTCATTAGTTATATAGATTTGGTTGAAATTATAATTGCAAATGAATTTGAATAGTTTTAGGTGATTGCAAACATGTAACAAAACTTGACCATTTGAAAATAGTATGTCACGTCGTGACGTCGAACAGTTGTCATTGCGATAAGACCAAGTTGTCATTCCACAGCGCGATGCCAAGTATTGAATGTTACGATGAGACCTACTCAATATGTTGCGTCATGACGAGGAACCCCCTAAAGTTGTGACATCAACCCGGTGTTTTGGAATCTTTATTTGGTCCTAATTCAATCTCGAGTTAGCTTTAGAGGTTTTGTAAACTCGTATAAGACCCAAAAACAACTATATATTTTATTGTATGATTGTATTGGTTGAAATTAATTATTTAATAATATTAATATAATATAGTTTGATCATAGGTGCTCCGACAAAGAATGTGACACCTCGTAACTCAAACCTGGTGATCAGGTCGGGTAATGGGGTGTTACATTTAGTGGTATCAGTGTTATAGGTTTAGTTGATTCTTAGACTAAACCGAGCTCAAAATTGAGTCTAGAGGTACATGCCAAAGTGGAGTCGAGTATGAGTCTGGATTTAGATGCTAATTATAAAATTTCTCTATTTTATAGCTAAAGATGTCAGAGGAATCAATAAATGATACTGGTAATGATGTTTATAGAAATGATCATTCCATTAAGAGTGAAATTATAATCGAGATTGAGGCATCTAGCATTGATTCAGCCAGTGCTCATTAGTTTAAAGTTGTTAGACCTCGACCAAAGGGTCAATGGGATGAAGATTTACTTTGCGTTATAGCAGAAGATCTCCATCGAGTGGTGGCAGCTACCCCACAGGTTGCACCAGTTCTCATAGTTGACGAGCTCCGGTAAAAGAATTACGAAAGTATGGTGCCACTAAGTGTTAAGGATTGAAAGGGGCTGATCCCTCGGCAACTGAGGCTTGGTTGGAGTTGACAAACTAGGTACTGCAACAACTCGAGTGCTCTTTGCATGAGTGTGTCGCATGCACAGTGTCCCTTCTGGAAGTGGAGGTATATTAGTGGTGGCTGACAATTACCCGACACATATCATTTAACCAAATTAATTGGGATTTCTTTCAATCTGAATTCTAGAAAAAGTGCGGCAGCGAGTTATATTTGGAAGATCAGAAGCAAAAATTTATGACGTTGAAATAGGATGAGATGTCAGTATTAGACTATAAGCGTGAATTCTTATAAGTCAATAAATATAATTTGGAATCAGTGCCGACAGAAGAGGAAAGTTGTAAGCGATTCCTTTGAGGATTGCGTGATAAGCTAGAGTTCAGTTTGTCTCCCACAAAATAAAAGAATTTTCTATCCTAACGGAACAAACCAAGATGGTGGAGCAAGCCATGGGCTTGATAAGAGAATCGAACCCTCTTGAGCCTTTAGGAAGCAAGTAGGGACGTCTAGTTTGCATCACTTGAATAAGGGGTCTAAGGAGTCTTGAGATCCTTGGAAATCAAACTCAAGGTCTGTTAGATCAAAGAGAGCTCAGGATAGGCAACCATCTGTATTAGTGGGCAGTGTTAGAGGTCTTGTTAGAGATACTGATATTCCGAACTGTTAGCATTGCAGGCAAAAGCATCGAAGCGAGTGTTGGAAATTAAAAAGAGCTTGTTTCCATTGTGGATCTCAAAAAAACTTTTCCCGAGATTGCTCATGGAATGATAATGATCCATTTGCTACCACTCAGAGGTCCCTCCTACTATTAAGGATCAGGGAAATCCACGTAGTGGTTCTATATCGAGGGGTGGTCTGAGAATACGGATCGAGCCATATGTTCAGAAATCCAAGGCTAAAGCTTTAGCTCGAGCCAATGTAGTTTGCACCCAAGAATAGGGTGATACTATCGATGTCATAACAAGTATATTTCTTATATATTCAACAATCGTATATGCTTTACTTGATACTGGTTCTTCTCATTCTTATATTAATGTTAGCTTTGTAAAATCTGGGAGTTTGAAATCTAAAATGTCGAAAGTAGCAATGGTTGTATCGAGTATTTTAGGAAAAATTATGCTAATTGACCAAGTGTGTAGGCGATGTCCATTGGAAAACCATAACAGATCCTTCCCTATTGATTTTTTAATAATGTCATTTGATGAATTTGATGTAATTTTTGGAATGGATTAGTGTGATTTTGGATTTTCGTAAAAAAAGGTTTTTTGTTCAAAGTCCAGATGGCAAGGTTGTAAAAGTGAAAGGCATTAGATTGAATGATTCAACTTGTATCATTTCATCATTTCGAGCTAATAAGCTCTTGAATCAAGGCTATGAAGCATAACTAACCTATATAATTAACTCAAACTATGATGAAAACCAGATAAGCAAGATCAGACAGTATGTGAATTCTTAGATGTTTTCTTGAAAAGTCGCCAGGATTACCTCCCGATTGTGGGGTTGAGTTTGCGATTGAAGTTTACTTAGGTACAACTCCTGTGTCAATTGCTCCGTACCATATGGTGCCAACGGAGTTAAAAGAGCGAAAAATTCAGTTGCAAGACCACCTAGACCATGGCTTTATACGTCCTAGTAAATCAACTTGGGGAGCTCCAATATTGTTCGTTAAGAAGAAAGATGGGTTGATGCAGCTCTGCATAGATTATCAACAATTGAATAAGCTGAAGATTAAAAACCAATATCCGTTGTCGCATATCAACGATTTGTTTAATCAGTTGAAAGGTACATTAGTCTTTTCTAAGATCAATTTGTGATCGAGATATCATCCACTGAAGGTGAAAGATAGTGATGTACCGAAAAAAACATTCCATACACAATATGGTCACTACGAATTTCTAGTGATGCCATTTGGGCTGAAAAATGCTCGTACGGTATTTATGGATCTCATGGACTGTATTTTCCAGGCCTCTCTGGATCAGTTCTTGGTTGTGTTTATTGATGATATCCTGATACATTTGAGATAAAAGGTTGAGCACGATAAGCATTTGAGAACTATATTGCAAGTATTGCGCGAGACGAAACTTTTCGGGAAGCTCAGTAAATGTGAATTCTGGTTATCTGAAATGGTATTTTTGGGGAACGTTATCTCAGCCAAGGAATTTGAGTTGACCCTAAAAAGATTAAAGCTATCCTTTAGTAGAAAGCATCGAAAAATATATCAGAGATTCGAAGCTTCATTGGCTTGGTTGATTATTACAAAAGATTTGTAAATGGGTTTTCTAAAATATCTTTGCCTATGATGAAGCTCCTGCAAAAGAATGTGCCATTTGTATGGGATAGTTAATGTCAAGATAGTTTTGAGAAGTTGAAAGCTATTTTGACAAAAGCACCGATCTTGACTTTGCCTAGGTCGAGGAAAGAATTTTTTGTTTTTAGCAATGCCTCATTGAATGGTTTGGGTTTTCTCCTGATGCAACATGGTAAAGTAATGGTTTGGGTCCCGCAAGCTAAAATGCATGAACACAATTACACGAAGCAATATTTACAGCTTGTTGTTGTGGTATTTTCTCTAAAGATCTAGAGGCACTACTTATATGGTGAAAAGTTTCATATTTATACGGATCACAAAATTATCAAATATCTCCTAGAACTAAAGGAGTTGAACCTAAGAAAGCATCGCTAGGTCAAATTGTTGGAAGATTATGATTGTGTAATTGGTACCGTCCAGGGAAAGTGAATGTTGTTACCGATGCTTTGAGTCAAAAATCGGTGTTTGAATTAGCAGCGATGTTTGCCTAGCTCAATATATACGATGATGATAGCTTATTGGATGAGTTCAAGGTAAAGCTAGTATTTCTTTATCAGATCAAAGAAGCATAGTTTGGAGATGCTAAGTTAGCAGAGAAAACAAAACTTGTTCAACAAGTATCGAGAATTTCAACATTGATGCAAGTGATTGCCTCCAGTTTAACAATTGACTCTATGCCCATAATAATGATGATTAGAAAAGATTGATTTTGCAGTGGCTCACGATGGTCCTTTTACTACACACCTGGTAGTGAAAAAATGTATCGTGACTTACAAGAATCATACTGTTGGCCCAAAATGAAAAGATAAATTGTGGAGTATGTCACTAACTGCCTAACCTATCAGTGGGTAAAAGCCGAGCGTCAAGTTCCCATTGGTTTGCTTCAACCTATCTCCATTCCAGAATGAAAATGAGAATGAATTACCATGGATTTTGTGGTTGGTTTACCAACACCAATTAGTAAAAAATGTAGTCTACGTGATAATGGATCGACTAATAAAGTCTACTCATTTTCTAGCTGTGAGAATTGATTGGTCACTTTCGAAGCAGATTGAATTATATATTTGCGAGATAGTTAGACTCCATGGTGTGTTTGTGTCAATTATATCATATCGTGACCTACATTTTACCTCAAGATTCTAGAAGCAATTGCATGAATAACTGGGTAAGAGGTTGAATTTCAGCACAACTTTTCGTGCTCGGTTTGATGGCCTATCAGAGTGAGTTACTCAAGTGATGAAAGATATGCTGCAACTACATTATTGATTTCGAATCTAGTTGGGAATGTTATTCACCACTATTTGAATTTGTTTATAATAATAGATTCCATTCGAGCATTCAGAGGGCTCCATATAAAGTATTATAATCTCGGTGATGTAGAACACCCTTAAATTGGTCAAAATTGAGTGAAAAGAAGGTAACTGGGCAAAAGTTGATTCAAGAAGAAGAAGAAGTGGTTAAATTGATCAGGAACAGATTAAAAGTAACTTTTGATAGACAAAAATCCTATATTGAATTGAACTAAAAATATATAAAATATGTTGTGGGTGATAAGTGTTGGAACGTCGGTACCCCATGGCACAGCAGAATAAAATTAGATCCGGCGATCCAAATCATGGATCCATGTGTGAGGAACGAATCGGGGTGAAATAAAGGTTACGAAATTACCAAAACTTCAATCTGAGTAGACAGCGACGCCTTGGCAACAAGAGTTTTGATCTACTGTCGAATCAAGCCTCAACCTTTTCCGATGTCGGCCTCTACGTAATCCACCCGGTTTGACTATGAACGGAAGAAATCTCCAAAATTGTTTTGGAGGCTTATTTGCTTGACGGCTGCTAGACCTAACAAGCAATCACTTAGGGTTTTCATGTTGAGTTTTGTCTCCTTTTAATACCTTTTATAATGGGTGCCTTTCTCATTGGGCCTTTTATAATAGGTATCCTCTTAATTGGGCCTTTTATAATTGGTATCTCTTGAATGTATTACAAGATTAAATAAATACAATAAAGTTTTTAACCGAAAATTATAATTACATTAATTATATCTGAAAATTATAATTACATTAATTATAATAAGGATTCCGGTAAACTATATTTATTTAAATTTATATATGAATCAAATTCATATATTAATAAAATTATGTTATCATTATGTGTACAACATCATTGTACATATAATATGTTCAAAATTTGATTGCCCAATTAAATTAATTCTTTAATTAATTTAATTTATGTGACAACCAAGCAGAATACCAACTATATTTTATTCCATTTATTTCAACCATAGGGTGTGACCCTGTAGGTTCTTGCACAGACAATGAGTGGCATCTAGCAATGCATCATTGCTACCTAAGTTACAAGAAGTCATGATTCGACATAACCTTTCGTGATTAACCTTTCATGCATTAATCCTTAAGTCCTTTATCTCTGGAACGGATACAAGTCATGGGATAGTCACACTTGCATAGTCCATCCCATGTTTCTTGATATCTTGAGTAGACTATGATATACAAATTAGTATGACATCTCATATCAACTTATTTGAGCATGGCCATGCATTTCTAGTCTCACTCAATCAAGTGGCCTAAGATATTACTCCTATTATGTAGGAGGGACTTATCCTTTATTGATCAACCATATCACTCTACATAGATTGTGGTATATCCAACATCAGCCTTTATAGAACAACCTGTTACGGTGTACGTTTGACTGTATCAAAATATACAACTCACGATGCTGGGATAATAATGATCTCAAGTCTGAGGATCATATACATATTAATCACTATGAGTAATGTTGTGACAATTACATAATAATCCAAGAAACATACTCATAGCGGGTCAATCCAATATGTTGTTCTCTAACACACATATTCATGCATTGATTTTGACACTCCATATCAATGACAACTCTTTATCATCAATCAACTACATGTTAGTCTTAATGCATTATTATTGTCCTAGTCAACAATAATACTCGACTAAGGATCTTTTAAGAATAATCATATTATTCTCAGGACATTATTATAAAACAGTTTATCTATACACAAGAAAGAAAAACTGAAATAATAATGACAACGCTTTATATTAATAAACATGGTAAATTAAGTATGTTATTACAACCATCTCATGATTGATCTTTGGGCATACTCTTACAATCTCCCACTAGCACTAAGACCAATCACTCATATATCTAATACCAAGTGACTTAGTGTGACGATCATGCTTCTGCTATGTCAGAGGCTTGGTCAGGGGATCAGCGATGTTATCATCTGAAGGTACTCTGCATATCTCTACATCCCCTCGATCGATAATCTCTCGAATAAGATGGTAGCGGCTAAGTATATGTTTGGATCGCTGGTGAGATCTGGGTTCTTTAGCTTGTGCAATAGCTCCATTGTTATCACATCGGAGTTCTATAGCATCTGATATGCTAGGCACAACCCCTAGTCCAGTAATGAACTTCTTGATCCAAACTGCTTCTTTTGCTGCCTCACTGGCTGCAATATACTCGGCCTCTGTTGTAGAATCAGCTACTGTACTTTGCTTTGAACTCTTCCAGCTCACAGCACCACCATTAAGGCAAAACACAAAACCTGATTGCGATCGAGAATCATCCTTGTCGGTTTGGAAGCTGGCATCAGTGTAATCTTTTACACTTAAATCTTCCTCACCTCCATATAATAGGAACGTATCCTTAGTTCTTCTTAAGTACTTAAGGATACTCTTGACTGTGGTCCAGTGACCTTCATCGAGATCTACTTGATACCTGCTCGTCATACTTAAGGCATACGAGACATTTGGACGGGTACATAACATAGCATACATGATAGATCCAATAGCGGAAGCATATGGAATTTTACTCGTACGTTCTCTCTCTTGTGGAGTTGAAGGACACATTTCCTTCGAGAGTGAAATACCATGTCTCATAGGTAGGAATCCTCTTTTAGATTCTTCCATACTGAACCTTTTCAGTACTTTATCTATGTATGTACTTTGGCTTAGACCTAGTAGTCGTCTTGATCTATCTCTATAGATCTTGACTCCTAAGATATAAGTGGCTTCGCCCAAGTCCTTCATAGAAAAACAACTTCTTAACCAAGTCTTAATAGACTGCAAGGTAGGTATGTCATTTCCCATGATAAGTATGTCATCCACATATAGTACCAAGAATGTGATAGTGCTCCCACTAACTTTCTTGTAAACACATGGTTCATCTTCATTTTTGATAAAACCAAACTCTTTGATTGCATCGTTAAAACGAATATTCCAACTTCGAGAAGCTAGTAAAATTCTTGTGGTGAAGTCATAGTGCAGAAGAAGAGACCTTGGAACCAGAAGAAACAATGATATCCTAATATCCTCACCTCTTTCCAAAAAATTTTGGGGACAAAATTTCTTAATGGGGAGAATTGTAACGACCCGATTTCTAGTGGAGTAGGAAACTACAATTTTGAAACCATATTTTCATAAATCGAGTTTGTTAATATTGAATAAATGTATTTACAGAGTTAGTGTATAGATGAACTAAAAATTGGATGAGTAATTTAGTCAAAAATATGGTTAATTAATACATAAGGACTAAATTGTAAAAGTTTAATTGCTATGAATTTTTAATTGAGAAATGGCTTGGGGACTTAAATTGCAATTATCGAAAGGTCCAAAATGGTTAATAAACTATTTTTAAACATTCCCTAGTGGACGTTAATGATGAGTGTAACTTAATTAAGTAAATTAAGATTAATTAAAGTTAATTAATAATCTAAGTATAAAGTTGAAAATTGGTGGATGGAGAGATAAACTTCATCTTCTCCAACTAGTTATTAGAGAAAATTGGAAGATTTTTTCCATTTTTAGGTTTTTAAAGCTTTTGGTCCTTAATTCAAGTAAGTCCCTAGTCATTTTTCTTTTATTTTTATAGATTTTTTTATCATGAGATCTTGATTAAGCTAACCCAAGGACCAATTTGATCAAGTGGTAAAGTGTAGATAAGATGTCATTGTTGAGAATTGAATGATTTATGTGTTAAATTGATAGAAATTAAGCTTAGTTTAAGAAAATGACTTAATTGTAAAGCGTAATTATTAGTTTTGTACATTAGGACCAAATGTAATAAAATGCAAATTTAATACAAAATTTCGATTGGATTAGAAAGTAAAAGGTCCCTAATGAATATATGTGACATTAGATTTTAATTTGAAAGTCTAAATTGAATGTAATGCTTGTCCCAAGTTTTGGGACTAAATTGAATAAATTACAAAATATGTGTGGCTTTGTAATTGATCGCTGAAATCAGAGCTTTAAATTTTATAAAACGAATGATCAAACCTGGAAACTAACTCTGACAATGATTAAAGGCAAGTGTACCTATCGAATAGTAGTATAGTTTAGGCAAGACCGGATTATCGAACCCAAATGAACTAAAAGTATTAATACTAACTTTCTTTTTATTATTTAGCCTTAAAAACAAAGTGAAGTTGCTTTAATCTAAACTAACCACTACTAAGCTAAAGACGCAAAGACAAAAAGAACGAATTGGAAAATAACTTGAAGAAAAACTCAGTTGATTACGACGATACCCTCAGGAAGAATCCACCTAAACTCCTCTTGTTACCTATCACCAAACCATATGATTTCTTTACATAGCTTGACCCGTGAGACTCCCTAACATATATTAAACCCTCTCTCAAGGCGAATAATGTCTAACCCTAGGCTAATTAGTGGAACTCTCGTTCACTTATAATAACCCCCTAGAATAGCAGTAAATCGATCTATGGACTCCCATATTAGGTTTCACCCTAATCCGGCAAAATCTCGTAACCCTATCTCTAGGCGTTCGATCAACTCCGCTTAATTATGCTAGATCTACTCTTAAGCAGGGTCTATTCCTCCTCCACCTAAGCACATCAGATTTGGATTAAGCAACATAATTAAGAACAAACTAAGTAACTCTCATACAATTCAGAAATCAAATAACAAAATTCATCTAGGTTTCATCCCCTTCAAGTATCTGAAGGGTTTAGTTCATGACAAATAAAGAAAACATCTCCAGAGAAAAGATAAAACAAAACATAAGAAATCCCTAAAACCCCCTGAAGGAATTGAAGGAGAAATCCGCCGTCTTGAGTATAACTCCAGCTTCTTGGGATGGATCAACTGGCTAACTTCAAGTGATTCCCTCACTTTGACCTTCTCGGCTTGTCTCTTTGGCCTAGCTTTGACGCCCTTTCAAAGGTGGCACTTCGGGGATATATATAGGCTCTTGGAATGTGTTTCTTTGCCCCAAAGTATCCAAATCCGAATGAAATTGTTCATTGCCTCGACAGGGACACGGCCATGTCACACGCCCGTGTGACTCTCTTTAGGCCGTGTTCAGATTTCTAAGTTGAGGCACGACTGTCTAGATAGGGGGAGAGTCCGTGTTCTAGAGGCTTGACAAGGCACGGCCGTGTGGACTTTGGCCTAGGCCGTGTTGATTTCGTGATATGGCCCATTTACTCCGTTTTGGGCCCTTTTTATGTCCTTTTCATCCTCGGGTGCTTTCCTGGGTATAAGACATGAAAAGAAAGGATGAAAAGCACCTTTTTACATAAATTGATGGATAAATCATCCAAAAGTAAGCTAAATGTGGGATTAAAATATGTTATAATTACGGTTTATCAAATACCCCCACACTTAAGTTTTTGCTTGTCCTCAAGGAAAATTCTCAACTTACAATTAAAATGAACTTTCCATAATTTACAATTCCAATCAACAATGCCTCATCATAATTCATAGATAATTTATACATGGATAATTCAATTCAAAAAGTCCTAAAGATTCAAACAACGATAAGTCATTCATTTGTATTTGAAAACGTAGGTGGTTCCCCTTATCTGAAATATTACCTTTGATTCAAAATCGACAAGAGTTGACATCCTTACTATAGATTCACTCAAATCACTCAAAGAGTTCAAGGGTTATAACAAGAAGCACTCATATGTCGAACCTGAAAAGTTAATCCCATGGGCTTGCCTAAAAATCAAATCTCCACCACTGTAAAATGAGATGATAAACAGATGAAAAGGTCTTTGTTAGGGTTGTAACGGGGCTAGGGTTATGGTGTGGATAAAGGCTGAAGTTAGAAGGTTAGAATCGAGATTGTCTTGACAAATTACCTAACTAGAACACGAACTAATAATAAACTTGTACTACTAATAATATTCTGATATGAGCTTCTTCTTGGAATTTGACGTATAAGCTCACCTAATCACAAAACTAATAGTGAATATACTTTGTCATTTTTTTAAGAACAAACTAAATAATAAAGGATAAATTTAACTACTGAAATAATATAATTAGGTAATTGATTGAATCAATTCTCGATATAAGGGTAGTCAAAAGGAATGGTGATAACAAATACAAAGGGTTTTTGGGTTAATATTAGCTGGTAAGTCAATAAAAAGGGTTGTTAGGATCAACGGGGTTCACTAGGGGTTAGTTGTTAAGGTAGGCTATTTAGTGGAGTGAGTGGGTTAAGTCCTAGGTGCCTTTATCATCTCTGTATATCAAATCATAGATGTGGTCTCAACATGTATAAACGAGGCAAGTTCTAGAATAACAGTTCAAAGTTGACACACTCATAATCAAAAAGTGAGCACGAAAAAGAATATATGCTCTATAAGGCTCAAAACTCACAGAAATTATGGGTGTTTTGACATCAATCTCATAAATTTCAAATTTCAAAGCAATATTCAAATTTAGGTTAACAACCTAGCAAAAAATTTTATTCTGAAAATTAGACTTATCATGCTTAATTCTCTAGTATCTTTAAAATTTAATCATCAATGCACAATTATCAATGACTTAATCTAAAACACGTCAATAAGGATCATAAGTCATCAGAAATTTCATCCTAATTAGTAATATGAAAAAGTTACTTAAAACAAGTCTAAATTTAGGGATTTGAGCATAATGAAAAAAGTTTGGCCGGGTTTGGGAATAATGCAGAAAGTTAGTCCCTTTTTTTAGATAAATATCCACCCCCCACACTTAAGATGTACATTGCCCTCAATATACAAAGATAGTTATAGCATTCATGGGATAAATCAAAAGAGAAGGGGAAAGAATACTCCCTGAATTTTGGATGGTATCCTTGGAGGATGTGGAAGGTCCGTGGGTGGTGCCGTCTTGCTGGTGGGGCGGTTGCTAACGAGCTTTGCGCTAGATGAAGAAATTGGGGAGCTCGTAGAGGATTAGCCATGGTTTACTAAGACATAATTAAAATAAGCAAATTATAAATATAAAAAAAAAAGCAAGCTAAAGGGAATGAGACTAAGAAGAAAACTGAAATGAAAAGAAAATACTAATGGACTGAGAAGTCCTTATTGATGGATGGTTCGCGAAGTGGGTGTGATTTCTAGGGCTGCAGAGGTGGTGGCGGTTGCAGAAGTGGTGTGGTTATTGTGGTGGTCGGCGTGATTCCCTAGCAGCCTGACACTAAGAAACTAAAATACGTTAAACTAAACTAAACATAAGATTGTCAAAGAGAAGGAAATTGAAGCAAAAAAGAAAAGAAAAAGAAAAATTAATTGGTCTCAAAGACCCTTGGCTTGGTGAGTGAACGAAGCTGCCGGCATGAACTCATATTGAAGGTTTCCTTTGGGGAGGCTGTGGTTGGCTTTCTTCCGTTTCTTCGGCATGGTTTCTTGTGTGGCTCAAGGGGTTGAGAGACTTGTTAGATAGATAAATCTGAGAGGAGTGTGGAAGAGGAAGGGTGGAGAGTGAAGGACGAGAATGGGGAGAGGGTGGGGTGGTGTTTAAATAGAGGCCCCAAATCTGGTACGTGCCCACGCCCGTGTACCAAGGGAGTGTCGAATTACACGACCGCCTCGCACAGCCGTGTGTCCTATCGTGTTGATTTGCCATGCTCGTGGTGCAGCCAACCACACCCGTGTTTCAGAAGTTAGTATGTAGGCACGGTTGAGGAGCACGGGCGTGTTGCGCCAGTGTTTGGCAAGTCAGTCGCTTCACACGGTCGTGGGGCACGGCCGTGCCATTCTGTCAGTGCCCGTGGGGGAGAGTGGTTGGATCCGTGACGTCTGGAAGTGGTTGAATTGGTTTGCACGGCCTCTGCTATGTCAGTACGAGGATTCTGGTGGTCCACACGGCCACAGACACGGCCATGTGTAAGACTGTGTGTTTTTGAAATTTGGCACTTTTGGTTGGTTTAAAAGAAAAGAAAGAAGGAAAACTAAAGAAACTGAAAATAAAATTGAAAGAAAATAATGTTAGTGCTCGGGTTGCCTCCCGAGAAGCGCTCTTTTATAGTCCTAAGCTAGACTTTCCTTTAAAAGAAATCAGGGAGGTTTAAAGGTTTGAATATCTTCCCTCATGCTTACGGTTCTATTTTCTTGACAAAGTTTAAGTCGAAAAGCATTTACCTTTAAAGTGCTGAATGTGGGGTTGCTTACCTCGACTGTTCCGTGGGGGAAGATATCGTGTACCTTAAGAGGAGTTTCTCCCTTTGCCTTCAGGTCTGTTGTGGTGATATGCGGGTCGGCTTTATTTGACAGTACCGGGTCTCCTATTTTGAAGTGGTTTGATGTTCCTACGAGTTCTTCTGGTGGTTCCTCCGATTTTACTTTGTGTGGTTCCAGTTTTTCTTTGACGGGTGTCGTCTGCTCTTTTGATTTGTCGACCCTAAGGCTTTGTTCCTCGTGTAATTCCTTTTTGTTGATTTGGGGTCTATGTGTCGGCTCAGGTTTATGTCCTTGTGATGTTTCCTACAATGAAAGTTCAATAATTTGAAGCAACTTTCTTACCTTCACCGATTGTTGCCCTGGCCGAGTCAAGAGCTTGAAGGTTGATTGATTTGTCACCTACACAAAGTATAAGTTCTCCTATGGCAACATCAATTTTAGTCTTGGCAATTGCTAAGAAGGGTCTTCCTAAAATTAAGGGGATTGAATTATCCTCATCCATGTCTAAAACAACAAAATCCACTGGGAAAACAAATTTATCAATTTTGACCAAAACATCTTCAATAATGCCCCTAGGAATTCTAACAATTTTATCAGCTAATTGAATGCTCATCCTAGTTTGTTTGGGCTACCCTAGATCTAGTCGTTTAAACAATGTATAAGGCATGACATTTATGCTTGCCCCTAAATTAGCTAACGCATTATTAAGAGTTAAACTACCAATTAAACATGGAATTGTAAAACTCCCTGGAACTTTTAGTTTTCGCGGTAGTTTATTTTGTAATATTGCCGAGCATGTTGCGTTCAACTCCACATGGTGCTCTTCATCTATTTTGCACTTGTTTGTCAAGAGCTGTTTTAAAAATTTCCTCGAGTCTGGCATCTGAAAAAGACTTCGAGAAGAGGTGAGTTAATATGTAATTTCTTTAAAAGTTTAAGAAACTTACCGAACTGTTCCTCTGAATCGTCTCTTTTTATTGCTTCAGGATAAGGTATGCGAGGTTGGTATTCTTTGATTACCGGTTTTGGCTTTTCTTATGTTACCTCTATTTTACCTTCGTCTACCTCTTTGTTTGGTTCATCTAACCCCTTGCTATCGTGATCTGTGATGGCTTGAATTTGCTCCTTAGGGTTAATCTAGGTGCTACTTGGTAGACGTCCTTGCGGTCGTTCTGACATGAGCTTTGCGAGTTGTTCGACTGCATTAGTGACTTCCTTGACTGACTTAGTAATTTCCCCGATTCTGCTCTCGTTGCTTTTAATTATTCTCTCGGTTTCTTGGAAACGCTTTTCTGTGTCTGCCAAAAATTTTATCAGCATCTCTTCGAGGGTTGGTTTCTTCTCTTGTGGATAGGACTGATTTTGGAAGTTTTGAGGAGGTTGTTGCCTTTGATTTCCTTGACCTCCCCACAAAAAATTTGGGTGGTTCCTCCAACCTGGATTGTAAGTGTTACTATATGGATTATTATTGGATCTAAAATTGTTACCTATATAGTTCATTTGTTTGCTCTCTGCTTCTGGTTGGTAGGGTGGGTACTCAAGATTCGCCACGATTCCACTTGCGTCGCACTGCATGACTGGGTGTACCTGCGAAGAACACAAACTATCAACTTTTTATTCATCATCTCTAACTGTGTTGATAGTGTGGTTATCGCATCGAGGTTGTAGACTCCGGCGGATTTTGTTGGTTTCGTCCTTGTAACCTGCCACTGATAATTATTCAGTGACATCTCCTCAATGAACTCATAGGCTGCTTCAGGAGTCTTGTTATTCAGAGTTCCACCGGCGGCAGAACCAATTAGTTGCCTCGTGGAAGGGTTTACACCATTATAGAATGTTTGGACTTGTAGCCACAAGGGTAGACCGTGGTGTGGATACCTTCTCAAGAGATCCTTGTATCTCTCCCATGCATCGTATAGTGTCTCTAAATCCATCTGCACAAAAGAAGAGATATCATTCCGTAATTTGGCCGTTTTGGCCGGTGGGAAATATTTCAATAAAAACTTTTCGGTCATTTGTTCCCATGTAGTGATTGACCCTTGTGGTAACGAGTTTAACCACTGCTTGGCTTTATTTCTTAATGAAAAAGGGAATAACCGAAGACGTATGGCATCATCAGAAACGCCATTTATTTTGAAGGTATCAAAGAACTCTAAAAAGTTAGCTATATGTGTGTTTGGATCTTCGTCCTGCAAACCATCAAATTGAACAAATTGTTGAATCATTTGTATTGTGTTAGGCTTTAGTTCAAAATTGTTAGCAGCTATAGCAGGCCTAACAATACTCGATTCTGCTCCTGTTAAATGCGGTTTAGCATAATCAAACATTGTACGTGGAACATTATGTTCCCCCACATCTCGTGGTGGTGGATTGTTCTCGTCCATCCCTTTAGTAGGATTGGATTCTCGCTCTTCTTCTGTGTAATTTAGGGCTCGCCTGATTTCTCTACGATTCCTTCGAGCAGTAGCTTCAATATCACTGCCGTATACTAGTGGTTCTCCTGGGTTCCTTCTAGTCATAAAAGGTACTTGTCAGGAAAAGAAAGAAGAAAAGAAAATTTAGCAAAATTAAAACTTAACCTAAAATAAAAATAAATTGCGAAAATAAAAATAATGGCTAAAGTAATAAAAATAGAGTTTCTTAATATTTTAGTTCCCCGGCAATGGCGCCAAAAACTTGATCGCTGAAATCAGAGCTTTAAAATTTATAAAACGAATGATCGAACCTGGAAACTAACTCTGACAACGATTAAAGGCAAGTGTACCTATCGAACAGTAGTATAGTTTAGGCAAGACCGGATTATCGAACCCAAAGGAACTAAAAGTATTAATACTAACTTTCTTTTTATTATTTAGCCTTAAAAATAAAGTGAAGTTGCTTTAATCTAAACTAACGACTACTAAGCTAAAGACACAAAGACAAAAAGAAAAAATTGGAAAATAACTTGAAGAAAAACTCAGTTGATTACGACGATACCCTCAGGAAGAATCCACCTAGACTCCTCTTGTTACCTATCACTGAACCATATGATTACTTTACTTAGCTTGATCCGTGAGACTCCCTAACGTATATTAAACCCTCTCTCGAGGCAAATAACGTCTAACCCTAGGTTAATTAGTGGAACTCTCGTTCACTTATAATAACCCCCTAGAATAGCAGTAAATCGATCTATGGACTCCCATATTAGGTTTCACCCTAATCCGGCAAAATCTCGTAACCCTATCTCTAGGCGTTCGATCAACTCCGCTTAATTATGCTAGATCTGCTTTCAGGGTCTATTCCTCCTCCACCTAAGCACATCAGATTTGGATTAAGCAACATAATTAAGAACAAACTAAGTAACTCTCATACAATTCAGAAATCAAATAACAAAATTCATCTAGGTTTCATCCCCTTCAGGTATCTGAAGGGTTTAGTTCATGACAAATAAAGAAAACATCTCAAGAGAAAAGATAAAACAAAACATAAGAAATCCCTAAAACCCCCTGAAGGAATTGAAGGAGAAATCTGCCGTCTTGAGTATAACTCCAGCTTCTTGGGATGGATCAACTGGCTAACTTCGAGTGATTCCCTCAACTCTGACCTTCTCGGCTTGTCTCTTTGGCCTAGCTTTGACGCCCTTTCAAAGGTGGCACTTGGGGGATATATATAGGCTCTTGGAATGTGTTTCTTTGCCCCAAAGTATCCAAATCCGAATGAAATTGTTCATTGCCTCGACAGGGACACGGCCATGTCACACGCCCGTGTGACTCGTCTTTAGGCCGTGTTCGGATTTCTAAGTTGAGGCACGACCGTGTAGATCGGAGGAGAGGCCATGTTCTAGAGGCTTGACAAGGCACGGCTATGTGGACTTTGGGTCCGTGTTGATTTCGTGATATGGCCCATTTACTCCGTTTTGGGCCCGTTTTATGTCCTTTTCATCCTCGGGTGCTTTCCTGGGTATAAGACATGAAAAGAAAGGATTAAAAGCACCTTTTTTACATAAATTGATGGATAAATCATCCAAAAGTAAGCTAAATGTGGGATTAAAATATGTTATAATTACGGTTTGTCAGTAATTGAATGTGATTTGATTTGATATGGAATTTGATATTGTGTATTGTTGGATTATTATTCGTAGCTAAAGGCGATGCAAGACCTTCAAGGAGAAAGGAAAGGCGAGAGCCGATGACAAGTAACTTGAATTTTTTGTTTGTATTTCTATGATTCAAATCAATTTAATTGTTGCATATTCATTATGGGCTGCATGTTATGATACTAAGATGAGTTGAAAATAGTTAATTGAGTTGAATTAATATAATTGAGTAAAAGACTAAATTGAATAGAATGAAAAGTAGCATAACTTATGATTTATGATATTATGTATGAAATTGAGTTGAAACATGATATATGAATTTTATGGTATATTGAGATTGACAAAATGTGAAGTCAACTTATAATGGAATTTGAAAATTTGTTTACCCTATTAACTGTTCGAGGAGAGTCAAATGTAGTTCGCATGGTATATGATAACTCTCTATTATATAAACTTGTTTAGTGGAGGATCCAATAGACCACTGGGTCATTTATTCGGGAGCCACTAATCATTTTTGTATTTCCTTATAGGGTTCAAGGAGACAAAAGATCTTAGAGATAACTATCGTTTTAGACCGGGAGCGAGACAACTATGGTAGCTGAAGTTGTGGGAGATGTACATCTTTATTTTGATAATTTTAGGAAGATTATTTTGAAAGACGTTTTCTATGTATCAAGTTTCAAAAGAAACTTAATTTCAGTTTCATGTTTATATAAAGATGGCTTGACTGTGACTTTTAATAATGGAATTGCAATATTTAAAAATCACAATCTTATGTAATGGATGGATATTACATAATATTTATTTTATCAAACAAAACATGTACACACTAATTGAGACTGAAATATTGAATAACAGACTTAAAACGTCTCACTCTAATGAGGCATTGTAACACCCCTTACCCGTATTCAACGTCGGAACAGGGCTCGAGGCATTACCGGACTTATAATACAAGTACTCATACAATTCCGGGTCATAAATTTCTGTCCAAATTAAAACCATTCATATTCAATCAGAAAGTCCCTAATACGAGCCTACGAGGCCCAAAACATGCTTTGGAAGTGGTTCGGGACTACACCGAGATATTTAGAAAATTTTACAAAACTTAGAAAATTTTTCATGTTACAAGGGTCACACGCCCGTGTGGTCTAAGGGACACGCACGTGTGACCCTAAGACACGCCCGTGCTACAGGCCGTGTTCAATTTAGGGTGCTCTTTGACTTGTGCCACACGGTCGTGCCACACACCTGTGTGTTAGGTCGTGTGGTTAATTAATTCAATTCTAGACATTTTGTTTCTCAAAATTAAGGTGCAGGGGACACATGGTTGAAACACATGCTCGTGAGGCAAACCGTGTGTCACGCACGACCTAGACACACGGGCGTGTGTCTACCCGTGTGGACAAAATAAAGGCTATTTACCAAGCCATTTGCGACCCTTCCATGCACATCCCTACACAACAACTTATAACACCAATTCAAGCATATACAAGCAACCAAACATCCACAATCAAAGCATTAACAAGTCATTCACATACCAACTTCAGTCATGCTTATAACATCAACTTTCCCATTCAACTCATAATATTTTTATAATCATATAAACAACAACATAAGAATGGGATCATTACCAATATTAGCCAACTTCCATGGCTATATACAAAATAAATCATAAACCATTATAAGCCAACATATTGACTCAAATTAACCAATGACACATATAACAAAATGACCAATTCCCTATACATTCCATAACTCAAAATATTAACATTTCAATGGTACCCAAAATAATGGTTGATAGTGTGAATGGATCTCTGACGATCTCCAATCCCAAGCTAGCCTGGTGACACTATAAGATAAGGGAAAGAAATGGGAATAAGCTATATAGCTTAGTAAGTAAATATGCAAATAATAAACAACATTAATTATACATTTGACATACGAATAGCGTAACATATATCAACATAAATGTCATTAAAACTTCATGAACATAACTTACTCAATCACATTCTTATCAATAGTTTATCATATACTGAATTCATTGCTTGAGTTTTACGTACATACCTGTACCAACTCGTAACATATTCACATACTTTCTCATCTTTGCCATACCCGTTGAACCACTTGGAATACTATCTGATACAAGAAATTCTTGCACATAAGTGCCACATATGTAGCCAATGCAACCACAAATCTCATAACACATATAGGCTCGCTCTCGAGCTATCCACGGGTCTGCTCACACAAGCTGTCAGTCAAGACGTAGCTACACAGTACTGCTCACACAAGCTTTCAGGTATTCGTAACATATGCCGGTATACCCAGCCACCAGTAGGACGTACAAGACCAGCACCCGGGTCACATAATCACATAATCACATGGGTTCCTAGTGACATGTCACTTGTGTCCTAATCTATTTCTAAGGTTTAACCGGGATTTTCTCACTTCTCGAAACTTCGTCGAATATGCTTATTGAATCAATCATACAATTCATACAATAAGAAAACATTATAATTACAATTATAACATTGCATTATTAACATTAGAACTTACCTTGGTACAAAAAATAGTGGGAATGGACCTAATCATCAAACACTTTATTTTTCCCTCGATCTAGGTCCGAACCTCGTTTTTCTTGATCTATAATAGCAAATTTAACTCATTTAATACTCACATTATTCAATTCAGCCCAAAAATCACATTATGGAAAAATTACATTTTTGCCCCTAATTTTTCAACTTTTTACGTTTTAGTCCCTAGGCTCGTAAACTGACTCTCATTTAATTTCGTCAAACCCAAGCCTAGCCAAACCTATTTCTTGCTCATAACAACCCACATTTTTCATTTTTTCACATTTTTACACACATTTTACAACTTTTACAAATAGGTCCTTTTTAGGCATTTTTATCAAAAATCACTTGGTAAAAGTTGTTTATCCAACATCAAATTTGCATAATCTACCATTAAACATCTAAATACACAAATATCTAACATGGGAAAAATTTTAAACTTTGACATCTCTTCAAATTAGTCCTTGAAATAGCTAGATTAGGTTGAGACAACTTCAAAAACATTAAAATCATGAAAAACGGGGCAAGAACGGACCTACAATCGACCTTGAAAGTTGGCCAAAACCCTAGCTATGGAGACCCTTCAATTTTCAGCACTAAGGGATGAAATTAGAAAGATGAACATCTTTTATTTTAGTTATTTTGGCTTTATTTACCAAATGACCAAATGCCCTTAATGCCTAACTTCAAAATTTCACCTAACCATGTCCATTTTTGTCCATACTAAAGTATAATGGTCTAATTACCATCTAAGGACCTCTAATTTAAGATATCATAGTGATTGGATACCTTTAACATATAGAACTCAAATTTTGCATCTTTTGCAATTTAGTCCCTTTAACTAAATTAAGTGCCCACACGTCAAAATTTTCGAACGAAATTTTCACAAAAAATTTAATAAAACTGTAGACCATTAAAATTTAATAAAAATAAATTTTACTGCGTCAGGTTTGTGGTCCCAAAATCACTGTTCCGACCAGGCCCAAAATCGAGTTGTTACAGGCGTACCTTTGGCATTTTAGACTTTGTCATATTAACCAAGAAAGAATCACTAAACTTGTGAAAGAAGACATCTTATGTTCACTTAAAGAAGTTGATCTTCCACAATGTGAATCTTGCTTAGGAGGTAAGATGACCAAACAATCTTTTAATGCAAAAGGAACAAGGGTCGTTAAACCCTTAGAACTTGTGCACACCAGCGTATATGGCCTCATGAGTGTCAGTACAAGAGGTGGTTACGAGTATAACGTAACCTTTATTGATGATTATTCTAGATATGGGTATGTATACCTTCTGCATTACAAGAGTGAAACCTTTGATAAATTAAAAGAGTTTCATACGGAAGTGGAGAAACAACTAGGTTTACCTATGAAGACACTTCGGTCTGATCAAGGTGGGGAATGTTTATTAGATGAGTTCATAAGGTACCTCATAGAGAATGGAATTCTATACCAGTTAACTATGCCAGGCACTCCATAACAAAATTGTAACACCCAGAATTTGGGCATAGTAGAATTAGGCCTATTGGGCCTTGGGCATGGGAGCGTTTAAAATTTTTGAGAACAAGAGAACGGCACTAATGCAAGTTGGACCTATTAGGTGAGTGATTTTGGAAGGTTAGGGGGCTTCCATGAGGTCTTGGGTTCAAACCTGGGCTTTAGGAAAAATTTTGGTTTAGGTGAGCAAAACCCTGGATGTAAGTGAGTAGGCTTTAATAATATTGTTAGGGAAATCATGACACAAGGAAGCATGTGGCCTAGTGGTTGTGGTGTCATTAACGTTGTAAGAGAGCCTGGGTTCAAGTCTTGGCCCTTGCAGAAATTTTAAATTTTGCTCTTAAAAGAATCTAGACACTGTAACATAGGCTTTATAAATATTTGCGCATGTTTTAAGTCACAAATGAGCTTGTGCCCTAGTGATGGTGGCATGACATGGCTATCGATAGGACTTTGGTTCGAATCCCTTTGCACGCAAAGGTTGATTATTTTGCTAAGCTGGGACGACAGGTGGTTGTGATGGAATTAAACTCTGCTGAAGGTGAAATCCCACATCGGGAAGCTAGCATGAGAGTAGGCGAGAAGCTGGCTTTAAATAGAGCGATCTATGAGGAGAGTAAGCAAACCTTGGTTGGCGTTTGCGCATAGGAGTGTTCAGAGCATGGATTAACTCTAGATTCCTATCAGGTGTGTATTTTACACTACTCTAGCTATAGAGCGGCAAATGCCGAAATGATGGTCACACAGTGATTGTAGCCACGCGAGCGTGCGAGCGTACGTGTAGGAGCTTCGACCCGATAGTTGAGGCCATCATGAGTGTTCTTGTGGGTTTAGGCTGTATGGGCCATGTGGGGCCAATGGGCCCATGGGCCCAATCAGATAAGTTGTATGATTGTGTAGTAAATATTGGACTGGACTATGTGAATCTCATATCTATGGCTAGATTTGGGCTAAATGGGCCACATGAGCATATGGGCCTCTTTGGACCGAGAATGGGCCCTAGGCCCATTTGCATTATTGTCTCTCTTTTAATACTTGAGTCACTCGAGGCGACTGTAGATCTTCTAAGGGGTTGACAAAATTACTGAAATACCCCGATTTGTAAAATTACTGAAATACCCTCAGTTTGCAAAATTATTAAAATACCCTTAGTTTACAAAATGACTGAAATACCCTTGATTTGTAAAATTATTGAATTACCCCTAATTTGTGAAATTATCGAGATACACTCGAATTGCAAAATTACCGAAATACCCCTGATTTACAAAATAATTAAAATACCCTCGATTTGCAAAATTATTAAAATACCCTCTGTTTGTAAAATTACTGAAATACCCTCGGTTTGCAAAATTACTAAAATACCCCTGTAAGGTAGAATTACTGAAATACTCCTGAAGGGTAGGATTAACGAAATACCCTTATAGGGTAAAATGACTATTTTGCCCCTGAGGGTAAATGCCTGATTTTGTGCCATGACTTGACTGTGATCGTATGACTGTGTTTTAACTGACTTGACTGTGGTCTTGAGATTGATATGCTTGTAATATATGTTAAATGATTGTTACTGAGTATGGTCATTCTGCATACACCTGTGATGATTGAGCATAACATACACGACATATTGCCTGGGGTTGGGACAAAGTTACGGAGGAAGTGTACGGCCCATTATCATTATGTACAAGGCTTTCAGCCTTTCTGCGATATTTATGGCTTTTAACCGTTCTGTTAACCGGCAGCGATGCTATGATACTTATGGCTTTTAGTTGTTCTGTTAACCGGCAGCGATGCTGCGATATTTATGGCTTTTAGCCATTCTGTTAACTGGCAGCGATGCTGCGATATTTATGGCTTTTAGCCGTTCTGTCTACGGCACCGAGCCGTTCTGTTGACTTAGTATCGCAACCAGTGCTAAGCTTGGTGTGTTGGCTGGGTGGGTCGATTTTATCCCCACATGGTGAATTGATTGGATTGGGTTGGATTTCTGTCTGCATATTTGCATCTGATACTGATTCTGTAATGGGCTTAGGTCCACCTGGTTCTGTTATGGGCTAAGACCCACCTGATACTATATCTGTGACGGGCTCAGGCCCAGTCTGTTTCTGCATACCGTATATCTGACTGTTTGTATTATAAGGGATTACACACTGATTTTTTGCAAATTCACCCTTCTGTCTAATTGTACAGGTAATCTCCAGACTTAGTGGATTTGGAGCTGCGAGGGACTCGGAGGTGGCCACAGTACTGCTCCTGTTTTCGTTTACTTGGCTTTTATTTACTATTAGTTTTTGTCTTGATTTTTTTATATTTGTAATAAGGCCTCTCCAATTTTATAGTTTTCAATCTGAGGTTTTAATCATTATGATTTATACATGTTAGAAGTAGAACGTGGTTTTCCCAAAATGATAACTGTTTTCAAAACACTATGTTTCTGGAACGATTTTTAAGCTTCCACAACAAACAAGGTTTTAGAAGTAATGACGTTTTAAATTGATTAACAAAATGATGGTTTAACATGAGTTCTACGAAGAGGCTTCAACCTCCAAACGAGTTTTTCAACAAGGAAAAAAAGGGTTTCAAAAAAGCACTCCTATGTGACACTACCAGATTCGGCCATAACTTCTAGGCCGAGTTTGGGGTGTTACATTTAGTGGTATCAGAGCCCGAGTTGTAAAACTCAACTGTGGATTGGGTTTTCAAAATTGAATTTATGAAAGTGTTGTTTCAAAAAGGCTTGAAAAGATTTGAAGTTCTGAAATGTTGTATTGATCATTTTCTGAAAGTGTGGTACACCGAGTCTCTAGTGCCGAATTTGTAAGTTTTCTGAATACTTCTGTCTGTGTAAAAATTTAAATACAGTGAGTTAGAAATACGATGATTTCTTTAGATATTGGACTGTATTTTTGGTATTTATTCTATGTGTTTTGTTTGGATGTGATGTTTGAATATAGAAATTGTATGCATGTGTGATAAATATCTATTTGCTTCAGTGGTTAGATGTTTAGTTGTGTGTAAGAGGTTTCAAGATTAAGTTAAAAGTGTATTAGTATTATTGGGATGAGAGTGCGCAGCGGCAGCGTAGTGGTGTAACACCTTGAATTTGGGCCTAGAAAAATTGGGCCTATTGCACCTTGGGCATGGGAACGTTTAAAATTTTTGAGAACAAGAGAACGACACTAATGCAAGTTGGACCTATTAGATGAGTGATTTTGGAAGGTTAGGGGGCTTCCATGAGGTCTTGGGTTCAAACCTGGGCTTTAGGAAAAATTTTGGTTTAGGTGAATAAAACCCTGGATGTAAGTGAGTAGGCTTTAAGAATATTGTTAGGGAAATCATGACACAAGAAAGCATGTAGCCTAGTGGTTGTGGCGTCATTAAGGTTGTAAGGGAGCCTAGGTTCAAGTCTTGGCCCTTGCAGAATTTTTAAATTTTGCTCTTAAAAGAATCTAGACACTGGCATATAGGCTTTATAAATATTTGCGCATGTTTTAAGTCACAAATGAGCTTGTGTCCTAGTGGTGGTGGCGTGACATGGCTATCGAGAGGAATTTGGTTTGAACCCCTTTGCACGCAAAGGTTGATTATTTTGCTAAGTTGGGACGACACGTGGTTGTGATGGAATTAAACTCTGCTGAAGGTGAAATCCCACATCGGGAAGCTAGCATGAGAGTAGGCGAGAAGCTGACTTTAAATAGAGTGATCTATGAGGAGGGTAAGCATACCTTGGTTGGTGTTTGGGCATAGGAGTGTTCGAAGCGCGGATTAACTCTAGATTCCTATCAGGTGTGTATTTCGCACTACTCTAGCTGTAGAGCGGCAAATGAAATGCCGATCACACGGCGATGGTAGCCATTCGAGCGTGCGAGCGCACGTGTGAGAGCTTCCACGCGATAGTTGAGGCCATCATGAGTGTTCTTGTGGGTTTAGGCTGTATGGGCCATGTGGGGTCAATGGGCCCGTGGTCCCAATCGGATAAGTTGTATGACTGTGTAGTAAATATTGGATTGGATTATGTGAATCTCATATCTGTGGCTAGATTTGGGCTAAATGGGCCACATGAGCATATGGGCCCATTTGGACCGAGAATGGGCCCTAGGCCCATTCACATCATTGTCTCTCTTTTAGTACTTAAGTCGCTCGAGGCGACTGTAGATCTTCTGAGGGGTTGACAAAATTATTGAAATACCCTCGATTTGTGAAATTACCGAAATACCCTCGGTTTGCAAAATTATTGAAATACCTTTAGTTTACAAAATTACTGAGATACCCTTAATTTGTAAAATTACTGAATTACCCCTAATTTGTGAAATTACCAAAATACCCTCGAATTGTAAAATTACCGAAATACCCTCGATTTACAAAATTACTAAAATACCCTCAATTTGCAAAATTATTAAAATACCTTCGATTTGCAAAATTACTGAAATACCCTCGGTTTGCAAAATTACTAAAATACCCCTGTAGGGTAGAATTACCGAAATACTTCTGAAGGGTAGGATTACCAAAATACCCTTATAGGGTAAAATGACTATTTTGCCCCTGAGGGTAAATGCCTGATTTTGTGCCATGACTTGACTGTGATCGTATGACTATGTTTTAACTGACTTGACTGTGGTCGTGTGACTGATATGCTTGTAATATATGTTAAATGACTGTTACTGAGTATGGTCATTCTGCATACACCTGTGATGATTGAGCATGACATACACGACATATTGTATAGGGTTGGGACAAAGTTACGGAGGAAGTGTACAACCCATTGTCGTTATGTACAAGGCTTTCAGCCTTTCTGCGATATTTATGGCTTTTAGCCGTTCTGTCTATGGCGCCGAGCGTTCTGTCTACTGCGTTGAGCCATTCTGTCTACGGCGCCAAGCCGTTCTGTTGACTTAGTGCCGCAACCGGTGCTAAGCTTGGTGTGTTGGCTGGGTGGGTCAATTTTATCCCCACATGGTTAATTGGTTAGATTGGGCTAGATTTCTGTCTGCATATTTGCATCTGGTACTGATTCTGTAATGGGCTTAGGTCCACCTAGTTCTGTTATGGGCTAAGACCTGCCTGATACTGTGTCTGTGATGGGCTCAGGCCCAGTCTGTGTCTACATACCGTATATCTGACTGTTTGTATAATAAGGGATTACACACTGTGTTTTCACAAACTCACCCTTCTGTCTAATTGTACAAGTAATCCCCAGACTTAGTGGATTTGGAGCTGGGAGGGACTCGGAGGTGGCCACAGTACTACTCCTGTTTTCATTTACTTGGCTTTTATTTACTATTAGTTTTTGTCTGGATTTTTTTTATATTTGTAATAAGGCCCCTCCAATCATTATGATTTATACATGTTAGAAGTAGAACGCGGTTTTCCCAAAACGATAACTGTTTTCAAAACACTATGTTTCCGCAACGATTTTTAAGCTTCCGCAACAAACAAGGTTTTAGAAGTAATGATGTTTTAAATTGATTAACAAAATGATGGTCTAACATGAGTTCTACGAAGAGGCTTCAACCTCCAAATGAGTTTTTTCAACAAGGATAAAAAAGGGTTTCCAAGAAGCACTCCCATGTGACACCGCCAGATTCGGCCATAACTTCTAGGCCGGGTTTGGGGTGTTACAAAAACACCGTGGAAAAGAGAAGGAATCGAACATTGTTAAACATGGTACGTTCAATGTTAAGTTATTTGAAGTTGTCAATCTCTTTTTGGGGATATGCGGTGCAAACGACTTATTATATTCTGAATGATGTGGCAAATAATGCAAAATCAAAAACTCTATACGAATTGTGGCATGACAACAAGCCAAGGCTAAACCATTTAAGTATTTAGGGATGCTCCACCCATATATTGGATAAAGATATGAGGAAGTTGGACTCACAAGCAGAATTGTGCATGTTTGTAGTATACCCAAAGGGAACAAAGGGTGGTTATTTCTATAACCCAAAAGAGTAAAGTGTTATAGTGTCAACCCATGCTACTTTCCTTAGACAAAGCTACATGAATGACTTCAAACCTTAGAGTAAAGAGGTTCTTGAGGAACTTTTGGGAAATATACAAAACCCTACATAAATGGTTTTGGAACCAACTCCAAATAGTAGACTTACAAATGATCAGCAACATTGGGTGCTTTGTCGCAGTAGGAGGGTCTCTCTTATGCCTAAGTACTTCCATTCTGGCAGAAGTGTTTTGTAACAACTCGTATAACGAAGTCTCCATATTTGGTTATTTTTTGTCATTTAGATGGTAAACTAATGATAGATTTGAGTAAGTAAAGTATTTATCTTGTCTAGGTATAGAATTCTGCGTAATTAGCCATTTGGTTAACTCTTAGTTTAGCAAGCTCTATGGTTTGGCAGACTCTTCTGTTAAGTATCCACCCACCCCAAATGCTATAGGAAAACTTGTTAAGTTCACAGTTGTTTAAATTTTTTTATTATTATTTTAGTATTTGGTGATTTGGTTAGTTAAGTTGAGATTTAGTTAGAATAGAACTAGACTATCATAGATGATAGTACTTAAATTTTATTAAGTGCACTTAATCAATGGAATCAAAAGAGTTAGTGGAATTATCTGATTTTCCACTAATTGTTGTCTCTATTTTTTGAGTATATAAGGATAACAATGGTCTTTTTGAAACCTTTACATTTTCTTCTTCTTTCTTGATTTCCTCTGAAACTCTCTGAAAATCGAAGTTTAGAAAAACTTCATCAAAGTGAAGGTTCACGATATCTAGCTAACTTCTACGTTAGTACCATCTCACTGGTAATTACTGATGAAACCTTAGGTTCTTATTGAAGTCATTTACGTGTTTTTCGTACTACATGCATTGATGTTAGAATGGTGTATAAGGAAGAAAACTTCTTGATTCTGGAATATGTGTTTTCGATTCTCACATGCATGTCAAGGTTTGAGAAATTAATAATCTGATATGTATAATTATCTTTATTTTAGCTCAAGAAGCCAATGAGGGTCCAGGCGATAAAGGCAACGGACCTGCTTTGTAGATTTGTGCTAGAATTTCAGGTGAGTTTCTTCTTACTTTTATATGTTGTAAATTATATTATTTTATAATTCGTTTAAGATAAGTAATCTTTCTATCTGTAACATGAAGTAAACGCCATCTTTCATGCATAAGCTAGTATCATTTGCTTCTGATATGTGAAATATGATCTAATCTGTGGTGATGGAGAATAGGAGATATGTTTGTGTAGTCTCCAGTAGGGCAACTGTATTACAAATCGGACTGGCAGATCAATATAAAACATGCTAATCTGAATGAAAATAATATGAGGAGTTAAGGGGGAGTATGTATGTGAATGAGACTGTATGATATGCTTCTAATTCTGAATTCTGTGTACGTAGCTAGTATGAAGGTGGATTGTCTTATGCATTAAGTTGGTGTACTATATACACCCATATGTTAAGTAAGTTGGCGTACTAAGTTTGTCTGTGTTCTGTACACACCATTAGGCGTACTATGATTATCATAAGTAAGTCACTTCAAAAAGCTCAGTTGTATAGTAAGTAATGATATGTATGATTTTTCTTTGGAACTCACTAAGTTCGTATGAACTTAATCCGTTATATTTTCCTTCTCAGGCTTGCTAACTGAAGGAAGATTTTATTAGAAGGACTACGCCAGAGTGCTGTTGTTGTTGTGAGCTGACTACTTTGTTCTATATCATGCATGACTTGTGGGGGTGGTGTATAAATGTATTTTGGAAATGATCTATATAAAGAACTACTACATTGACAAAATGTTATTTTATGAAAACCATATAAAATTACAATGTTTGGTTTTGACTTATTATATTTTGTTTAATGAAGTTATTTATTTGAACTTAGACGCTAAATAGTTTTAACATTATTTTAAACTGCCAATGATGCAATTCCTACTTTAGTGAATCAACAAACATATACATTTTATATCAATAACTTTGTTAAAGTTTCCACCATATATCTTTTTATAAGCTAGTTAACTTTTCATTTGTGACACATCATACTCGAATCGAATTATCGAGTCGGGTTTTGCATGTTACATGTGTTTAACACTGAGTCTACCAAAAAGGAAAATAATGACCCACTCACGTATCTAGAACTCGTTTATGGATTTATTTCATTATGGCATTCATAGTGTGGCATACCTAAATCCTAAGTGCATGATGGGCTATGATGCATGACTCGTACACTTTTATGCAAGTACAAGCCTGAGTTCGAATAGATAAGGAACTAAAAGATGGTCCATTGGGTGTACCACTTCTACAGTATGTATCATCATTCACAACAGTGGAATTCATAGCCTAAAACATGGGTAAATGATATCTTTCATTCATATTACATGGTTGATGAAAAGTAAACGTGGCCATGGGTCGTTCATCTTTATGATGGATGACTTGATTACTAATAAACCGTAAAAGTAACATATTTTAAGCCCACATTTAGCATGATTTTGGATGATTTAAGCCTTGAATCATGTAATTTGGTGCTCTTAATCCTTTGTTTTCATGTTTTATACTCAGAAGAGCACCAGATGATGAAAAGAACGGAAAATGGGCCCAAAACAGATTAATTGGGCCATATCACGAAATCCACACGGCCTGGGCCCGAGACCACACGGCCGTGCCTCATTCAACAGCTTCGAACACGGCCTGGCCACGACTTACACGGGCGTGTGCCATAGGCGTGTCCCTGCCGTGGGAAAGAAGTGTTTCACTCGGATTAAGGTACTTAGGGGCAAAAAAAACATATTCAGAAGCCTATATAAACACCCTAAGTATGACCTAAAAGGGGGAACCCAGGGCTTTAGTCAGGGGGCGTCCAGCTAGGCCAAAGAGGGCAGATTTGTGGGGATTTACTCGAAGATAGCCAGTTGATTCATCTCAAGAAGCCGGAATCATCTCTAGGTTTGATCATTCTTTTTATAAATTTTAAGACTTTGACATCGCATAAAACAACGATCAAGTTTTTGGCGCCGTTGCCGAGGAACTAAAATATTAATAAAGCTCGATTTTTATTACTTTAGCCATTATTATTATTATTATTATTATTTTCTTTTATTTGATTTTGCCAGATAGAGGAGATGGCACTGAATAACTATCAGTGGCAAGTTATGAGGACAAAGCCAACAAAAGCAGTCGATATTTACAACCTTAACCCAGTTCATCAAGTTATGTAGTGCGAAACAAGTGGAGGTGTGGCGAATCCTGAGTACCCACCCTACGTACATGGCATGGAAAGCGAACAAGTCAACTCTATGGGTAACTATTCTAGACCTCAAAATAATTTTTATGATAACAGTTATATGCAGGTTGGAGGTACCATCCCAATTTCTCGTGGGATGATTAAAGTAGCCAAAGATCGGAACTTCCTCCAGCTTTTCAACAACCACCTCACCGACAGGAAGATGAGCCGAACCTCGAAGAGATGCTAACGATATTCATAGCAGCCACAGAAACATGTTTCCAAAATATAGAAACAAAATTTGAAGCATCGACACAGGAGCTCAAGGATCAATTAGGGCAACTTGCTAAGCTGATCTTAGAACAACCATAAGAAAGCTTGCCAAGCAACACTGAAAGTAACCCAAAAGAGCAAATTCAAGCAGTAACAGCTCATGACAATGAAAGGTTAGTGGAATCTGACCCGAGGCAAGAGCCTGTGGTAAGTGAAGGTAAGGTTGAGGTAAGCCAGGATTTACCAAACCCGGTAATTACAGAGTACCAAGCTCGTATGCCTAACCCTAATGCGATAAAGAAAGACCACACAGAGGAACAATTCGGTAAATTTCTTAAACCTCCAAAGAAGTTTCTTATTAACTTGTCATTTCTTGAAGCTCTTTCGCAGATGCCAGATCCTAGACCTCGTGTCAATAAAGAAGAAATTCATGAGGAATGAAAGCTTCGGATCGATGAACTAGATGAGTGGAAGACACACTTCAAAGAGAAACTAAAAACACACGAAGCAATAACGAGGCAACTCCACGACAAACTTAACAAGGGGACAACCCAGCTTAAGATAGGAGATCAGGCACTCAAAATCTTCTCAGCTTTAAGGTAAACACTACTCGACTTAAACTTTATATCAATAACCGAATTGATTGCATGAGAAAGGATTTCCACCTCCTCAAACCATCATGATTGTGCGAATAACAAGTGAGACTAGCTCAAGACTTTAAACGAGCGCTTCTCGGGAGGCAACCCGAGCACTAACTCTACTAATTAGTTTCATTTTATTTCTTTTCGTATTTAGGCGTAGGTTTCCATAGCCACACGGCCTTGCACATGACCGTGACCGTGGCTGTGTGGGTACCACAGGTAGGTAAAAGGGCGTGGCCGTAGATGTGTGGCAACAAGACAAAAATTTTCCCAAAACACGGGCTGCATCTCTATTTAAACCCCCTTCTACCTTTTTCTTCTCCAGTTGTCTTTCTTCTTTCATTTTCCATTAATTACTTTTATTTTTACTTCTATTTTTATCTTTACTTTCTTTATTATTTTCTTCTTATTCTTCATGCCATTTAGATTTAGCTTAGGATATATCAAGCCGACTACTTCGAGGACTTAATTTCAAACTGTTCAAGACGCTTCCCCACGTTCATCTCCAACCCTATCCGGTTTCTTTTCATTGATTTCATCCAAAATTTAGGAAGTTTCACTTCTCTCCCCATCTTATGATTGTAACACCCCTATCCCGTATCCGTCGCCGGATTAGGGTTAAGGGCATTACCTGATAGATCGGATACTTTCATAAACATTTACAGAAATTTCATACAACATTCATTAACAATAATCATAATATCCCTTAAATCAGTCATCGAGACCTTAAGCATGCTTACAATTTGAGTCGGGACTAAATCGAAACACATAGAGAATTCTCGGAAAATTTAAAACTTTACTAAACTACAGGGGAGGCACGCCCGTGGGAGGAGACCGTGTGCCCTCCACGGCTTCTAGACACCCCCGTGTATCCATCCGTGTCTATATACTAACTATACCAACACGGTCATTAGGCACACCCTTGTGCCATGGCTGTGTACTACAAGGTCATATACTGACTTCCCCACCACGGCCACCAAGCACGCTCGTGTATTTTGGCCGTGTACTTTTTAGTTAGCTACTGACTTGCACACCACGGCCAGATGACACCCCCGTTTCGAGGCCGTGTGATGCTAAACTGCATCCTACAATTCACCCACGGTCGTTAGGCACGCCCATGTGCCACAACCGTGTGACATTATAGGCCATTTACAAGGCCAAATTGCCACCCACTTAGGGTCAAACCTACAAACAACACATACCAAAACATAACATGCACATAAGGCAGCCAAAAACTTTCCAAAATGACCATTCAATCAAAGCATTTAATACCAATTCCAACCATGGCAAAACTTATCTCATCACAAGCATAATACATTCAATACCAAACATCATTCCTTCTCGATTTCACTAATTCATGCTAGCATTTGATCAACACAAAGTTACCATTCAATAATTAATTTCTCAACCCACAAACCATACCAAAAGATGCATCACATATACCAAGTTCATTCATGTTAAAACTAGCACATATCTAGCCACATCTCATGGCTACTTACAAACATTAAACATGAACCAGATAACCAGTCTATACATGCCATATATTAACTATGTGCATCTTTCCAAAATACCCCAAAATAGATTGCCAATAGTGTGACTGAGAAGCTGATGATCCCCTGATCCAAGCTAGCTTTATTGACACTGCAAAGCAGAGAAACAAATCACACAGTAAGCTTTATAAAGCTTAGTAAATTCATAACATAATACATAATACCAACATGGCATCACATAGATTAATGTTTACTACCACAAATATAATACCATTCACAACCAATATGTTCAATAAACTCATCCACACCCACATTCATAGTTTCACCAATCACATAGATTCCGAGCGTACCTTAGCCAACACTTAGTTGTCAAATACTTTTGCTAATCAATAATCACGATTCATTTCGATCCACACTCGTTTCTTCCTCGATTCATTCGCACACTTAGTGCATAATTAATTAGCCAAAGCTTAATTAGCATTGTACACTTAGTACAGCCATCCCAAACCGATTTTAAACCGGCATCGCACACACAGTGCCAACCACCAAGCCAAAGCTTATATTACTCCGCACACACAGTGCTATAATTTCCGATCACATTTTCGAATACACACACTTAATGCCATTTAACTCAATCTATCACATAGAATTCATTTAGTAATAATATCAGACCATTTATTTCATAGCATTAAACATAGCTAAATACAGGTATTATGTCCGAACTTACCTCGAACGTCGACTATCGATACGGTCGATTAATCGAGCACTCTATCCTTGACTCGATCTCGATCCAAACTTCCTCTCTCCTGGTCTATACACATTTAAATTAAATCCATTCAATCATCATTTCATTCAATTTAGTCCACATACACACATTTAGGGCATTTTGCATAATAGCCCTCATGTTTTCACGTTTCGACACTTCAGTCCTTATTTCACAAAATCACCAAATTTACAAGATCCACACATACACATATCTAGCCGAATACATATACACCACATATAAGCCCCCATTTTTCATCAAATTCATAATTTAATCCCTCAATTTACCATTTATTCAATTTAGCCCTATTTAGCTAAATTCATCAAAAATTCATGAACAAAGTATATCCATCTAGCTCAAATCTTTCATTTAACACCATAAAACATCACAAAGCTCAACATAGCATCAATGGCATCTCACACAAACATCATCAATACTCAAAATTAATACATGGGTTTGATAGCTCTCGAAGCAACGATTACAAAAACGTAGAAATTATCGAAAACCGACTCAAAGTATACCTTAATTTTTGGATTGCAAGTGCCGAATGCTTAGCTCCAATTCTCTTTCTTTTTCTTAAGTACATTCGGCCAAAAGAAAAGAAATAAAGATGAACACTCATCTTTTGGTTTCATTTATCTATGTCATTTATTCAATTACAAAATTGCCCATCTATTAAACATATAAGACAAATTTTATACTAAGGTTATTTAGTCATTCAATCAACCACTATCTCATAGATGGCTTATTTTCCATATAAGGCCTCTACAATATAAAGACATCAACACTTTGATATTTATAAATCAGCACACAGCTTTTACTCTTTACGCGATTTAATTCTTTCTCTTAATTCGACACATAAATGATTAAATTATCACACAGAATTTTCACACAGGCGATATCATATAATATTCACACAGAAAATAATATTAAAAATATTTTTACAACCTCGGGTTTGTGGTCTCGAACCACTGTTCCGACTAGGGTCTAAACCGGGATGTTACAATGATTTTATGATTATTTTGATATTATCTATCTTTGTACATTGAGGGCAATGTACATCTTAAGTGTGGGGGGTCAACTATAGTATTATTTGAAAATCCCTGAATTATGCCATGAATGATATCTTGTCTTAAAGTGAGTTTCTCATATTATGATTAGAATGGAATTTCCTTTGATTTATGATTTTTATTGATGTGTTTTGGATTAAGTCATTGATAATTGTGCATTGATGATTAAATTTAAAGGATACTAGAGAATCAAGCATGATAAGTCTATTTTTCAGAAATTAAAATTTTTTTCTTGGTTGTCTACCTAAATCTGAATGTTACCTTGAAGTTTGAAATTTACAAGATTGATATCAAATACCTATAATTTTTGTGAGATTTTGAGCCTTATAGAGCATATATTCTTTTTCGTGCTCACTTTTTATTATGAGTGTGTCAACATTGATTTGTTATTCTAGAACTTGCATCAATTATACATGTCGAGACCACACCTTTGATTTGATATACAGAAATGATAAAGGCACCTAGGTTTTAACCCACTTACTTCACTAAAAGCCTACCTTCATAATTAACCCCTAGTGAACCCCGTTGATCCTAACAGCCCTTTTTATTGACTCACCCACTAATATTAACCCAAAACCCTTTGTATTTTTTATCACCATTCCTTGACTACCCTTTTTGTCGAGATTTGATTTGGTCGGTTGCCTAACTTTCAGTAGTTAAAATTCATCCTTCATTATGTATTTGACTTGTTCTTAAAAAAAAACGAAGTATATTCATTGTTAGTTCTATAATTAAGTGAGCTTACATGTTTAAATTTCAAATCTTGAAGAAAAAGCTCGTATTATTAGTTTTCAATTGATGTAATTATTTAGGATTAGTTCATTTTTCTAGTTAGGTAAATTGTCAATTCAATCTCGATTCTAACCCCTTAATTCAGCCTTTATCCATACCCTTAACCTAAGCCCCGTTACAACCCTTTTTAAAAAGACCTTTTGATTTGTGTATCATCTCATATTATAGTGGTGGAGATTTGATTTTCATGCAAGCCTATGGGATTAGCTCTTCATGTTTGACTTTTGAGTGCTTAATTCTGAACCTTAAACACCACGAGTGATTTGAGTGAATCTTTAGTGAGGATGTCAACTTTTGTCAGTTTTGAATCAGAGGTAATTATTCAGATGAGGGGAAACACCTATGTTTTGTGCTACAAATGTATGACTTAGAGTGTTTGAATCTTTATGACTCTTTGAGTTGAATTATCCATGTATGAATTACCTTTGAATTATGACGAAACATTATTGATGAATATTATGAATTGAGGAAGTTTGTTTTAATTATGAGTTGAGAATTTTGCTTGAGGACAAGCAAAAGCTTAAGTGTGGGGGTATTTGATAAGCCATAAAAGTAACATATTTTAAGCCCATATTTAGCATGCTTTTGGATGATTTAAGCCTTGAATCATGTAATTTGGTGCTCTTAATCCTTTATTTTCATGTTTTATACTCAGAAGAGCACCGAATGATGAAAAGAAAGGAAAATGGGCCCAAAATAGAGTAAATGGGCCATATCACAAAATCCACAAGGCCTGGCCCCGAGACCACACGGCCATGGGCGTGTCCCTGCCGTGGGAAAGAAGAGTTTCACTCGGATTAGGGTACTTAGGGGCAAAGAAACATATTCAGAAGCCTATATAAACACCCTAAGTATGACCTAAAAGGGGGAACCCAGGGCTTTAGTCAGGGGGCGTCCAGCTAGGCCAAAGAGGGCAGATTTGTGGGGATTTACTCGAAGATAGCTAGTTGATTCATCTCAAGAAGCCAGAATCATACTCAAGACGGAGGATCTCTCCTTCAATTCCTTAAGGGGGTTTTAGGGATTTCTTATGTTTTGTTTTATCTTTTCTTTTGAGATGTTTTCTTTTATTGTTATGAACTAAACCCTCAGATACCTGAGGGGGATGAAACCTAAGATGAACCTTGTTATCATTTGCTGAACTATATGATAAATATTTGACTTGTTCTTAATTATGTGTTCTTAATTCTTGTGTTGATATTTTCGGAATATTAATTCAAGTATGATGTGCTTAGGTGCAGGAGCAAAAGTCCCTGCCTAAGAGTAGATCTAGCATAATTAAGCGAAGTTGATCGCACGCCTAGAGATAGGGTGACGAGATTTTGCCGGACTAGGGTGAAACCTAATATAGGAGTCCATAGATCGAGTTAATGCAATTCTAGGGTTTTAATTAGAAAGAGATTTCAATTAATCAACCTAGGGTAAAGAGATTTCAATTAATCAACCTAGGGTTAGACGTTAGTCGCCTCGAGAGACGGATTAATATAACTTAAGGAATCTTACGGATCAAGTCAAATGAATAAATCGTCTGGTTCAGAGTTAGGTAACAAGTGAAGTCTAGGTGGATTCTTCCTTGGGTATCGTCTTAATCAATTGGTTTTTCCTAAAGTTATTTTCCCCAATTCATTCTCTTTGTCTTTGCATATTTAGATTAGTTTATTAGTTAATTTTAGATTAGATAAACAATTTTCTTAATTCTTAGGCTAGATAATATAAAGAGAGTTAATATTAGTACTTTTGGTTCCTTTGGGTTCGACAATCCGGTCTTGCCTTAACTATACTACAGTTCGATAGGTGCGCTTGCCTCAAATCGTTGTCATAGTTAGTTTCTAGGTTTGATCATTCTTTTTATAAATTTTAAGACTTTGACATCGCATAAAACAATGATCAATTACTATTTGATAGTAATTGAACTTTCATGAAAGAATATATAGTGGTTACCATAAGATAAAATAGGATCATACTGGGAGAACAGATATTACCCAAAGAGATTAAGGGTATCTTATGAGTGTAACACACTTATGGAAAGGTTATTGCATTAGTAATAATCAAGTTGCTTTCGTAATGGTATGCAGTTGGGGAGAACTCAATCATGATATTATAGTGGAATGACTTCTTGACTAAATGAGTTTATAATTAATAGGTCAAAATTAGGAAGTTAATTATAAATAATTTGAGCCTCAATTGCATATGTTCAACTGGTCCCTCTACTAGCTCGTTGAAACCATAAATGAATTGCATATTGAATCAAATGAGCAAAAATTAATATAAATGAGAAAAATTTTGAAATAATTATGGTTTTCTCCAAAATGAAAATGAAAATGGGGAAATGGAATCATTTGGAAATAATGTGGTTTTCTCCAAAGTGAAAATGAAAATGAAGAATGAAAAATGAAATGACCTAAAAAATGAATTTATGTTTTTCGAAGTAAATGAAGTTCAAACATTAAAATAAATCATTTGGCCATAGGGAACCGTTGAATGTAGAAATATTAAATATATTTTCTTATAGGTTCTTTTACGATAAAGTCATCATGATTTTAACGGAATTAGAATTGGGTTGAGAAAATTATTTAATTGGAAATGTATTAAAGTTTATTTTGGGAGATAGAAAAACAAATATTGGGTTGGATCAATTTATAAATTATTGGGTTAAAAGCCTAGGAAGTACTTGTAATTTGTAACACCCCTCACCCGTGTCCAACTCCAGAACAGGGTTCGAGATGTTACCGTACTTCAACATTCACAATCATACAAAACCGGGTTACCAAATTTCGCCCAAAATTTAAAACTTTTCAAAGACATGCATTTGACATTGTCATCTATTTAATCACTTATACCACATAACAAGACATTAACACATACCATGGACAAATAGGCTTATAAGCCAAAATCATTATAAGCCACATCTCATGGCCATAATCAACAAATAACTATATGCCAATACATTTGGCTAATCACAACAACATCCATCATAGAAAAACTAAGTCCCTATACATGCCACTCACTTGAAAACATTTAACATACATATGCCAATACTCCAAGGATAATGACCCGATAGTGTGATACTGCATCCGACGATCTCCAACGCTGAGCTGACCTGACAAAACTAAAAGAAATGGAAAGGAGGGAGTAAGCTTTACGCTTAGTAAGCTCGCATGAAAATAATAAGCAATGTGATAACATGTTATTTTCATATTCTTCCTATTTATTCAAATTCCAGTTAAGCTGTTTTATTGAGTCACAGTCATTAAATTATTTATATCTGAAGTTACGGAACTCTAAATTAAGACCCGTAAATTTTACATGAAACTAGACTCACATATCTTTTTACCATAAAATTTTCAGAATTTTTGGTTTAGCCAATTAGTACAGTTTATTCTTCAAATTCTCCCCTGTTCTGTTGTCTGACAATTCCGACCATTCTTTGCTAAAATTTAATTATCTTTTGGTACAGAATTCAAATGATGTTCTAGTTTGCTTCTTCTAAAAATAGACTCAATAAGGAATCTAATCGTATAAATTATGTCCCAATATTATTTTGTTTACAATTTTCAATGATTTTTCCAATTCAGAACAGGGGATCTCGATATCACTCTGAACCAGTCTCACAAAAATCTAAATATCTCAAAATATACCAATCCTTTGCTTTCTCTGTTTCTTTTATATGAAAATAGACTCAATAATCTTTAAATAAATTTCTCATACAACTTATAATTCAATTTCTACCATTTTTGGTGATTTTTCAAATTCACCTCACTGCTGCTGTCCAAAACAGTTTTATTGTAAAATTTTGCTTTCTCTCACTTTAGTTGTGTTCATCACTTGCCTATACCAATCTTTCCAATTTCCGATTACATATCGAGCATATTGTTCTACGTACATTTGCCACATTTCTCAATTGGTCACATTCACACTTGCACTTATTCATAACATGATCGCACCAATCATCATTAGTAAATTATCTCGTTGAACCCCTTCGGAAAACGCCCGATACTCGGTGGTCTCAGCACATAGCTCCACCCACACATAATTCGGCTTTCTTGTACACATGGTGAAGGTACCTTATCACCCATGTGACCTAGCCATTCCATCTCGTAGCTCTCTTGTCTACATGGTGTTTAACACTAGGAACCACTCATGTGACCTAGCTACTCATAACCCGTAACTTTCTTGTACACATGGTATACACACAGTATTACACATGTGACCTAGTTACATATGAAATTATTATCCCGTAGCTTTCTTGCACACATGGTAAAACTCACTTATCATCCATGTGGCCTAGCTACATATCAAATTTTGCCATCTCGTAGCTTTCTTGTGCACACGGTGAAGTTCCCTTATCACTCGTGTGACCTAGCTACATATTGTCCGTATCTCTCGGTTTTTCGAAGGTTCAATCGAGAATTTCGCATTCCATACATTTTCATATTGTAGTTATCACCCAATGATTTCCATAATATCTAGCAAAATAATTATTGAACAAGTAAAATAAATGCATTATTTACATATAAACTTTCCATTTCACATAATAACCATAGTCATAGAAAACACCTTTAAGCACAACATTTCAACCCATTTTCCATGTCACCTATGTCACCTTTTATCATAAACATATTATTAAATCAATTCACCAACATAATATACTAAACATGTAATTTAGAAAAATCAATTTAATACCACAATTTAGCTTTCAAATATACATTACGACATTATTGCATTATTATTAACACACCAACTTACCTCGAATGCCGAAACGACCATTTTACCAACTTTCCCGATTTTCGATTTTCCTCCAATTCTAGGTCCAAATCCCATTTTTCTGGGTCTAAAACATCACATTTCACTTATTTAATTAATGTACTATTAAAAACAGTCCTTAACTCAACTTTTGCAAAATTACAATTTTGCCCCTAAACTTTTACATATTTACACTTTTTCCCCAATACTCGAAAATTAAACTTCAGCCCTTATTCTTATGTTTTATAACATGCTGATCATTTTTCTCTTCTATGGCAACATCAAATTCTCACTCTAACATGTACTTATGAACATTAGGTATTTTTACCGATTATAACGTTTTACTCGTTTTCACGTAAAACCGCTTAGTAAAAGTTGTTTAACATAATTTCAGCCTTCATATTCTATCATAAAACATCAAAATACACACTTTTCACCTATGGGTAATTTTCCAAAGATGAACCCTAGCATGAATTATTGGTAGCATAAGCTAAATCGAGCTACCGGGACTCCAAAACCGTAAATAACTTGAAAAACGGGGCTAGAACGGACTTACCATGAGCTTGGAAAGTTGAGAAAACCATAGCCATGTCTTCTCTTGGTAAATTTCGTCCATATGAAGAAGATGGACATATTTGGCATTTAAATTTTGTTTTTAATTCATTTAATTCACTAAATTACCAAAATGCCCCTTAAAAAAATTCTTTTGAAACATACCCATCCATGTCCATTTTTGTCCACCAACTTAACCAATGGTCTAATTATCATTTAAGGACCTCCAATTTAAAATTTCATAACAATTGGACACCTCTAACATGTAGAACTCAACTTTTGCACTTTTTATAATTTAGTCCTTTTGACTAAATTGAGTGCCCAAACGTCAAAATTTTCGAATGAGATTTTCACGAAATCATTCCGTGAAATTGTAGACCATAAAAATATAAATAAAATAAATTTCTCAACATCGGATTTGTGGTCCCAAAACCACTGTTCCGTTTAGGCCTTATTTCGGGATGTTACATAATTGGACCTGATATGAAAGAGGTCCAAAAGCACTTATGTAAAAGGGTGGGATGACAAACCCTAGTGTTATTAACTAGGGTTTCCGTCCCCTATACTCCTAGTTGGACTAGGAGTTCATTTTTCTTATTGAAATAAACTTCTCCAATTCAACAAGGGTTCTACCTTCTCTCCCTATAAATAGATGGCACCAGTATTGTAACGCCCTGAATTATTTCATTTCATTTCTGTGAATTTTTTTCATAATTCAGTATTTGCTTCAGTGGCTAAGTGTTTTGATTGTGTGTTTGCGGTCTTGGGTTCAAGTCCCACTTTTGGGGAACAAGTTATTTTTTATCCTAGCCTATTCCTTGGCGATTGGGTTTATATTTTATCTTTAGTAAACTCATATAAGAATTAGCCTGCTGGTTCGAGTGGTAAGGTTTTAGCTTGCCCTAGGTCTCATGTTCGAATACCCGTAGGAGCGTGAATGTTAATTTTTGCTTCAGTTGTGTGATAGAGATTCGATGGAGGTGAAACTCTGAGGTTGTTAGATGAGGATCAAGGTGTGGGTTAGTGGGGATGTGGTTGTTAGTGGGGAGTTAGGATATTGACCAAATTTATTTTTTAAAATTTTTAAATTTTTCTCTTTCCAAATTCTTTTTGACGTCAGTTTCTGCTTTTCTCCTCTTCTTAACGTTTTCTCTATTTCCTCTTTATTGAAATTTATTTTTCTTTTCCTCTTAATATCTACCGAAATTTTCCCTTCAAATCGCAGTACTTTAACTTTTTTGAATCCTTCGTGCTACTTCATAGGTAAGGGGTTCATTGTGTTTTGAGGGAATTTTTGAGTAATGCTTTAGTTTCTGTTGGTGTATAAAATTGATTCGGTATACCATTTTGCTAGGTGTTCTTCAAGAAATCCGAGACCTTTCGGTTGTGTAATGAAATTTAGAGGCTACCGTAGTCGAGGGTAAGCTTTTGAAACGTCTTAGTGTAGTTTTTTCTGTTGAAATTACACATTTGGTTTCATTGTATTCGAGTGGTGACTCGATTGGAATTGAGCAGTTGAGTTTGATTGTGGGCATTTTATTGTCGATTTTAGGTACTGTTCACTTCGGTGGTGCACTTGCTTCGAAAACAAACTAGGTGTGTAACGAAAACATGAGAAAACGAGGTTCAGCGAAAGCAAAAAAAGTTACATGTCGATGCCACACGGCCTTGTACGACACACGGCCATGTGACAGGTGAGTGTGTGGTCGTATGGGTCACACGGCTTAGGCCGATTTGGGTGTGTGGGCCGTGGGCCAGGCCGTGTACGCCACACAGGCAGGGCCAATTTGGGCATGTGGGCCCAAAGTTCTAAAATTTTCCCTAGGGTCGCACACATTGTTCCAATCGACCATGGGCCTTTTGTAGGGTCGGTAAGGACAAACCAAACCCTAATGCACTGCTAATCTGAGTTTATGTGTATGTATGTCTTTGTTATGTTACAAACTAAGTTTTGAAAACTCACATCTATTTGTTTGTTCTGTTCAAGTAATCCTCAGACATAGGTGGGTCGGTGCGACAGAGACTCAACGGTGACCACTAGTCTGGAAACTATCTTTTGATTAACAGATTTATTTAAATTTCTGGTTTTATTGGGAGTTTTGTAATTTTGGGACTCTCTAGAATTTTTGGGTTTGTTATTGGTTTTGGTTTGGTTAAGTTTTTCTGCGAGGCACAACAAACAATTTTACGGAAATAACGGTTTCACGCAAATAAACGTTTTGAAAATACAAACTCAGTTTTCAAAAATATAATGACTATTAAATTTCCACTGCAAAGTATGTTTTTTCTAAAATATCAACTATCGATGGCTTCATTATTGATTATAATAATATGTTTTGTAAAAAGTGAACACTCTTTTAGTGATAAACTATACGAGGTTTTTTATCTGATAAAGTAGATTCGAAACCCTTCTTCGTAACATTCTCAAATTCGGACATAACGTTTAGGCCGGGTTTGCGGTGTTATAGGCAGAGCTATTTGATGGGCCCGAAACTAACTAATATTTCGACAAAGGCAAGGGCACCTATCGAACAGTAGCGTAGCTTTGGTGAGTCCAGAATATCGTATCCTCAAGGACTAAAATTACTAGTAATAACTATCCTTTTATTATCTAGCCTAATAATTAAGGGGTTTTGTTTCAATCTAAAATTTAACTAACTAATTAATTGACGATGAACGCGACAGAGAGTGAAGAAATAATAGAATAAACCAATGATAAGGACAATACCCAAGGAAGAATCCACCTAGACTCCACTTATTATTTTGACTCTGAATTAAATGATTTATTCACTTGACTTTATCCGTAAAAATCCCTAAATTATGTTAATATCTCTTTCGAGACTAAAAACAACTTACTCTAGGTTGATTAATTGAAATCTCTTTCTAATTAAAACCCCTATCGTCACATTAACTCGATCTATGGATTCCTGATCGCTGGAATCAGAGTCTTAAAATTTATAAAGAGAATGATCGAACCTGCAAACTAACTCTGACAACGATTAAAGGCAAGTCTACCTATCGAACAGTAGTATAGCTCAGGCAAGACCGGATTGTCGAACCCAAAGGTACTAAAAGTACTAATACTAACCTTCCTTTTATTATTTAGCCTAAAATAAGTGAAGTTGTTTAAATCTAATCTAACTACTACTAAGCTAAAGACGCAAAGACAAAAAGAACGAATTGGGAAATAACTTGAAGAAAGACTTAGTTGATTTAAGACGATACCCTCAGGAAGAATCCACCAAGACTTCACTTGTTATTTAACCCTGAACCATACAATTTATTCACTTGACTTGATCCGTAGGATTCCCTAAGTTATATTAAACCCTCTCTCGAAGCGAATAATAACTAACCCTAGGTTGATTAATTGAAATCTCTTTCTAATTAAAACCCTAGAATCGCATTAACTCGATCTATGGATTTCCATATTAGGTTTCACCCTAATCCGGCAAAATCTTGTCACCCTATCTCTAGGCGCGCGAACGACTCCGCTTTAATTATGCTAAATCTATTCTTAAGCAAGGACTTTTGCTCCTCCACCTAAGAACACCTGACTTGAATCAATATCCCGGAAACATTAACACAAGAATTAAGCGCACATAATTAAGAACAAATCAAGTATTTATCTTATAGTTCAGAAAACAATAATAAGATTCATCTAGGTTTCATCCCCTTCAGGTATCTGAATGGTTTAGTTCATATCAAATAAAGAAAACATCTCAGAAGAAAAGATAAAGCAAAACATAAGAAATCCCTAAAACTCCCTGAAGGAATTGAAGGAGAGATCCGCCGTCTTGAGTAGAATTCCGGCTTCTAGAGATGGATCAACTGGCTATCTTCGAGTATTTCCCACAACTCTGATTCAGCTTGGCTCCTCGGCCTAGCTAACCGCCCCCTTTTCAGGTAACACTTAGGGGGTTTATATAGGCTATTGGAATGTGTTTCTTCGCCCCAAAGTATCCAAATCCGAATGAAATTGCTCTTTTCCATGACAGGGACACGGCCATGTCACACGCCCGTGTGACTAGTCTTCAAGCCGTGTTCGGACTTCTTTAATGAGGCACGGCCGTGTGAATCAGGGGTAAGGCCGTGTTCTAGATGATCAATGCGGCACGGCTGTGTGGGCTTAAGTCCAGGCCGTGTCGATTTCGTGATATGGCCCATTTACTCTGTTTTGGGCTCGTTTTATGTTCTTTTCATCCTCGGGTGCTTTCCTGGGTATAAGACATGAAAAGGAAGGATTAAGAGCACCTTTTTACATAAATCGAGGCTTAAATCATCCAAAAGCATACTAAATGTGGGATTAAAGTATGTTACTTTTACGGTTTATCAAATTCCTCCACACTTAAGCTTTTGCTTGTCCCCAAGTAAAATTCTCAACTTACAATTAAAACAAACTTTCCATGATTCATAATTCTTATCAACAATGTCTCATCATAATTCATAGATAATTTATACATAGATGATCTAACTCGAAGAGTCCTAAAGATTCAAACAGTCAAAGTCATACATTTGTAGCACAAAAATGTAGGTGTCTCCCCTTATCTAAATAATTATCTTTAATTCAAAACTGACAAGGATTGACATCCTCACTAAAGATTCACTCAAATCACTCGTGGTGTTTAGGGTTCAAAATTAAGCTTTCAAAAGTTGAACCTGAAAAGTTAATCCCATAGGCTTGCCTGAAAATCAAATTTCCACCACTGTAAAATGAGATGATACACAAATCAAAATGTCTTTATTAGGGTTGTAACGGGGCTTTGGTTAAGGGTATGGTTATAGGCTGAATTAGAAGGTTAGGATCAAGATTGAATTGACAAGTACCTACCTAGAAAATACTGAGATAATATTTACATTAACTGAAAAGTAATAATCCTACTAACACGAGCTTTTTCTTTCAAAAAATAGTCTTTAACTGTATAAGCTCACCACTAATACTGAATATACTTCATTTTTTTTCAGAAAACAATAATAAAAGATGAATTCAACTACTGAACTAATTTAATTAGGTAACTTAATCAAATCATATCTCGATCAAAGGGTAGTCAAAAGGAATGGTGATAACAATTACAAAGGGTTTTGGGTTATTAGTAGGTGCATCAATAAAAAGGGTTGTTAGGATCAACGGGGCTCACTAGGGTTAATTTATAGAGGTATGCTGTTTAGTGGAGTGAGTGGGTTAAATCCTAGGTGTCTTTATCATCTCTGTATATCAAATCATAGGTGTGATCTCAACATGTATAACCGAGGCAAGTTCTAGAAGAACAGTTCATAGTTGACACACTCATAATTGATAAAGTGAGCATGGAAAAGAATATATGCTCTATAAGGCTCAAAATCTCACACAAATTATGGGTGTTTTTTACATCATCCTTGTAAATTTCAAATATCAAGATAACATTCAGATTCAGGTAGATAACCTAAAATTTTAATTCTAAAAAATTAGACTTATCATGCTTGAGTCTCTAGTATTCTTCAAATTTAATCATCAATGCACAATTATCAATGACTTATTCCAAAACATATCAATAAAAATCATGAATCATCAGATATTTCATCCTAATTAGTAATATGAGAAAATTATTTAAGAACAGGATATAATTCAGGGATTTTCAAATAATACTATAGTTAACCCCCCACACTTAAGATGTACATTGCCCTCAATGTACAAAGATAGATAATAACAATAGAATAATCAAAAGATAGGGAGAGAAGTGAAACTTCCTGAATTTTGGATGAAGTCAATGAAAGGAAACCGGATAGGATTGGAGGTGAAAGTGGGGAAGCGCCTCGAACTGTTTGAAATTGAATCCTCGAAGCAACCGTCCTGATTTTATTGTATACTAAGCTAAATCTAAATGGTACGAAAAATAAGAAGAAGATAATAAAGAAAATAAATAAAAATAAAAATAACAATAAAAATAAAAATAAATAAAGGAAAATGAAAGAAGATAACGAGAAATGGAAGGGAAGAAGGGGGTTAAATAGAAATTATGGATCTGGTAGTTGGCCCCGCCCTTGTACCTTCCTGTGGTGGCCACACGGCCACGGCCACGGCTGTGTGCAAGGCAGTGTGGTATGGAAATCTACACTTTGGTTAGTTTATGATTAGGTGCTAAAAGGAAAAATAAAAGTAAAAAATAAAAAATGTAAAAATGGGGTTAGTGCTCGGGTTGCCTCCCGAGAAGCGCTCGTTTGTAGTCTTAAGCTAGACTTTACATCTCATTCGTATGGTCATGGTGGTTTGAGGAGGTGAAAATCCTTTCTCATGCGATCAATTCGGTTATGGATATATAGTTCAAGTCGAGTAGTGTTTACCTCAAAAGTGTTGAATCTATGATTGCTTACCTCGATTGTGCCGTATAGGAAGACATTAAGTACCTCAAAAGTGATTTCTTCGTTTGTCTTGAGGTCTGAATTGGTGATTCGAGGGTCTTCCTTATTCAACAATACTTGATCCCCTATTTTGAAGTGATTTGTTGTTCCTATCAACTCGTCTGGGGGTTCCTTCGGTTTTACTTCATGTGGTTCCGGTTCCTCTTTAAAGTGTGTCGCCCACTCTTCTAATTTGTCAACCTCAAGGCTTCGTTCCTTATATAATTCTTCTTTGTCGGCATGGGGCCCATGATTCAGCTCAGGTTTGTAGCCTTGTGGTGTTTCCTGTGGTGAAAGTTGAACAATTTGATTATCAACTAAATTTACTTTCTCACCTTTATCACTTGATGTCCTAGTCGAGTCAAGAGCTTGTAGATTGATTGATTCGTCACCTACACAAAGAATGAGTTCTCCTGTACCAACATCAATTTTAGTCTTGACGGTTGCTAGAAGGGGTCTTCCTAAAATTAAAGGAATCGAATTGTCCTCATTCATGTCTAAGACAACAAAATCTACTGAGAATACGAATTTATCAATTTTGATTAGAACATTTTCTATTATACCCCTAGGAATTCTGATAGTTTTATCAGTTAACTGAATGCTCATCCTAGTTTGTCTGGGTTTCCCTAGACCTAGTTGTTTAAACATTTTATAAGGCATAACATTGATGCTTGCCCCTAAATCAGCTAAAGCATTATCAATAGATAAACTACCAATTAAACATGGAATTGTAAAACTCCTTGGATCTTTTAATTTCCGTGGCAGTTTATTTTGTAGAATTGCTGAGCACATTGCGTTTAGTTCCACATGCGATGCCTCGTCTAGTTTCCGTTTGTTTGTCAACAGCTCTTTTAAAAATTTTCTATAATCGGGTATCTGCAAAAGAGCTTCGAGAAACGGTAAGTTAATATGTAATTTCTTTAAAAGTTTAAGAAACTTACCTAACTGTTCCTCTGTATCGTCTTTCTTCATCACTTCGGGATAAGGTATGCGGGGTTGGTACTCTTTGATTACGGGTTTTGGCTTTTCTTGTGTTACCTCAACTTTACCTTCGTCTACCTTGTTTTCTTGTATTGAATTGGGTTCATCTAACCCTATACTCTCCTAAGCTATTGTGGCTTGGATTTGCTCCTTTGGGTTAATCTCTGTGTTGCTTGGTAGACGCCCTTGCGGTCATTCGGACATTAACTTTGCAAGTTGTCCAACTGACTTAGAAATTTCCTGCACTTGGTTCTTGATCTCTTTGATCGATGCTTGCTGGTTATCGAAAGTTGTCTCAGTTTTTTGGGGACGGGTTTCTGTGGCTGCTATGAATTTTGCCAGCATCTTTTCCAGGTTCGACTCCTCTTCCTGTTGGTAAGGTGGTTGTTGAAAATTTGAAGGAAGTTCCTGTCTTTGGCTATTTTGATCATCCCACGAGAAATTGGGATGGTACCTCCAACCTGCATTATAAGTGTTACCATAAAAATTATTTTAAAGTCTAGGGTAGTTACCCATATAGTGGACTTGTTCGTTCTCCATGCCATATCCATAGGGTGCGTACTTAGGATTCGCCACGCCTCTACTTGGTTCGTACTGCATAACTGGATGTACTGGGTCAAGGTTGTAGATATCGGCTGCTTTTGTTGGCTCTGTCCTGATGAATTGCCACTGATAATTATTCAGTGCCATCTCTTTTAAACTAAAATTATCTGCCAAAAATAAAAAAAAAATTAGCAAAGTAAAAAAATAAGAATGAAAAATAAAAAATAATAATGAAAATAATTGCAATAATAATAATAATAATAATAATAAATGGCTAAAGTAATAAAAATTAAGCGTTCTTAATATTTTAGTTCCCCGGAAACGGCGCCAAAAACTTGATCGCTGGAATCAAAGTCTTAAAATTTATAAAGAGAATGATCGAACCTGCAAACTAACTCTGACAATGATTAAAGGCAAGTGTACCTATCGAACAGTAGTGTAGCTCAGGCATGACCGGATTGTCGAACCCAAAGGAACTAAAAGTACTAATACTAACCTTCTTTTTATTATTTAGCCTAAAATAAGTGAAGTTGTTTAAATCTAATCTAACTACTACTAAGCTAAAGACGCAAAAACAAAAAGAACGAATTGGGAAATAACTTGAAGAAAGACTCAGTTGATTTAAGACGATACCCTCAGGAAGAATCCACCTAGACTTCACTTGTTATTTAACCCTAAACCATACGATTTATTCACTTGACTTGATCCGTAGGATTCCATAAGTTATATTAAACCCTCTCTCGAAGCGAATAATAACTAACCCTAGGTTGATTAATTGAAATCTCTTTCTAATTAAAACCCCTAGAATCGCATTAACTCGATCTATGGATTCCTATATTAGGTTTCACCCTAATTCGGTAAAATCTCGTCACCCTATCTCTAGGCGCGCGAATGACTCTGCTTTAATTATGCTAGATCTATTCTTAAGCAGGGACTTTTGCTCCTCCACCTAAGAACATCTGACTTGAATCAATATCCCAGAAACATTAACACAAGAATTAAGCGCACATAATTAAGAACAAATCAAGTAGTTATCTTATAGTTCAGAAAACAATAATAAGATTCATCTAGGTTTCATCCCCTTCAGGTATCTGAAGGGTTTAGTTCATATCAAATAAAGAAAACATCTCAGAAGAAAAGATAAAACAAAACATAAGAAATCCCTGAAACTCCCTGAAGGAATTGAAGGAGAGATCCACCGTCTTGAGTAGAATTCCGGCTTCTAGATATGGATCAACTGGTTATCTTCGAGTAATTCCCACAACTCTGACCTTTTCAGCTTGGCTCCTCGGCCTAGCTAACCGCCCCTTTTTCAGTTAACACTTAGGGGGTTTATATAGGCTCTTGGAATGTGTTTCTTCGCCCCAAAGTATCCAAATCCGAATGAAATTGCTCTTTGCCACGACAGGGACACGGCCATGTCACACGCCCGTGTGACTAGTCTTCAAGTCGTGTTCGGACTTCTTTAATAAGGCACGGCCGTGTGAATCGAGGGTAAGACCATGTTCTAGATGATCAATGCGGCACGGCCGTGTGGGCTTAAGTCCAGGCCGTGTCGATTTCATGATATGGCCCATTTACTCTGTTTTGGTCCCATTTTATGTTCTTTTCATCCTCGGGTGCTTTCCTGGGTATAAGACATGAAAAGAAAGAATTAAGAGCACCTTTTTACATAAATCGAGGATTAAATCATCCAAAAGCATACTAAATGTGGGATTAAAATATGTTACTTTTACGGTTTATCAATTCCCTTGTTAGATTTGACTCTAATCCAGCAGATTTATGTCATCTTATTTTTAGGGTTGCAATCAACTATGCTTAATTATGCTAGATCTTCTCTTAAACAGGGACTTTTGCTCCACCGAATAAGTACATTAAACTTGACTTAATATTCCTGAAAAACATCAAAACAAGGATTAATAACACATAATTAAGAATAAGAACATGTATTTATCACGTAATTCAGATTTATTAAATAATAAAATTCATCTAGGTTTCATCCTCCCTAGGTATTTAGGGAGTTTAGTTCACAACATAAAAGGAAAACATCTTATAAAAGAAAACAACAAGGCATAAAGAACCCAAAAACTTCTAAAGAACTTGATGGAGATCTTTAACCTTGGAGTGGATCTGCTTCTAAGATGAATCCGACGGCTTCATTCGAGTAATTTCTTTATTCTACTCTCCATCCTCTCTAGGTCTTCCTCTGGCTTGTATTTATAGACTTTAGAAGGCTCAGAAACCCTAAAATTTGGCTTTTTCTACGTGAAAACAAAGTAGGGTGCGGCAGGCACACGGGCATGTGCTCAGCCCGTGTGAGAGTGCACAAGCCGTGTGGGAATTTGAGTGAATCGCGATCGACAGAGGCTAGCACACAAGCGTGTGTCCAGCCCATGTGAGTCACACGGGCATGTGCCCTACCCGTGTGGTTCTGGCTTGGACGTGTGGATCCTTAAGGTGGCCCGTTTTGTCCAGTCTTGGCCCGTTTTCCATTCCTTTTGCTTCCCTGTGCTCACCTAAGTATAGAAATACAAATTTAAAGGATTAGGTGCATCGAATTCACCAAATTACATAAATAATCATCCAAAAACACACTAAGCGTGGGATTGAGATGTGTTACTTTTATGATTTATCAAATATCACCACACTTAAGCATTTGTTTGTCCTCAAGCAAAATCCTCAACTCACAATTAAAAATTAACTTCCTCAATTCATAATTCTCATCAATAATTTCTTATCATAATTCACAGATAATTCATACATTGATATTTTAACTGAAAGAGTCCTAGAGATTCAAACAATTTAAGTCACAAATTTTTATAGCACAAAAATATAGATGTTTCCCCTTACCTAAATAATCACCTTTGATTCAAAACCGTCAAGAATTGACATCCTCACTAAAGATTCACTCAAATCACTCAATGTGTTTAAGGTTCAAATCAAGCACTCAAAAGTCAAACATGACAAGTTATTACCATAGGCTTGCATGAAAATCAAATCTCCACCACTATAAAATGAGATGATACACAAATCAAAAGGTCTTAAAAAGGGTTGTAATGGGGCTTAGGTTAAGGGTGTGGATAAAGGCTGAATTGGAGGGTTAGAATCAAGATCGAATTGACAATTTACCTAACTAGAAAAATTAACTAATACTGAATAATTACATCAATTGAAAACTTATCACTAATAACACGAGCTTTTTCTCAAAATGTGAAATTAACTGTTTAAGCTCAAATAACATAGAACTGATATTTTCATTTTTTTTAATTAATGTACAATAATAAAGAAATTAATAAAGATCATAGTTAAGCAATTGTTCAAATCAAACCTCGACAAAAAGGGAGTCAATAAAATAGGAATAAAGAAGCAAAAATTAGGTTTTGGGTTAATATTAATGGGTGAGTCAAGAAACGGTTTATTGGGCTCAAAAGGGGTTCACTAAGGGTTAATTATGAAGGTAGGCTTTTAATGGAATAAGTGGGTTAAAACCTAGGTGCCTTCATCATCTCAGTATATCAAATCAAAAGTGTGGTCTCAATATGTATAATCGAAGCAAGTTCTAGAATAACAAATCAATATTGACACACTTATAACCAATAATAAGGTGAGCAAGAGAAGTGTATGCTCTAAAGGCTCAAAATCTCACAAAAATTATGGTTTTTGATGTCAACCTTGCAAATTTCAAACTTCAAAGTAATATTTAAATTTAGGGAAACAACCTAACAAATTTTTAATTCTAAAAATAGACTTATCATGTTTGATTCTCTAAAGTCTTAAAGTATAAACGATCAATGCACAATTACCTAGGACTTAATCCAAAACATATCGATGAAAATCATAAGTAAACAGAAGTTTCATTCTAATAGTAATATGAGAAAATTACTTAAGAACAAGACATAATTCAGGGATTTTCTAATAACACTATAATTAACCTCCCCACAGTTAAGATGTACATTGTCCTCAATGTACCAAAATAGATAATGACACTATAATAAGAATATCATAAGAGAGGGAGAGAAGTGAAACTTCCTGAATTTGGATGAAATCCGTAGAATAGTTGACGCGGAATTATAGATATAACATAGTGAAGTGCATCATTCTGAGCAACTAATAAGAAAATAAACACAACTGTGGAAGACGATTAAGGTATTACTAGATTAGGAATAATTATAAAAGCTAAAATATAATTCAGAATATAAAAGATAAGTCTTTTAAAATAAAAAAACATAAAGGGAAAGAGGCTAAAAATAAAAATAAAAATAAAGATAAAGACAAAAATAAAATAAATGGACTCAAAGGTCCTCATCGTCAGATGCATCGCGAGGTGGCGGTACTGAAGATGAAATATGGAGATGGTGGCATATCTGCTGTAAGGTGACCTCGAGACTGTCAAACCGCTGATAACACTGTTTCTCGAAGCGAGTGAGTCACTCGGATATGTCGGTCAAAGTAGCAGCAGAAGAGGGAGGTCGGTGACTCGGTGGTGGAGGGTGTGGTGGATCCTCGTGGGGGGTTTTGGAAGTGGTGGAGGGTGTGGTGGATCCTCGTGGGGGGTTTTGGAAAGGAGAAGGAAGAAGAAAGAAGAAGGGATTGGGGGTTTATAAGTGACACGGTCGTGTAACGGTCTGTGTTGGGCCACACGCCCGTTTCACACGCTCGTGTGGTCGAGTCCCTAGCCTGTGTTCATCGTGATTTTAAAAAGCTAAGCTTTCACACGGCCGCATCGCACGGCCGTGTATGAAGCCCTTCGCTTCTCCCACGCACGTGTGGGATTCTACATGTTCGTGTGATCGCACAAACGGCCGTGTGCCTGCCCGTGGAGCCCTTGTCAATTTCTTTGAATTTTAAAAACTAAGTCACCACATCCTCACGGCCAGGGACACGTCCGTGTATCCAGGCCGTATGGGTTAAAAAACCTGCATAAAACATGAATAAAAGTAAAAATAAACTAATTAATAGGGTTAGTGCTCGGGTTGCCTCCGGAGAAGCGCTTGTTTAAAGTCTTAAGCTAGACTTACCTTTCATTCGCATAATCATGGAGGTTCGAGGAGTTGAAACTCCTCATTCCTGCTATCACTTCTGTTAAAATAAGGTTTTAGACGAGTACTATTTACCTGGAAGGTGCCAAATTTGGAATGAGTTACCTCGACTATATCATATGGGAAAATTTTAAGTGCCGTGAAAGGGGTTGTTCCATTAGGTTTAGAAGTGGCAACACGAGGATCTGCATTATCTATTAGAGTTCGGTCTCCAACCTTAATTTGACTCGTTTTATTTTTAGGCTTGTCATGGCTCTGCTTTGGTTCATCGTGTACTTTCAATTTCTCCTTAAATTGTGTTCACCATTCATCTAGTTCTTCGATCTGGAGCCTTCGTTCCTCATTAACAGTTCTGTTCTCAATATGAGAGCTAGACCATGGCTCTGTCATCTTTTTCCGAGGAATTTCCTGCAAAGAAGATTGAACATTAAGTTCACTTACATTAACAGGACTTGTACATCTTGATCACTAGATATTCTGATAGAATCACGTGCTTGGAGTTTAATCATGTCATCACCTACACGAAGTATTAATTCCCCTATACCAACATCAATAATGTTACTAGCAGTTGCTAAAAAGGGTCGTCCTAGAATTAAAGGAACGTCATTATCCTCATCCATGTCTAAAACAACAAAGTCTATTGGAATATGAATTTATCAATTTTGACTAGCACATCTTCAATTATACCCCTAGGAAATCTAATGGTTTTATCAGCCAATTGAATGCTCATCCTAGTTTGTTTGGGTTTCCCAAGACCTAGCTGTTTAAACATTTTATAAGGCATAACATTGATACTTGCCGCTAAATCAGCTAAAGCATTACTAACAGATAAACCACCAATTAATCAAGGAATCGTAAACTCCCTAGATCTTTTAATTTGTGGGGTAGTTTATTCTGTAAAATTGCTGAGCAAACTGCATTTAGCTCCACATGTGACGCATTGTCTAACTTCCGTTTGTTTGCTAAAAGCTCTTCTAAAAATTTTACTGAATTGGGCATCTGCGGAAGAGCTTCAATAAACGGTAAGTTAATATGTAATTTCTTTAAAAGTTTAAGAAATTTATCAAATTGTTCATCTGTACTGTCTTTCTTCGTCATATTGGGGTATTGCACACGAGGTTTGTACTCTGTACTTACCAGTTTTGGTTTATTATGGCTTACCTCAACCTTACCTTTATCTACCATGTTTTCTTGCCTCGATTTTGGTTCATCTAACCCTTCACTATCGTGAGCAGTAATAGCATGAAGTTGCTCCTTTGGGTTAGTTTTAGTGTTACTTAGCAGGCTGCCTTGTGGTTGTTCAGATATTAGCTTAGCAAGCTGTCCTATTTGAGTCTCGAGACCTTGAATCAACGCTTGTTAATTTTTGAGTGCGATTTTGGTATTCTGGAAGCACGTTTCTGACACAGAGATGAATTTAGTAAGCATCTCTTCAAGGTTCGGCTTCTTTTCCTGTTGGTAAGGTGGCTGAAAGCCTGGAGGGGGTTGCTGTCTTTGGTTTCCTTATCCTCCCTATGAAAATTTTGGGTGGTTCCTCCAACCTGGATTGTAAGTGTTACTATAGGGATTATTTTGAGGTCTAAAATTATTACCCATATAGTTCATCTGTTCGCTTTCTATGCCAGGGTTGTAGGATGGATATTCTATATTGCCCATTCTCCATTCGTATCGCACTACATCACTAGATGTACCTGCGAAGAACCACACAAACCATCAATCTTTTTATTTAAAAGCTCTACCTAGTTTGATAACATGGTGACTGCGTCGAGGTTGAAAACACTGACGGCTTTTGTCAGCTTTGTTCTCATGACTTGCCACTGATAGTTATTCAGTGACATCTCTTCAATGAATTCATAGGTAGCCTCAGGTGTTTTGTTATTTAGGGTTCCACCGGCAGCTGCATCAATCAATTGCCTAGTTGAGGGGTTCACACCATTGTAAAAGGTTTGAACCTATAGCCATAATGGTAACCCATGGTAAGGGCATCTTCTCAGTAGATCCTTGTATCTCTCCCATGCATCGTAAAGTGTTTCTAAATCCATCTGCACAAAAGGAGAGATATCATTCCTCAACTTAGTCGTTTTAGCCGGTGAAAAATATTTCAATAAGAATTTCTCGATCATCTGTTCCCAAGTAGTGATAGAACCTTGTGTTAATGAGTTCAACCACTGCTTAGCTTTGTTTCTTAACGAAAAAGGGAATAACCGAAGGCGAATGGCATCGTCAGAAATGCCATTTATTTTGAAAGTATCACAGAATTCTAGAAAATTTGCTAAATGAGTATTTGGGTCTTCGTCCTGCAAACCATCAAACTGAACAAACTGTTGAATCATTTGGATAGTGTTAGGTTTCAATTCAAAATTATTTGTAGAAATAGCATGTCTAACAATACTCGATTCAGCCCCAGTTAAATTAGGCTGAGCATAGTCGTACATAATACGAGGAGCAGGATTTTCGGCAACCACCGCAGGGAGTGGATTATTATCAGCCATCTCCTCGATAGTATTACTATCGTCCTCTTGCTCTTCCTCTATGTATTGTAAACTTCGCCTTATCTCCCTACGATTTCTGTGAGCGGTACTTTCTATCTCACTGTCAAAAAGCAAGGGTCCTGACGGGTTCCTTCTAGTCATAAACTAAAAATACCTGCCAGAAGCAAATAAAAGAAAAGTTAGTAAAATAAAAACAAAAATAAATTGCAAATAAAAAAATAAAAATGGCTAAATCAATTTTGTTCATCAAGAAGAAGGATGGGTCGATGCGTATGTGCATTGATTATAGGCAGTTGATCAAGAATAAGTATCCTTTGCCGAGAATCGACGACCTGTTTGATCAATTGAGAGGACCTTCAGTTTTCTCCAAGATTCATTTGAGATCGGGTTATCATCAACTCAAGGTTAAGGAGGCAGATATTCATAAGACGGCATTCTGAACTCGTTATGGACATTATGAGTTTTTAGTGATGCCATTCGGGTTGACCAATGCACCAGCTGCATTTATGGACATGATGAACCGAGTCTTTCAACCCTATCTAGACCGGTTCGTGGTGGTGTTCATAGATGATATCTTGGTATATTCGAGGAATGAAGAAGAGCATGACTCACATTTGCGCATAGTATTGCAAATACTGCGAGATAAACAACTTTATGCCAAATTCACTAAGTGCGAATTTTGGTTGAAGGAAGTGACTTTCTTGGGTCATGCGGTGTCAACCGAAGGAATAAGAGTTGATCCTCGGAAGGTAGAGGCTGTGTTGGATTGGAAACCACCGAAGTCAGTGGCTGAGATTCGGAGTTTCTTGGGTTTGGCTGGATATTATAGACGCTTTGTTGAGGGGTTTTCGTTGATTGCTGCACCCCTAACTAAGCTATTGTGAAAGGGAGTACCGTATGTGTTGATCGATAAACAACAAAAGAGTTTCGAGAAATTGAAGAAGATTTTGACGGAAGCGCCAGTACTGATTCAACCTGAGGCTGGAAAAGAGTTTATCGTTTACTATGATGCGTCACACACGGGTTTAGGATGTGTGCTGATGCAAAGTGGAAAAGTGGTGGCTTATGCTTCTCGACAGTTGAGGCCGCACGAAGTAAACTACCCTACTCATGACTTGGAGTTGGCTGCGGTGGTGCTTGCTTTAAAGATTTGGAGGCACTATCTTTACGGTGAGAAGTCTATCATTTATACGGACCATAAGAGTCTTAAGTACCTCCTTACCCAAAAGGAGTTGAACTTGAGACAACGGAGATGGGTGGAGCTATTAAAGGATTATGACTTCTCAATCGAGTACCATCCTGGAAAGGCTAACGTGGTGGCGGACACGTTAAGTCGTAAGGTAGTATCGGAGTTAAGAGCAATGTTTGCTCATCTCAGCTTGTATGAGGATGGTAGTCTGCTAGCGGAACTTCAGGTGAAGCCTTTGTAGTTAGAACAGATCAAGGAAAAGCAGTTATCAGATGAAAAGTTGGGTCCATTAATGCAACAAGTTGAAAGTGGTGTAATAGGGGACTTTGGAATGAACAAGGATGGAGTGCTGTGTTTTCGTGGAAGAGTTTGTATGCCCATGGATTCGGATTTGAGACAAATGATTCTGCGGGAGGCGCATAGTAGCCCTTATGCTATGCAGCCTAGAGGAAATAAGATGTATCGAGACCTCCGTGAACAGTATTGGTGGCCAAGGTTAAAGCGGGAGGTTACTAATTTCATGGGTAAGTGCTTGACTTGTCAACAAGTGAAGGCGGAACATCAATTACCATCGGGCTTATTGCAACCGGTAAAAATTCCTTTATGGAAATGGGAGCGGATAATAATGGACTTTGTTAGTGGGTTACCCTTAACACCTACTAAGAAAGATTCCATTTGGGTGGTAGTAGATCGATTGATGAAGACTGCTCATTTTCTACCAGTTCGTACGGATTACTCGCTGCAGAAGTTGGCTAAGCTGTATGTATCTGAGATCGTGAGGTTGCATGGTGTACCAGTGTCTATCATATCGGACAGAGATCCTAGGTTTACATCACGGTTTTGGAAAGCTTTGCATGAGGCTTTGGGAACAAAGTTAAACTTCAGTACGGCTTTTCATCCTCAGTCAGATGGTCAGTCAGAAAGAGTAATTCAGATTTTGGAAGACATGTTAAGGGGTTGTGTAATTAACTTCAGAGGTAGTTGGGAGGATTTCCTACCATCGGCAGAGTTCGCGTATAATAACAGTTACCAATCCAGTATCCAAATGGCACCCTATGAAGCATTATACGGTCGTAGGTGTCGTACCCCTACTTGTTGGACTGAATTGGGGGAACGATAGTTGTTGGGTCCTGAATTGATATCTGAGACGGAAGAAAAGGTAAAGGTGATTCGAGCACGGTTAAAGGAAGCTTTGGATAGGCAAAAGTCGTATGCAGATCTGAAGCGTAAGGATATTGAGTTTGCGGTGGGAGATCAGGTCTTTCTAAAAGTCTCACCTTGGAAGAAAATTTTTAGATTTGGAAGGAAGGGCAATTTGAGCCCTAGGTTCATTGGACCGTACCGTGTGTTGAAGCGTGTTGGACCAGTGGCCTATCAACTTGAATTACCTCCGGAGTTGAGTCAGATTCATAGCGTCTTTCATGTTTCTATGCTGAAGCGTTATAGATCGGATCTGTCTCACATAGTACCGGTAGAAGAAGTGGAGTTAAGGCCAGACTTGTCTTTCGAGGAGGAACTAGTGAAAATCTTAGACCGTGATGTTAAGGTGCTAAGAAAGAAGACTGTGCCGTTGGTTAAGGTTCTATGGCGTAATCACGGAGTGGAGGAAGCTACGTGGGAGCCTGAGGACGCAATTCGGCAACAATATCCTCACCTCTTTGAACCAGGTAAATTTCGAGGACGAAATTTTCTTTAAAGGGGTAGAATTGTAACATCCTAAAAATTGAGTATCGATATGTTGCATGTTTTGGTGCTTAGTTTTTGAATGATTTAATTTGTGTGTTTAATATAGTCTTGAGAAGGCTCGGGATTTATTCGGAATTAGAATAAATTTTAGTAAGGAGTACTTTATTGAAGTGGAACAAGTGACCTTGATGTTTAAGGAAATTAAGTGGCAAAAGATAGCATAATTGAGCTATTGGTTAAGAGGTTATGCGCTATATGTATGGTCTTGAGGGGAGAGGTTCGAATCCCCTAGTATGCATTATGTGAATATTAATTTTTGCTCCTTCCTAGCAAGTGTCGGCCAAGCATCATATTTTTGGTAAGTTAGACTTTTATTTTAAGGTATGATGGCTAAAGGATATGGTATGAGTGAACTTAAGGTAGGGAATCATGAGTATATGGTATGTAGGGGGAACACAAGGCATGAAACAAGGGTGATGTTTTGGAAACTTTTGGGTGGCTAAAACTTTGACTTTTGGCCAATGTACTTGGACGATTTTGGGGCTAGAAGGGGGTTGGCCGAATATTGGTAAGGATTAGGAGCTAGTTGGCCATAATTGTGAAATGGGCCAAATTATGAAATGGGCCAAATTGTGAAATGGGCCAAATTGTGAAATTGGCCAAATTGTGTAATGGGCCAAATTTTAATATGGGCCTGATGTTAAAGTTATCATACGAATAAATTGTTGTACATTGTATATACATGATTGCATGGGTTGGGATATTTTGATGAAGAGAAGAAGGCTTCGTGCCCAGTTTAAATGGCTTAATGCCTGCGTGTTAATGGCCACTGGCCTGCGAATCATTGATTTAAATGGCATTTTGCCTGCGAATTAAATGGCTTAATGCCTGCGATTGGTGTGTTGGCGGGGTGGGTTGACTTGATCCCCACAAGTGTGCTGGTAGCGGATCGAAATTTAAGCTTGGTTGGGAATTGCATTTCACATGCATTTTTAATTACTATATTATTATATTCGTTAATAGGCTCAAGCCCAATTAAATGCTTAAATGGTTTGGCCCAGTGAACTTGGTAAGTGGGTTACACACTGAGTTCTAAGTAACTCACCCCGTTTTCTTACCCTTCTCAGGTAATGATAATTGATGGAGGCTTGGGCCGGGGATGACTTCGCGAGGGTCATACTTCAAATGATGGTTTTTATGAACTTTGACCTACTCTTTAGTATTTTTACTTAAATAAATTTTTCAGTTGTGATGTAATAAGGCCTCTAGTATTACTTTTATGGATTTTTAATCTTGGATGGATTTTAATATGTTTTAGATACTAAAAGGGGACTATTTTAATTTTATAATGTTTTCTTTAATTTACGTATAAAAAGGGGTTTTTCTTAAATATCTCAAACTCGTAAAAATTTCTGTGAAAACTCTTTTATGAATTTTTTTTTCAAATCCCTTTTGAATTCTTTTTAAACTTCTTTAAAAATTTGACCAATTATTTCTCTGAGATCAAATTATAAACTCTTATGCTCTAAAATCATAGATTTCAAATTAACCTTGGTTTTTGATAAACTCCATCTCCAAAATAGTTTTTTAAGATCTGTTTTCTTTAAATCATTTCATGACTAGATGTATGTTCGATTTGTGTGGCATACCAAGTCTGGTCTTAACGCATAGACCGGGTTTGGGGTGTTACATTTAATGGTATCAGAGCCAGTTTCAAAACTCGGCTGTGGTTTGGGTTCAACAACAATTTTCATTTAAAACTGTTTCAAATTTATAGAATTTATGTTTTAAAGGTAGTATGGCACCACGAGCATCCGGCACCAAGTCAAGTAAGTATTCGTATATTGAATGTTTATAAGATCATAGGAACACTCTAGAACTTCTAGTTTTAGGTGTTGAAACTGTAGAGATTAAGACTATAGGATATGATTGCGAAAACAACTCTATCTCTTATATCTCATAAAATATCGTTAATAAACACTGAAATAGTTTTCTGATTCATAAAACTTGTAATCAGATTAAACCGAATTAGTCATTATGAGCGCTAGAGGACGTGGACATGTTAGACGTGGCCGTGGTAGAGCCGAGGTACTAGAGCCGTGTCTGAGGCATCGGGACATATGCCAGAAATGGATGCACCGGCATCACCGGTGTCGAAAAATGGATCACAAGACCATAGGAGAGAGGACAATGCTTTGACCCAAGCAATGTTGCGAGTCCTAGAAAGGGTCGCTGGGACTAGAACTGGGCCAGCAGCTCGAGGATCAATACTGGAACGACTTAAATCAAGTGGTGCTGAGGTTTTTAGAGGTGTCTCCGGTGTAGCTCCGAATGTAGCGGAGTATTGGCTCGAGGCAGTGGAGCAAATTATGGATGATCTGGAGTGCACCATCGAGCAGAAACTGAGAGGAGCGGTGTCCTTATTAAGGGACGAGGCGTATCAATGGTGGCTTCCTGTTCGAGAAGGCACTGAGGCTGCATTTGTTACTTGGGATTTCTTTAAAGCTGCTTTCCAAGGGAAGTATGTCGGGACAAGTTATGTGGATGCCCGGAGGAAGGAATTCCTAAATTTGGTTCAAGGAAATAAGACGGTGGCAGCTTACGAGGCAGAATTTCTACGCTTGAGTCGTTATGCTCGGACAATAGTGCCAACTGATCATGAGCGCTGTGTATGCTTTGAAGATGGGCTGAATGATGAGTTGCGGGTACTAATAGCCCCACAACAAGTAAGGACTTTTGCCACGCTTGTGGAGAAAGCCAAGATAGCCGAAGAGGCTAAGAACTCAGAACGCCAGAACTGAGAAAGAGTCAGAGGCAAGAGGGACTTTAAGTACTCGGGTTCTTCTAAAAGGTTCCAAAAGAGGCCTCAAAATGATGAGCCAGCTCAAGCTGGAGCACCTATGGCTACCAATCAGAGTCCAGACTGTGCTGACTGTGGGAAACGACACCCCGGGGAATGCTGGAAGAGAACTGGTGGTTATTTTAAATGTGGTTCCAAGGATCATCAATATAGGAATTGCCCTCGACGGACTGCTCCGACTTAGGAAGCTCGTAACTCTAATGCACAGCTAGCTAGAGGCACTCAGCAGCCATTGAGAGGTCGTGGATCAGGTCGTGGTGGTAATGGTGCTGGACGTGGTCAAGGTGCACCGAGTCGAGGTAATGGCTTTAGAGGTAACGCGGAGGCAAGACAGCAGGGGTTGGTCTATGCAGTCAGGCGTCATGAAGATGGCGATGCACCTGATGTGATAACTGGTACGTTATTCATCTTTGATGTACCTGTTACTGCTTTGATAGATATCGGGTCTACCCACTCGTATGTTGCTAGTACCATATCTGGAAACCTAAATATTAGATCTGAGGTTACCGATAGAGAGATGACGGTAATTAGTCCTTTAGGACAGTCTGTAATCGTGAATAAATTGTATAGAGACGTGCCTTTGGAAATTCAAAGAGAAATATTTTTAGCGGATTTGATGGAATTGCCTTTCGAGCGAGTTCGATCTTATTTTGGGCATGGATTGGTTGGTGAAGCATCGGGCGCAATTGGATTGTGCTGAAAAGCGGATGTCAATAAGGACTGTGGATGAGGAGGAGGTAGTAATGATAGGCGAGCGAAGGAACTTTTTGGTAAATGTGGTATCTGCTTTAAAGGCAGAAAAGTTAGTGCGAAAAGGGCATGGAGCGTTCCTAGCCTTCATTAGTGCTTTGGATGCCATGGAATTATCAGTGGAAGGTGTGAGAACAGTGAAAGAATTTCCAGATGTCTTTCCTGAAAAACTTCCTGGTCTACCTCCAGATCGGGAAGTAGAATTTGGCATTGAGCTTTTGCCTGAAACAGCTTCGGTGTCCATTGCTCCTTATAGAATGGCGCCGAAGGAGTTAGCAGAGCTTAAAGCTCAAATTCAAGAATTGTTGGATCGGGGATTTATCCGACCGAGTGTGTCTCCGTGGGGAGCACCGATTTTGTTCGTCATGAAGAAGGATGGGTCGATGCGTATGTGCATTGATTATAGGCAGTTGAATAAATTGACGATCAAGAATAGGTATTATTTCCCGAGAATCGACGACCTGTTTGATCAATTGAGAGGAGCTTCAGTTTTCTCCAAGATTGATTTGAGATTGGGTTATCATCAACTCAAGGTTAAGGAGGCAGATATTCATAAGACGGCATTTTGAACTTGTTATGGACATTATGAGTTTTTAGTGATGCCATTCGGGTTGACCAATGCACCAGCTGCATTTATGGACATGATGAACTGAGTCTTTCAACCCTATCTAGACCGGTTCGTGGTGGTGTTCATAGATGATATCTTGGTATATTCGAGGAATGAAGAAGAGCATGACTCACATTTGCGTAAAGTATTGCAAATACTGTGAGATAAACAACTTTATGCCAAATTCAGTAAGTGCGAATTTTGGTTGAAGGAAGTGACTTTCTTGGGTCATGTGGTGTCAGCCGGAGGAATAAGAGTTGATCCTCGGAAGGTAGAGGCTGTGTTGGATTGGAAACCACCGAAGTCAGTGGCTGAGATTCGGAGTTTCTTGGGTTTGGCTGGATATTATAGATGCTTTGTTGAGGGGTTTTCGTTGATTGCTGCACCCCTAACTAAGCTGTTGCGAAAGGGAGTACCGTATGTGTGGATCGATAAACAACAAAAGAGTTTCGAGAAATTAAAGAAGATTTTAACGGAAGCGCCAGTACTGATTCAACCTGAGGCTGGAAAAGAGTTTATCGTTTCCTGTGATGCGTCACACACAGGTTTAGGATATGTGCTGATGCAAAATGGAAAAGTGGTGGCTTATGCTTCTCGACAGTTGAGGCCGCACGAAGTAAACTACCCTACTCATGACTTGGAGTTGGCTGCGGTGGTGTTTGCTTTAAAGATTTGGAGGCACTATCTCTACGGTGAGAAGTCTATCATTTATACGGACCATAAGAGTCTTAAGTACCTCCTTACCCAAAAGGAGTTAAACCTGAGACAGCGGAGATGGGTGGAGCTGTTAAAGGATTATGACTTCTCAATCGAGTACCATCATACAAAGGCTAATGTGGTGGCGGACGCGTTGAGTCGCAAGAAAGTATCGGAGTTAAGAGCAATGTTTGCTCATCTCAGCTTGTATGAGGATGGTAGTCTGCTAGCGGAACTTCAGGTGAAGCCTTTATGGTTAGAACAGATCAAGGAAAAGCAGTTATCAGATGAAAAGTTGGATCCATTAATGCAACAAGTTAAAAGTGGTGTAATAGGGGACTTTGGAATGAACAAGGATGGAGTGCTGTGTTTTCGTGGAAGAGTTTGTATGCCCATGGATTCGAATTTGAGACAAATGATTCTGCGGGAGGCGCATAGTAGCCCTTATGCTATGCACCCTAGAGGAAATAAGATGTATCGAGACCTCTGTGAACAGTATTGTTGGCCAAGGTTAAAGCGGGAGGTCACTAATTTCGTGGGTAAGTGCTTGACTTGTCAACAAGTGAAAGCGGAACATCAATTACCATCAGGCTTATTGCAACCGGTAAAAATTCCTTTATGGAAATGGGAGCGGATAACAATAGACTTTGTTAGTGGGTTACCCTTAACACCTACTAAGAAAGATTCCGTTTGGGTGGTAGTAGATCGATTGACAAAGATTGCTCATTTTCTACCAGTTCGTACGGATTACTCGCTGCAGAAGTTGGCTAAACTGTATGTATCTGAGATTGTGAGGTTGCATGGTATACCAGTGTCTATCATATCGGACAGGGATCCTAGGTTTACATCACGGTTTTGGAAAGCTTTGCATGAGGCTTTGGGAACAAAGTTAAACTTCAGTACGGCTTTTCATCCTCAGTCAGATGGTCAGTCAGAAAGAGTAATTCAGATTTTGGAAGACATGTTAGGGGTTGTGTAATTAACTTCAGAGGTAGTTGGGAGGATTTCCTACCGTTGGCAGAGTTCGCGCATAATAACAGTTACCAATCCAGTCTCCAAATGGCGCCCTATGAAGCGTTATACGGTCGTAGGTGTCGTACCCCTACTTGTTGGACTGAATTGGAGGAACGATAATTGTTGGGTCCTGAATTGATATCTGAGACGGAAGAAAAGGTAAAGGTGATTCGAGCACAGTTAAAGGAAGCTTCGGATAAACAAAAGTCGTATGCAGATCTGAAGCGTAAGGATATTGAGTTTGCGGTGGGAGATCAGGTCTTTCTGAAAGTCTCACCTTGGAAGAAAATTTTTAGATTTCGAAGGAAGGGCAAGTTGAGCCCTAGAGTCATTAGACCGTACCGTGTGTTGAAGCGTGTTGGACCAGTGGCCTATCAGCTTGAATTACCTCCGGAGTTGAGGAGGAACCAGTGAAAATCTTAGACCTTGATGTTAAGGTGCTAAGAAAGAAGACTGTGCCATTGGTTAAGGTTCTATGGCGTAATCACGGAGTAGAGAAAGCTACGTGGGAGCCTGAGGAGGCAATTCGGCAACAATATCCTCACCTCTTTTAACCAGGTAAATCTCGAGGACGAAATTTTCTTTAAGGGAGTAGAATTGTAACATCCTAAAAATTGAGTATCAATATGTTGCATGTTTTTTGTGCTTAGTTTGTGAATGATTTAATTTGTGTGTTTAATATAGTCTTGAGAAGGCTCGGGATTTATTCAGAATTAGAATAAATTTTAGTAAGGAGTACTTTATTGAAGTGGAACAAGTGACCCTGATGTTTAAGGAAATTAAGTGGCAAAAGATAGCATAATTGAGCTATTGGTTAAGAGGTTATGCGCTACATGTATGGTCTTGAGGGGAGAGGTTCGAATCCCCTAGTATGCATTATGTGAATATTAATTTTTGCTCCTTCCTAGCAAGTGTCGGCTAAGCATCATATTTTTGGTAAGTTAGACTTTTATTTTAAGGTATGATGGCTAAAGGATATGGTATGAGTGAACTTAAGGTAGGGAATCATGAGTATATGGTATGTAGGGGGAACACAAGGCATGAAACAAGAGTGATGTTTTGGAAACTTTTGGGTGGCTAAAACTTTGACTTTTGGCCAATGTACTTGGACAATTTTGGGGCTAGAAGGGGGTTGGCCGAATATTGGTAAGGATTAGGAGCTAGTTGGCCATAATGCTTTAGCAAATTAGTGCATTTTCCTTTTCTCTTCACAACTTCTCTCCCTAGCCGATTGTGTCTTGTGCAATGGGTAAATTTTGTTTTGGTTTTGGTCATTTCTTCTAGACCAAATTGATACCAACTTTCATTTTTCCCAAGTTTCTCCTCTTTGTGCCGAAACCATACCATCTTGAAAGGTCATATTCTTTTCTTTCTTTTTGGCCGAATATACACCAACCCCAAGATAATTTCTTTGTTCATCTTCCATTATTGAAAATTTACACATAAACACTTTCTCTTTTATTTCTTTTCTTCTTTCTTTCTTCTTGTAAAGAACTCTTAACATCACTATTCTTTTTCCAAAATCTTCTACCATGGCCGAATGTTAATAACCATCCTCATAGCCGAAATTTCCATTTCTCAAACATTTCTACTCAATCATTTTTCTTTGCATTGTTTTGAATAATCGGTAAGAATCCTCTTCGAATCTTTATTTCTCTTCTTTTCTTTAGCCGAATATACATATTAGTTTGGGACGGCCTTTTGACCGAAAATAGCATCCTCTATCCCTTCCTCTCAGACAATCTTTTCGTCTTTATAGTGATAAAGTGAAGGCCGAAACTCGGAGTATTCGTAATCATCGTGAATCGCTAGGATTCGGTCCAAAGAGTTAAGGGACGTTATTGCTCGATTTTCATCTTGTGAACGCAATGATATTTTTGTGGTAAGCCGATTTCACCCTTAAAACCAATAGTTTTAAATTCCGATATATTAGTTGGACTAATAATCTTTTGTCAATGGAGGCAAACAAGATAGGGTCGAAAAGGGTGGTGAATAGTGTTCGGAGGAGGGGCGGTTTTGCTATTCCCTCTAGATTCAAGCGAAGGGCTGTTTCGGCAATCCAGGATTTTCCACCGGGTTGTGGACCCTCATCCGAGGAGAATCGATTATTTGAAGTTGTTCGTAGTTCGGAGCCATTAGCTGTTCGGGATTTCCCATTGGGTTGTGAACCGTCAACCGGGGAGAACCGACAAATAGTTGTTGTTCGAGATTCTGAGGGTAAAGATCTAGATCGCTTATCTTTAGTATAGATTTATATTAAGTATTAGTGTTCTAATCAAGCGTGACACGTATTTAGGTAACGACGAGCGGGAAAGTATAGTTCTCACCATAATCAGGTGTGTAATTTCACACTTATCTCATGGTTAGATGTTATACCGTTATTAAGCATTAGACTAATAATCGCCAAGTTGGTAAAATCAAAAAAATATGGTTTATGAATACTTTAGTGTAAGTGCATGAAATCGGTATTAAAATCGTGAAAGTTACGAAATCACCCTTCATGGGCTAATATGATAAAAAGTTATATGTGGGCCTCATGTGAAATGGGCCAAATTATGAAATGGGCCAAATTGTGAAATGGGCCAAATTGTGTAATGGGCCAAATTGTGAAATGGGCCAAATTGTGTAATGGGCCAAATTGTGTAATGGGCCTAATGTTAAAATTATCATATGAATAAACTGTTGTACATTGTATATACATGATTGCATGGGTTGGGATATTTTGATGAAGAGAAGAAGGCTTCGTGCCCAGTTTAAATGGCTTAATGCCTGCGTGTTAATGGCCACTGGCCTGCGAATCATTGATTTAAATGGCATTTTGCCTGCGAATTAAATGGCTTAATGCCTGCGATTGGTGTGTTGGCGGGGTGGGTTGACTTGATCCCCACAGGTGTACTGGTTGGTACGGGAGATGTGTAGCAGATGGAAATTTAAGCTTGGTTGGGAATTGCATTTCACATGCATTTTTAATTACTATATTGTTATATTCGTTAATGGGCTCAAGCCCAATTAAATGCTTAAATGGTTTGGCCCAGTGGACTTGGTAAGTGGGTTACACACTGAGTTCTAAGTAACTCACCCCGTTTTCTTACCCTTCCCAGGTAATGATAATTGATGGAGGCTTGGGCCAGGGATGACTTCGCGGGGGCCATACTTCAAATGACGGTTTTTATGAACTTTGAACTACTCTTTAGTATTCATACTTAAATAAATTTTTCAGTTGTGATGTAATAAGGCCTCTGGTATTATTTTTATGGATTTTTAATCGTGGATGGATTTTAATATGTTTTAGATACTAAAAGGGGACTATTTTAATTTTATAATGTTTTCTTTAATTTACGTATAAAAAGGGGTTTTTCTTAAATATCTCAAACTCGTAAAAATTTCTGTGAAAACTCTTTTATGAATTTTGTTTTCAAATTCCTTTTGAATTCTTTTTAAACTTCTTTAAAAATTTAACCAATTATTTCTCTGATATCAAATTATAAACTCTTATGCTCTAAAATCATAGATTTCAAATTAACCTCGGTTTTTGATAAACTCCATCTCCAAAATAGTTTTTGAAGATCTGTTTTGTTTAAATCTTTTGATGACTAGATGTATGTTCGATTTGTGTGGCATACCAAGTCTGGTCTTAACGTATAGACCGGGTTTGGGGTGTTACAAATGATAAGGACAATACCCAAGGAAGAATCCACCTAGACTCCACTTATTATTCTGACTCTGAATTAAATGATTTATTCACTTGACTTGATCCGTAAAAATCCCTAAATTATGTTAATATCTCTTTCGAGACTAAAAACAACTGACTCTAGGTTGATTAATTGAAATCTCTTTCTAATTAAAACCCCCATTGTCGCATTAACTCGATCTATAGATTCCCTTATTAGATTTGACTCTAATCCAGTAGATTTATATCATCCTATTTCTAAGGTTGCAATCAACTCCGCTTAATTATGCTAGATCTTCTATTAAACAGGGACTTTTGCTCCACTGAATAAGCACATTAAACTTGAATTAATTGTAGCACCCTGAATTTGGGCCTTGAAGAATTGGGCCTATTAGGCTTTGGGTCTCATAAAATTTTTAAGTCAGCAAGAAAATGACAAATGACATGACGACTTTAAAGGTTTAATGAATTTGGAGTGTCTAGGTGTGTTGGAGAAGCTCTGGGTTCGAGTTTTGTGGTGGAGGATTCTTAATTTAATTAATTAAGGAATCAGGGTTGTGAGTAGTGGGCTTTTAAATAAATAAGTGAAAAATGGCACAAAGAAGCCTGTGGTAAAGTGGCTAAGTGACGCCACTAAGGTGTAAAGAGGTAGCGACATATGCATGCAGGGAGGTTTGAGGTTCGAGTGCTAGCTTAGTTTTATTTTGGAGTTTAATTTTAGGCTTCTGGAAGGTTGGAAGTGGCATGTAGAGGGACTCTAAGGAGAAGTGATTAGTAGAGAGAATTTAGGAGAAGGATAAGGGAGATATCATGGAGAAAAATTAGGAGATGAGTAGTGGATGAAGTGGTGCCGAATTGGACTTTAGGGGTGGCTAAGTTTCGGCTATAGGCTATATAAATGTGTGTGTGCCAAATTTGGGGTCCTAGGTAATACCGAATTTTCCATTCTTTTTCTTTTCCTTGCCGAAACCTTATTTTTCCACAACCGAAAATACCTTGCCTTGTTGCCAAAATCTCCTATAGCCAAATCCTTTTTTGTCGAATTCTCTCATAGCCAAACTCTTTTATTTCTGAAGTATCATCATCTTCTCTTGTCGAAATCCCTATTAGTGCTGAATCTTTGTTGTTTTCCTCCATCACAAATCGATTGTTATCTACTATCAGTCAAGGTTAAAAGCCGAATCTCGTTCAATAGCTATCTAGGCCGCAAGATCAAAAGTGGATTCGGTAAGTGTTCAATTAACCCCTTAGTGTGTTTTGTTAAAAGCCGAAGGGCTATCTAACTTCTCATTGTCGTTAATCTTGTATTAACAAGGGTAAGGTTCAGAGATCGCAAGCGTGGTAAGGATTGTTAGCAAAGTGTAAGTGCACTCAACTCGATTATGGCCGAATGTGAGTATGATCTATAGGGGTGACTTGTATGGATTATGAGTCACTCGAAGTTTGATAGTGTATGTGTGAGTGCAGGTCTAGGGGATAATCGTGATTAGTAGCTAAGGAAGGGCTATTAGGACCCGATGGCACACGGTAAGGTTATGGTAAGGCTTCGACTTTTGGTAATATTTTGATTAAGTATGGGTGATTGATTGAAGGTTGGTTGGTTGTAGGTTCAAGACCAAGGATAGTATAGCACGTCGCAGTAACCAGGTGTGTACAAACACTACACACACATGATATCGACAATGCCGAAAAGCCGAAAGTGGCTAAATGGGGCCGTGGGCCCTGAGGTTAAGTTTGATAAAATTGATTGATTTGGTTATATGAATTGAGTTAGTCATGCATGTTGCAGGATCTGGAATTGTTTTGGGCCTAATAGGCCATATGAATGAGATCTAGGCCTAATGGGCCATAAGGATGTGATTTGGGCATAATGGGCTATATAAACGTGAAATGGGCTTGATGGGCTTTATGGGGACGTAGACAAGTATGCTAGGGTTTAATGGACTTTAGGCCTAGTTCTAAACAACTCTTAAACTGCATAAGACTTAATCTAATAATTAAACATGTCCGTGGACAAGTCGCTGGGTTATAGTGTGGTAACGGACATATGCATGTCTAGGATTGGATCTAGGGAGAGCTTGGTACTTAAGCGGTCCTAGTGGCCCACCTCCTCTTCTCTGGAATCCTACCTGGTGCATAGTGTATGTTCACTTTAGCCGCAAGGACTTGTTAATGGGCCAAAGTTCATAACTAAAACCCGAGAGGGACCAAATACCCCTGATTTGAAAATTACCAAAATACTCTTAGTTTGAAAATTACCAAAATACCCTTAGATTTGCAAAATTACTAAAATACCCCTGATTTGTAAAATTACCAGAATACCCTTGATTTGCAAAATTACCAAAATATCCCTGATTTACAAAATTTCCAAAATACCCCTGTAGGGTAGAATTACGAACATACCCCTGGGTAGTGAATTGACTAAAATACCCCTAAGTGCTTAATGTGTGAAATTGTGTATGTTGCATTCATGAAATATTTGTTGCATTTGGGTGGGTTTGATGATACGGAGGAAGATTTAAGGATCGCATAGTCGCTTGACGACCGTGGATCCACCGGTAGCTTTAAGCCCATTATAGCAGCTTTGCTGCAACGTTTGAGTAGTGCCGCTGCTGGTGCTAACTTTGGAGTGTAGGGATGGGTGGGTTGATATTTATATCCCAACAAGAGTGTAGGGTTGGAAGGGAAATGGAGTGCAGGGTTGGATTTGGGATGGGTGCATTGCATTCATGCGATACTGATGTGATGTGAGGTCATTGCGGGCTAGGGCCCAAGACAACCGAATTTGATAGGGCTTAGGCCCAATGTGATATTTGCATGTTGATTGGTTATCAAGGGTCGTACACACTAAGTTTCAAAACTCACACCCTTTTTATTAAATGTTTCAGGTGACCCTCAGTAGACGGCTCGACATGGGAGAGGACTCGGAGATGGCCACACTACAAGATACTTAGGAGTATTGTTTATTTGTTTCAAAGGACATGATTTTAATTACTTTGTTTCTTTTGGATTGTAATAAGGCCTTTTACTCTGATTTGACTTTAGATTTTGTGTTTTGTTATCATTGTTCAACTGTTTACTTAATTGTTAAACTTAAATAAATTTTCTTAAACATGGTTTTTGAAATGCCTAAAAATATGGGCTTTTATCATTACTTAACAAGATTCAAGGATTTTGGGCTTTTAGGCCTTAAATTTTAACTTAGCAAAAGTCGTTTGAATTATGCCTTTGATGTGACATTCCCAGATTCGGCCATAACATCTGGGCCGAGTCTGGGGGTGTTACATTAATATTTCTGACAAACATCAAAACATGGATTAAGAACACATAATTAAGAACAAGAACAAGTATTTATCACATAATTTGGATTTATTAAATAATAAGATTCATCTAGGTTTCATCCTCCCTAGGTATTTAGGGAGTTTAGTTCATAACGTAAAAGGAAAACATCTCAGACTAAAGAAAACAACAAGACATAAAGAACCCAAAAACTTCTAAAGAACTTGATGGAGATCTTCAATCTTGGATTGGATATGCTTTCGAGATGAATCTGACGACTTCCTTCGAGTAATTTCTTTATTCTACTCTCCGTCCTTTCTAGGTCTTCCTCTAGCTCGTATTTATAGACTTTAGAATGCTCAGAAACCCTAAAATTTGGCTTTTTCTACGTGAAAACAAAGCAGGGTGCGGCAGGGACACGAGCGTGTGCTCAGCCCGTGTGAGAGTGCGCAGGCCGTGTGGGAATTTGAGTGAATCGCGATCGACACAGGCTGGCACACAGGCTTGTGTCCAGCCCGTATGAGTCACACGGGCATGTGCCCTACCCGTGTGGTTCTAGCTTGGCCGTGTGGATCCTTAAGGTGGCCCGTTTTGTCCAGTTTTGGCCCGTTTTCCATTCCTTTTGCTTCCTTATACTCACCTAAGTATAGAAATACAAATTTAAAGGATTAGGAGCATCGAATTCACCAAATTATATAAATAATCATCCAAAAACACGCTAAGCGGGGGATTAAAATGTGTTACTTTTATGATTTATCACTATTAATACAACTTTTAGATATCGTTATTTTGTCCAAAAATAGAGAGACTCTTATTATCTAATAATTAAATATATTTTTTAGAAAAATGATTCTGTCTGTTTCTATTTGAGAAGAGAATTTAATTTTCTCATAAAAAAAAAAGAAAACTATTTCTAGTTTTATGTTTGATTTGAATTGTTTGAGCCCACACTTGAAGCAGTTCGTTGCACGAGAATAGTAGAGAAGATCTTTTGGTCGAAAGCCAGGAACAAAAAAGGACCTATTTATCCGAAAACACAGGTGCGAATTCGGTCTAGGGTTTACTACTATAAATATCATAAACCGATTTGGTTTTCAAAAATTTTATTTTTTGCTGTGCAAGAAAACCATTTTCGAACTGGATTTTTTCCAAGAAAATAATCATGATTAATTGTTAACAATAAAGTGATATAATTTTTTGAGTATAAGAGACTTAATTCATCACTATGAAATTTGATGAATCTTGGTTAATAACCAAGTGATATAACTTTTGGTTACTTATAATTTTTTATTTGCAACTATTGGAACACTATATATATTTTTAAAATTTTCTAAACAATCTCCCCCTATTTTCAAAATATTCTAGATTTTGATAATCTTGGAAATAAATTGCATAAATGAAGGTGTCTTACGATTGAACCTTCACTTAGTGAAAACATGTTAAAGTTAATTTAAATTGCATGGTAGATTATGATTTTAACCAGTTATTCCATTTGATTAACCAAACACATCTCACACAATGATTTCAACAACAGTTAATGCACGGTATCTAGTGACACTATTATGGTCATGTGTCTGTAACCTCTTTCCATGAGTGCTGTCAGATTCAAGCCCTTGAGCTCTTAGAACCGGCCAAACTTCCAGTCGCTTAGGTAGATCCCATCAAGAGCGTTCCTGTAATTATGAAACTCTAACATATTTATGTTATGGATCTATTAGTACTATAATACTGTCATCCTTTCCTTATCATTACGGGTACCTACCACTTTTTACCTTGGGATGATATATTATATATTATTTTGTAATGTTAGCAATCACATACTGATTATGTACTTTGTCTCATTGAACTCAAGATTTGACGTTATACCAAGCGTTGATTTGAATTTCCATCATGGTCGACTCAAATATTATAAGCTTATACCTCATCCCTAAATTTTCAACTTTCCAACATAGCTATGTTAATAATTTATACCAAATGGTGAAAATTTATATTTTTTTTGTTTCTTGAAAGTTCACAAGACCAACACCTCCACCATGTTTAATTATTCATTCTTCCACAAAAGAATACTATTTAGGGTATTCTTTCTACCATCATCAAATTACAATGATTACTTTATATTTTCTTATCATGACAATTTCATATTTGGCTACTTTATTTATTTCTTGATATCTAAGAAATTAATTTCACAATCACCAAATATATAAAACCATGCGTAATATATTTTTAACCAAGTTGTTGTAAAGAGGCCTCAAATCCCTTAGTGAAACTAGACAACATAATTTCTATTTGTCATAGCTTCTTTTCAAAGTCAATACATGACTTTAAATTTTTTTTTTTGCATTCATAGTAAAATAACATTATTTTTCTTAACACGCCATATATATACAATGGTGTAGCATATATAGTCATATTAAAAGACCATCAATTGTCTTATCAATTGAGGATAGAATCACACATTTATTCACCCTTCACCATGGGCATTATCAATTATTTTTTTTATTATGATCAAAATCACGTCAATCACCTAAATGGGTCAAATAACATTCATATTACTATATTCATACTCATGAGATCTTTGATTAATGCTTCCAAAGTAATTTCAAAATTTACTACATGAGATTATATCCAAGCCATATATAAAAAACCACATGCACCATCGTAAATATACACAATATGATCTCGATTTCAAATTTATAGTCATCATGTTATATATTCTCACTAGAAGATTTCATACCAGAATAGTGATCTTATTATATAAGCTAATGTTTTCTACATTGACTAGAAAAATTAACCATGCGTATGAATTATTTCATTTCTAGTCAAAACCACTTCTAGTCCAAACTTTATAACATAGAATAGAAAATGTGCAATCATATATAAAACACATTTAGTTTATGATTATTTAACAAAAAAAACCACAAAAATTATTTATATTATATGATCGTCTACAAACTTTCATTTTTAGTAAATGAAAATGATGTCTCATCAATATCATCTAAATGCTAGTTACTAATATCATGATTTAAATAAACAAATAAATCCATATCTCAAATTAAATATATATTATAAAAAAAGAAAGAATACTTTTGTACTAAAAATTTCACTCACAAATTGGATAGAATGAATTAAATTAATTCAACTCCAACCAAACATCTATTGATAAGTGTCAAAAGTAACACATTTTAGCCTAATTTTTAGTGCATTTTGGGGTGATTATGTGATATTAATTGTGATTTATATACTATTGATCCTTTTATATTCATGTTTTGATGTTTATAAGGCACTTGGGATTAATATAAGTGAAAACTAGTGAAAACTAGAACATTGGAGCATTTCGGAAGCTATACACATGTAGCAGACTATCATACAAGCAATCCATATGAACGTGTGTCCAGAATGTGTCGATCTCGAGCACCGTGTGTTCTAACAGCTAAAAGTAGTGATTTCTAGGTTTTTTGGCACTTTAAGAAGATATAAATAAGGAAATAAATAATGAAAGAAGGAGTCATCAATAGATAGCACGAAAATTACCCAACGAACACCATTGAAGTTGATTTCCAAGTAATTCTCCAAAAAGATTCAAGAGTTCAAGTTGATTTCCAAGGGAATTATCATGGATTTCTTTTATTTTAGTGTTTATATTGTATTTTTTGTGTTTATTCTTGCAATTATGAACTAATTCTTTTAATACGTAGGGGAGATGAACCCTAGGATGCATTTTATTGTTTAATTTCTAGTTTTATGCAATAAAACCTTAATTTCTTTGTTTTCAATTATGAATGTTTAATTATTCTTAGGTTAATAATTCTAGAGTGTTAATTCATGTTTGTTGTGCATAAGTTAGAGGTTGAATAAACCCTTCTTGTGATTAGTGTAACACCCCTACTACATTAATATCGAGTCATAATATTCAATTTATATATATATACGAACTAATTTCACATCGTTTCATTTGACCAGTTTAGTATGCATAATTCAACCCTTTTTATATCACTCATGAACATAATGTACTTCACATAATTAAGTCTAAGTGTTACCCAGATTATTACCTGTATATACATATATATATATACCCTATGATGCATACAACAATCTAAACCCATGAGCATTTTTTTTATTATTATTTAAAACCTCCTTTAGCTACTCACAACCTCTATACGATTATTCATGGCATAACAAAATTAGCACTTCAATAGATAACTTGCCATTTCTCAATTACAATCAACTTAAAAATTTCATTAACCATATCAACCACATAGGAAAATTTTTGCCATGACCGAATAAGTACACTGATTTAACCCATTTCATATGACCATGAAGCAATATGCTCAATGCCGAACCTATAATGCACATTTGTATACATAGATATATATATGTGTGTGATATAATCAGACAAATCAACTTAACCCAACTCTTAGAAATTTAACTACATCCGAATCCTCGCAAATAAATACACATACAAGACCAATTAATATCATTATCTTTACAAATCTAATAGACTAATTACAACCATGTCACCTAGGCGCAACTATTCATCATTAAACAACATATTTATTCGAATTAAGTAACCTTCAACCAACAATTCATGAACATACATATTTATATAAATATATATATATATATATTATCAACTCAAAATCATTCAAGTCACCTTTCCATACATCAACACAAATACATATAAGATGCATTTTCACATTAACCTAACATGAATGCCGAATTCCACAAGATCAAGCCATCATAATTTAACCATTTTCACATGGCATAAATAAACATATAATTCAAAAGATACTCTCAACATTTTATTTTAGCCTATACATGCCATTGACTTTAAGTTCATTTACAAAAGTACCAAAAATTTTTTATAGTGTGCTGGACTTTGACAAGGATTCCCGATGCTTGAGCTGCAACTTTAAGGATCTAAAAAAAATGAAACAACCACACCAAGTAAGCTTAAATAGCCTAGTAAGTTATAAGCAAGAAGGTAAGATGTACAACTATGCATATGCATAACACTATTATTCCTCTAGTTTTTCATCTAACTATTTAATAATCCCTCATATCAACCTGCATAATAGATTACCATTCATCAAACTCAGGTTCATTCAATCCCAAAACAAAGTAACTAAATAGTCATATGCTTTGTACTTTTATTGAAATAATTTACTTGGTATTACCTCAAATAATTAAACTGTTAACTGATAAAACATACCTGATACTTTTAACTACTCCCTTTTTATAAGTATCTATATCTTCGAGGTAATCGATTAATCCGCACACTCAGTGCCCTTCAACCGATCTCGCACACACAATGCTTGGTGATTAAATTTCTGCACACACAGTGCCTTTCAACCGACCTCTTCCATTAATACACTATTACATTCGGCCAAATTAAATAAGCATATACGATCGCTTATTAAACACAACCATTTCTCATCACAATTTCACATATAAATTTTTCCTCAAAATATATATATAATTATTCAACTCAATTAATTCAAAGCTCATATAAATACAAATCTTGTATTTGGCTAGCACACAAATCATTCAATATCATACTCAGCAATAAGTAATTTAACATGTTTATATCTATTAGCAATTGCACCACAATATAGGTTAAATTTCAATTCAACCAAATGCTTAAAACTTACCTCGAGAGTTGATGAATTCGAGTGTTCCGGCTATTCGATTAATTTGGTTTTTCCTTTGTCCAACCCTTTTTCCTTTGAATCTTGATTTAAACAAATTTCAATTAAACTCCTTTAAAAAATCATTTCTACTCAATTTGATCCATAAACACACACTATATAAATTTTACGAATTTACCCCTAACTTGTATAATATCTACATTTTAGTCTCTAATACAATATACATGAATTATCCAAAAATTAGTCCAACCCCCTTAAGGCCGAATCTCTCTAAGGGTCCTATACATCCATACAAATTACTTATTTAGCAAAATCCTTCAACCATCCATTTTCGAAATTTAAGACATCACACTCAAGTTCATATGAATTTTCTTACTTTAAACATGTAACCTTCAAACGTATATATATATCTATTCTTCCCTCAAACACAACCAATCCCCAATATTCAACAAGAGCCGAATCTAAATCATGCTTATACCAAAATTTTCCACATGGGTTTGTAAATATGCAAGGAAAATAACTAGAAACTATAATGAAATTACAAAGATCATGTTCAATCCCTCACCTTAAGAAGCATGAAATGGCCGAAAGTTGAAGCTCTCCTTTTTATTTCTTTTCTCTCAATTTCGGTGATGAAAGAAGGAAGAAGATGATACTTCCCTCTTTTCTTATTTCTTTATTCTATTCCTATTATAAAATAAATAAAAAATGCCACTAACTAAGATTTAACTTAATTTAATATGAAAACTAATCATCATGCCGTCCACTACCATGAGAATTGGACTATTTGACATGCAAGTCCATTTATGTAGGGACCAATTCAATTAAACTCTCCTACTTAATACAAGCTACTTTTATTACTTTAACTATTTGGTCCTTTCTTTTAATTTAAGCACACCAAAGCAATTAAATTCAAAATTTTCAACACATACCCATTCATAAATAATGCACACGAAAACAAAATAATATAAGGAAATTTTTTCGGCTCGGATTCGTGGTTTCGAAACCACGTTCCGGTTAGGGTCGTATTTAGGCTGTTACAATTAGATCTTGTATAATTGAATGGAGTTGCATGCAATCCTAGAGATAGGACGACATAAATCTACTGGATTAGAGTCAAATCTAATAGGGGAATCCATATAGTAAATTAATGCAATAATAGGGGTTTTAATTAGAAACAAATTTTAATTAATTAACCTAGAGTTAGTTACTCTTATGCTTGAAAGAGATATTAGCATAAATTAGGGATTTATACGGATCAAAAAGCTAAGAAAAAAATTGCATAAATTAGATTGAGAATTATAGATGAAATTTAGGTATTGTTTTCTCACTTGGTTGATACTCGATGTTTTTGTATTTTATTCTTTGGTGCATTCATTAGTTAATTTAAATAGTTTATTTTATTTCTAATCAATCCTTTGAATTATTAGGTTAAAGTGATAATTACTGTTAATTGTAGTCCTCGAGGAAACGATATTTGTGCTTGGTGTAGTCAATTTATTAGTTAGTTTAGTGGACGTCATCTATATATAATGTACCAATAAGTACATAAGTGCCTTTTTGAAAAGTTATTAACTTTTTATGTTTGGAATTTTACCAAATAGACATAGTTGTTTGAATTTGAAATCATCAAACAAACATATGTTTCCGGCTTAAGGCACCAACCGAAACATTATTTCCTTGCATTACTTAAAAAGTTCATTAACTTCTTTTCTTTCTCCTTTTTATGATTGTAAAAATATATGCATATCATATATATATATATATATATAATATTATATAATTATGTACCAATCATAATTATGCATGTATATCATGTATATAATAAACTAGCATTTGACTTTATCGAAAACTAATCCATGAGACATTTATACCTTTTGCATAATATGATTAATCTCAATAGAGCATAACCATGAAATTCAGTTCATGCAATAATAGTAAACTAAAAATTAGATGTACCTCTTATTGCTACAAAGATTTCTTCTAAATCAATAGCTACATCACTGACCTTAATGTTGTCCCAGTATTGATAGTCATCCTTGTAGTACCATGATTGTAATGGTATACGAATGCACGGTGAATAAACACACCTTTAACACCCTGCCTGGTGTAGCTCCAAGTTGGTGGTTTGTGTGGGCAGATTGTTGTCTATAGTATAAGCCAAGGAAGGTTGATTTACGCCCTATCCACTAGGTTAAGTTAGTGTTGGTTATTGTGCCATGATTGACGGATTGTTTGGTTAATCATGTAAGTCTGTAAAAACTTGGTTGAAGTGTAACACCCCCTACCCGTATCCGTCGCCGGAATAGGGTATAAGGCATTACCGGACTTAATCACCTATAACCGACCATTTCCAAGTCACAAATTTCCATCCAAATTTAAAACTTTTCATATTCAATCATAGAGTCCCTAATATGGACCTACGAGGCCCAAAACATGCTTTGGAAGTGGTTCGGGACTAAACCGAGAACTTTGGAAAATTTCACAACACTTAGAAATTTTTTCTTCAAAACAAGGTCACACTCAATATGCATCCTCAACAACTCTTATACGTGCATAATTATATCTAATTATCATACCATACCATTGAGCCAAACTTAGCCATTCGACATCAAGACTACTAGCAAATTCAACCATTAGGTTTTTAGGCCATAGCCCACAACTCATCATGTATCATGCAAACACAGCTCACATCACAAGACATTGGTATATAAATAATATATATAGGCTTACAATCAATTAGCCAATATAAGCCAATTAGCATGGCTACATACTACAATAACCTTTAACCATTACAAGCCAATACATTTGGCCAAAACATAATAACACATACACAAAATGACTAAGTCCCTATGCATGCCATAGACTTAAATTACTTGAAGGCATTGATACCAGTCAAAAGCTTGATAGTGTTATAGAATCTCTGACGATCTCCAACCCAAGCTAGCCTCTGCGACACTATAAGAAAAAGGAAAGGAAGGGCGTAAGCTATGTAGCTTAGTAAGCCCGTATGAAAATAATAAGCAATTTATTCACATGTTTTCACCAATTCTCACAATATGTTCTCAAGGTAATACAATCATAATTGCACAAAATTTCACTATTAACTTATGTTCATCTCGAGCTGTCTACTAGAGTCACAGTCACTAAATTATTTATATCTTGAGCTACAGAACTTCAAATTAAGATCTGTTAATTTTTCTTGAAACTATACTCACATATCTTATTACCATAAAATTTTCAAAATTTTTGGTTTAGCCAGTAAGTACAGTTTATTCATTAAAGTTTCCCCTCTTCTGCAGTCTGATAATTTCGACCTTTCTATACTAAAAATTAATTATCTTCTTTTACAGAATTCATATGATGCTTCTATTTGTTTCTCTTAAATATAAACTCATTAAATATTTTAACCAATGTAAATTATAATCAATAATATTTTTTTACAGTTTTTAATGATTTTTCCAAGTTAGAACAGGGGATTCTGAAATCATTCTATCTCTGTCTCACAAAAATTCTAATATCTCAAAATATGAAATTCTTTTGCTTGCACCGTTTCTTTTAAGTGAAAATAGACTCAATAATATTTAATTTCATATCTTATTCAACCTCTAATTGAATTTCCACAATTTTTGGTGATTTTTCAAATTGATACAACTGCTGCTGTCCAAATTGTTTTATTGCTAATTTTACTCTATCATGTTTTCTTTGTATTAATTCTCATTTACACACATATAACATTAAAGTATATCCATAGTTAGCCATGCCAATAGCTAGTCATCATCAAATATTTACAAGTCTTCATTGTAACACTTATCAACCTTACCAAAGTTCGATCACATATCGAGCACATTGCTCATGAATATATATACACATGTACCTGCACTTGTTCATCACATAATCACATTCAATTACACTTAGTCATTTTCCCGTTGAACACATCAGAATATTATTGGATACATCGGGAGTTTGCACATAAGTGACACACTTGTAACCAAAGCTACTTCACATCACTTTTCACATAAAGGCTCGTTCTCGAGCTATTCACTTTCACGGGTCTGCTCACACAAGCTGTCAGTCATTCATTACTACTCAGTGCTTCTCACACAAGCTATCAGGTATCCGTAACACATGCCAGTATACCCAGCCACTGGTAGAACTTAAGACCAGCACCCGAATTCACTTAGTCACAATTTCACATAGATTTCACATAGGTCCCTAGTGACATGTCACTTAAATCCTATTCTATTCCTAAGGTTCAACCGAGAAATTTCTCACATTTCGATACTTTGTCAATTTCGTTCAATATTCATCCACATCTCATAACATATATCAAAACAAAAAAACATAAGTAAAAATGATGCATTATTTACATACAAACTTACCTCGAAAGCAATATCGATGAAAATGACTTATTCGTCATATTCTTTGTTTTTCCCCGTTCTAAGTCTGAATCTCGTTTTCCTTTATCTATAACAACACATTTAACACATTTATTCATCCTGCTACTCAAATTAGCCTAAACTCACATTTTATAAAAATTACATTTTTGCCCCTAAACTTTGTCATATTTACACTTTTACCCCTAGGCTCGTAAAACGGTTTTTATTCCATTTCCTTGTATTTTAAGCCTAGACGAACCATTTTCATAACTATAGAAGTCCACAATTTCCATTTATTCACACACTTACACACATTTTACAACTTTTTACAAACTAGTCCTTTTTTACAATTTCACCGAAAATCACTTAGTAAAAGTCGTTTATTACACACCGAGCATTCATATTCTACCATTAAACATCAAAACACAATAATTTCTCATATGGGTAAATTTTTAAACATCAACACTAGCTCAAATAAATGGTAGAAATAGAGAGATCGTGTTACGAAGATTTCAAAAACGTAAAAATCATTAAAACAGGGCTAGAACGGACTTACAATCAAGCTTAGAAGCTTGAAAAACCCTATCCATGGTTTCCCCTTGTGAAATTCAGCCATGGGGTTGAAGATGGACAAAAATTGGCTTTTAATTTTGTTTTTAATTCATTTTAATAACTAAATGACCAAAATGCCCTTAATGAAAAACTTTGGAAACATGCCTAACCATGTCCATTTTTGTCCACAAACTTAAAAAATGGTCTAATTACTATATAAGGACCTCCAATTTAAAATTTCATAACAATTGGACACCTCTAGCATGTAGAATTCAACTTTTGCACTTTTTACAATTTAGTCCTTTTGACTAAATTGAGTGCCCAAACATCAAAATTTTCGAACAAAATTTTCACGAAATCATTTTTTGAAATTTTAGACCATAAAAATATAATAAAAATAATTTTTTTCTCATCGGATTTGTGGCCCCGAAAGCACTGTTCCGACTAGGCCCAAGTTCAGGCTATTACATGAAGGTTCATCTTCTGGTGAAGTACAGTTTATTGATCTATATATCTTGGCGTGGTCGTTCTGGAGAACCTGCCAATCAGCGGATTCTCTTGGCAAGCCTTATGTTGGCGGACCCTTCTATTAGTATCTATCACTGCCGGATTGTTAGGTCATGGACCCGATATGTTTCTTTATGAGCATGTAGGTATACTGTTCAATTTTAGTTCTTTTTTTAATGTCTAGTTGGAAATTAACTAGAGTGTAACAGATGTTTAAGGTAGGATTTGCCTAGAAATAATTATGTCGGCCACAAAAAGGTGCTGAGTCAGTTTTGCATGGTTAGCCACATCTAAGGCTATTCTGAGAGTTGTGAAGGTTATAAATATCAGTATGGCTAGTATAGTAACGGTTTTCTTTTTCTTTCTTCTACTTTGCTTTTATTCTTGTACCCCGATTAATAAGGAATAACCTCATTACAGAAGAACCTGCAGGTTTCCGAATAACAAGTAAAGGTTGTGGAGTGTAGCAAAAGACTTGTGGTGTAACCAACTAATTTGAGATCTTCTATGAGTATCTAGTTTGTGTTAGTCTTCTATGAGTTTCCAAGTCTTTGTATATTGTTAAGTTCTAGCTGTCATAGTTACAGTTCATGATTTCGAGTGAAACATCCTCATGGAATGTGGTAAGTTGTTGACTGTAATCATCTGTATTTGCATGTAAGTGACAGGAAACAAGCACGACTTCCTTGTTGTGCTAATTCAGTACCTGGATTAGACGGGCCCCTGGTAAGTCATATTTGTTGCTAATTAGATTGGTAGATGTGACAGACCACTAGTAGGGCATGTTAGTTGGAAACTAGATGGGTGAATAAGGTGGGCCACTGGTAGGGCATGTTCGTTGCTAACTAGATTAGCGTGTGTGCTGGGTCTCTGGTAGGGCATGTTAGTTGCTAACCAGCCTGGCGATATGGATGTTGCCATTAGTAGGACATGTTAGTTGTTAACAATGGAAAAGAGCCCTAAACTTATGGGAATGTGTTCAATATAACATAGAGTATGATATCTGTTCTAATGTGTGAATATGATATCCGAGGTTAGCACAAGAAATTATGAGAAAAAGAGTAAGAAAATGTGGATCTGGATTTGTTGCATGTTATGTATATCTAAACAGAGGAAAGAAATGTTGAGTAGGAACATTTGATAATGTAATTTCAGTGTATGATAATATTGCATGATAAGTGGTAAATCTTAATCCTGTTACTGTGTTGTGTACGTAATGCATCCGTTAAGTTGTTCTTGTGTACAGTATCCGCCCTAGTGAAAGTGAATTCGGTAAGCGTGTAAGTACCAATCAAACAGTATGTCTGAGATGATAAGGGTAAGAGTTTGTAGCATTCATGTACCTTAAGAGAAGTACCTATTTTGTTGATGTTAAAAGCAACTATTCTCTGGGAAAGTAAGGGTGAAAGGTATTCGCCCTGTAATAGAGTCTGTTTGAGGATACTACTCGCCAAGGATAGGTATCCACCAATTGATCTATGTATGAGAGTATACGCCCAAATGTCTCTGTATGTAGAATGTTGACTTAATAATTTGTATATATGTATATATATGCATGATGTGTTATCCCTGCTCTTGTAACTTGATTGGAAAAGGTCGAGCATTTTTAATTTTAGAGCTCACTAAGTTCTTTTGAACATACTCCTTTTCTTTCCCTTTTCTAGGTGGTACCTCAGCATATAGGACTTGTAGAAGGGACTCAGCCAGATAGAGCGACCTCTGTTGTAAGCTTTACCTATGTTTGTTTTGTAACATGCATATACTTTCGTTTTGGGTGGGTGCAGTGTAACACTATTTTGTAATCAACATTTGTAATAAGTTACATCTTTCGCCAAATCACTGTTTTAAAGATAATGCTTACGTACTCTTGAAGTATAGGTTAAACCTTTGTAAATTATGGTTTATGAAATCATCTTTAATTGTATGCGCCAAACTAATTTAAATGATATTTTACTGTCAGTGATGCACTTTAAACTTTCTTTGTGGGAAATAACTCACCTGATGTTTTATATAAATCTGGCAACATTTTTAAAGCTTCTGCGGAAGTTCGTTTTCAATTATGTTTTATATTATATGGCATTTTGATTGTTTTGTCATTTAAAATCTTAGGTTAACATCCCAATTCAATGTGTATATGCCGAAACTTCAATAAGAGTACAAACAAAGTTTAAGCCTGTTTTTGTGTAATGCCTCAGCCCGCCAACAAAGGTTGGGGTGTTACAATACCTTCTTTAATTTCTCATAAGTTGCAAAAATAGAACCTTAAAATTGTTGGTATGTAGGGATAAAAATGAACTTATGAGAAATTAATGAATGCTTCAAAGTGTGTACCTATGCTACTTTCTTTAAGGTTCTATTAGCCCTACCAATATTATGGTGTGGAAAATAGTTACTGGCAAATGAACCTCGAGGATACAGTGATGTCCAATGACTTTCTGCGTTTTGCACTGACTGAAACAGTTCATTGAGCACTGAGTAGAGCATAGCAAGAATATCAATTTCTATAAACAATTTCTACAGTAATTCTTTATAGAACAATCTAGAAACATAAAAGTTGGTGGGAGAATAGAAAGAAACTTTTGATGTGTTTTTCTGGTGTGTCAGAGAATAAAATTTGGCTCCTTTTTATAGGAGTTCTCATGTCTCTTCATAAGAACACAACTATATAAATGGATAATCACATCTTTTAATAATAAACATAATTATTCAATAGATGTATCCTTGAATAATCATGATTCATTGTTAACAATAAAATGATATAATTTTTTTGAATTTAAATAACATAATTCATCACTATAAAATGTGATGACTCTTAATTAATGACCAAATGATATAACTTATTATTTATAACTATTAAAACACTATATATATTCTAAAAATAATCCTACATTAATAACCTTCCATTCCCCTCCAAATATATCAAATTCACCCTGAGCAACTGCTGATGTCATTGTGTAAATCACCTTTAACCATATCAACGTATTTAATACAATATGTCATAAAATGATATATAGTGAAGAGACATTGAATATTAAATAAAAACCCACGGTAGAAGACAAAGGTTATTGATTTCATTGGTGGTGATATGCCCTTAGTTTGAGGAAGGATTGACAGTTGACAGCCAGAATGGAGGGATTGGGATTTGTGGAATCAGTTTTAGTTTGAGTTTTAATGGTTGTGACAGAGGAGTGAAGCTTTTTTATGATTCCCAAGCTTTCAATTGAAACAAACAAATTAAATGATGTAGGATTCTCTCCAATGTAACTCATAACCTTTCACGTGCACACAGAGTTGTATTTACCCACCACTCAAAAACTGAAATGCATTCATGCTCCATTTAATTAATCATTTCTGACTCACCGCCCATTATTTATTTTTTTAAGCAAATATGCCAAACCTTTTTTTATAAATTAGAAATGTGAATTACACAATTCATAATAAAACTATAAGTAAACCTCCGGTGATGAGCAGTTTAATCTTTCTTTTATTTGGTTAATATTAATGTGAGCCTCAGCCACTAACTGATCAAGACCGATCTTCTAAAGCTTAACAATAGCATAAACGTTACCCTCAACGATAACATCTGAAAAGCTCCTTAAATTTGACAAATTTTAATGTCATTGTAAAAACACTTGCCCCTTCAAATTCGGAGCTACCATACCTCGGACGGACTGACCAAACTCCAATGCTATCATCACCCATGAAAGCAGTGGATTTTAATAACCTAACAGAGCTTTTGGTTCAAGTAACGTGACATTTCATTTGGTAATATGATTATAAAAAGGTAAGATTATAGCTGAAATGTCTATTATTTTATTTGTTTCTTTCTAGAATGTAAGATTAGATATTTATTTAATAGATTGTAAATCACTTAAAAATAGATTTTACTAAATTATTCTCATTATAGAAATTGTTTTTTTAGCAAAAGAGTAATTCATTTAATTTTATTAATCTCAATTTTCATAAAATTATGATACATTGTTATATTTTATTATAATTCATATATTAAATATAGGAGGTCGAAATAGATTTATAAACTATAATTAAATAATTAGGAGAAAAATCTGATTTGTCATTCTCTTATTAGAAAGGGATAGAGATGACGTGAAATTACAGTTTTATACAATCCCTTCTCTTATAATCATAATCATAATCATAATTAATTAATGATTAGATTAATATAATAAATAATAAATAAATTATTAGAGTAAATATAATAATTATAATTTTAATGTATGACATTTATTGTTTAATTGTTAAGAAAAAAGAGAGATTTTCGTTTTTAATTAGACTTAATTTTTTAAAAATAACTAAACTGATTAAAAAAATTTAAAAAAAAAAAGTAAATTGGTTCAAAAATTAATGGTTCGCGAATAATTTAATCTTACCTAAGAAATAAGTGATGATGAAATTACATATTATATTACAGTATCTTTATACTATTTGAGCATGCAAAATTATGAAATAATTCAAATCTGTTATAATAAATGTCGATAATGGCAGTAAGACGATCGCAAAGCAATAACAAAAGAAAAATAAAAGCATACAAATTTTACGTGGAATCTCTTTTAAGGAAAAATCACGATAGAGGAGAACAAATTCACTAAGGTTGAAAAACGAATAATATAATATTAGTTTCGACTACATCTATTTAAGGGTTGAAAAATTTTGTTCTAATCAAAGTCAAATAGTAGAAGTATAGTTCTATGCAGAATCAACTTGTGTTGTATGGCCCATACTGCGAGGGCGGAACTACGGCCCTCAGTATCTCGCCTCCACATATCTCCTTATTTTGTCACTATATCTATTTCTTCAATAAATGACAGAATTTGAGTCACACAATATCTAACAAAATCTAAATAACATGTTGTAATATAACATTCAATCAATTGAATACGACACATGAAATCCATAGTCGTCCACCTATTCAAATAGGCCGACCTCTATTTCCTTGCAACAAGCTGTTTAGTCCACACCAAAATAGTAGCCCCTTTCCCAGGACATCATTAATAATACATATACATATGATTCTTTTCTTTCCCAAAACTATGATGTCTTGCAACTGAAATATCAAATACCATTTTCATTTAAGTTTACAGCTCGTAGTAATAGGGAAAAAAATATAGAAGAGTTTCTTTCCCATGATTTTCTTTTTTTTTTTATTTAAAATAAACCTTTTCATTAATTAAAATAGAGTGCAATACATATAAGATTTATAAACATTAGATTTCAACAATCTCAATACAATCAGGAATCTCAATAAATGAACAAAATATTTCCATACAAAAAGTACTAGAGTTTTGCTATTAAAACTGCTCTCTAGTCGAGCCATTCTATTTGCACATTGATTCCCCTCTTGATATATGTGCTTGAGTGAGGTCATTTTGAATTTTTGATAGGAGTGAAAGTATTGAGAGAAAGACATTATTAGACTTTGCATTATACATTATTTTAACCATAATTTTAGCTTCAATCTCTATAAGTGGATGATAAATATTCAATTGGTGGGTTAAAAATATTCCATTTATATGTGCCCAAACCTCGACTTCAATATTAGTAACCGACCAGCATCGCCTTTTTTTGGGGGAGGATCCATCTGTTTAGTTTTAAAGCGCCAGTTACTGGGATTTGCCATGAAACCTGCAGATGTTGGGAAAGGGGCCAACAGATCAGCCTACCTGCCAAGGTGAAGAACTCGTCTAATTTGCTCACTATTTTCTTTAGCAGATCCAACTACCTTTCGCTATTCCAAATGATAATAGCATTCCTCTATTATGGGTCAAATTAAGAAACAATTGGGCTAGTTTTAATTGGGTTCAAGGTCAATATCGAGAACGAGTTAGTGAAATGGTGCACATCAAGTATATGTGAAATGGAGTGTTTCAAGGGATGACTGTTGTAACACCTTTACCCGTGTTCGAAGTCCGAACCGGATATGAGGCATTACCTAACTTAACATACTTAAGCATAACACATCGGGCTATAAAATTTCGCTGCAGCTTAGAAACTTTCCATTTAAACTCATAGCTTGCTCATTCTGGGCCTACGAGGCCGTAAACATACTTCCGGGAGGTTTCGGAATTAAACCGAGAACTTTTACGCGCTTAGAAAATTTTTGTCTAAACAAGGGCCACTCGCCCGTGTTGTTCAAGGGACACGCCCGTGTGCCCCTGAGACATGCCCGTGTTCTTCACCCGTGGTCGACACTGACTTATTTCACACGGCCAGACACACGCCCGTGTCCCTAGCCCGTGTTCCTCACACGGCCTTGACATGCCCGTGTCTTAGCCCGTGTGCCAAAACATTGGCATTCTGTTTATGACGTCATCACCTTACTAAAGACACGCGGCCAAGGCACACGCCCGTGTCCTTAAGCCGTGTGTCGAATTAAATTCCTAGCTTCAGGTGCAGACTTCACACGGCCTGGGCACACGCCCATGTCTAAGGCCGTGCCTCCCACACAGCTGAGACACACGGCCGTGTCTCTGCCCGTGTGTTTACTACTGAGCATAATGACTTGTAAACCTAGCTCACAAGTGGACACACGGCCAATCAACACACCCATGGGGCTGATCGTGTATCACACAAGGCCTAGACACACGCCTGTGTGTCTACCCGTGTGGACATTAAAAAAGCTATATTCCAAGCCAAATGCCACCCTACATGGCAACCATATTTACACCAACTCATATCAAGCATAACCTTCATGATTCATCCTCAATGAATATATATATATATATATATATATATATATATATATATAGAACTAGTCAAGTATTGGCCCAACTTTAATGACCATTTACAAAATGAATTGAAACAACTATAGTAGCCAACACATTTGGCTTGCAAAATGACATAACCAAAACTTTCGAGTCCTATACATGCCATACTCAAAATAAGTCTAATTTGGCTATACCAAAAAGTAGTCGATAGTGTGATTTCCAACTCCGATGTCCGCGAATTCTCGAGCTAACTTGGCAATACTACAAGGAAAAGGGCAATAAAAGGGGTAAGCATAAAGCTTAGTAAGTTTGCATGGAAATAAATAGCAACCATAAGCTCATGCCATGGCATTAAATAACCACACACAAAGTCATAGGCTCCTTGCCATACTTACTCATACTTGCCCTTATCTAGTACACATCATGCCATGTATAGTAAATGTTCTTCGTGAATTACTCACGGTACCTGTGTTAACTCAATCACATAGCTTAAATACAATTCTCGTTTCTATTTCTAACTGATCTATTTATCCCAATAAATCATTAAGGATACTCAAATATGCGTATTCATTATCATTAGCATAAACGTGAAGCCAATGCCATATCTCGGATGTAGTCTCACATGGATCATCTCTGAATACCGATGCTATATCCTGGATATGGTCTTATACGGAACCTCACATTAATACCGATGTCATATCCCAGATATAGTCTTGTACGATTTTTCATATTCAATGCCGAAGCCATATCCCAAATATGGTCTTATACGGGATCTCAGTTCGGTGCCGAGGCCATGTCCCCGACATGGTCTTATACGGGACCTCATTCATCTCATGTCACAATGATAGTGTTTTCACATTCATTATAGTCCAACTAGGACTTCAACATCTCAACTTACTCATTCGACATCAAATACTCAATTTAGTAGAATATCATGTATCATCATAATATCAAACATTCTCAAACATGTTGGCGTAATTGTTGAATTTATCACATACAAACTTACCTCGTTTTCAAAATAGGCTAGATTGTCGGTCTAGTCCGATATTTTGTTCTTTCCCCGTTCGAGGTTGATTCTTAGTTCTTCTTGCTCTATAATAGCAAATTAACTCATTTTAATCACCACATTAATAAATGCATTTCAATAATCATGCTTTGGCAAAATTACTATTTTGCCCTCAGACTTTGACAAAATGATCATTTTACCCCTAGGCTCGAAAATTAATTCTAATCAAATTTCTACCTTCAACAAGCCTAGGTGAACATTTATTCCTCTTATGACTACCATCAAAACTCAACATTTCACACATTTACTACATATTTTACAACCTTTACAAAAAGGTCCTTTTAGGTGTTTTCATGGTAACACCTTTCACAAAAGTTGTTCATTTAACAACTAAGACCCATTTTCTTCCATAAAAATGCAGCAAACAACATAAAGCTCTCATCGAAAAACTCTAAACTCTTCACCATTTCAAAATAGTCCCCTCTTTAGAAAGCTTAAGCTTTAGGGGTTCCAAAAGTACAATTTTTATCAAAAAATGATCACTAGAACACTTACTTGTAGGGAGAAGAGTTTGCTGAAATCTTTGAAGCTTTCAAACCCCTATTTGCTGCTAATTTTTGGTGGAGGAGTGAAGAACAAAAGATGATATATTTTCTTTCTTTATTTTAATATAAAATCCCAATTTAGTCCACCTAATCCACCTACTTGACCCAATTTTTGACTTTCTTGTCCCCTGTGGCCGACCAACCTTTATTTAAGGGGCTAATTGCCCTTTAAAGACCTCCAATTAATATTCCATAGCTATTTGGCACCCTTAGCTAGAAATTTTAAACTTTCGCACTTTATGCGATTTAGTCCTTTCTCGCGATTTAGCATGAAATCGCTAAAATTAAAGCACCAAAATTTTCATGTACTTATACAATCATACTCTAACTCATAAAATATCATGAAAATAATTTTCTCTAACCTCAGATTAGTGGTTCTGAACCACTGTTTCTGACTAGCCCCTAAATCAGGCTGTTACAACTGTACTGTTTGTTTTTCTGTTATTCCTAACTACCAGACATTTCATTTATCTTCCCTATATATCAGCATGTAATTGACAATATTGGTTATGAATGGGAAACTGTTAACACACTTTTCTCATCTGATTTTCTTCCTCTTCTTTTCTCGATTTCTGCTTCTCCTTTCTATCTTGAATTTTCAGTTCCGATCATAACAAAAGGTATCAGAGCTTTAACGTTCCTATGGTTGGGGATGGTGCTACCATGCGTGGGCAAAAGGATATGACCGTACTACAGCAAGAGTTGGTAAAAGTTCAGGATAAGTTGTCACAACTGGAAGATAAGTGGGATGCCAAATTGCAGGGATTCAAGAAGGACCTACGATTGGAAATACACTCTCTGTTTGAGCAGTTTTTGGGGAATTCTACATCTTCAAGTGCGACGGTTGCTACCAAAGGAAAAAGGAGTATTAGGAGGGCCACCTCTAGGGTTCCCACCAAAGGATCCTTTGGATATTCCTCCACCACCTCCAAGTACTCACCTGCCTCGATTTGGATTCATTAAGGAGAATATCTATAGGCTCGAATGTCCTCATTTCGATGGATCAAACTATTGGTGGTCAAAACTTGAGCAATACTTTGTAGACAACAGAGTGCCTGAGTGTGATAAGGTACACACTGTTATATTGCACTTGGTGGGTCGAGCATTGGATTGGCATCATTTTTATGCTTAGAGACATGGGGGACTTCACCTATTGGATTGGCCATGCTATGATCATAGTCTGAAAGAGCATTTTGGATCAAGCATATTCAAGGATTCATGGCCGAACTGGTAACCTTGAAACAATAAGTCTTAATGGAGCATTTCCATGACCATCTTGTAAGTCTTTTAACACAATTGCAATTGCCTGAATCTTATGCTCTTAACATTTTTGTTAGTATTTTGAGGTTGGAAATAATTCAATATGTGCAACTTTTTAGGCCACGGACATTAGTAGAAGCATTTCATATTGCTAGGCAAGTGGAAGGTATTTTGGGAACTTCTTCCAGTAGAGGATTTCTAACTAGTTCTAATTCACTGTCTCATATTAGTTCCCTTCCACCTTCTTCCATGGCCAGACCATCTGACTATTCACAACCAAGCTCAACTGCTCACTCAGGACACTTAACACCTACAAGGTCCTCTACTTCAAAAGGATTTACTAAAGGCTTAAGTATTACACTGATGGTTGAGAGAAAGCAAAAAGGATTTTGTTACTGGTGTGGATCCAAGTATCACACTGGCCATAAGTGTGTCAAAAGTTAATTGTACTAGATGTTATTAGAATCACCAGGTGAAGAGGACATAGAAAAGTTTTAAGAGTGTTTGGAACAGTTGAAGGACTCCAATAGTGAGGGAGAGCAACCATAGATGCATATTTTCTCCCTAAATGCTATTAAAGGGTCTCAATGTCCTCACACTATGAGGTTTGAGAGAAACATGGGCATTGTTAAGGCCATTTTCCTAGTAGACTCTAGAAGCACTCAAAACTTCTTGGATACTAGGTTAATCACTAGGTTGGCATTACCAACAGGACAACAACAATTAAGGGTCATAGTAGCTAATGGTAAATAGTTGTTTACTCAGGGTATTTGCAGGAATATGGAACGGGAGGTACAAGTAACTAGTTTTGTTGTTGATTTCATGATCCTACCATTAAAGGGGTGTGATGTTATGCTAGGAATACTATGGCTTCTTTCACTAAGTTCAATAACCTGGAACGTTGGATCTATGGTAATGCATTTTTTTCAAAAGGAATTCCATGCACTATCCAATGCATCCTGCCCCGTAACATTGAGTCAATGACAGGCCACAAGGTGTCTTTCAATGATCCATGGAGAAATAGACCCTTGTGCTTTACTCATGACCAACACTAACCAATTGGCCTTATTAGTAGCCTCTTCTGAGGACATACCTAAAGAGTTACAGTTGCTCCTAGATGAGTTTAAAGACATTTTTCAAGTTGTTGCTAGTCTACCTCCACCAAGACTCTACGACCATAGAATACCCCTTAAGGATGAATAGGTAGTTGTCAAGGTTAGGCCCTACAGGTATCCCACGGTTTAGAAGTCTAAGTTGGAAAGGATAATTAAGAAGATGCTTCAAACTAGAATAATTAGAGATAGTTGCACCCTTTTGCTTCTCTAGTGGTGATGGTAAAGAAAACGAATAGAAGCTGGAGACTTTGTGTAGATTATAGGCAGCTCAACTAGTTAACTATGAAGGATCGATTCACAATACCAATTATTGAGGAGCTTCTAGATGAGTTAGGCAGTCCAATACTTTCTCCAAATTGGACTTGATGGCTAGATACCACTAGATCAAAATAATTTAGCCTGACATTCCAAAAACAACCTTCAAAACTCATGAAGGTCACTATGAGTTTTTGGTGATGCCTTTTGGCCTCAACAATTCTCCCTCTACCTTCTAAGGACTAATGAACTCCATTTTTTAAGCACCTATTGAGGAAGACATTCCTAGTGTTTTTTTATAATATCCTGGTATTTTCTTGTAACACCCCTAACTCATCTCTGTTGTCAAATTAGAGTTACGGAGCATTGCTGTACAAATCAGAACAATTAACTTTAAAACAGAACAATAATGTCATTTAATATTAATTACCTAAAGATGATTACAAACCAAGAAAAAATACATTTGGGCCTTAAATTGAGCCTTTGAGGCCCTAAAAATAGTTCGGAAACAATTTGTGGCTAATTTAAAACAGTTCAGTAAATTTGGGAAAAAGTTGAAAATTTTGAAAACATGGGTCACACAACCATGTTGCTAGGCCATGTGACATAGCCCAGACCGTGTAGTGTTCTAACCAAAAGACACGACCATGTTCCAGCCCGTGTCTTAAACCATGTAACTCATTAACTTGGGTCACATAGCCGTCTCGTAGGCTGTGTGCTAGACCGTGTAACTCTCTGACTTGTGTCACACGGCCATGTCCCAGGCCGTGTGCTAGACCATGTAACTCATTGACTTGATTCACTCGGTCGTGTCTTAGGTCGTGTGATACGCACACATGAAATAATAAATGACACATGGCCATGTAGCCAGGCCGTGTGTGTCACACGGCCGTGTGATAGCTTGTGTCCTAGACCGTGTGCTCCATAATTTGACCCTATAAACAAGTCATTTTAAGTCCAAGACTTGCCCAACCATCCACTCCATTTGTTCATACATTCAATATACCTAAACACCTTTCAAACACATATAAACATGCAAATTCAATCAACAGATTTCTCCTAACCAATATGACATTCCAAGGCACCTTATTTATACCAAAACAACTTCAACCAAAACAAAGCTATATTGTCGCATCTCAAGCACCAAAACCTAATAAATTTATTTACCTAATGACACAAATCATAACCATTCACTTTTCATAATAAACATACCAAAAGGACCATATATTACAAAGTACTTACAAGTGACCAAAGGGCATAAACATACCAAGTTGTTCATTAGCATATTCAAAAACTTCTATTAGAAAAAGTCCTATACATGCGATTTATAACCTTGGCCAAAAAAGCTAAAAAAAAAAACTACCGAAGTGATTGTTGGACAGTGTAATAGAACTCCGACAAGCTTCCAACTGATTGAGATTTTGATAATATACGAAACAAAGGAAATTAACAATGTAAGTAACTAGTGCTTAGTAAGTTCGTATTAACTCAAACATAAACTTACCCTTCTTAAACTCAAATTATAAATTATGCATAACATCATTACCATGCTCATAAGCTTAATGAAATCCTGTATACATCACCAAACTTACAATTTAGTAAGTTCATACATAATACATATAAGTTCAACCATATCATAGTGAATTTCCATGTCCATATCATTCATTACTTACTTAATTAGTCCCATGTCAATTCATTTGCATTCATAAACTTCACCTTTTTATAAGGTTATGAACAACTATCAATTGGTGTACATGTATATCCATTAACATTAGCTTACCCATTGAACAATTTAGAATTATATTGGATACTCGGGAATGCTCACACATAGTGTGCCTTTCCATATAACCCTAATATTTCCTTTTCAATAGTGCTCACATGAGCTATGAAATGGGTGTGCTCACACGAGCTGCGGGTCGAAATGTTAGCTACGCAATGCTGCTCACACTAAACATGAAATCCCTAATGACATGTCATTATTTAACCGTCAATTATTCAAAACATCAGTATCTATATTCAAGTCATTTTATAACTAACATAATATAACATATAATCAATTAAACTATCATTAATAAGATTATAATTCATACGAACTTACCTCGATAACTATAACAACCCGATTTTGGGTCTAGTCAGAACAGTGGTTTCGGGACCACAAATCCTACGTAGTAAAATTAATTTTTATTATATTTTTATAGTCTACAGTTTAATGGAATGATTTTTTGAAAATCTCGTTCAAAAATTTTGACGTTTGGGCACTCAATTTAAAAAAAGGGACTAAATTGCAAAAAAGTGTATAATTTGAGTTCTATGTGTTTAAGGTGTCCAATTGCTATGAGATTTTAAATTGAAGTCCTTAGATGGTAATTAGACCATTTGCTAAGTTAGTGGACAAAAATGGACATGGAGTAACATAAATTTTATGTTTTAAGTTAGGGGCATTTTGGTCATTTAGTTAATAAAAGAATTAATAATCAATTTAAAAGCCAATGTTTACTCATCTTTTACCCCTTGGCCGAAATTTACAAGAGGAAGACATAGCTAGGGTTTGTCAAGCTTCCAAGCTCAATTGTAAGTCTGTTCTAGCCCCATTTTTAATGATTTTCATATTTTTGAGATCCTTGTAACTTATCTATCTATTTCTACCACTAATTTAAGAAATAATCAAGGTCTAGGGTTTGACCCATGTTACATAATTGTGTATTTTGATGTTTAATGGTAAATTATACAAATTTGAGGTTGGATAAACAACCTTTGCTAAGTGATTTTTGGTAAAAACATAAAAAAGGACCTATTTGTAAAAGCTATAAAATATGCTGTAAAAGTGTGTTTTAATGGGAATTGTGGGCTGTTATGAGCATGAACAAGGTTTGTCTAGGCTTGGGGTTTGAAGAAATTGACTATATTACATTTTACGAGCCTAGGGACTAAAATGTAAAATGTTAAAAGTTTAGGGGCAAAAATTTAATTTTTTCATAATATGATTTTTGGGCTAAATTGAATAATGTGATGATTGAATGAGTTAAATTTGTTATTATAGATCAAGAAAAACGAGGTACAGACCTAGATCAGGGGAAAAACAAAGTATTTGATGAATAGGTCAAATTCTACTATTTTTGTACCGAGGTAAGTTCGTATGTAAATAATGCATTGTTATATTAATGTTTTAAATACCTTAATGTTGTATGAATTGTGATTGACTCCGTGGACGTGTTCGTCAAATTTTCGACAAGCGAGAAATCCCGGTTGAACATTAGGAATAGATAGGATACAAATGTCATGACATTAGAGTCACTGAGATTACGTGTAAGACCATATCTGGGATATGGCATCGATATGAGACTTCGTGTAAGACCATAGCTGGGCTATTGGCATCGATACGAGATTACATGTAAGACCATATCTGGGATATGGCATTGGCATGGTACTGTATATATGAGATTCTCGAGTATTCTTTAGTATTCCAAATGGTTCAATGGGAAATTCAACGGAAATGTCAAAATTGTGTAAGGATATGGTTATGTTGCAAGTTGGTACAGGTCTGTATGTAAAACTCATAAATAATGAGCTCGATATGTGATGAACCCCTTGGTAAGATTATGATTGAGTAAGATATGATTATAAAATTTTAATAACATTAATGCCAATTTTCATCATGATAATTTGTGTGTTAAATGTGTAGTTATGATGCTTATTATTTAAATAGGAACTTACTAAGCTATGTAGCTTACTCCCCTTTCTTTCCCTTGTCTTATAGTGTTACCAAGCTAGCTCGGGGTTCGAAGATCGTCGGAGATCCACTCACACTATCAACAAATATTTTGGTACCAATGAATTCAACATTTTGAATCATGGCATGTATAGGGGACTTGGTCATTTTGTTATGTGTCATAATTGATTTGGCCAAATGTGTTGGCTTATATTGGTTGAAAGTTCATTTTGTAAATGGCCATTGAAATTGGTTAATGTTGGTATAAGCAATTTATACGATGATACCTCTCATGGATGTGGGAGTTTACATGATATGAGTTGTTAAGTATGTAATGTTTGTGTATGATAGATGGTGGCATGTGAATGATGTGTTGATGTCTTGGTTGTGGCTGATTTGGATGCATGTATATGCTTGAATTGGTGTTATGTTGTATGGTGTAAGTGTGTGCATTAAAGGGTGGCAAAATGGCTTGGTAAATAGCCTTATTTTTTTTCCACACAGGTAGACACACGGGCATGTGTCTAGGCAGTGCGTGACACACGGCTTGCCCCACGAGCATGTGTTTCGGCCGTGTATCCCTTGCACCTTAATTATTGCAAAACAGAATGTCCAGAATATGACACATGGGCAGAGACACGGGCATGTGTCTCGGCTGTGTGTGCTACACAGCCCTAGACACGGGCGTGTGTCTCGGCCATGTGAAGTCTGCACCTATTTTATGAAAAATTATGAAAATTAAATCCACCGCACGGCCTAGCACATGGGCATGTGGCACAGCCGTGTGGCACAAGTCAGAGAGCTCCCTAATTTGAACATGGCCTGTAGCACGGGCGTGTTCCAAACCCACACAGGCGTGTGACCCCTGTAACATGAAAATTTTTTCTAAGTTTTGTAAAATTTTCTAAAGTTCTCGGTTTAGTCCTGAATCACTTCCAATGCATGTTTTGGGCATCGTAGGCTCGTTTTAGGGACGATACGAATGTGTGTGAAAATTTTTAATTTGGATGGAAAATTTACGACTCAGAAATGTATGTCTTCTTGTGTTTATGTCTGGTAAAGCCTCGTGCCCTGTTCCGTCGTCGAATACGGGTAAGGGGTGTTACAATAACTATAGTTGCAAAAGTAGAGTTGGAGACTAATCCAAAGCTTTTGTTTTTCCCCGATTTAAGTCCAGTTGTTGCTTATCTTGATCTAAATAAATAATTTCATTCAATTAAGTACTTCAAATAACCTCAAGTATTTAATTCAATCTATAATTCCTATTATCATGAAATTACAAAATTACCCCTCCTATTTTAACTTGTTCACAATTTAGTCATTAAACTCGTAACTTGAAATTTAACCATTTTAACTTAAACCCATGATAACTGATTCTTCCCTAAGCTTAAATAATCTACATTTTTCCATTATTCCATACAATAAACATGGAATTTGCCACTTAAACAAATTAGTCATTAAACCTTAAATTTACTAAAATTCACCTAACAAAACATGTCCATATAACAACTAACTTTAATTATCTATCAATTAACTTCACTAAAACATAAAATTCATTCGTGGCACATCCCTCAACCTTTAACAATTAAGCAAATTAACCCGTAGGCTAAGTAGTTTAAGCTAAAATGAGTTCAAAAACATAAAAATCACTAAAAACGAAACAAAAATACAACCATGCAAAAACAATGAGCTTGGCCAAATGTTCTCCCTTCAACAATGGAGATTTGGGTTTTGGGAAAAGAAAAACAAAGAATATGATACTTCATTCATCTTTTAATTACTTTGTTTAATTTATTTACTAATTTACCTTTTTACCCTTATTGTAATTAAAAATTTTCAACTAACCTATGTCTATAACTATCCACTAACATGATTTATGGCATATTTACTCCCTAAGTCCATTAGTTCATCTTACTAAGGCTATTTAATCCACTTAACTAATAGAACTCAATTTTTACACCTTTTTCAATTTAGTCTCTTTTTCCTAATTAACCATTTAAACTTCAAAATTTCTTAATGAAACTTTAACACTACCTTAAATTAACCTTATAGACATTAAATAAATATTGAAATAATAACTCACTTGTCAAAATTATGGTCCCGAAACTACAGTTTACGACACCACTAAAATCAGGCTATTACAACTTTCCCCCTAAAGGAATTTCGTCCCCGAAAATCTTACTAGAAAATAGGTTAGCTTCTTATGGTTCCCAAGTAGCTTCCTCAACCCCATGGCAATGCCAGAGAACTTTTACCAAAGCTATATGTTTATTCCTTAATTCTTTAACTTCTCGAGCTACAATTTTTATTGGTTCTTCACTGTATAACATATCTGGCTAAATTTCTACATCAATAGGCGAAATCACGTGTAAAGGGTCAGATCGATACCTCTGTACAATCGATACATGAAAAACATTGTGATTTTTCTCTAATTCAGATAGCAAAGCTAAACGGTAAGCTACTGGCCCAATTCTCTCGATGATCTTATACGGCCCGATGAATTGTGGATTTAGCTTCCCTTTTCGGTCAAAACAGAGAACTTTTCTCCAAGGCGATACTTTTAAGAACACTCTGTCTCCAATTTGAAATTCAATATCTTTTCTTTTCAAATATGCATAAGATTTTTTACGATCATAAGTATCTTTCAAACAATCACAAATTACTTTGACTTTTTCTTCAGTTTCTCATATCAAATCAACACCGAAAAGCTTTTTCTCACTCAATTCAGTCAAATATAATGGAGTTCTACATTTCCGACCATACAAGGCGTCATATGGCACCATTTTAATATTCACTTAATGACTATTATTATAAGCAAACTCAACCAACAAAAGAAATGTTTCCCAGTTGCCCTCAAACTCTAAAATGCAACAATGGAGCATCTCTTCAAGTATTTGTATCACTTGCTCAGACTGACCATCGGTCTATGGATGGAATGTTGTACTAAAATGTAGTATAGTACCCAAACCTTTGTGTAATTTACTCCAAAATCTAGAAGTAAACCGTGGATCTCTATTAGAAATAATAAACACTATCACACCATGCAGTCTAACAATCTCAGAAACATATAATTCTACCAGCTTCTCAAGTGAATAATCCGTACATACTGGAATGAAATGTGTGGATTTAGTCAAACGATCAACAATAACCCAAATCACATCCTTCTTTCACGGAGACAAGGGTAACACTGATACAAAATCCATTGTAACCCGTTCCCATTTCCATTCAAAAATCATAACAGACTGTAGCAGTCTAGAAGGTACTTGATGCTCGGCTTTGAGTTACTGACAAATCAAACATTTAGATACAAATTTTGAAATTTCATGTTTCATACCTGGCCACCAATACATTTGTTTCAAATCACCATACATTTTGTTACTACCAAGGTGAATTGAATAATTACTGCTGTGAGCTTCCTATAAAATCTTCTATATAATATTAGAATTTTTCGAGACACAAATGCTGTTTTAGAAATACAAATTACCATCAGAACTAACATGAAATTCTGAATCATATGTATTTTCAATTTGTTCTCGTTTAGCAATCAACTCAAAATTACTTTTCTGAGCTTCAAAAATTTATTGCAGAATTGTCGGTTTAACTTTTAATTCAGCTAAAATGGAACCATCATCAATCAACATCAATCGAGTATTCAAAGCTCGCAAATAAAATTAAGATTTTCTACTTAAAGCATCAACAACAACATTAGCTTTTCCTGGATGATAATTCATGATCAAATCGTAATCTTTTAACAGTTCCAACCATCTATGCTGTCTCAAATTTAGTTTTTTTGTGACATCAAATACTTCAGGCATTTGTAATCTATGAAGATGTGATATTTTTCTCCGTACAAATAGTGTCGCCAGATCTTTAATGTAAACACAATAGTTACAAGTCCAAATCATGAGTCAGATAATTTCTCTAATGCGGTTTCAATTGATGAAAAGCATAAGCTACCACTTTGCCTTATTGCATCAATACACAACCTAAACCATTAAGTGAAGCACCGCTATAGATCAGAAATTCCTTGCTGGACTCTAGCTGAATCAACACAGGGGCTTTGATCAACAATACTTTCAATTGATCAAAACTTTGCAGACATTTTTCAGACCATTCAAACTTAACATCTTTTTGGAATAGCTTTGTCAACAGTGTAGAAATCATCGAAAACCCTTTAACAAATCTCCGATAATATCTGGCTAAACCTAAGAAACTTCTGATCTCTGAAACATTTCTCGGAGGCTTCCAATCTATAATTGTTGATATTTTACTCAGATCCACTCCAATACCATCCGTCGATACAACATGTCCCAAAAATCCAACTTCTCACAGTCATAACTCACATTTGCTAAATTTAGCGAATAGCTGTCTCTCACGCAAAGTTTGCAATATTACCCTCAAATGTTGTGCATGCTCAATTTCATCTCGAGAATAAATCAAAATATCGACAATGAATACAACCATAAATCTGTCAAAATACGGTCGGGATATTTTTTTCTTCAAATCCATAAAAATTCATAATGTTCGTACTTGGTCCTAAAAGCAGTTTTCAGCACATCAGAATCTTTAACCCATAGTTGATAGTATCGAGAATGGAGATCAATCTTTGAAAACACTATTGCACGTTTCAATTGATCAAACAAATCACCGATACACGACAATGGATATTTGTTTTTATTGTTAATTTATTAAGTTGTCTATAGTCAATACACAATCATATTGACTCGTCCTTTATCTTAAAAAATAGTACAGGAGCACCCCAGGGAGAAAACCTAGGCCAAACAGATCACCTGTCTGACAATTCTTGCAACTGTACTTTTAACTCTTTCAATTCTAAAGATGTCATTCTATACGGGGCTATCGATATCAAAGAAGTTCCCAATACTAATTCAATATGCCTCACAACCTTTCCTGACATATTTCTGAGCTAACATAGTTGAAATGATATTAGTTGTATTGTCACCTCTATTTGGTTCAACCCAGACTATTTAACCATTCAGACATTCCAATAAAATTTGCTTTTGTCTACAATTCACAACAGCATCATGTAAAGTCAACTAATCCATGCCAAGAATCACATCAAACTTATCAAATGGCAATAAAATCAAATTAGTTGGAAAGTTGCAATTCCGAATCTCCGGGGATGATTTCTACAAACTTTATCAACTAACACATACTGGCCTAATGGATTAGTTACTTTGATCACAAATTCAGTTGACTCAAAAAGTATTTTCTTACCCGACACTAAGGTTGTGCATATATATGAATGCGTTGACCCCAGGTCAATCAAAGCGTTAACATTAGTATCAAAGATAGAAAATGTACCCGTAATCATATCAGGTGCTGAAGCTTCTTCACGAGCTCAAATTCCATAAGCCCTAGCTCCTGCCCGAGCCTCAAATCTAACTATAGAATATTTCATTCCACTTTGACTATTTCCCGCATTACTGTTATTTCTAGGGGCCTACCTCTCGTAGCCGTGTTACTCGACCATGTGTTCTGAGCTTTCTCTCTATCAGACCTTTTAGGATAGCCTCGAAGAAAATTATCATATGAACTACATTTAAAGTACGATCCATCCCTCAATCTACACTCTCCGAAATATCGTCTATTGCATTGATGACATTCAAGCTTACTATTGCGAACACTCCCCACATTCTCTATAGAAGTAGCTTAGGGTCTTGAACTCAATTGTTGTTTCCCTTTATCTCTTCCCGAAAATTCGGTTAAAGCTAATGTATGATTTTGAAATTCTTTCGATTTCTTCGATGGAGATGAAAATGATTTTCCCATTGGTCGTTTACATGTGTCACGAGCCTCAAAATCTTCCTTTCTTTTAACTTTACTAAGCTCTTCAGCCTTATGCGCTCGATCCACCAATACCACAAATTCTTTTAGTTTCAAAATTCCCACTAACAATTTGATATCTTCATTTAAACCATCTGATAAACCGTAAAAGTAACATATTTTAATCCCACATTTAGTATGCTTTTGGATGATTTAAGCCTCGATTGATGTAAAAAGGTGCTCTTAATCCTTTCTTTTCATTTCTTATACCTAGGAAAGCACCCGAGGATAAAAAGAACAAGAAACGGGCCCAAAACAGAGTAAATGGGCCATATCACGAAATCCACACGGCCTGGACTTAAGCACACACGGCCGTGCTACATTGATCATCTAGAACACGGCCTTACCCCCGATTCATACGGCTGTGCCTCATTAAAGAAGCCCGAACACGGCTTGAAGAGTAGTCACACGGGCGTGTGACATGGCCGTGTCCCTATCGTGGCAAAGAGTAATTTCACTCGGATTTAGATACTTTGGGACGAAGAAACACATTCGAAGAGCCTATATAAACCCCCTAAGTATTACCTGAAAGAGGGCGGTTAGCAAGGCCAGTCAGAGTTGTGGGAATCACTCGAGGATAGCCAGTTGATCCATCTCTAGAAACCAGAATTCTACTCAAGACGGCGGATCTCTCCTTCAATTCCTTCAGGGAGTTTTAAGGATTTCTTATGTTTTGTTTTATCTTTTCTTTTGAGATGTTTTCTTTATTTGTTATGAACTAAACCCCTCAGATACCTGAAGGGGATGAAACCTAGATGAATCTTGTTATTATTTTCTGAACTATAAGATAAATACTTGATTTGTTCTTAATTATGTGCGCTTAATTCTTGTGTTAATATTTCCGGGATATTAATTCAAGTTAGATGTTCTTAGGTGGAGGAGCAAAAGTCCCTGCTTAAGAATAGATCTAGCATAATTAAAGCGAAGTCGTTCGCACGCCTAGAGATAGGGTGACTAGATTTTGCCGAATTAGGGTGAAACCTAATATGGGAATCCATAGATCGATTTACTGCTATTCTAGGGGGTTATTAAGTGAGAAAGAGATTTCCATTAATTAACCTAGGGTTAGACGTTATTCACCTCGAGAGAGGGTTTAATATAAATTAGGGAATCCTACGTATCAAGTCAAGTGAATAAATCGTATGGTTCAGGGTTAAATAACAAGTGAAGTCTAGGTGGATTCTTCCTAAGGGTATCGTCTTAAATCAACTGAGTCTTCCTTCAAGTTATTTCCCAATTCATTCTTTTTGTCTTTGTGTCTTTAGCTTAGTAGTAGTTAGATCTAAACAACTTCACTTTTTTTAAGGCTAGATAATAAAAAGAAGGTTAGTATTAGTACTTTTAGTTCCTTTGGGTTCAACAATCCGGTCTTGCCTAAGCTATACTACTGTTCGATAGGTACACTTGCCTTTAATCTTTGTCAGAGTTAGTTTGTAGGTTCGATCATTCTCTTTATAAATTTTAAGACTCTGATTTCAGCGATCACCATCTTCAAACCAAGCACACATAACCGCTTCCGTTGGGATACATTCCCGAGCATACTTGCTAAGTTAAATGAATTCTCTTTTATATTCTGCTACAGATCTACGACCATGCTTCAGTTCTAAGAACTTTTTCCTTTTCCTGTCAAGATATCTCTGACTGATATATTTCTTTGTTAAATTCAATTTCAAAGAAATCCCAATTCATGCGATCTTTTGGTACCACTGCTATTAAAGTATTCCACCACTAATACGTTGATTCTTTTAGCAACGATATTGCACACTTCAAACTATCAATTGGAGAGCAGGACAGTTCATCGAAAACTCTAATAATATTCTCTAACCAGAACTCATCTTTTTTTGGATTATCTTCTGCAGTACCACGAAAATCTTCTACCCTATACTTACGAATTTTATCAACTAGAGGTCTATTCACTCATATCTGTTCTAAATATTGAGGAATAGAGAGGATAGGTTGGTGTACGAGAGGGGGTGGAGGTCGTTGAGCCATAGGGTTCGTTCTAACAAATTCAGAAAACCACTCAGACATCATATAAAAGAAGGATTCTTTTGCCCCACTTCCACAACCCTCAGATACGGGCCAACTACTAGCTATTCCTTATATGGAGGCTTGCACATTACTTTTAACCTCATCAGAATTAGCTCAGTTGGATGACATCTTTTATCTATATGAAAACATAATTTAATTTGAGCCAGGAGATATCACACTATCATAGGTTATAAAATGGCATGTATTCTATACTCAATACCAGCTATGTTTAGCCCGAGAACTAACTAAATTGTAGCTTTGATACAACAAAATATAACACCCCTAACCCATCTCCGTTGTCAGATTATGGTTACGGAGCAATACCATACAAATAAAAACAATTAACTTCAAATCAAAACAATAATGTCATTTAATATTAATTACCTAAAACTCATTACAAACCTACAAAACATATACATTTGGACCCTAAATCGAGCCTTCGAGGTCTTAAAAATAATTCAAAAATAATTTGGAGCTAATTTAAAACAATTCAGTAAATTTCAAAAAAGTTGAAAATTTTGAAAATAGGGGTCACGCGACCATGTGGCCAAGCCGTGTGTAACACCCCTAACCCGTATCTGTCGCTGGGACAGGGTTTCGAAGCATTACCAGACAAACAAAATAGTAAACCATTAAAATCATACATTAAAATAAACATAATCAAATTTCATTCAATTACATTGATAGTGTCCCTAAAAATACTATAGAAACAATCCAGGACTAAATCGGAAACATTTGGAAATTTTAGGAAAAAGTTGAAAATTTTGGACTGCAGGGGTCACACGGCCTTGTGGCCAGGCCGTGTGGATATTAGAAATAGGGGCACACGGCTGTGTCTTAGCCCGTGTCCTGTCCGTGTAACCCACTGACTTGGGTTACACGGCCAAGACATACGCCCATGTGCCAGGCCGTGTACCCCCCAAAATGACCTCACACGCCCGTGTGCCAAGCCGTGTGCTAGGCCGTGTAACTACCTGACTTGTATGCATTGAACCTGCAGGGGACACACAGCCGTGCCACATGGTCGTCTGTCACAAAAACCTGAGACACACGCCCGTGTCTCAGGCCGTGTGGCCCCAAAATGAACCTTAAGTCACAAGTTTACCATTTCAAGTTGCTTGGACTTTAAAAAACTCAAATACTAACCAAAATACCAATTCAAAATGACATTAATCGAGCCAAAAACACATCAAAATCCAACCTAATAAGTGTCTAACCAATGTACCCTCATTGGTACCACAAGTATATACAATTTTACAACAAAATAAACATTGATTCAATTCATCAATTCACTCAAGCAATACCTAATCAATATACCTATCAAAGGTACCACAATCACAACAATTCAATTGTATATGCAACATACATACTAGCATAACAACTATACCTCATTCTCATTTAATATGTAAGTTGGTTATTTGCACAAAATATCATTCATAATATTTACATAAGCCAAACATTAACCAAAACAGCACAAGAGCCTATACATGCCATATAATCTGAATTAAATGTTTCAAAAACTACCGAGATAAGCTGGATAGTGTGACTTGAGTGTTGATCCAATCGTCCAGCCTCCTGAGAATCTACAATGACATTAAACAACACAAGTAAGCTTAATGAAGCTTAGTAAGTCCTATGAGTTAAATGATAAATCTTACCGAACTAACTATAATAAATCAAACAATAATAATCATCCAAGAGAACTCCCTGTCATTCACAACTTCAATCGATGAATACATATGTATTCAGATCAATAAAAAATAAATAACATATCTTTCAATTTCATTAAAAATTTGCCTTACCGAGATTTTTCATTCGAAGAACGACTTACAGGTAAGAGTACATCGTCAACAGAAGCTCATAAGAGCTGGTCCTCCCGAATACGCCAACAAAAGCTTGTAAAAGCTGATCCACCCGAATCACGTGAAATAGAAAGTATAACGCGAGAGTTTGCAACAAATGTTGAATCATGGTTTACTTGGGTAATATGTTGATATCTCCCTCCAATACCATCTCCACTCCAAACCCCCGTCATACACCAAAACACAAATGTACTCAAATCTCGCATTCAATTTAAACTGAATATCAAATTCAATATTATAATTCAAACAATAATTCGTTTCCAACAATAGAATTTATATATATAATAACAATCACCAATTAATTCAAATGTTAAATTTAACCGTACGAACTTACCTGAACTGAATTGTAGTAATTGCAGAAGTTCATGGACTATTCTGTTATTTTTCCCTTTCCACGAGTATTTACGGGATCTTGATCTAAAATATAAAATTACTCATTTATTAGCATATATTTCATTTCCAATCCATTTTAAAATTAATACCCTTTTATTTTTTAAATTTACACGATTTCCTAAACATTTACAATTTTGCAATTTAGTCCCTTAACAAGAAATTCATCAAATTAACCAATTTTCTCCAGTTAATATTTTATCCAAATATACTAGGCCCTCAAACAGCCCCTAAAAAATCAAATTCACTATCAAACCCTAATATTTTGACATTTTCACAATTTAATCCTAAAATTAAAATTTAACAAAAATCTTTTTTCAAAATCATCAAACAGCAAAATCAAAGCTCCAAATACATTATATTCATCAAAAAAATCCAATATTCAACAATGGAAACTTTCAAAAATTTTAACAGAATCAGAAACGAAGGTACGGGCTAGCTGGACCTAGTTGTGACAATCTCAAAAACATAAAAATTACAAGAAATGGGTAGGAAATTCACTCACATGCATTACAATTTGCTTGGCGATTCTCCTAGCTTGAAAAACCATGAATTTCGGCTATGGCAATGTAAAATGAAGAAGAAACCTATTTCTTTTACTTAATTTTGTTTTTATTTCATTTAATTTACAATTTCGCCATCCATTTCACATTATTTTATTATTATCACTTATTTAACCGTCCAACACTATACATTAAGGACTAATTACTATCTTGGTCCCTCCTCAACTAGTTATTAAGCTATCTAGTAATTTAATTAAATTATCATTAACTTTTGCACATTTTTCAATTTAGTCCTTTTTCTTTAATTAACTATCTAAACGTTAATATTCCTAAACCAAATTTTAATACGACCTTAATGACTCTATAAATATTCTAAAAAATATATTTACGAGTTGATATGATAGAAATTTGTAGTCCCAAAATCATTGTTCCGTCTCCACTAAAAATCGGGTTGATATAACTCTCACCCCCTTAGGAAATTTCATCCTCAAAATCGTTACTTGAAAATAGATTCGGATATTGCAATCTCATTGATTCATCAGTTTCCCAGGTAGCTTCTTCTAAACTATGTCTATGCCACAAGACTTTTACGAACAGTACTTGTTTATTCCGTAGTTCTTTAACTTCCCGAGCAAAAATTCTCACTGGTTCCTCCGAATACGTCAAATCTGACTGTAGCTCAATCTCACTATGAGGAATCACATGTGAAGGATCAGATATGTACCGTCTCAGCATTGATACGTGGAACACATTATGGATTTTCTCAAGTTCAGAAAGCAAAGTTAATCTATAAGCTACAGGGTCAATTCTTTCAACAATTTCATACGGTCAATCTCGGACTCAGCTTTCCTTTCCTACCGAAACGTAATACTTTCTTCCACGGAGAGACTTTTAAGAATACTCGATCACTAACAGAAAATTCTATATATTTTCTTTTCAGATCCGTGCATAATTTTTGACGATCGGATGCAGCTTTCAAACTATCCTGAATAATTCAAACTTTGTCTTCTGTTTCTCGAATCAAATCAAGTCCTACCATTTTAGATTCACTCAATTCTGACCAATATAATGGTGTTTTACACTTTCTCCCGTAAAGAGCTTCAGAAAGTGCCATTTTTATACTGGATTGATAACTGTTATTATATACGAATTTAGCTAACAATAGGCACTTTTCCCAATTACCTTCATATTCGAGTATACAACATCTCAACATATCTTTCAGAATTTAAATCACTCTTTTTTATTGCTCGTAAGTCTGAGGATGAAACGCTGTGCTGAAATTAAGCTTAGTGCCTAGAGCCTCGTGAAGTATGCTTCAAAATCTCGATGTAAATCTCGGATCTCTATCTGAAATAATAGATGTCGGAACTCTATGTAATCTTACAAACTCAGATACATATAATTCCGCTAATCTCTTAAGTATAAAGTATGTTCTGATTGGAATAAAATGTGTCGATTTAGCTAATCAGTCAACAATCACTTAGATCGAATCTTTCTTTCTCAGAGCTATAGGTAAACCAGATACGAAATCCATCGTGACTCACTCCCACTTCCATTCAGGAATTATAACAGGTTGTAGTAAACCTGATGCTACCTGATGTTCTACTTTCACCTACTGATAAATCAAACATTTAGCTAAAAATTCACAAATTTCTCGTTTCATACTCAGCCATCAATACATCTGTTTCAAATCACAATACATCTTCATGCTACCTGGATGAATAGAGTACGAACTATTATGAGCTTCAGAAAGAATATCATGTTTCAATTAAAAATTATTTGGAACACAAATTCTATCATGATAACACAATGTACCATTATCATCAACACTGTATTTTGTACTCAAATTATCCTGAACCAACTGTAGTTTCATCATCAACCTCGAATCTTCATTTTGCAATTCCCAAATTCATTGTAGAAATAGGGTTTCCATTCTCAACTCCGCTAATATAGAACCATCTTCATTAAGAGCTAAATGAGCGTTCAACACTCGAAGTGCAAAAAATAACGACTTTCGACTAAGTGCATTCGCAACTGCATTAGCCTTTCCTGGATGATAACCAATAACCAAATCGTAATCTTTCAGTAACTCTAACCACCGTCTCTATCTCAAATTCAGTTCATTCTGAGTCATCAAATACTTTAAACTTTTGTGATCTATAAGCACGTGACATTTCTCGATGTATAAGTAATGTCTCCAAATCTTCAAAGCGGATACAATCGCGGCCAACTCGAGATCATGAGTAGGATAATTCTTTTCATGTGACTTTAACTGTCGAGAAGCATAAGCCACTACTTTCCCTGCCTTCATAACCACACAACCCAAACCATTAAGAGATGCATCACTATAGGCAACATACGCTAATCCAGATTCAGGTTGAGTCAACACTGGAGCTTCCGTCAACATGTTCTTCAGCTGATCAAAACTTTGTTGGCACTTATCGGACCAAACAAACTCAATATTTTTCTGTAATAATCTGGTCGTTGGCGAAGCAATAATCAAAAATTTTTTTAACAAAACGTTGATAGTAACCTGCTAAACCCAGAAAACTTCTCACTTCTAAAACATTTTTCGGAGTCTGTCAATTCATCATAGCAGAAAATTTACTCAGATCAACTTGAATCCCGTCAGCTAATACTATGTGACCCAAAAATCCAACCTCACAAAGCCAAAATTCTTTTACTAAATTTTGCGTACAACTATTTTTCTCTCAAAGTCTGTAGTACGATTTCAGATGTTGAGCATGCTCAGATTCTGTCTTGGAATAGATCAATATATCATCAATAAACACTACAACGAATCGATCCAAATCAGGTTGAAAAACTCAATTCATTAAATCCATAAAAGTAGCAGGGGTATTCGTCAAACCAAATGTCATTACTAGAAACTCATAATGACCGTAACGAGTTCTAAAAGCAGTCTTTGACACATCACAGTCTTTAACCTTCAATTGATAATACCCGAATCTGAGATCCATCTTCGAGAACACTGTGGCACCTTTCAATTGATTAAAAAAATTATTCATACGCGAAAAAGGGTATTTATGTCTTATTGTGACTCTGTTCAACTGTCTGTAGTCTATACACAATCTCAAAGAACCGTCTTTCTTTTTCACAAACAAAACAGGTACACCCTAGGGAGACAAGCTCGGTCGAATAAACCTTCGGTCTAATAACTCTTGCAACCATGCTTTTAATTCTTTTAGTTCAGCTGGTGCCATATAGTACGGTGATATTGATATCGGTGCAGTTCCAGGAACCAAATCAATCACAAACTCAACTTCACGATCAGGAGGTATACCCGACAACTCTTCAGGAAATACATCAGCAAACTCACTAACAATTGGTAACTGATCTAACTTCAATTTTGAATATCTGGTATCAAGAATATATGATAGAAATGTTTTGCTACCTTTTCGTATTAATCTCTGAGCAGAAAAAGATGAAATAATTCTAACAACATCTTTCGGACTCTTAGACTCAACTGAAATCATCTCTCCTGTCTGACATTTCAAATCAATCTGTTTCTGTCAGTTTACCACAGCATCATGCAATGATAACCAATCCATACCCAGAATAACATCAAATTCCCAAAAGGGTAACAACATAAAATCAGCAAGGAATTCATAGCCCCTAACTTTTAGTGGACAATTACGACAAACTAAGTTAACTATCACACTCTAACCTAATGGATTAGTAACTTGAATATCATAATCAGTAGATTCAACAGGTAACTTCTTTTCCGTTACTAATGTAGTGCAAATATAAGAATGAGTTGACCCAAGGTCAATCAATGCATACACAGTAACATCAAGGAGATAGAATATACCAGCAATCACATCTGGAGTAGTAGCTTCCTCCCTGGCTCGAATGGCATAGGTGCGAGCAGGTGCTCTAGCCTCTAACCGAATGATAATGTCTTTCATTCACGTACAAGTAGTCCTAGTAGCACTATTCTGGCTCAGACGTCTACTTTTCTGAGAGGTAGACATTTTTTTTTTCTTTCTGATCTTCATCCTCTTTTGGCGATTTAAGAAAATTCTGAATAAAATGTTTAGTCAATCCACGTCTATAACAGGCTCCCGATTTACCTCTACACTCACAAAGATGATATTTCCTGCAATATCTACAATTGGGCTTCCGAGCATTTCGTACACTTCCCACACTATCAGTTGGCTTAGTAGGTACTCTAAAATCATGTTGAATCGTCTTGTTTTTGTTTGGATGCTCAGACACTGAGGTAGCTCGGCTAAAGTAATCTTTAGTCTTCTTCGTCGGTGATGCAAAAAATGACTTGGAAGAACCTCTCTTGTGAAATTCTCGAATCTGTCTACCCCGTTGTATCTTACGGTTGAGCACTTCTTCCATTTTCTATGCATGACCAGACAAGACAACAAATTCTCGTATTTTATTATCTCTAATCATCATTCAAATTTCATCATTCATGTCATCTTCAAACCTAATACAAATTTCTTCTTCGGTAGGTACAATTTCTCGGGCATATTTACTAAGATACACAAATTATCTCTTGTATTCAGCTACCGGTCTATTTCCCTGATGTAACTCAAGAAATTCTCTCTTTTTCTTATCTAGATACCTTTTCCTGACATATTTATTTTTAAACTCGGTCTAAAAGAATTCCCAGGAAATTTTCTCCCTTGGTACCACAGCTATAATCGTAGACCACCAACTCTGTGCTTCCTCTTTTAATGACGAAATAGCACATCTAAGAAAGTCATTAAGAGAGCAAGCCATTTCTTCGAAAACCTATAAAATATTTTGAAGCTGGTACTCAGCTTTAACCGGGTCATCCTCTGATTTGCCCCAAAATTCTTTAGCACCACACTTTCTAAGTTTCTCAATCGGAATACGTCTATTAGTTTCAATCACAGGAGGAGGTGGAGGTGCAACTGAAGGTACAACAGGTGGTACAATAGGGGATGGAGGTCATTGAGCCAGATTTTTCATTTGCATAAATTCACTAAACCATTGGTTCATATACCCAAAGAACATATTTTTAAGTTCATGTCCTTGAGTCGAAGGAATCAGAACATTACTACTCATCCATGATCAGAAGTTGGTACGTTACTCTTAACCTCATCATTGTCAGCACGATCAAATTTTTCTGAAATCTTTACAATATATAAGAAAACGAAGGTTAGATCGGATCAAACACATCACACTATCGTAGCTTTATATGGTATGTAAATCTAGACATTTCATACACTATGTTCAGTCCGAGAATCAACTAAATTGTAGCTCTGATACCACTAAATTAATACTCCTAACTCGTATCCGTCACCAGGACAGGGTTACAGAGCATTACGGACAAACAGAATAGTAAACTATTCAAATCATACATTAATACAAAAATAATCAAATTACATTCAATTACATTCATAATGACCCTTAATCAAGCCCTTGAGGCCCTGAAAATACTATAAGAACAATCCAATATTAAATCAGAAACATTTGAAAATTTTAGGTAAAAATTGAAAATTTTAGATTGCAGGGGTCACACGATCGTGTGGCCAAGCCGTGTGGACATTCGAAATAGGGACACATAGCCATATCCATGCCCGTGTATCTCACTGACTTGGGTCAAACGGCCAAGCCACACGCCGGTGTGTCAGGCCGTGTACCCCTCTAAATGACCTTACACGCCCGTGTGCCAAGCCATGTGCTAGGCCGTGTAACTACCTAACTCGTATGCATTGAACCTACAGGGGACATACAGCCGTGTGTCACACACAGTTGAGACACATGCCCGTGTCTCAGGCCGTGTGGCCCCAAAATAAACCTTAAGTCACAAGTTTACCATTTCAAGTTGCTTAGACTTTAAGAAACTCAAATACTAACCAAAATACCAATTCAAAATGACATTAATCGAGCCAAAAACACATCAAAATCCAACCTAATAAGTGCCTAACCAATGTACCCTCATTGGTACCACAAGTATATACAATTTTACAACAAAATAAACATTGAATCAATTCATCAATTCACTCAAGCAATACCTAATCAATATACCTATCAAAGGTACCACAGTCACAACAATTCAATTATATATACAACATACATACCAGCATAACAACTATACCTCATTCTCATATAATATGTAAGTTGGTTATTTGCAAAAAATATCATTCATAATATTTACATAAGCCAAACATTAACCAAAACAGTACAAGAGCCTATACATGCCATATAATCTGAATTAAACGTTTCAAAAACTACTAAGATAAGCTGGATAGTGTGACTTAAGTGTCGATCCGGTCGTCCAACCTCCTGAGAATCTACGATGTCATTAAACAACACAAGTAAGCTTAATAAAGCTTAGTAAGTTTGACGAGTTAAACAATAAATCTTACCGAACTAACTATAATAATTCAAACAATAATAATCATCCAAGAGAACTCCTTATCATTAACAACTTCAATCGATAAATACATCCGTATTCAGATCAATACAAAATAAATAACATATCTTTCAATTTCTTTATAAAATTACCTGACCGAGATTTTCCATTCGAAGAACGACTTACAGGTTAGAGTACATCGTCAACAGAAGCTCATAAGAGTTGGTCCTCTCAAATATGCCAACAGAAGCTCGTAAGAGCTGAATAGAAGCTCATCAGAGCTAATCCACCCAAACCACGTGAAACAGAAAGTATAATGCGAGAGTTCGAAACAATTGTTGAACCTCGGTTTGCTTGGGTAATATTTCGATATCTCCTCCAATACCATCTCCACTCCAAACCCCCATCATACACAGAAACACGAATGTACTCAACTCTCGCATTCAATTCAAATCGAAGATCAAATTCAATATTATAATTCAAACAATAATTCGTTTCCAAAAATAGAATTTATATATATAATAACAATAACCAATTAATTCAAATATTAAATTTTAATCGTACGAACTTAACTGGACTGAATTGCAGTAATTGCAGAAGTTCAGGGACTATTCCACTATTTTTTCTTTTCCACGAGTATCTACGGGATCTTGATCTAAAATATAAAATTACTCATTTATTAGCATATATTTTATTTCCCATCCATTTTACAATTAATACCCTTTTATTTTTTCAATTTACATAATTTCCCCAAACTTTTATATTTTTTGCAATTTAGTCCCTTAACTTGAAACTCATCAAATTAACCAATTTTCTCAAGTCAATATTTTACCCAAATATATTAGGCCTTTAAAAATCCCCTAAAAACATCAAATTCACTATCAAACCTAATATTTTGATATTTTCACAATTTAATCCTAAAATTAAAATTTAACAAAAATCTCTTTACAAAATCATCAAACAACAAAATTAAAGCTCCAAATACATGATATTAATAAAAAACATCCAATATTCAACAATGGAAACTTGAAAAAATTTAATAGAATTAGATACAAAGGTATGGGCTAGCAGGACCTAGTTGCAACGATCTCAAAAACAAAAAAAATTCACTCACATGCATTACAATTTGCTTGGTCAATTCTCCTAGCTTGGAAAACCATGAATTACGGCTATGGCAATGTAAAATGAAGAAAAACCTATTTCTTTTTCTTAATTTCGTTTTAATTTCATTTAATTACAATTTTGCCATCCATTTCACATTATTTTATTATTATCACTTATTTAACCATCCAACACTATACATTAGGGAATAATTATTATATTGGTCCCTCCTCAAGTAGTTATTAAGCTATCTTGTCATTTAATTACATTAATCACTAACTTTCGTACCTTTTTCAATTTAGTCATTTTTCTTTAATTAACTATCTAAACTTTAAAATTTCTAAACCAATTTTTAATAGGACCTTAATGACTATATAAATATTCTAAAAATAATATTTACGAGTTGATATGAATAAAATTTGTGGTCCTGAAACCACTGTTCCATCTCCACTGAAAATCGAGCTGTTACACCGTGTGACATAACCCAAACCGTGTAGTGTTCGAACCAAGAAACACACAGCCATGTCCCATCCCATATCTTAAATCATGTAACTCACTGACTTGGGTCACACGGTCGTGTCGTAAGCTTTGTGCCAAACCATGTAACTCTCTGACTTGTGTCACACGACTGTGTTGCAGGCCGTTTGTTAGACCGTGTAACTCACTGACTTGATTCAGACGGTCGTGACTTAGGCTATGTGATACCCACACCTGAAATAATAATTGACACACGGCTGTGTAGCCAGGCTGTGTGTGTCACACAACCGTGTGACAACCCATGTCCCAGGTCGTGTGCTCCATAATTTGACCCTATAAACAAGTCATTTTAGGTCCAAGACTTGCCCAACCATCCACTCCATTTGTGCATACATTCAATAGACCTAAACACCTTTCAAACACATATAAACATATCAATTCAATCAACCTATTTCTCCTAACCAATATGTCATTTAAAGGCACCTCGTTTATACCAAAACAACTTCAACCAAAACAAAGCTATATTGCCACATCTCAAGCACCAAAACCTAATCAATTTAGTTACCTAATGACACCAATTATAACCATTCACTTTTCATAATAAACATACCAAAAGGACCATTTATTACAAAGTACTTATAAGTGACCAAAGGACATAAACATATCAAATTGTTCATTAGCATATTCAAAAACTTCCATTATAAAAATCATATACATGCCATTTATAACCTTGGACGAAATAACTAAAAAAAAACTACCGAAGTGATTGCTGGATAGTGTGATAGAACTCTGACAAGCTTCCAATTGATTGAGCTTCCGATAATTTATAAAAAAAAAGGAAAATAGCTACGTAAGCAACTAGTGCTTAGTAAGTTCGTATTACCTCAAACATAAAATTACCCTTCTTAAACTCAAATTATAAATTATGCATAACATCATTACCATGCTCATAAGCTTAATGAAATCCTATATAAATCGCCAAACTCACAAGTTAGTAAGTTCATACATAATACATAGTGAATTTCCATTTGCATATCATTCTTCACATACTTAATTAGTACCATTTCAATTCATTTGCATTCATCAACTTCACCTTTTTGTAAGGTTATGAACAACTATCAATTGGTGTACATGTCTATCCATTAACATTAGCTTACCTATTGAACCGTTTAGAATTACATTGGATACTCAGGAATGCTCACACATAGTGTGTCTTTCCATATAACCCTAATCTTTCCTTTTCAATAGTGCTCACATAAGCTATGAAATGGGTGTGCTCACACGAGCTATGGGTCAGAATATTAGCTACACGATGCTATTCCCACTAGCTATGGAGAATCTACCAAAAATGTAAGACCTCAACCATTAGTAAAATATTCAGGACCAGCACCCAAAACATGAAATCCCTAATGACATGTCATTCTTATCCTAAAAATTCTTAAGGTTCAAACGGGATTATTTAACCGCCAATTATTCAAAACATTGATATATATATATATATATTCAAGTCATTTTATAACTAACATAATATAATAGATAATCATTTAAACTATCATTAATAAGATTATAATTCATACGAACTTACCTCGATACTATAGTCGCAAAAGTAGAGTTGGAGACTAATCCAAAACTTTTGTTTTTCCCCGAGTTAAGTCCAATTGTTGCTTATCTTGATCTAAATAAATAATTTCATTCAATTAAGTATTTCAAATAACCTCAAGTATTCAATTCAATTTATAATTCATATTATCATGAAATTACAAAATTACCCCTCCTATTTTAAATTTTTCATAATTTAGTCCTTAAACTTGTAACTTGAAATTTTACCATTTGAACTTAAACCCATGATAACTGATTCTTCCCTAAGCTTAAATAATCTACATTTTCCATTATTTCATACAATATACATGGAATTTTCCCCTTAAACAAATTAGTCCTTAAACCTTAAATTTATTAAAATTCATTTAACATGTCCATATAACAACTTTCATTATCTATCAATTAACTTCACTAAAATATCAAATTCATTCATGGCACATCCTTCAACCTATAACAATTTTGCAAATTAACCCCTTAGGCTAAGTAGTTTAAGCTAAAATGAATTCAAAAACATAAAAATCACTAAAAACTAGACAAAAATACATACCATGCAAAAACAATGAGATTGGTCGATTGTTCTCCCTTCAATAATGGAGATTTCGATTTTGGGGAGAGAAAAACAAAGAAGATAATACTTCGTTCATATTTTAATTACTTTGTTTAATTTATTTACTAATTTACCTTTTTACCCTTATTATAATAAAAAATTTCCACTAACCTATGTCCATAACTATCCACTAACATAATTTATGAAATATTTATTTACTCACTAAGTCCATTAATTCATCTTACTAAAGCTATTTAATCCACTTAACTAATAGAACTCAACTTTTACACCTTTTTTAATTTAGTCCCTTTTTCCAAATTAACCATTTAATCTTCAAAATTTCTTAATGAAAATTTAACACTACCTTAAATTAACCCTATAGACATTAAATAAATATTAAAATAATAACTCACTCGTTGAAAATGTGGTCCCAAAACCATAGTTTCTAACACCACTAAAATCGTGTTGTTACAGTTCTAATACTTAATTTGACCACTTGGCACAACTTAAAGAGGTATCCATGTAACAGCCCGATTTTGGGGCTAGTCGGAACAGTGGTCTTGGGACCACTAATCCGAGGTTAAAGAAAATTATTTGGTATTATTTTATGTGTTATGACATTAATATATGGCTATATGAAAAATTTGGTGCGTTAATTTTAGCAATTAGAGGTTTAATTGTGAAAAAAGACTAAATCGCATAAAGTGTGAAAGTTTTAAATTTCAAGCTATAGGTGTCTAATAGTTAAAGGATATCAAAATGGAGGTCTTTAAAGTGAAATTAGGCCAATAGATGTGTGTTGGCCGGCCATATAGCTTAGGGAGACAAGAGCATTTAATTTTTGGTGAAATTAGGTGACAAAAGATGAATAAAATAAGATAAAAAGAAAAGCTATCATCTTTCACTATTCACCCTCCTTCTTCCACCGAAAATTAAAGAGAAAAATAGAGTTCTTGGGTTTCAAACTTTCAGCTAAGCTATCTCCTTGCAAGTAAGTGATTTTGATGATTATTTTTGAGGATTTTTATACTTTTGGAGTCCCCAAAGCTTAAGCTAGCTAATGAGGGACTAATTTGTTAAATGGTTGAAAGTTTAGGGACCTTTCATGAGAGATTTTATGTTGTTAGCTGAGTTTTTATGGAAGAAAATGAATGTTAATGAGATGAGAAACAACTATTTGTGAAAGGTGTTAGCATGAAAACACCTAAATAGGACTTGAATGCAAAGATTGAAAATGTGTAATAAATGCATGAAATAATTGGAACTATGAGTAGTTCTAAGAGTAATAAATGTCCAACTAGGCTTGTTGAATGAGAAAATATGGTGAAGAATGATTTATGAGCCTAGGGGCAAAATCATAATTTTGCCAATGTACAAGGGCAAAATAGCCATTTTTTCCTAAGTAGAGATTATGATGTATTATGATGATAAAATGATTGAATGAGTAAAATTTTGTTGTTATAGACCAAGAAGAGCATGGAATCAACCTTAACCGAGGAAAAGGCAAGGTTATGGAATAGACCGTTGATTAACGCGTTTTGCACATAGGTAAGTTTATGTGTAAAAGATGCATCTTAAATACATATGTTGTTACTTATTGGTGTATTGTATGATTGAGAATACTTACAATTTAAATGGATTGAATTTGGTAGAAAATGAATAAATTTCGTATGAATGTTGAAATAGATATGTAAGTGTGGAATATTATCCATACTAAATAATGGTGGGCTGTGTATGATACCACTTTAAATATCCTTGTTGGTGGGCTATGTGCGATACCACCTTATTTCTTATTTGTGATGGGCTGTGTGCGATACCATCGTTTATATTATCATTTGGCGGGCTATATGCGATACCACCGTAAATATTCTTGTTGGTGGGCTGTGTGCGATACCACCCTGTTAAAGATAAATGGTGGGCTAAGTGCGAAACCACCGAGTGTTTGGTATTTTTAAGAATGGCCTAATGTGAAATTTTGATGTGTTGTTTCATGTGATTGTGTGGTGATAAGTTCAGGGATGTATGTTAAATAATAAGAGCATTTGGTTTGTGATATGGTGGGAAAGTGGTAAGAGATGAATGAGTAAGCATGACTATGAAATGTGAATTGTTCTTGCTTAGTATGTAATGCTAATTGTTGAGTAGCATATGTTATGATGTTTATTGTTTACATGTAAACTTATTAAGCGTAAAGCTTACTCCCTTTCTTTTTCGTTATTTTATAGTGTCAAAGAGCCGGGTCGAGATACGAAGACAATTGGAGGATCACCCACAATACTAGCTCATCTTGATATATCTAGAATTAGCATTTTAAGTATGGCATATATAGGGGCTAGACTAGGTAAATTGTTTTGTTATTTTGGCCAAGAATGTATTGGCTCCCTTAAGGATGAATTCTTTTGTACATGGCCATAATTAATGGCTCAATACTATTAATCAATGAAAAGATGAGATTATTCATGATTGTGTTGGGTATATGATTGGGTTGTTTGGTTATGAATTATGCTTGAGTGAGTTAGGGTGATGAAAGAGCTTGGCAAATAGCCTTGTTCTTGTCCACACGGGTAGGCACACGAGCGTGTGTCTAGGCCGTGTGTGACACGCAGTCAATTGCATGGGTGTGTGATCAAGCTGTGTGTCCCCTTGCATGATAGAATTGCAAGTCAGTAAGCTCAGTAGTAAACACACGGGCAGAGACACGGCTGTGTGTCTCAGTCGTGTGGGAGGCACAGCCACGGACATGGGCGTGTGGCCAGGCCGTGTGAAGTTTGTGCTTTGAAATTGGAATTTAATTCGACACACAGTCTAAGGACATGGGCGTGTGCCTTGGCCGTGTGATCATAGTGAGATGATGACATCATAAACAAAATGCCAAGGTTTTGGCACACGGGCTAAGACACGGGCGTGCCGAGGCCGTGTGAGGGACACGGGCCAGGGACACGGGCGTGTGTCCGGCCGTGTGAATTAAGTCAGTGTCGACCATGGGTGAGGAGCATGGACATGTCTCAGGGGCATACAGGCGTGCCCCTTGAGCAACAAGGGCGTGTGGCCCCTATTTAGGCAAAATGTTTCTAATTGCGTAAAAGTTTTCGATTATTTTCGAAACCTTCCGAAAGTATGTTTAGGGTCTCAGAGGCCCATTAAGGATGTAGGATGTGTGAATGAAAAATTTATGCTTTGGAATGAAGTTTGATAGCCCAAAGTTGTATGACCATGTGAGTTAAGTACGGTAACGCCTCGTACCCGGTTCCAGCGTAGAATACGGGACAATCCATGCTTCTGAGGTAGCACCAACTGCTTGTTAAAAGAAGTAAATTTTGTTTTGGGACAGATTGAGTAAAGTACCCGTGGCACATTATCTCTTAGGGAATTATCTCCATAGATAAATATATGGTGGATTATATGGCACATTAGCCCTTGCCTACTTCTATCAAAAAGTAGAGAGGGTTCTTAGGCTTCTCATGGTACTATAGGAGATTCATAAAACATTATGGTATCTTGGCCAGACCTTTGACAAACTTACTTAAGAAGGATGCTTAGCAATGGAGTGATCAAGCTACTCAAGCTTTTGAGCAATTGAAAGAAGCCCTATGTTCTACACTAGTTCTGGTTCTTTCCAACTTCCAGCTGGAATTCTTTGTTGATACTAATGCTTATGATTATGGAGTGGGGGCAGTACTTCAGCAACTAGGTAGACCAGTGGCATATTTTAGTAAAGGGTTGGGAATCAAGCACCAAGCCCTATCAACCTATGAAAAAGAAATGATGGTTGCAGTTTTGGCTATGAAAAGGTGGAATTCTTACTTGGTAGGGCGGCATTTTAAAATTTGAACTAACCATCAAATTTGAAAAATTTTAATTGATCAGGTGGCAATCACACCCTTCCAGCAAAGATGGGTTGCAAAGATGATAGGATATAATTATGATGTGGTCTACAAGAAATGATTAGGTAATGCTACAAAAAATGCCTTATCCAATAAGCAATCCTTGAGGGATAGGAAGTTTTTCCAACTCACAAGCAGCACCATCTGTAACAGCCCGTTTTCAGTGAAATCAGAACATTGGTTTCAGGACCACAAATTTGACATGGAAATATTTATTTTATTATTATTTTAATGTCTACAGTGTGTTTGTAGTGTCGTGTAAAAATTTCATTAAGAAATTTTGACGTTTGCATGCTTAATTAAGTGAAAAGGATTAAATGTAAAAGGTGTAAAAGTGGAGTTCTAGTAGTCAAAGGAGTCTAATTACTATGAAACTTATATGTGAATGGAATTAAATGGCAATTAGACCATTTTTATTATTAGTGGACAAAGATGGACACTTTATTAAGTAATTTTGTTGTTAAAAGACAAGGTTAATTTTGTAATTAATAAAATTAACTTAAAAAAATGTAACGACCTCAAAAGTATGGATATCGGAAAATGAGTTATCAGGTCTCCATTTTTAGTAAACGGACTCGTAAATATTTATTAAAAATATTTATAAAGTTAGTTATGTGTTTAATCAGGTTTTAATTAAGTGAATTTAGCTCAGTTAAGAGCAATTAGTAAAAAAGACTAAATTGAAATAGGAGTAAAAGTTGAATTATGGATTAAAAGAAATTATAAAGGACCAAAATTGCAATTAAGCCATTTTGTATAGGTGAGGCGGTGTTATGTATAAAAATCTAAGATTTTTATAAAAACAATTATTATTATAAACTAATATATATATACATGTGTTATAAAAAGAAAAACATGAAAAAGAGAAACAGAGAGCAAACGTGAAAGAAAGAAAGAAATGAAAGAAAAGAAAAAGGAGAAATTGATGATTTAAAGCTTGGATGTTTAATAGGCAAGTCAATTTAGCCCTTTTCTTTTAATTTTGATGTTTTATAAGTATTAGGACAAAGTTTTGATGAACTTAAGTTGAGTTTTTTGAAGTTTTAAAGTTTTTGAACATAGCATATGATGAACAAAAAGATGAATTAGTGGTTTAATTGAAAGAATTTCAAGTTTGAATTGGATAAAGGATTTAATTGCAAAATAAGCTATAAGAAAACAGTTTTGGGACAGCAACAGCAGTAGAGTAAATTTGAAAAATCACTAAAAATGGTAGAAATGAAATTCGAAGTTGAGTGATATATGAAATTAAATCTTATTGAGTCTATTTTCATATGAAAGAAACAAAGAAAGCAAATAAATTCTGTATTTTGAGATATTTAGATTTTTGTGAGACTGGTTCAGAGTGATTTCGAGATCCCCTGTTCTCACTTGGAAAAATAATTAAAAATTGTACAAAAATAATTTTGGGACATAATTTATATGGTTAGATTCCTTAATGAGTCTAGCTTTAGAAGAAACAAACTAGAACATCATTTGAAATCTGTACAATAATATAATTAAATTTTAGTGAAGAGTGGTCAGAACTGTCAGACAACAGAATAGGGGTGACTTTAAAGAATAAAATGTACTTATTGGCTAAGTAAAAAATTCTGAAAATTTTATCTTAATAAGATATTTGAGTCTAGTTTCATAGAAAATTTACGGATCTTAATTTAGAATTCTGTAACTCAAGATATAGATAATTTAGTGACAATGACTCAGATAGACAGCCTTGAAAGAACTTATAAGTAAATAATAGAATTGTGTATAAAGAATGTGGAATGAAGAGGAAGAGGAGGAATTGAATAAAATTCAATTATTTATTGTAATTTAATATTGTAATTAATAATGTAAATCATTATTATTTCCGTAGCAAACAAGGAATTTGAAACATTGAGCAAGGAAGGAAAAGAGAAAAACAAATGAGGAGTAAAAACGAGAAATTCAGGTTTGTATTACTATAATTCAAATTATTTATTTATTCATAAATGTTAAATTAATTTATGTATATGGTAAGTAAATTATAAGGTAAGTGTTTTTATTGAATTGAATGGAAATTGAGTTGAATGATGAATATGTATTGAAATTGAATTGTATGTGGATTGAAATGGAAAAGTGTTATTGATATTGAAATTGAATTTGTTATGAAAATGAAAATGAAATTGAGAACTGAAATACCCTATTAACTAGTCGGGCTGAGTCGGATATAATTGGCATGCCATAGGATATAATTGGCATGCCATAGGATTCGGATATAATTTTATACATTATGTGTCGTATATCAGGCACTTTATGTGTCGTATTTCAGGCACCTCGTGTGTCGTTTCAGGCACTTATGTGTCGTATACTGATCAGGTACTATGTACCGTTTTAGGCACAATGTGTCGTACTGGTGTGTTTGGGTTGGAATCCGTGTATCCGCCAAAGTCCGAGTCTGTTAATAGGGGCAACTAAAGGAGAGGTTAAATTGAATAAAATGAAATGGTTCAGCCATTGAAAGAAATGTGAAAATAGAATATGAATTGAAAAATGTGATTTGAATATGAGTATGAGAATGGAAAGCATGAACCATTGGTTCATGAGATGGATAATGGCTCAACATGAATGTGTATTATTTCAATTGTTGAATAGCTAAAATTGAATTGTATGAATATATTGAGAATGACAAACTTATGTTTGAATTGGTTTAGTAAAATTAAAGTTATATGATTTAATGATATGATTATTATGTTTATAATTTGAATTATGGTAATACCACTGAGTATATGTATACTCAGCGTACAATTGTTTCCGTGCACAGGTTAATTGAAAGTCGGTGCCCGGTCCAGCATCCAGAGTAATCCCGACCTCGGAGAAAATTTTGAGTAATATACCTTTCTTTAATAACGGTGGCATGTACCTAGGTAATGAATATATTGAGTATATGAGCCCTGTAGTTGAGATAAATTTTAAAATGTTTGAAATTCTAAGTATTCGACTTAGTCTCGAACCATTCCTAACTCGTCTTTTGGGCCTCGAAGATCCATATAAGGGACTATAAAATTATTTTATATTATGATTGATAATAGTTATGTATTAATAGTAAAGTTGTTCGATCGATCCGGTAGCACTCTGTAACCCTGTTCCGATGACGGGTTGGGGTTTATTGCGTTACAAAAAAGGTATCATCTTTGTTGCTTAATGTTCCACCGAGGTTAGGGTATGAAAAACTCCATTGAAGAAGTCTAAAGGTTTGGCTAAGTCTTTGCTTGCATGTAAGTGTGTTTTTGTCCCATTTTTAATGATTTTTATGTTTTCAGGATCGTTGCAGCTTAATCTAACTAGCCCTGGGACTAATTTGAAAAATTGTTAAAGTTTTAAGGTTTTTCCATGAGTATGTTTGCATGATTTTTGAATTTTAATGAAAGATTATGAGTCCTTGTTGTTAAAAAAACAACTTTTGTAAAGTGATTTTTGGTGAAATTATCAATTAGGGACTTATTAGTAAAAGTAATAAAATGTCATGGCAAAATTGTGAATTGATGATTTGTGTGGTTGATATGAGTCCCTAAGTAAATCAGCTAGAATGGTATGTGGATGAAATTGCATAAATTTCCATTTACAAGCTTAAGGACTAAATTGTAAAGAAGTTAAAATATTAGGGGTAAAAATGTAAATTTTCAAAAGTATGAATTTTGGACTGAATTGAATAGTATAAATAATAAATGGATTGAATTTACTTATTTAGATCAAGATAAACCTCGTACGGATCAAGATCGAGGAAAAGCTAAAGCCTCAGATTAGTGATCTCGTTCTTGCGTCTTTGTAATCGAGGTAAGTTCGTATGTTAAATAACGTTGTAATGTTATTTTGATATTTATGTGTTGTGCTATATATATCATGTTATGAAATAAGGGAAATCCAACGACGTTTTGACGACTATCGAGCCCTGTTTGAACCTTAGGAATATATAGGATACAAATGACATGTCATTAGGGTTACCATGTTTCGGGTGTTGGTCCTGAATGTCTTACTGATGGCTGAGTTCCAGCATTTGTTGCAGATACTTGTTAGCTTGTATGAGCGGCATCGTGTAGCTACATTCCAACTGTCAGCTTGTATGAGCAGACCCATTTATGGCTTGAGTGAGCAATGATGTAAAGGAAAAGGAAAAGGAATGGTTTCGACCATATGTTTAGCACACTTTGTGTGAGCTTCCCGTGTATTCGATATTATTCTAAGTGGTTCAACGGGAATGTAAAAGGAAAGAACGATAAGTGCTCCAATCAACTATATTATGAGCTTATGGAAAGGTGTAACATCCCCAAACCCGGCCCATTCACTACGACCGAATCTGGTTATGTCACTGGAAAAAGACGGTTGAAAATCTTCTTTACTTTTGAATAAACCTTGAAGAAATTAACTTTTGAAAACCTTGTTTATTTATTACCTTATGAAAAACCTTGAAGTTATAAATTAGCTGAATTAAAAAAACTTTATTAAACATATTCTTCATAAATAGGTTGCTAGGATTAAAACCATTTTCACATAGCAATTTAATTTAAATAAACCATAGTTAAAGTAATACCAAAATAATAAAATGGCCTTTATTACAACCCAACAATTCAAATAAAGTACTTATATCAAAATCAAGCTTGAAATAATTGAACATCATCTTCGGCATGGGCCACCTTGTCCTCTCCGATCCCGGTCCAGCTTTACGCACTACCTGAAATGGTTAAAGGAAAAAGGTGAGTCACCAAGACTCAGTGTGCAACCCTTTTTCCCGGATTAGCAAAATATCATATACAAACATAACCATGATCATCATGCATCCAATATGCACCCAACCTAGCCATCCACAACGCCTTTCTCTACCCCGTGTGGTACCAAACCACTGGTGGTGCCAAACCACTGGTGACGTATAGTCACAGATGTGATGCCAAATCACTGGAGGTGCCAAACCTCTGGTGTCCGAAGACACAAAGTGTGTTACCAAAACACTGGTGACCGAAGTCACAAAACAATTGATGGGGCCAACCCATCGTGTGATACCAAATCACTGGCGTCAATCCCTCAATACCGCCTTGTGGGGCCAACCCACTGTGGTGCGAAACCACGGGGACGAGACGCTGAGGTGCCAAACCTCTGGAGGTGCCAAACCTCTGGTGACCCAAAGTCACAAAGTTGTGTTACCAAAACACTGGTGCTCGTCAGCACAAAATATCACTGCCCCCTCCACTCGTACAACCCACATTAACAATGATATGCATTTTAAAAGACATATACCCACATGCTTGATTAGCAACATACATATTATTTATCAACCATCCAGTATCATAGCACACGTAACCGATACATCATGCTTACCAAAAGCATCAAAACAGGGACTTACCTGACCCCGTGCCTTATACCATAATGGTATTCAATCCACCTTTCATGGAACCAACCACACACATCATATATATAGATACAATAACAGAGAAGTGTGTAACTGTACACACAATAATAATAATAAGCACATAAATTACTAGAAGAGTGTGTGTAAGTACACACCTGCAAGCCTTAACCAAAGAATCGATCTAAGACCCTCGATGACCTCGATAACCTCGCTCCTCACGATTGATTTGGTTTCTTACCAAATCCCGAACCAACCAATGGTTCCACTTGACAAACGGCCTTCTTCCAAAGATTAACAGAGTAGGAATACTCCTCTTGCTTGCTTCCAAAATCCAAAGACCCTAAAACGAAATGGTTAACTCCTTTCAACCAAAACCAACATAGACTTTAATCAAACTGAAACCACAAGCACTAGAGAGAAAAGAGAAATGGCCATTTGGGCAAACACTTACCCAACACCCACCGTTTGAAAACAAATGCCCACTAACATCAACACCCTTCTAGGATTCGGCCAAGGTGAACACTACTAGGAGAAAAGGGAGATTCGGCCAATTAACAAAATGGAACAAAGAGAACGAAAGATACTTTTCGGTTTGACAAGAAAAAGAACAATGGAGGAAGGTGTTTGGAAGGATGGTGTTTCGGCTAAGAAGATTTCAAGAAGAAAAAGAAGAAAGTATAACAAAAAGAGAGAAGTATGTTTCGGCTTACACAAATGAAGAGGAAAGAAAGATGGAGGGCATTCGGCTATCAACAACATTGAAAGAACACAAACAAATTTTAGAAAGCTGTAGGGAGGTTTGATCTTTCGGTTTCAAAAGTAAGGAAAATGAGAGAAAGCTCTCTCTTGGAAAAAAAATTCGGTGACAAAAGGAAGGATTTGGCTTCCCAAAACTTGACCGAAAATGCCCAAATTGACCAGGTAAAATCGGCACATGCTTCCCCCCTATACTTTGCCGTCCACTCCTATTAACAAGGAGTTCTAATTTTCGGCAATTCCTTGAATTGCTCTTAGCCAATAGTTGAAAAGTATTCAAAATAATTTAAAAGCCTAAATTTCCTCCTTGGAATTAATTAAAAAAGAACCAATTAAAATCTAAATAATATCTCCATTATCCTATCCTTTATCACCTTTTCAAATAAAAAAAAACTCATAATTATCCCCCCACTCTAGCTGAATGTTCAACAAAGAAACAAAACCATGTGCAGGCCACTCCATTTTCACGCCAGCAAAAGAAAATAGAACCCACTTGCAGCTGCTGGGATTCGAAACCAAGACCCATGCCGCAGCCTCCCCTTAAGCGCCCAGACCACTCGGCCACACTGCATTTCATGCCATAAAATCACACCTTTTAATCTTTAAACCCTTCCTACTCCAGCCCATAACCGCCTAAAAATAAATCACGCCCAAAATGCTGCTCCAGCCCTCGAACCCGCGCCCTATCACTCCTCCAGCGCCTAAGTGCCGCACGAGCACCACTTGGACCAGCTGCTTCTTGCGTCAAAACACGCCCCCACTCCTTTTTAAGGCCTCCCCACCTTGTAACGCCAAGATCCAAAAATTAAAACCAGCCTGTTGCCTCTTTGATTCGAACCCAAGACCCTCAAAGGCGCTACCTCCAGCCCCTTAAGCAGCGCATACAGCCACTTTGCCAAAGCCTTACTTGTGCCATAGATTACCAAAAATAATTCTTAAGGCCTCCCTTGGCCCGATTCCCTTTCCCACTAAAAATCCAAATTTTTCCAAAGTCTTCCCGCTAACTCCGAGCGTTCTCAACACCTCTAAAACACATCCAAGCCTACCCAAAACCTACTAGAACACGAATTATACCCAACATGCACAGCCCCTAAACCAGGGTGTTACAATTCTACCCTCCTTAAAATAATTTCGTCCTCGAAATTACTTGGCTAACGAACATCTGCACAACCTATCTTACCACCTTACGCTTACGCTGCGCAACTCTGATTAACAAGTTTTATGCATAAAAAAAAAATTTGGTTCCACTGTTTAACCACGAGCAAATTTTATGCAAAGAAGTTTTTCAAGAGTAGTTCTTTCGAGCAATCAAAGTTTCATACCCTACCCAGGAGTAATCTCGTTATTTTTCCTAAAAGAGTATATCGGCCGTAACTCAGGGTAAATTTTGAAAATAGTTTCCAACTTAAAAATATTTCAAAATTTACAAAATCTCAGGGGTCATTTTGAAAATTTTGTTTTTCAAACCAGAGGTATCTCAAAAATTCCAGAAATCGGGGTTATTTCCGTAGTTTTGGAAATCATGGGCATTTTCGTAAATTCTCCAAATCAGAATATCACAACATTTCACAAAATAGGATTTTCCTGATATTTGGCAAAATAAGAATATTTCGGTAAAAATCGAGAGAAATCTGGAAATTTAGAAACCAAGGGCATTTTGGTAATTTTCTCAACCAAGGGTATTTTCGTAAATTTTCACAAACTCGGGTATCTTAATATTTTGAAACCTCAAAATTTTGGTATCTTGTAAAGTAAAAATTCGTTTTATCAAAAGTTGAGGGTAGTATTGTAATTTTATAACACAGGGGTATTTTTTTGTAATTTTGCCACTAGGGGCATTCTGGTAATTTTGTAAACCGGGAAAATATCTTTCAAAATCTGATTTAGAGTTTTACAAACCAAAGGGGTAAAGTTGAAAACTTTAAAACCGGAGATTTTAAAATAATCAGGTCAAATCCCTTTCGGGTTTTAATATTCGGTTTAGCCTATGAACAAGTCCTCTTGGTTAAGGTGAACCGTAGCTACGCACCAGGCAGGATTCATGTGGAGAGGGGGTGAGTCACGCGGACTGCTTAAATTCCAAGCTCCCACTGAATACCACTCCTAGACATGCGCACACAGGTTGCCACACCTTAACTCGGCGACTTACTTCACAGCTTTGTTTAGTAACCTTAAGTTTTATGCACATGTTTGAGTAGTCTAGTCCTAGGGTCCAACAGATCCTATTATTCTATTGTACGAGCCCATCAAAGCCCATAACAGTTCATATAACAAATTACTACACAAGTCTGAAGTACTTACCTGGTGGACTCGGGCCGGAGACACAGGTGCCATGCCAGAATAACCTGAAAAACTTTTTATAAAAGCCCACATTTCGAAAAGCCCATTTTGAAAACTGTTTCGAGCCCAAAACCCTCAAAGCCGAGTTTTGAACCGGGCTCTGATACCAAACTGTAACATCCCCAAACCCGGCCCATTCACTACGACCGAATCTGGTTATGTCACTGGAAAAAGACGGTTGAAAATCTTCTTTACTTTTGAATAAACCTTGAAGAAATTAACTTTTGAAAACCTTGTTTATTTATTACCTTATGAAAAACCTTGAAGTTATAAATTAGCTTAATTAAAAAAACTTTATTAAGCATATTCTTCATAAATAGGTTGCTAGGATTAAAACCATTTTCACATAGCAATTTAATTTAAATAAACCATAGTTAAAGTAATACCAAAATAATAAAATGGCCTTTATTACAACCCAACAATTCAAATAAAGTACTTATATCAAAATCAAGCTTGAAATAATTGAACATCATCTTCGGCATGGGCCACCTTGTCCTCTCCGATCCCGGTCCAGCTTTACGCACTACCTGAAATGGTTAAAGGAAAAAGGTGAGTCACCAAGACTCAGTGTGCAACCCTTTTTCCCGGATTAGCAAAATATCATATACAAACATAACCATGATCATCATGCATCCAATATGCACCCAACCTAGCCATCCACAACGCCTTTCTCTACCCCGTGTGGTACCAAACCACTGGTGGTGCCAAACCACTGGTGACGTATAGTCACAGATGTGATGCCAAATCACTGGAGGTGCCAAACCTCTGGTGTCCGAAGACACAAAGTGTGTTACCAAAACACTGGTGACCGAAGTCACAAAACAATTGATGGGGCCAACCCATCGTGTGATACCAAATCACTGGCGTCAATCCCTCAATACCGCCTTGTGGGGCCAACCCACTGTGGTGCGAAACCACGGGGACGAGACGCTGAGGTGCCAAACCTCTGGAGGTGCCAAACCTCTGGTGACCCAAAGTCACAAAGTTGTGTTACCAAAACACTGGTGCTCGTCAGCACAAAATATCACTGCCCCCTCCACTCGTACAACCCACATTAACAATGATATGCATTTTAAAAGACATATACCCACATGCTTGATTAGCAACATACATATTATTTATCAACCATCCAGTATCATAGCACACGTAACTGATACATCATGCTTACCAAAAGCATCAAAACAGGGACTTACCTGACCCCGTGCCTTATACCATAATGGTATTCAATCCACCTTTCATGGAACCAACCACACACATCATATATATAGATACAATAACAGAGAAGTGTGTAACTGTACACACAATAATAATAATAAGCACATAAATTACTAGAAGAGTGTGTGTAAGTACACACCTGCAAGCCTTAACCAAAGAATCGATCTAAGACCCTCGATGACCTCGATAACCTCGCTCCTCACGATTGATTTGGTTTCTTACCAAATCCCGAACCAACCAATGGTTCCACTTGACAAACGGCCTTCTTCCAAAGATTAACAGAGTAGGAATACTCCTCTTGCTTGCTTCCAAAATCCAAAGACCCTAAAACGAAATGGTTAACTCCTTTCAACCAAAACCAACATAGACTTTAATCAAATCGAAACCACAAGCACTAGAGAGAAAAGAGAAATGGCCATTCGGCCAAACACTTACCCAACACCCACCGTTTGAAAACAAATGCCCACTAACATCAACACCCTTCTAGGATTCGGCCAAGGTGAACACTACTAGGAGAAAAGGGAGATTCGGCCAATTAACAAAATGGAACAAAGAGAACGAAAGATACTTTTCGGTTTGACAAGAAAAAGAACAATGGAGGAAGGTGTTTGGAAGGATGGTGTTTCGGCTAAGAAGATTTCAAGAAGAAAAAGAAGAAAGTATAACAAAAAGAGAGAAGTATGTTTCGGTTTACACAAATGAAGAGGAAAGAAAGATGGAGGGCATTCGGCTATCAACAACATTGAAAGAACACAAACAAATTTTAGAAAGCTGTAGGGAGGTTTGATCTTTCGGTTTCAAAAGTAAGGAAAATGAGAGAAAGCTCTCTCTTGGAAAAAAAATTCGGTGACAAAAGGAAGGATTTGGCTTCCCAAAACTTGACCGAAAATGCCCAAATTGACCAGGTAAAATCGGCACATGCTTCCCCCTATACTTTGCCGTCCACTCCTATTAACAAGGAGTTCTAATTTTCGGCAATTCCTTGAATTACTCTTAGCCAATAGTTGAAAAGTATTCAAAATAATTTAAAAGCCTAAATTTCCTCCTTGGAATTAATTAAAAAAGAACCAATTAAAATCTAAATAATATCTCCATTATCCTATCCTTTATCACCTTTTCAAATAAAAAAAACTCATAATTATCCCCCCACTCCAGCCGAATGTTCAACAAAGAAACAAAACCATGTGCAGGCCACTCCATTTTCACGCCAGCAAAAGAAAATAGAACCCACTTGCAGCTGCTGGGATTCGAAACCAAGACCCATGCCGCAGCCTCCCCTTAAGCGCCCAGACCACTCGGCCACACTGCATTTCATGCCATAAAATCACACCTTTTAATCTTTAAACCCTTCCTACTCCAGCCCATAACCGCCTAAAAATAAATCACGCCCAAAATGCTGCTCCAGCCCTCGAACCCGCGCCCTATCACTCCTCCAGCGCCTAAGTGCCGCACGAGCACCACTTGGACCAGCTGCTTCTTGCGTCAAAACACGCCCCCACTCCTTTTTAAGGCCTCCCCACCTTGTAACGCCAAGATCCAAAAATTAAAACCAGCCTGCTGCCTCTTTGATTCGAACCCAAGACCCTCAAAGGCGCTACCTCCAGCCCCTTAAGTAGCGCGTACAGCCACTTTGCCAAAGCCTTACTTGTGCCATAGATTACCAAAAATAATTCTTAAGGCCTCCCTTGGCCCGATTCCCTTTCCCACTAAAAATCCAAATTTTTCCAAAGTCTTCCCGCTAACTCCGAGCGTTCTCAACACCTCTAAAACACATCCAAGCCTACCCAAAACCTACTAGAACACGAATTATACCCAACATGCACAGCCCCTAAACCAGGGTGTTACAAAAGGTATGTATTTTTAATTAACAAAGTATGTATAACTATACTTATGGAAAGTATGAATTCAATTGTACAATGTTCATGAAATCTATCTTACCATGTGATGATTTGGTTAAGTTATGTATTAAGCACTAACTTGTGCTGTTGATGATGCTTAGGCTTGTGCCATGATTATGTTGGATTGAGTCATGTTTAATTTATAAAGTTTTGCATTAAAATGGTAAGCTATGTTCATGATTTACGAACTTATTAAGATTACATGCTTACGTAGTTTTCTTTCCTATGTTTTTTATATTATCGGAAACTCGATCGGTTTGGAAGCTCGTTGGAGACCTATCACACTATCCAGCGATTATATCGGTAGATTTTGATATTTTGGTCAATGTTATAATGGCATGTATAGGTGAACTTGTGTTTAATGATCTAGTTGTTTTTGGCATTATAAGTGTTATCATGGTTGATGTACTTATGGTATTTTGATGCCTTTATGGTTGGTGTTGATATGGCTAAGATGATGTATGTTTTGAATGACCAATTTCGTATGTGATGATGTAGTTTGGAATGTGGTCAATTGTGGTATGTTTTGGTATAGAAATAAGTAAATGTATATGGTTGACATATGGTCAATCAGGCATATGTTTAGATATGTTTGATGGATTGTGATTGAGGTGCCTATATGGCATATTGGTTGTATGGTTTAATGATCTTGTGAATTGGACATTTTTATGCATGTTTTGGGTAGGTTTTGATACCTTGGTCTTATGTGTAAATGTGTTTAGGTTCATGCTTTGAGTGGGTGAAAGAAATGGCTTGATTTTGGCCAATTTATTATCCACACGGCCTAAGACATGGGCGTGTGTCTCAGCCGTGTGTACCCTGTAGGTTTTAAAGGTTACAAGTCAGGCAGTTACATGGCCTAGCACACGGCCTGGCACACGGGCATGTGGCTTGGTCGTGTAACAAAAGTCAGAGAGTTACACGGGCATGGCCATGGGCTGGGACACGGGCGTGTGTCCCAGCCATGTGACCCCTGCAGTTTGAATTTTTCTAACTTTTTTCCTCAATGTTTCAAATGTTCTTGATTTAATCCAGATCATTTCTAAAGTGATTCTAAGGCCTCAAGGGCTCAATTAAGGGACAATGTGCATGTGTATGATTGGATTATGCTATGATTATTATAATGTTTGGAAATGATTGTTTTAGGTTACGTTTTTATAGTAGTGCTCCGTAACCCTATTCCGGTGACGGATATAGGTTAGGAGTGTTACACCATCAGTTCTCAACTACTTTCAAGGGTGTAGGCATCTTATCAAGGTAACTCTAAGATTCAAAAGTTCAGCAGCAGAACAGTAGACATCCAAAGTATGCTTGGGATCGTAGATTCCTTAAAAAGAAGGGTAAGATAGTGGTAGGTGATGTGGCCAGTCTGAAACATGAGTAATTCCAACTCTTTCATGCCAGTGCTATGGGTGGACACTCAAGACTTCATGCAACCAAAAGGAGGATAGACAGTCTTTTGTTCTGGAAGGGACTTTCGAAGTATATTAAAAAGTGGATAAGGGAGTGTTTCATTTTCTAGAAGTGTAAAGCAAAAAATGTGGATCCTCCAAGATTATTACAACCTCTTCAAATACTAGAGAGAGCTTGGTCATCTATTTCCATGGATTTCATAGAAGGTTTACAATGCTCTAAGGGTAAGATTGTTATTCTGGATTGCCTTACTAAGTATGGCCATTTTATTGCACTATCCCATCCTTATACTACTATGACTGTAGCTCAACTATTTATGGACCATGTTTACAAGTTACATGGGATGATAGATTCTATTATATCAGATAGAGACAAGGTGTTTGTCAGCAACTTCTAACAGGATCTGTTAAGAAATGTGGGAACCAGGCTCCACCTATCCACTGCTTACCATTTAGAGACTGATGGGCAAATAGAAGTTCTGAACAGATGCCTTGAAGGTTATCTGAGGTGCATGTCTAGAGAGAGACCCCGAGATTGGACAAACTGGCTCTCACTGGCTAAGTGGTGGTATAACTCCCCATTCCACTCAACCATTCAAAGCACACCCTATAAGGCACTATATGGCAGACACCTTCTCATCATATGTCATATTTGGCTAGGGCATCATTCGTGGCCATTGTAGATAGAAGTTTACAGCATCGTGAAGCTGCAAGGCAATTGCTAAGATTCCATATGAAGAGACACAAGATAGAATAAAGCAACAATCAAACAAACACAGGACAGACATGAAATTTGAAGTAGGGGACTAGGTATAGTTGATGCTTCAACCTTATAGACAGCATTTTCTGAGAAGGTTCATCAACTAGAAATTAGCTTCCAAGTATTTTAGCCCCTACAAAGTGGAAGGTAAGGTTGGAAAGGTAGCATATAAACTGCAAGTGCCCTAAGGATCTCGAGTACATCCTACTTTTCATGTTTCTCAACTTAAGAAACATGTTGGAGCTACTCCTGTCCAAGCCTCTCCGCCAACGGTGAACAACCATGGAACTTGGGCTAAAGAGCCTATCAAAATTTTGGACAAAAGGATGGTGAAGCATGGAAATGTGGCCACAACTGAAGTTATGGTAGAATTCCTTTCCAGAGGATGCAACATGGGAATCCTTATAGTAGCTAAAAGAGGTTTACCCTCATATAGATCCTTGAGGACAAGGATCTTTTTCGAGGAGGAAGTAATTGTTATGGGTCAAATTAAAAAACAATTAGGCTGATTTTAATTTGGCTAAAAGCCAATATCGAGAACGAGTTAGTGAAACGGTGCACATCAAGTTTAAGTGAAACGAAATGTTTCAAGGGATGATTGTATTGTTTGTTTTTCTATTATTCCTAACTACCAGATATTTCATTTATTTTCCCTATATATCATGTAATTGACAGTATTGGTTAGGAATGGAAAACTATCAGCACACTTTCTCATTTGATTTTCTTCCTCTTCTTTTCTCGATTTCTGCTTCTCCTTTCTATCTTGAATTTTCCGATTCTGATCATAACATCCTCAAAAGCCAAATTTCCCAGAAAAAAGAAAATATCATATACATAGGTATCCAATGGTTCTTGTGAAAACTTTCACTTCAATATAGCAAAGCCACTTTGAAAGATTTTTGTGACTAAGAACAGTTACTACTACTCAGATTTCCAGCATGTCTTGCTGATTTCACAATGCCGGAATAGGTGTTTCCACTGTTTCAGGATGTCTTGCACACAATGAGCAATTGTCACTAACCATGAAACAGGCAATATCTCGTGGGTACATCCCCAAAGAAAAAAACCTCAAATTGGGTGGGAGTAAAGTCCCCATTTTTGGAGAAACACTAACATAAGGTATCAGTCTCGTCACAATAAATGTGAAGGCATGCACATTTCACCAACTTAGCCAAAATGATTCCAAAGATTGTATCAAAGCAAAAATTGAATTATATAGCTCACGCACTCTTTGAATCGTATCAAACAAAAAGTTCAAGACACTCTTGGTTTTCTAGTCTTTTACAACTGCAATTACAACACAATCAATTGCATTTCCCTTTGTTCGGGACATAACCGTATGTCCTCCATGAATATTTGGAAGGAACACCATCCAACAATTATGAAATAGAACAAAGGGCATGTGAGTGACCGAAAACAGCTTTTTATTTTTCTAATATCCAAACATGTATTCCATGATTTTGGTCCCTAATGATTTTGTAGGGTTTGCAATAGCAGCACTTCCTGACTGTCGTGCATTGGTATTGCCATTTTGAAGATAGTATGGGCGAGATGGTCGGAAATTGCTCAGCTCTGATGTTCTACTTGACGGTGGGGGCAAAGTCATGAAACCCTGATTATTCATTCTTTCATTTAGAGCCTCGCGTTGCATTGGATCTACTGGCTTCACACCGATTATTAGTGCTCCATTAATTTGCATTCCATTCTTGCTGAGAGCTCTCTGAGCATCAGATCGGTTCTGCACCAAAAACAAAAGCAACTATTAGACTTTATCAAAAAAATGAAAATACATTTTGCTAAAATCTGAACATATAAATAAGATCAAAAGATCACAGCCCATCTTCGAAAAGCAAAAGTTCTATCAGGTTTGGCTTTCAGCAAAATCCATAGAGATATTTAACCAATACGATTCCACTTTGATCGAGGAAGGCAATATGTTTAAACCACAGAAAGGTCAGAAATCTAACTTCGAACTTATTTCTCAGTCAACAGCAATCCTCTTTTATATTTACTTTTTTTTATCATTAGGATTACATACCAATTCCACAAGCATGGATAGCATGCATGCAACAAATAAAGAACACAAAATGAACAAAAGTCTGCGAAAAGGGACCAACAGATAACCAGAGAACATTAAAACTTGTAATGAAATAGCATTAACAGGTAGTATTTCGGATTGTGAGAAAGAAGATTCACCAGATAGAGAATGTGCATCCAGTTAGCATCCCTTGGACCAGGAACATGCTTCAATATCACACCACACTTTTCAAACTCTCGCAAAACTAAATTTGTATCAGCAGGAGAAAATCTGGAAAGAAAGCGAATATTGAAGTCATAGGTCTTGCATGCATAAAAGAACATGACTGTACCATGAGTTTAACCCAAATGTTTAGGTTAAGTTTGATCTAGTAAAACAGAGAAACATGAAGAGATGGAAGTCACCACCAAGGAAGTTATAAGTTCAAATTGCTGCTGAGTTATACAAGGTTAGAAGTTGCAAATAGCAGTTCAGAGGATAGTACCCAAAGAAACCAAGAAAGAAATGTAATATTGTCAATAAAGAAATTAGACAATACCAGTTCCTACAACATTTAAGCAAACAACATCTAAACAATTACAATTTTACCTGACATAAATGGGTAAAATTTTGGCGATGTGAAAAATGATAAAAAGGGATCCAAAATGCAGAGAAGTGGTTGCTTAAATAATACAATAAATATTTACTCCAGAAATTGCTAGAAGACCACAAGACAAACAAGTCAATTATTAAGCAGAACAAGGAAGTAGCTAGGAGCATACCCATAAACTGTAACCCATTCTTCCTCATCCAGATTGCCTGCAGGTACAGAATTTCTTTGTATCTCAGGCCTAGCAACTTCCCTCGGAGGCGGAAGTGTGATTAGAGCACCAGGTTGAACAACACCCTCAACAGGAGAACCCTTTCCCTTGTCATCCTGCTCATTACTACTATTCTTTGCGGGTGACCACCAACTCAAACTTGCTGGGCTCTGCTGATTCTGCTGCCCATTAAGTATAGCAAATGAAGTGCTAGCCCCTGACTTGCTCTTTGCTGAAGTTGAGAAGTCACGTCCAGAACTTTGAACCGGGCTTTTTGGGTCTGACTTGATTTCGGGAGACATAGGATAATCCAGTATACCAGATTCAGGAGAAAAATCTGAACGGTCCTCCAAGGTGTACATAGGAGGAGGTGGAAGATCTGAACCTCCAAAATTCTCCTGCCATAAAGCTGAGACAGCAGCCGCTTGACCGGGACTAGAGAATTTCCCTCTCCGGGCAGAGATCGGTGACGCCAAATCTTGGTAAAACAATGACTGTCTTCCCGATTTTGGAGTTCTATGAACTGCAGTGCTCATTTCTTTCGATTATATGAGCACTTAAAAAAAGAGTTCAGTATAAATATCATGTCATTACCTTTACCAACTTAACTAGCCTATCTAAGATTCAATTTCAGGAAGCTCAACATCGACCAAATTTATCAACAGAAAATTAAATAACAAATAATACATCTTAATTACTCTACGCATTTTTGGTTGCTGAGAATTTTATTTAAAAAAAGAATTACTATAAAGCTTGATTGATTTATTTATTCATCAAGAAAAGCTTTATTAATTTAGGCCAAAAGAACCAACGCTAAAGAAACATTGTTTTTGCTTTTATTCGGATTTATTTCCGTTGTCCTCAAAGAAAATAAAGAAGAAGAATCAATAGCTTAACGTGATTTCTTCAATTTCCCTTTCGCGGAAACCAAACTTATGTCCCACATATACCATTTTTGCAGCGCAATTCCCTTAACGAGGAATTTCATCGACATTAAACATAAAGTTAAACAGAGAAGAAAAGAGAAATAGCGAGAGTACCTTGAGTTGAGTTGAGGTCAACTGGGATTTTCCCAAAACTGAAAGGCAGAGGAGCTCTTTTCAAATCAACCGTGAAAGGAATTTTATATATGAAACCCTAAACCCTGTATTATTCAAATTTCAAATTTTGGATTTTCAATACTGTTTGAGTTAGCGTCAAATGACGTAAATGTCCTTCAATTTTCCGCTCATTGAGGTTGTTTTCGCACTTTAAGATACTTGTGCCTTTTGCCCTGTTTTTAATTTTTGGCTAAATGATACATGAACACCTGAATTTTGATGAATAAAACCCTTCGTGAAGAAAGCGCTTAAATTAATTTTTAAAACTTTTAAAATTGTATTAATTAAGTTATTTGATTAATATTTTTCATTTTTAACTGTTATAATTTGTGTTGGGTGGATCGGAATTAAATTATATAATCGTAAAAATATAATATCATTATTTTATTAATTTATATATTTATAATTGTTAAATGACTAAATCAATTTTTTATTATTTTTAGGGGTCAAAGTGTAATTTTACTATTACTAATTTAAAAGTTTATAAATTATAAAAGGCTTAAAAAAAATTCATTTTAAGGGGTCGAGACCCTTGTTAGCCCCGGACTCCACTACTGACAATATTAATGTAATCATTAACGATACTAATATCACACTCCACATTAACATAAGATAAAATAAAAAATTTTCAAAAAATATTTAAAATTTTTTATTAGAATGAGATTTTTGGAATTCTAAAAAAGAAATTCCCTTTATATAAGTCTAAATTGAATATAGAAAACCATATCGATTTTTCTAAATTATATAAAAAATAAATTAATATAAGATGTGTCTCAATGTTTGAATTCTATTCATATTTATTACAATAAATAAACAATAAAAAATATATTTTAGAAAGTAAATATATATAGATACGTTTTAATTTTATTAATTATATGAGTAAAGTTTCTTTTTCAAAATATAAATATATCCTATTAAAAAATGTGTATCAATTATTTTCTTACACGTATAGTTGAAAATGTTCAAGTAATTGAATATATTCACACTTTAAAAAAACTTTACGTGAACGAATAATAAAATTAAAATTTATTTATATATTTATTTCTAATAGAATTAAAACATTGATACAAATCTCATATTTTTAAGGAAAACATGTTGCTTTTCCTACTTCTTCCTCTCAAGTTGGTCAACCTTCGTCCGATATCAACATTGCCATCCTTGACACTCTACATTACTTGAGTAGCGATGTTCGGGGACTTTGAGATAAGTTTAGATCTCATCGAGATGATGTTAATTCTCAATTGTCGACACTAGAGACGCAAATGACATATCTCCTTACTCATTTTCCTTCGACACCTCCTTTCTCTCCTCATGATGATGATTAGAGTAGCTTTTTAAGTTTGCATTTTTTATATCATTGTTCATCACATTTGCACTATTACTTTTGCTCATTTCCTATGTCTATGGCTACTCAAGTAATAGTGCAAATATGATGAACAAGGATATGAAAAAATGAAAACTTAAAAAGCTGCTCTAATCATCATCATGAGGAGAGAAAAGAGATGTAACACCTCAAACCCGACCTAGACATTACAGCCAAATCTGGAGATGTTATCATAAATCGATTGAAAATCCCAAATTTGTATGTTTTGTAAAACATTGTAAACTCTATTTACACAAAAACTCGATTTATTTGAAAGCATATCTTACTTAGTTGTTTTATTGACAACGTTGTTTGTTTACATACTTCTAAAAACGTATAACTTTGCAGCAGAAATTCTTAGAAAGTTGAATTTTGTAAAACACAATTTGTTGTTTTGAAATTATTTGTTTTGTAGAAAAATTAACATTTTCGACAAAACTTTAAACAACATCACACGAAAAACATAAATAAAGTTCAAAACCAAAACAATCCAAAATGTCCAATCAGTCCAAAATTTACAAAGCTCTCAAACCCAAATTTAAATAAATTAAATTTATGAAAATATTATTATAATCAAGCTTCCATCGCACTGACTCACCTAAGTTTGAAGATTACCTGAAAGTGACAAACAACAAAAAGTGAGTTTTTATAACTCAGTGTGTAACAAATTACACAAAAGTCAATCAGTTATAAATTTATATATTTATCAGAAACAGAGTTTTTCAAAACATAACAGATGTAGAAATATAATCCCAACACACCATATGGGGTATTATATACCCATCCAACCTTACACACCACATAGTGTCGGTATGACACTTTTCAAAATATTTGCAGCTAAGTTGCCAGTTTATTTGGCAATTTATCATTGTTTACAGAAATATGTATGGCTAAGCCACCAAATACAGTAAGTTATTAAACTGCCCACACTTCCTCTATATAACAAACCCCATCCCAGATGCAAATGCAAAACTAACAGATATCAAATATGCCTATGATGTACATGCTTATAATGGCAGATACAGAACATATATATATTCAGATAAACATAGCATATTACAGATTTTACCTATCTTATTTCATTTCAAACATACGTATTTACAACAAATTGTTGCTAAACATACCGACCTTACAGAAGGCCTATGATCGATCCGAATGATGTTCACAGTCCTAGGGAAAATTTTAAAATTTTGGGCCCACACGACCTAAATGGCCAGCTCGTGTGGCCCACAAGGCCCAAATAGCTCAAATTGTGTGTCACACACGCCTACCACATGGCCTAGCATACCGTCATGTGGCGTCGACTGTGTAGTTTTTCGGCTTTCACCGTTTGCTGTTTTCCGTGTTTTTCATTACACACCTAATCCGATTTTAACAAGTTATCAACTACGAGATTTCTAGAACCTACACGCATCTAATAGAGCACCAGATTAGTAACGAAAACGAACGATTAAAGGAAAAAGTCCTCGATTTTTCACAATAACAGTTCCAAACGAAACCCCAATCAAATACCACACAAACACCACAACCTCTAAATCAGTACCAAAACTTACCCTTGCACGAAAACAGCAACACCCCAAGCCTTACTCCTCTGATGGATTGATCGATCCATGACCCTCACCTAAATAATTCAAACGATCAATCTCGAAAAACGCTAGACTAAAACCCAATTTAGCAAGATAACAAATAACGAAATGAAAGACTTCACTCATAGATATTGAAAAAACTTACGTAAAAACCAAATTATCAAACCCCATCGATGACCACCACCAAAATTGAATAAAACGATAACCCAAATCAAGAATAACCAAAAATATCAAAAGTAAAGAAAAAAGAAAGAACAGAGTGCAATAGCAAGAAATGCAAGTAGCGGTGTGAAATGAGGGTGATGGAGAATCACGTGATATTCTTATCTCACTACCTAACAAATATTTGTAAAAGAGTTTATATTAAATCTAAACTCATCCACAAACTTGATAAAAAGAATAAAATATTCCTTACGTACACGAAAACTTGAACACGAAACCTCAAGCAAATACACCAAACACATAACCACCCAACTAGAGCAAATCACATGACAAAAACCAACAAATTAGAACTTAAATACATGACAAAAACCAACAAATTAGAACTTAAATTTTTGGGACGTTACAGGAGGTGTCGAAGGAAAATGAGTAATGAGATATGTCATTTGCATCTCCAATGTCAACAACCGAAAGTTAACATCATCTCGATGAGATCTAAACTTTGATATTTTTTATTTATGTTAGTTTTATATTTATTCATTTTTCATATATTTTTTGAATAAACCATCTTTTTCTCCTCAAACTTTATTTGTCTTTTTTGATATAACAAAAAATGGGAGAAGAAAAGGTAAATTGATTGATTAATATTATGCTACCTTATGCAAATTATGTAACCATTTTCTTCAAAGTAAAAATGAATCTCAAATTTTGAAAATGTATGTCAATTTTTTATTTAGGCCTTAAATTGAAAATAACTTTTATTAAGAGGGAGCAATATATTCAAAAACAAATTTACCAAATGTTTTGTTATATCAAAAAGGGGGAGATTATTAAACTAAGCTTTATTTGATAGTATGTTTTGGTATAACAAATCAAAGTGTTTTTGAATAAATTGACAAAATGATTTTTCAATTAAATTCTAAGAGACAAAATTTTATATCTTTACTTTGAAGTCTTAGAAAATTTTTAAATCAACTTCAAAATCAAGTTAAAATGATTTTAACAAAGTAAAAATTCTTTTAACTTGTCAAAATATTTTTCAAACAAGTTAGAACAACTCCAGGCTAAAAAGTATTGATATCTTTTTGGCCAAGTATATCGATACCCATTGGAAAAATGGTACCAAATTGACATTATGTTTTTCACAAATTCAGCTAAGTATCTATCCAATATCGATACCTTTTATATGGTATCAATAAAATTTATCGATATTTCAGCTTCAACGATTATTGAATTTAGCATTTATTGCAAAAAATATTGATACCTTTTTTATTTGGTATCAATACTTGTTGTTGCAGGTGAATTAAATGCTCTGGGTTTCATATCCCCAATGACTCTATTAATATCTCCAACAACCACAATGGTTGGAATTCAATTTAGGGGTATATATACCAGCTTCCAAAGATCCTACAATAACAAAAAAACATACTCAAGCAAAAATCATCAATCAAACAACATTTGTGCCAAATACTTCCATAACTTTCTTTCATGCACTTGTGATTTTTATTTCCATTCTTTTGCTCAAGTGTCTTTTCATTGTAATTGTGCTTAATTTGTAAACACTTTGATCTTGTAATGATTATTTCTTTGTTTGTTTCTTTGTATCTCTTTGAGAGGGTTTGTGTCTTAAGATTTGGGTAGAAATCTTAAGGGAGTTGTAAGGCTAAACCCTGTCCTCAAAGGTTGATCAAATTAGTAAATTTGGGAAAATCCTTAGTTGTGGAAAGCTAAGGTAGTGGAGTAGGCAATTGGGGCCGAACCACTCTAAATTGTTGTGTTTAATATTTTATCATTTCTCTCTAGCTTTCCTAAATTTTTAAAAGTCAATTCATCCCCCTCTTAAAAATTTCGGTTTGATCATTTGAGCTAACAAAGAGTGATTCTCAAAGTTGAGCAACATCATTTTTCAAGGTCTCAGTGGATTGATATTTTGTAAAGACTTTTTGGCCTTTTTAGTAGCTTTTGGAATATACTTAGGCCTTTACATCATCTTTATAGATGTTTGTAACGAAACTTATGTTGTTTTGGTTATATGATGTTTTGGTACATGTTATAGATGTTGAAAAAATTTGGTTAAGAAATCAATTATTTAGTTATAGAAAAAGTTTAAATTTTTCCTTAAAACAAGTCGTTGTGTTATTTATATCAATAAACCTAAACTAGAATTATATTTGTGCTTTTTGCAAGGTGTACTAAAGTCAATCCGGGATTTCAACCAAATGGTCTTCTCCTCTATCCTTGCACCACAAATTGTGTCGAATGTGGGTTCAAACAACGCGAACCAAGTAACAGAATGAAACTATTTATTTACTTTCAATGGAAAAGTAAATCTCTCTATAAACTGATAGTTATTCACAATTCCCAAAAAAATAGAATTTATTCTTCGTAAATAAATTACCACTACTTTCTGGTAGAATATGTAATATCCCGGAATAAGGGTTGCGAGTTTGGTAAATAACCCGAGTGTTAGTGGGCCTCGAGAGTGTTTTGATGTGTTTTTAGAGTTCCTAAAACTCTCGGATTAAAATGGGAGCATTTTGGAAATTTTGAAAATTTGGGGTTAAAAATGGGAATTTGGTTAAGGGAGGCCTTAAGTAAAAATTTTGTAAGATTGAGGCATATAAAATGCCTTGGCCAAGTGGCTTCTATGCGCCACTTAAGGATCGGCGCCAGAATAGGTCAGGGGTTCGAGTGGCATGGGGCGCATAACATTTTATTTTGCAAGTATGCGCTACATCAAGGAAGGCTTTAAAAGAAAATCGAGATGGTTCGTATCACAAAACGGCGCCTGGGCGAGATGGCAAGAACGCTAGTAGCGAAAGAGAGACCTTCGCAAGGACTCGTGTTCGAGTCCCAAGGATCGCGCGTGATGCGCTTTATTTTTCATTTTAGCGTTCGGACCTGGGAAACTGGCAAGGTAAGGGTTAAAAGGATTTTAGATGAGGTTGTTAGCATGAAATGATATTGGCCGAATGGTTAAGGACCTTGCTGGGAAGCTGCGACTGGGAGGACTTGCGTTCGAGTCCTGGGAGTCGCACATGAGACGTTGCTTTTTTTGCTTCCAGCGCTAAAGCTTAGGAAACCCCCCAAGGATAGTTTATAAGAAACTCGCGACGATTTATGGCATGAAAGTCACCTCAGCAGAAATGGCAGGAAGCTTGGAGAGCTTTCTCCAGGTCTCGGGTTCGAGACCTGGGGGCTACACCTGGGATTTTATTTTTGGTTCCGCGTGGGAACTTAGTGGCTGCATGGGCATTAAATGCAGCATGCACACATGCAAGAATGGTTTAAAAGAATTGTTGAAGCATTATGGGCATGAAACACGCAAGGATCGAGTGGCAGAAGGCTTGACGATGCTCCCTCGGGTCTCGGGTTCGAGACCTGGGAGCAACACAGCATGGGTCTTTCTGTTTTTGGTGCCAGCGTGGAAGAGAACGTGCATGGCCCATGCACGCATGCAGCAAAGAGCTGCTACCTGTGTTATATTTTTATTGTTTTATTTAATTAATTGTTTTGAAAGAATGGAAGAGTTTTGTTTGCTTGTGTATTATTATTTTTATTATTTCTAGCAAGCATGAGTCTTGGCTTTAGAGAAAGGAGGCATGTGCGGCATGGGTTGGTTATTTCATTGTGTTTTTAATAATTTTTAATGTATGGGAAAAAGGATTGACATGGGAATTTTTTTTGGAAATTTGAGGTTAGAAAATTTAGCAAATGAGAGGGGTGTGGCCGGCCTTAATTGGCAAAAACATGGCCGTTGGAAGCATGGAAAGTATGGCCGGTTTTGTACTTTGTTCTTGGCAAAGAAATTCTTTGAATTTTTGACTTGCATTTCCCCCCATTCTTGAACATGGTCGAATATGAAGTTTTTCCCTTAGGAACATCCACAATCGGCTTTGTGGTAGCTAGGGAAGTGGCCTTTGAATTGTTTTGTTCTTCTTTTTGTGTTCTTGACCGAGAGAGAGAGAGAGAGAGAGAGAGAGAAAGAGCTTCATTCCTCTTCTTTTATTACAAGTATGAGAGACTAGGGAGTATTTCGGCTAACCAAAGTTCTATTCATGTAGTTAGCCGCATGATACATTACCATTTGAACCATAGCCTCTTCCTTCACTCTTTTTCTCTCTATTAGTACAGTACTGAAACACCTTAGCCGAATCCTTGTTTTGGAAGGGCTATTGAATACATGTTCTTTTGCATGTGACATCATGAAGGTGCATTAAGGAAACTTCCTGGATTTTGAACACCAAGGTAAGCAAGAAGGTAGTTTCGGCCAAAGGGCTATGTTTTTAGTAGTCTTGTGTTGGCCAACCCTAATAAGTTATTAACAGAGTTTTTGTCAACACCAAAAGCAAATGATAGTTTCGGATCTTTTAGCAAAGTCAAGTGGCTATTGATTTTCGGCCATAGGCCATACTTTGGGTTTAGTGATAACCGAATGTTTAGCTTGGCTTTAGAGATGGCCGAATATGTATAAGACCATAATGAGGTGTTCTTTTTCTATGTAGCTAGTGTTGAGGAGCACAAAGGAGTCTTTCAGGAATTGAAGTGCTCAAGGTAAGTGGCTGTGCTATTCGGCCTAAGGCCATGATATTGGTACAGTGTGACCGATTTCGGTTATGTGTTCTAGGGGCTAATCGATAAGTAACAGAAGCTTTCGGGACTTTAGTTGATGTTAGAATCGATAAATCGAATATCGCTTTAATCAGGTGCGTAGTTATCGCACTGTACTCTTGTTTGTTATTCACAATATATGTTGTATGTGTCAATGTATGTAAATGTAAATGTTATGCATGTTAGCCGAAATAAAAGCTAACAGTATGGATACTAAGGTAAGCGATCGAATAATCAAATTAGTGATTACGATATTAACTTGTCAGTGATTTGCTATAATAATTGATTATTGATGAATGTATAAAAATGTGATGACGTGTGAGGTATAATTGTTTGAGAAATATGTGGCCATGATACATATACGTATGCATGTGAATCGTGATGTACACTATGTGAGTGGTCTAATGTTAGCCTCGTGCTACATTCACGATTGATGATCAGTGAACCGATCGATATGCGGATCACTATGTGATCGGTGGCTTAGCCACGACCTTAAGAAATAATGTGCAAAAAGGAAGATATGTGGATCACCTGTGGATTGGATTTAGTAATTGTATATTGTAATTATATTTATAATATTGTGTATTCATAATGGCATATTTATAATTGAATGTTATATACATATGGATTTTGTGGATATGGGCCAAGCCCATAATTGAGGACATGTGTATTAACTATGCACTGAGTCTTGGTGACTCACTCTATTTTTATTAAACCCCTTTCAGGTGGGGCGTAAAGCTTGGACGGGTCGGAGAGGATACAAAGGTGGCTATGCAAAAGTGAATTTTCATGCAAAGGAATCTCTTGGTTAATGAATTAAATATTTATATTTTCCGTATTTTGATTAAGTATGTATTGTAATAAGGCCCACTAAAGTATTTCAGTCCATTTATTAAGTATCGTTATTAATATGCCCTACTATGAAAGGTTGATTACAAACGGTTTTATTTCCCCAAGCAAAGCTCGAATTCGACATTTTTATAATAAACTTCGATTTTCATTTAGAATATTACAAGTCACGAAAATGTTTTACCAAACTCGACAAAATTTTCATCGGTTTTACTATTAAGAAAGAATATTTTTGAAAGTATTCCGCAGTGGCATTCCAAATTCGGTCGGAGTAAACGGTGTTTGAAATGCATAGTTATAGCCCAATGACCCATTCGATAAAATGTTGTATTTTTTTTTTAAAATACGGCCTGCGTGTCGTGCCTTGCTACTATTCTCTTGTATTTCTCTTCTCATCTTATTCCCTCGTATGTAAAACGAGTTTCTGCATATTGTAATTTGCAAGAGTTGCTGTGGGCCAAACAAGAAGGAAGGTGGGACAATGATTGTGAATGATAGCTTGTGAAAGGGCTTACACCTTTAGGTTTCCTTTTGGTTTTCCCATTGGCTTGGGTTGAACCACTTTAGTTTATGGGCTATAACTATTGCATTTATTTATTGCTTTATTTATTCATGTATGAGATGCTATGGATGATAATAAACCTTGTTGATAATAAACCCTATTAATTGATGAGATCGATTAGAAGACTAAATGGGCTAAAGTAGACCATAATTGGTGAGATGCAACAACTTTAATAAAATCCCTCTATTAAAATATTAAGTCAACATGGCCTTCCAATTTTGCCCTCGTTAAGGCCTCGATCAATACTATGTAGGTTCTGCCAAAGCGAAGTACTAGTATTTATCTTGGTTAAACGCGAAGAATAAACAAGTGATATTCGCTGGTTAAAAATTGGTTAATGACTTAACTAGGTTACTCTAATAGGATTAGAAACCTAGAGGCAAGTAAATTGGATAAATCATAAGATGATTAGAACAAGAGTTGTTCACCAAATATTAGGAGTTACATATGATGTAATTAGCAAATGTTGCTTACCTAAATAACCATAATCTTAAGAGTAAAGCCAAAGCTGACTTAAGAGGTGGTGAAATATGGATCCTTAACCTACTAGAAATACTTTTGAGAAAGTTTTTCCGAAATTAATATACGAGGGTTATTAATTTTGAAATAAAATAGTGGGAATATCATTTAATAAAGTCTTTTTAATGATTGATATAAAATTGGTAAATTTACTCACATGCATATTTAATTGTTGTAGATATATTATGGCTGCAAACACTAGCACACTCTCATTGCGATCGGTCCTTGAGAAGGACAAATTGAATGGTTTGAATTTTCTTGATTGGTTCCATAACTTGAGGATTGTCCTTAAACAAGAACGGAAATTATATGTCATTGAACAACCACTTCCTAATGAACCACCCGCTAATGCCTCGAGGACTGATAGAGATGCTTACAAGAAGTATCTCGATGACATGATAGATGTTGGATGTCTTATGCTTGCCACTATGAATCCTGAACTTCAGAAGCAACATGAGGACATGGTTGCTTATGATATGATCGAGCACCTGAAAGAACTTTATCAGGGACAAGCACGGCAAGAGAGGTTTGATATCTCTAAGGCCTTATTCCAATGTAAGTTGGCTGAAGGAAGCCCAGTAGGTACTCATGTCCTTAAGATGATTGGCTATATTGAAAGCCTGTCTAAGCTTGGGTTTCCATTGAGCCAAGAGTTGGCCACTGATGTTATTTTACAATCGTTGCTGGATAGCTACAGCCAGTTTGTCCTCAATTTCAATATGAATGAAATTGACAAGACTCTACCACAATTGCTCAGTATGTTACGAACTGCTGAAGGCAACTTGAAAAAGGTTGGACCCAAGCCCATACTGATGGTCCGTAATAACAAGGGCAAGGGAAAGGCCAAAGTTCAAACAAAGCCCAAGGGCAAAGGTAAGCCCAAATTTGGAAAAGGAAAGGCTGCACTGAAACCTAAAGGTGGGGTGTCTAAGGAAGGAAATTGTTTTCATTGTGGTGTGACTGGACATTGGAAACGGAACTGCCCTGCCTATCTTGAAGAAGTCAAGAAGGATAAAGCAAGCGGAATGTCTGCTTCAGGTATTTATGTTATTGATATTAATTTATCAACTACTACTTCTTGGGTATTAGATACTGGTTGTGGTTCTCATATTTGTACTTCTGTACAGGGACTACAAAGGAGTAGGACTTTGGCTAGAGGAGATGTGGACCTACGAGTTGGAAATGGAGCAAAAGTTGCTGCATTAGCTGTGGGAACATATACTTTATCTTTGCCTAGTGGACTTGATTTATGTTTAGAGGATTGTTATTTTGTGCCCAGTTTGACTAAAAACATTATTTCAATTTCTTGTTTAGACAAAATTGGTTTTGAGATAATTATTAAGAATAATTGTTGTTCATTTTATCTCAATAATGTTTTCTATGGTTCGGCGCAATTGATTAATGGCCTCTATATTTTAGATCAAACGAATCCCATTTACAACATAAATACTAAAAGATCTAAAATAAATGACTCAAATCAAACTTATCTTTGGCATTGTCGTTTGGGCCACATAAGTGAGAAACGCATATCCAAACTCCATAGAGATGGTCTCTTGAATTCATTTGTTTTTGAACAATTTGAAGTATGTGAATCTTGCTTATTGGGAAAAATGACTAAATCTCCTTTTTCTGGAAAAGGTGAACGAGCTAGTGATTTATTGGGCCTAATACATTCTGATGTATGTGGACCAATAAATACACAGGCCAGAGGTGGATTTCACTACTTCATTACTTTCACTGATGATTTCAGTAGATATGGGTATGTTTATCTCATACGCCATAAGTCTGAGTCCCTTGAAAAGTTCAAGGAATTTAAAAATGAAGTACAAAATCAACTAGGCAAAACTATCAAGTCACTTCGATCTGATCGAGGTGGAGAGTATTTGAGCCTAGAGTTTGATGATCTTTTGAAAGAATGTGGGATTGTCTCACAACTTACTCCTCCTGGGACTCCTCAATGGAATGGAGTATCTGAGAGAAGAAATCAAACTTTGTTAGACATGGTTCGATCCATGATGAGTCATGCTGATCTACCGACTTCCTTTTGGGGACATGCACTTGAGACTGCTGCCTTCACACTAAATCGTGTTCCATCTAAATCGGTTCAAAAGACGCCATATGAGATGTGGACTGGGAAACGTCCTAGTATGTCCTTTATGAAAATTTGGGGTTGTGAAGCTTATGTTAAACGTCAGACGTCTACTAAGCTTGAACCCAAATCTGAAAGGTGTATTTTTGTGGGGTATCCAAAAGAAACCAAAGGATATTATTTTTTTAATCCCACTGAGAACAAAATTTTTGTTGCTCGGACTGGTGTCTTCCTAGAGAAAGAATTTACTTCTAGAAAAGGAAGTGGGAGAAAGATTGAACTTGAAGAAATTCAAGAATCACAAGATACCACTGAACCAGAGATTGAACAAAACCAAATTCCACAAGAAATTGAGGAACAAACAACTGCTATAGAAACACAACCACCGCGCAGATCTTTAAGAGAACGCCGTGCACCTGAGAGATATGGATTTCTCATTACAACGCATGGTGACGTTCTTCTTATAGATCAAGATGAGCCTAGGACTTATCAATAAGCGGTGACGAGCCCAGACTCTGAGAAATGGCTTGAGGCCATGAGATCTGAGATGGATTCCATGTATGAAAACCAAGTATGGACTTTGATTGACCCACCCGAAGGGGTTAAACCTATAGGGTGCAAATGGGTTTTCAAAAAGAAAATAGACATGGATGGTAATGTACAAACATACAAAGGGCGATTAGTCGCTAAAGGTTTTCGCCAAATTCATGGTGTTGACTATGATGAAACCTTTTCTCCTGTAGCTATGTTTAAATCCATCAGGATCTTGCTCGCCATAGCTGCATTTCATGATTATGAAATCTGGCAGATGGACGTCAAAACAGCTTTCCTTAACAGGAAACTTGAAGAGGATGTATATATGACACAACCTGAAGGTTTTGTAAATCCAAAGGATGCTAGAAAGATATGTAAGCTACAAAGATCCATTTATGGATTAAAGCAAGCTTCTCGAAGTTGGAATATTCGTTTTAACGATGCAATCAAAGAGTCTGGTTTTATCAAAAATGAAGATGAACCATGTGTTTACAAGAAAGTTAGTGGGAGCACTATCACATTCTTGGTACTATATGTGGATGACATACTTATCATGGGAAATGACATACCTACCTTGCAGTCTATTAAGACTTGGTTAAGAAGTTGTTTTTCTATGAAGGACTTGGGTGAAGCCACTTATATCTTAGGAGTCAAGATCTATAGAGATAGATCAAGACGACTACTAGGTCTAAGCCAAAGTACATACATAGATAAAGTACTGAAAAGGTTCAGTATGGAAGAATCTAAAAGAGGATTCCTACCTATGAGACATGGTATTTCACTCTCGAAGGAAATGTGTCCTTCAACTCCACAAGAGAGAGAATGTATGAGTAAAATTCCATATGCTTCCGCTATTGGATCTATCATGTATGCTATGTTATGTACCCGTCCAGATGTCTCGTATGCCTTAAGTATGACGAGCAGGTATCAAGTAGATCCCGGTGAAGGTCACTGGACCACAGTCAAGAGTATCCTTAAGTACTTAAGAAGAACTAAGGATACGTTCCTATTATATGGAGGTGAGGAAGAGTTAAGTGTAAAAGGTTACACTGATGCCAGCTTCCAAACCGACAAGGATGATTCTCGATCGCAATCAGGTTTTGTGTTTTGTCTTAATGGTGGTGCTGTGAGCTGGAAGAGTTCAAAGCAAAGTACAGTAGCCGATTCTACAACAGAGGCCGAGTATATTGCAGCCAGTGAGGCAGCAAAAGAAGCAGTTTGGATCAAGAAGTTCATTACTGGACTAGGGGTTATGCCTAGCATATCAGATGCTATAGAACTCCGATGTGATAACAATGGAGCTATTGCACAAGCTAAAGAACCCAGATCTCACCAGCGATCCAAACATATACTTAGACGCTACCATCTTATTCGAGAGATTATCGATCGAGGGGATGTAGAGATATGCAGAGTACCTTCAGATGATAACATCGCTGATCCCCTGACCAAGCCTCTGACACAGCAGAAGCATGATCGTCACACTAAGTCACTTGGTATTAGATATATGAGTGATTGGTCTTAGTGCTAGTGGGAGATTGTAAGAGTATGCCCAAAGATCAATCATGAGATGGTTGTAATAACATACTTAATTTACCATGTTTATTAATATAAAGCGTTGTCATTATTATTTCAGTTTTTCTTTCTGTGTGTATAGATAAACTGTTTTATAATAATGTCCTGAGAATAATATGATTATTCTTAAAAGATCCTTAGTCGAGTATTATTGTTGACTAGGACAATAATAATGCATTAAGACTAACATGTAGTTGATTGATGATAAAGAGTTGTCATTGATATGGAGTGTCAAAATCAATGCATGAATATGTGTGTTAGAGAACAACATATTGGATTGACCCGCTATGAGTATGTTTCTTGGATTATTATGTAATTGTCACAACATTACTCATAGTGATTAATATGTATATGATCCTCAGACTTGAGATCATTATTATCCCAGCATCGTGAGTTGTATATTTTGATACAGTCAAACGTACACAGTAACAGGTTGTTCTATAAAGGCTGATGTTGGATATACCACAATCTATGTAGAGGGATATGGTTGATCAATAAAGGATAAGTCCCTCCTACATAATAGGAGTAATATCTTAGGCCACTTGATTGAGTGAGACTAGAAATGCATGGCCATGCTCAAATAAGTTGATATGAGATGTCATACTAATTTGTATATCATAGTCTACTCAAGATATCAAGAAACATGGGATGGATTATGCAAGTGTGACTATCCCATGACTTGTATCCGTTCCAGAGATAAAGGACTTAAGGATTAATGCATGAAAGGTTAATCATGAAAGGTTATGTCGAATCATGACTTCTTGTAACTTAGGTAGCAATGATGCATTGCTAGATGCCACTCATTGTCTGTGACAATAGAATCGTTCTAGTATTACTGCTAACGTTGCAAGAACCTACAGGGTCACACCCTATGGTTGAAATGAACGGAATAAAATATAGTTGGTATTGTGCTTGGTTGTCACATAAATTAAATTAATTAAAGAATTAATTTAATTGGGCAATCAAATATTGAACATATTATATGTACAAGGATGTTGTACACATAATGATAACATAATTTTATTAATATATGAATTTGATCCATATATAAATTTAAATAAATATAGTTGTACATATAATATGTTCAATTTTATTAATATATGAATTTGATTCATATATAAATTTAAATAAATATAGTTTATCGGAATCCTTATTATAATTAATGTAATTGTAATTTTCAGATATAATTAATGTAATTATAATTTTCGGTTAAAAAACTTTATTGTATTTATTTAATCTTGTAATACATTCAAGACATACCAATTATAAAAGGCCCAATTAAGAGGATACCTATTATAAAAGGCCCAATGAGAAAGGCACCCATTATAAAAGGTATTAAAAGGAGACAAAACTAAATATGAAAACCCTAAGTGATTGCTTGTTAGGTCTAGCAGCCGTCAAGCAAATAAGCCTCCAAAACAGTTTTGGAGATTTCTTCCGTTCATAGTCAAACCGGGTGGATTACGTAGAGGCCGACATCGGAAAAGGTTGTGTAACACCCCTTACCCGAAACCCTTGCCGGAATCGAGTACGTGGCATTACTAGACTTGACTATTAACTCGGGGTGTAAGATTTTAAAGCTGTCCAACTGCGTCATGCTGACTAAATCGACCATAACTCGAGTTACAAAACTCTAAATTTAGATCCGTAAATTTTCATTGAAACTAGACTCATATAAATTTTCACCATAATTTTTCCATAATTTTTCATGTGGCCAATTAGTACAGTTTATTCATCAAATTTACCCTTATTACACTGCTTGACAATTCTGACCTGTCTCTACAAATATACAGTTATCTCATTGCACAAATTTCCTATAATGTTCTTGTTTATACCAATGAAAAATAGACTCATTGAGGGTTCTACACATATAAACCATTCTTCTTAATTATTTTTGTACAATTTTTGACAATTTTTCCAAAACAGAATAGTGACTCACGAATTCATTCAGAGCAGGTCTCACTAAAACTTAATTATCTCATAATATATATATATCTTTTGCCTACTCTGTTTCTTTCATGTAAAAATAGACACAATAAGGTTTAATTTCATATCTCATTTACCTTCTAATTCAATATACCCTATTTTTGGTGATTTTTCTAACTCACATCACTGCTGCTACTATAAGCTGTTTTGTTGCATTTTATGAAAGACTAGCTTCTAACCGAACCTACCTACATCCCTAATTCAAGGATTCATTTCGTATACAAACATTTCCTTAACAAAAACGATTAAACTTTGATTAAGAATGCATAAACATTGCCATCATGAACCAACATACATATCAAGACACAACAGCGTACTTAACTAAAAATTTAGCCATATTCGCATGGCTATTATATACATGAACCTTAAGATTTCATCAAACAAAGACCAAGTCTTTCCTATACATGCCTTCGTTTAAAACCAAAATGAAAGAGTACCCAAAATGTAGATTGATAGTGTGAGCGACTTTCCGAACGATCCCGACGAGCTTGTAGCTTGCACCTAATCTATAAAACAGAGGAAACATTTCACACGATAAACTTGCTAGCTTAGTAAGTCCTAATTTCATAAAAAATAACATTTGAATTTCAACAATTAAATTACTATAATACAACTTGTGGACTTGTACTCATACTTATTTTCAAACTTTAATTTTCATACCCATATTAATAAGTATGAATTCGTAGAAACGATATCTCTTCACCCACATGCTTATGATCAAAATACTTGTTTATAAACCAACCTTTCGAAACCCAAAATGTCATCGTATAATCATAGGTACATGCATTTATATACTTAAATGTCAATTACTATAACATGGCATCAATTACACAACCACTCATGTGGCCGAATATGCCTAGTCATGTATCCTCATATTAGAAGACAAAGATACAACAATCATATCATTCATTAGTAAAGCCGAGAACACATATTATAACCATATATATATATATGTATATATTCCACACTCGTAACACATGCCATTTGTAATAAATTACTGATTTTCCTTGTCTTATATAAGTAAGAAATTCATTCCTACTTCACATACTCACCTGAGCCGTTAACTCGATAAGTTTGCTTTAATTCGCCTTGAACATAAATTTCGGTTTCTATTCTGTAAAATACATCACCGGCATCAAGCCTGCTAGGCGTAAAAGCCCGATAAGTAACACCGGCACAAGGCCTGCTAGGCGTAAAAGCCCGATAAGTAACACCGGCACAAGGCCTGCTAGGCTTAAAAGCCCGATTTAAATCACCGGCACAAGGCCTGCTAGGCGTAAAAGCCCGATAAGTAACACCGGCACAAGGCCTGCTAGGCTTAAAAGCCCGATTTAAATCACCGGCACAAGGCCTGCTAGGCGTAAAAGCCCGAGTCGTGTCAATACAGTTAAACATTCCCAACAATTCCAATCACTTACTCAACATAATTCATCAACCAAATATGTCAATATACATTCGGCCATAAGGTAAATGGATACTAAAATTTATCAATTTTTATTTCATATTCCTTTCGAATATCTAATCAAACATACTTGATCACTTCACATATAACAAAACAAATTTCAAATTCACTACCATAATTCACATTCGGCAATTTCCACATTTCTATCCTAAAATGTAAAATTTCAACTTTTAATAGATTCGAAATTAGTCCCTTGACATGTATTAACTTAAGGACTTACCTCGGTTGTCGATAGTCCGTGCGAATCGGCTATTCGAGAACCTTCGTCTTTCCCCGGTCTAATTTCGTTTTTCTTTGCTCTTGATCTTAATCAAGCTTCTTATCTAGCCGAAAATCAAGCTTCAACCATGGAGTTTCTAGCTCCTACATTCGGCCAAGGAAGAAGAACAAGGTATGTTCTCTTTCTTCCCACTTATTTTCATTATTTAATGTTATATTAACACATATAATTTACCTTATTTACTAATATATTAACATAACATATAATAGGCTAAAATAACATATAATTTGAAATTAGAAAGGCCCATTGCCGTTTCCCTTGTTGTACATGGGCTAATTGCCCTTTTAGTACACCCACTTAAAAAGCCACAATCAAATTAGTACTTTACTCTCTAGCATACAACTTTTACTCTTTTCTCGATTAAATCCTTTTTATCAAATTAAGCACTTAAACGATAAAATTTTTCTACGAAACTTTCACACATTTTCATTCACATATAATAGACATGAAATAAATTATTAGAACATTTCTCGGGCTCGGATTCGTGGTCCCGAAACCACCGTTCTGATTTGGGTCAAATTTGATCTGTTACAACTCTCCCCCCTAAGAATTTTCGTCCTCGAAAATTTTACCGTTAAATAAGTTCGGATATTGTTGCCTCATTGACTCTTCAGGCTCCCACGTAGCCTCTTCAACTCTGTGACGATTAATGGAACTCTTTTATTTCTTAACTCTTTGGTTTCTCGAGCTAAGATACGGATCGGTTCCTCATCATAGGTCAAATCAGATCGAATTTCAATCTCTGACGGGGTGATCACATGGGACGGATCCGATCTGTATCTACGAAGCATCGAAACGTGAAATACATTGTGTATCTTTTCTAAGTCAAGGGGCAGTTTCAAACGATAAGCAACAGGCCCTATACGCTCGATGATTTCATACGGTCCGATAAATCTCGGACTCAACTTGCCTTTCCGGCCAAATCAGAGTATTTTCTTCCACGGAGAAACTTTTAAGAACACCCGATCTCCGACCTGAAATTCAATATCCTTACGCTTCAAATCGGCATAAGACTTCTGACGATCCGAAGCAGCTTTCAAATTATTTCTGATAAGTACCACCTTCTGTTCTGTTTCTTTAATCCAATCAACCCCGTGTATCTTGTTTTCACTGAGCTCAGTCCAGTACAACGGTGTGCGACATTTTCGCCCATATAAGGCTTCGTAAGGCGCCATTTTTATGCTAGATTGGAAACTATTATTATAAGCAAATTTAACCAAAGGTAGGTATCGTTCCCACGTACCTTCAAACTCGAGAACGCAACACCTCAGCATGTCCTTAAGTATCAAAATAGTCCGCTCAGACTGACCGTCTGATTGCGGATGGAAAGCTGTACTAAAATGGAGTTTAGTACCTAGAGCATCTTGCAATCTCTTCCAAAACCGCGATGTGAATCTCGGGTCTCTATCTGAAACAATGGAACTCGGTACACCGTGCAACCTTACAATCTGTGACACATACAGTTCGGCAAGCTTATCTAGTGAATAGTCGGTACATACCGGCACAAAATGAGCTGGTTTAGTCAGTCTATCAACGATAACCCATATGGCATCTTTCTTGCTCGGTGTCATAAGAAGACCAGATACAAAATCCATTGTAATTCTATCCCATTTCCATTCAGGTATCATGATTGGTTGAAGTAATCCGGACGGTACCTGATGCTCAGCTTTCACTTGTTGACAGATTAAACACTTGGAAACAAATTTAGATATATCCCGTTTCATGCCAGGCCACCAATAGAACTGTTTCAAATCGTTGTACATTTTAGTGCTACCCGGGTGTATCGATAGTCGACCACTATGGGCCTCATTCAGGATCATCTGTATCAAATCTGAGTCCTTTGGAACACACAATCGGCTTTTATAATTCAAACAATTATTTGCATCAATCTGAAAATCTGATTCTGTACCATTTCCACACTGAATCCGAATAGCAATCAACTTTTTGTCAACTTTCTGTGCATCACAAATCTGCTAAATAAACATCGGTCTTACTTGTAACTCGGCTAGGATCGAACCATCATCAGACATAGCCATCTGTGCGTTCAATACACGAACAGCAAATAATGATTTTCGACTTAACGCATCCGCAACAACATTGGCTTTCCCCGGGTGGTAGTCAATCACTAATTCATAGTCTTTCAGCAACTCTAACCATCTGCGTTGTCTCAAGTTTAAGTCTTTCTGAGTCATCAAATACTTCAAACTTTTGTGATCTGAATAAATATGACATTTTTCGCCAAATAAGTAGTGACGCCAAATTTTTAATGCGAACACAATGGCTGCTAACTCCAGATCGTGAGTTGGATAATTTTTCTCATGCGGCTTCAATTGTCTCGAAGCGTAGGCTATCACCTTGCCTTCTTGCATTAAAACACAACCCAACCCATTCAAGGAAGCATCACTAAAAATAGTAAATTCTTTACCCGATTCAGGCTGAGTTAACACTGGGGCTTCGGTCAAAAAGGCTTTCAACTGCTCGAAACTTTTCTGACACCTTTCTGACCACTCAAATTTGACATCTTTCTGTAGTAGTCTCGTTAACGGTGTAGCTATAACAGAAAAACCTTTTACAAACCGTCTGTAATACCCCGCCAGGCCTAGGAAACTTCAGATCTCGGAAACATTCTTTGGTGGTTTCCAATCGAGTATGGCTGCTATTTTGTTTGGATCCACCCGAATACCTGACACCGAAACAACATGACCCAAGAAATTAACTTCATTCATCCAGAACTCGCACTTACTAAACTTTGCATACAATCGTTGATCCCTCAAAGTTTGTAGTACTAATCTCAAATGCTCAGCATGTTCTGTTTCATTTTTGGAGTAGATCAGTATATCATCAATAAACACTACTACAAACTGATCCAAAAACTGTCGGAAGACCCGGTTCATTAGATCCATAAAAGCAGCAGGTGCATTAGTGAGTCCAAAAGGCATAACTAAAAACTCATAGTGTCCGTACCTCGTTCGGAATGCAGTCTTTGGCACATCTGAATCTCTAACTCGCAACTGATAATAGCCCGATCTCAAATCTATTTTCGAAAATACTGAAGCCCCCTTCAACTGATCAAATAAATCATCAATCCGAGGTAACGGGTACTTATTCTTTATAGTTATCTTGTTTAGTTGCCGGTAGTCAACACACATTCGCATCGTCCCATCTTTCTTTTTCACAAATAAAATCGGTGCACCCCACGGAGAGAAACTCGGTGCGCGAAGCCCTTATCTGTCAACTCTTGCAACTGCGCTTTCAATTCTTTTAATTCAGCAGGTGCCATTCGGTACGGAGCTATCGAAATCGGAGCCGTACCCGGCACTAACTCAATGCCGAACTCAATTTCTCGTACTGGGGGTAAACCCGGTAGTTCTTCAGGAAACACATCGGGGTATTCACATACAACTGATACAGATTCAATTTGTTTCTCGGACATTTTATTATTCAATACATAAGCCAAATAAGCTTCACACCCTTTTCTCACATACTTCCGGGCTAACATTGAAGATATTGCTGTAGGCAACCCATTTACATCACAAGATTTAATTCTGATGGTCTCACCGTTTCGACACTTCAAATCAATAAGCTTTCTTTTACAATCTACTACTGCCTCATGTGAAGTTAACCAGTCCATACCCAAGATTATATCAAATTCGTCAAAGGGCAACAACATTAAATCAGCTGGGAAGCAATAATCCCGAATCATCAACGGGCAATCTCTACACACTTTATTAACAAGCACACATCTACCCAAAGGGTTGGACACACGAATCACAAACTCGGTAGACTCAACTAACAGAGTCTTTCCGAATTCTAAAGTTTCACACACATATGAGTGAGTCGAACCAGGATCAATTAATGCAATTACAGTAGTGTCATAAAGGGTGAAAGTACCGGTAATGACATCGGGGGAGGAAGCATCCTCTCTGGCTCGTGCAGCATAAGCTCTAGCTGGATCTCTAGCCTCAGATCAAACTGTAGTGTTCTTCGTTCCTTTCTGACTACCACCTACATTGCCGGAATGTTTGGGTGGTCTACCTCGCATTGACGTGTTGCTCGGCTTAGCATTCTGAACTGTATTCTGCTCAGCTAACCTCGGACATTCTCTAATAAAATGATCTGACGATCCACATTTATAGCAAGACCGATCATGAAATCTACATCTCCCTGAGTGCCATTTCCCACAGTGCTCGCATTCAACTCTATTCTGAGGATCGTTACCAACAGTGGCTATCGAGGTAGCTCGAGAGCTCATAGGAGGTCGATCCCGTCTAGGTGGATCTGTAGTAGCTTTATGTCGGCTGTAGTCATCTCTGGACTTCTTGGTTGTGGAATGAAAGACCTTACCCGAAGATCTTTTACGAATGTCTCTAGCTTCAGTCTCAGCCTTTCTTTTCTCTTTCCCGAGCTCTTCGACTTTACAAGCTCTCTCAACTAAAGTCACAAACTCTTGAATTTCAAGAATGCTAACAAACATCTTTATATCCTCATTCAGGCCATCTTCAAATCTTTTACACATAATAGCTTCAGCAGAAACACATTCTCTAGCATATCTGCTGAGCCTGACAAATTTCCGTTCATATTCCATCACGGTCATTCATCCTTGTTTCAACTCAAGGAACTCCTTTCGTTTTTGATCAATGAAGCTTTGGCTAATATACTTCTTGCGAAATTCAGTTTGGAAGAAATCCCATGTCACTTTTTCTTTCGGAACCACTGATACTAGTGTATTCCACCAGTGATATGCAGTGTCCCGCAGTAAAGATATAGCACACTTCAAGCATTCATCCGGAGTACAAGACAGCTCATCAAGTACCCGAATAGTGTTATCAAGCCACATTTCGGCTCTCTCTGCATCGTCATCATCATTGGCTTTAAATTCTTCGGCCCCAAATTTTCGAATTTTATCAACTGGGGGCCTACTAGATCTCATCGGATCTATCATCGGGGGAGCTGAAGGGATTGGAGTTGGATTATTCGGGGGTGGAGGTTGGGGTACAGCCGGGTTATTTTGAATAAATTGGGCAAACCACTCATTCATCATCTGATAAAAGGCTTGTTTAGTCTCTCCTTCGTGGCTACCCGAAACAGGTCGAGAGTCTACCGGCGCTGATCCGTGTGCACGGTCAGGCGCTACACTCTCTACATCATCAGCTACGGCTCTTTCAGGATCGGTATCCATTTACTATATAAAACAAAGTTCAGGCTGTCAGAAGTCGCCACACTATCAATATATGATAAAGGCATGTATAGCTAGACTCACACGCGCTACGGTAGTCCTAGAATCGACTAAACCGTAAGCTCTGATACCAATCAAATGTAACACCCCTTACCCGAAACCCTTGCCGGAATCGAGTACGTGGCATTACTAGACTTGACTATTAACTCGGGGTGTAAGATTTTAAAGCTGTCCAACTGCGTCATGCTGACTAAATCGACCATAACTCGAGTTACAAAACTCTAAATTTATATCCGTAAATTTTCCTTGAAACTAGACTCATATAACTTTTCACCATAATTTTTCCAGAATTTTTCATGTGGCCAATTAGTACAGTTTATTCATCAAAGTTACCCTTATTACACTGCTTGACAATTCTGACATGTCTCTACAAATATACAGTTATCTCATTGCACAAATTTCCTATAATGTTATTGTTTATACCAATGAAAAATAGACTCATTGAGGGTTCTACACATATAAACCATTCTTCTTAATTATTTTTGTACAAGTTTTGACAATTTTTCCAAAACAGAACAGTGACTCACGAATTCATTCAGAGCAGGTCTCACTAAAACTTAATTATCTCATAATATATATATATATATATATCTTTTGCCTACTTTGTTTCTTTCATGTAAAAATAGACACAATAAGGTTTAATTTCATATCTCATTTACCTTCTAATTCAATATACCCTATTTTTGGTGATTTTTCTAACTCACATCACTGCTGCTACTATAAGCTGTTTTGTTGCATTTTATGAAAGACTAGCTTCTAACCGAACCTACCTACATCCCTAATTCAAGGATTCATTTCGTATACAAACATTTCCTTAACAAAAACGATTAAACTTTGATTAAGAATGCATAAACATTGCCATCATGAACCAACATACATATCAAGACACAACAGCGTACTTAACTAAAAATTTAGCCATATTCGCATGGCTATTATATACATGAACCTTAAGATTTCATCAAACAAAGACCAAGTCTTTCCTATACATGCCTTCGTTTAAAACCAAAATGAAAGAGTACCCAAAATGTAGATTGATAGTGTGAGCGACTTTCCGAACGATCCCGACGAGCTTGTAGCTTGCACCTAATCTATAAAACAGAGGAAACATTTCACACGATAAGCTTGCTAGCTTAGTAAGTCCTAATTTCATAAAAATAACATTTGAATTTCAACAATTAAATTACTATAATACAACTTGTGGACTTGTACTCATACTTATTTTCAAACTTTAATTTTCATACCCATATTAACAAGTATGAATTCGTAGAAACGATATCTCTTCACCCACATGCTTATGATCAAAATACTTGTTTATAAACCAACCTTTCGAAACCCAAAATGTCATCGTATAATCATAGGTACATGCATTTATATACTTAAATGTCAATTACTATAACATGGCATCAATTACACAACCACTCATGTGGCCGAATATGCCTAGTCATGTATCCTCATATTAGAAGACCAAGATACAACAATCATATCATTCATTAGTAAAGCCGAGAACACATATTATAACCATATATATATATATGTATATATTCCACACTCGTAACACATGCCATTTGTAATAAATTACTGATTTTCCTTGTCTTATATAAGTAAGAAATTCATTCCTACTTCACATACTCACCTGAGCCGTTAACTCGATAAGTTTGCTTTAATTCGCCTTGAACATAAATTTCGGTTTCTATTCTGTAAAATACATCACCAGCATCAAGCCTGCTAGGCGTAAAAGCCCGATAAGTAACACCGGCACAAGGCCTGCTAGGCTTAAAAGCCCAATTTAAATCACCGGCACAAGGCCTGCTAGGCGTAAAAGCCCGATAAGTAACACCGGCACAAGGCCTGCTAGGCGTAAAAGCCCGATAAGTAACACCGGCACAAGGCCTGCTAGGCTTAAAAGCCCGATTTAAATCACCGGCACAAGGCCTGCTAGGCGTAAAAGCCCGATAAGTAACACCGGCACAAGGCCTGCTAGGCTTAAAAGCCCGATTTAAATCACCGGCACAAGGCCTGCTAGGCGTAAAAGCCCGAGTCGTGTCAATACAGTTAAACATTCCCAACAATTCCAATCACTTACTCAACATAATTCATCAACCAAATATGTCAATATACATTCGGCCATAAGGTAAATGGATACTAAAATTTATCAATTTTTATTTCATATTCCTTTCGAATATCTAATCAAACATACTTGATCACTTCACATATAACAAAACAAATTTCAAATTCACTACCATAATTCACATTCGGCAATTTCCACATTTCTATCCTAAAATGTAAAATTTCAACTTTTAATAGATTCGAAATTAGTCCCTTAACATGTATTAACTTAAGGACTTACCTCGGTTGTCGATAGTCCGTGCGAATCGGCTATTCGAGAACCTTCGTCTTTCCCCGGTATAATTTCGTTTTTCTTTGCTCTTGATCTTAATCAAGCTTCTTATCTAGCCGAAAATCAAGCTTCAACCATGGAGTTTCTAGCTCCTACATTCGGCCAAGGAAGAAGAACAAGGTATGTTCTCTTTCTTCCCACTTATTTTCATTATTTAATGTTATATTAACACATATAATTTACCTTATTTACTAATATATTAACATAACATATAATAGGCTAAAATAACATATAATTTGAAATTAGAAAGGCCCATTGCCGTTTCCCTTGTTGTACATGGGCTAATTGCCCTTTTAGTACACCCACTTAAAAAGCCACAATCAAATTAGTACTTTACTCTCTAGCATACAACTTTTACGCTTTTCTCGATTAAATCCTTTTTATCAAATTAAGCACTTAAACGATAAAATTTTTCTATGAAACTTTCACACATTTTCATTCACATATAATAGACATGAAATAAATTATTAGAACATTTCTCGGGCTCGGATTCGTGGTCCCGAAACCACCGTTCTGATTTGGGTCAAATTTGGTCTGTTACAACTCTCCCCCCTAAGAATTTTCGTCCTCGAAAATTTTACCGTTAAATAAGTTCGGATATTGTTGCCTCATTGACTCTTCAGGCTCCCACGTAGCCTCTTCAACTCTGTGACGATTCCATAGAATCTTTACTAATGGAACTCTTTTATTTCTTAACTCTTTGGTTTCTCGAGCTAAGATACGGATCGGTTCCTCATCATAGGTCAAATCAGATCGAATTTCAATCTCTGACGGGGTGATCACATGGGACGGATCCAATCTGTATCTGCGAAGCATCGAAACGTGAAATACATTGTGTATCTTTTCTAAGTCAAGGGGCAGTTTCAAACGATAAGCAACAGGCCCTATACGCTCGATGATTTCATACGGTCTGATAAATCTCGGACTCAACTTGCCTTTCCGGCCAAATCAGAGTATTTTCTTCCACGGAGAAACTTTTAAGAACACCCGATCTCCAACCTGAAATTCAATATCCTTACGCTTCAAATCGGCATAAGACTTCTGACGATCCGAAGCAGCTTTCAAATTATTTCTGATAAGTACCACCTTCTGTTCTGTTTCTTTAATCCAATCAACCCCGTGTATCTTGTTTTCACTGAGCTCAGTCCAGTACAACGGTGTGCGACATTTTCGCCCATATAAGGCTTCGTAAGGCGCCATTTTTATGCTAGATTGGAAACTATTATTATAAGCAAATTTAACCAAAGGTAGGCATCTCCATTAATGTTCCTTTACATGATAAAGATCAAACATAAGTTCTTACAAAAGGATCCCGCTATTACTTAGGGGCACACAAAAAGAGTGAACATCGAGCATTACTTTGGAGAGGACTTAGAAACTACAAGAAGATCCACAACAGTCCAATTGTTCAAAATGAATCCAGAGGGACAGGGGCGTATCATTGAAACTTCTTTACTTGTATCGCCTCTTTCGCCAATAACATTTATATTGACGTTCTGAAGACCCCTTTCAATCAATAACAACGTGCCTCGCGAATTATCTCTCCCCGGGTACATCATTCCTGCAGATGTAAATGTTTTTGACAAGGGCGGATACATTATGGGCTCCCATTCCACTTCCCGACCTGAGGCTCTTGCAATTCTCCTTTCTTGATCTTTCTGTAACTGTTTCCTTTTTTGTCGCACATCGGGCTTGAATCCTAAACCGCATCGAGCATTGTGGTGTACTGGCTTTAGCGCTCTGACTATTCATTGCTGGTATCTTCCCAAGCCTTTCTTTGCTCGGGCTCCTTTTCCCACAGTCAGCTTGATTCCCATCTTGGTATTCCTTGACAATTTGGGTGTGAGAATCTTATTTCCTTCAACAACAAATGTAGCGTTGATAAATTCGAAGGAACAGAAGGAACATTCTACTGCATCTTTATTTACTTCAATGTAAGGCGCGTCAGTAGAGATGGACACAACAATGTCTTCTTCACCAGCGACCATGATCAAGCAGTTTTCCATGACAAATTTGACCTTTTGATGGAGAGATGAAGGAACTGCCCCGGCAGAATGGATCCAAGGCCTCCCTAAGAGGCAGTTATACGAAGGTGTGATGTCCATGACCTGGAACTCAATATCATACGTACACGGACCCACTTCTAGAGGAATCTCAATCTTTCCCATGACTTCTCGTCGTGTCCTATCAAACGCCCTTACTGTGGAATGACAAGGCCTTAGGTAAGACATATCAACTGGCATCCTGGACAGTGTAGCCAAAGGCATGACGTTGAGCGTAAACCCGTTGTCAATAAGCACATTCGGTATTATGTAGCCCTTGCAACCGGTTGTGATGTGCAATGCTTTTATAGAGCCCCTACCGTTTGGTGGTATTTCGTCATCACTGAAAGAGATGAAATTATCCGCATTTAAATTGTTCACCCACCTATCAAGCTTTTCGACAGGTACGTTGCTCGGCACATACGCTTGGTTTAACACTCTCAATAAAGCGTTTTGATGTGGTTTCGAGTTCAACAGTAGAGATAACACTGAGATTCTTGCCGGTTGCTTGTTCAACTGCTCCACGATGTTATATTCACTATGCTTGATAAACTTTAAGAATTCATGTGCTTCATCCTCATTCATAGGTCTTTTAATTTCTTGCTCAGACTGTATTTCAACATCGACCTCAGCATTACGCATTGGTGTCTTTCCTTTCTGATTCGCGTCAACGGCTTTCTTCTTTGGTTCATCCACTTCAGGGGAATAACATCTCCCGCTGCGGGTAAAATGCCCCACCTCGCTAACACTTCCAGTCGTAGCTTCGGGTATAGTAATGTTGACATCGTATTTCCATGGCACCGCCTTGTCATCCTTGTAAGGGAAAGGAGCTGGTACTTTGATTATCATCTTTGGTTTGACTTCCTTCTTCTTGGCCTCATAATAAATTACCAGAGGTCGATCGGCACTATAAGGGATGGCTGGTGGTTGATTATCAGAGGCGCATATTTCCCTTTCCTCGGCCTCGTCCGTTTTATCAAAGATCTTGACCTCCTTGTTGTTCATCGTGTCTTGGAGTAATTTTCTGAATTCTTTACAAGACTGGATGTCATGCCCCTCGATGCCATGAAAATCACAAAAACTCTGATTTTTTGTGTTTTTTCTTTGAAAATTCTTGTTGGGCTGACAACATGACCCATTTTCGACCATCACCTCCCAAACTTTTCGCAAAGGTGTTTTTATTTCAGAAATGTAACTTTTAGCTTGTTGTGCGTCTTCTTTCGTCACTACACTCACGTTCCCTCCAGCATGGTTAGGGAGTGGATTTCTAGCCACGTTACCAGTACCGTCAAATCGTAAAATCCCGGCATCAATAAGACCCTGAACTCTCCTTTTGAAGGCTATACAATTCTCCGTAGAATGCCCCTGGTTTCCAGCATGATACATGCAACTGGCATTGGGATCGTACCATTTCGGGTATGGAGGCTTCAATGGTGCCATATAATGTGGGGATATTAATTGTTTTTTCCAATAATTTCGGGCACAGTTCTCCGTATGACACGGGAATAGGGGTGAATTAAGGTTTTTCAAGATTGGGTCCCATTGGTCTTCGTTCGTTTTTGGGTTGGCTTGGAGCAGGCATGGTATTTGGTGGGAACATGGTGAATGGTCTTTGGTTATTGGTGGCATAGACGGGGTAAGAAGGAGGTGCTTGATAATAAGGGTTTTGAGGAGGAAAATAGATATTTGGAGGTGGGCGATATCGGGGACGTGATTGGGTCAGGTACGAATTAGAAGCATAGTTGCTCTCAGCCCCCACCATGTGTGTTTCTGCCTCCTTTTTCTTTATAGGTACTGGCCTTTTCGAATTCTCGGGGCCTTCCATCCTTCCGCTCTTGATGTCGTTTTCAATAAGTTCCCCAGACATTACGACATCGGCGAAGTCTTTTGTGGCGTTTCCCACCAGCTTGTCATAAAATGGCACTTTCAAAGTGTTGATAAAGAGGACCGTTATCTCAGTTTTAGTCAGTGGGGGTTCTACTTGGGCCGAGATATCCCTCCATCTTTGAGCGTGTTGTCTAAAAGTCTCTATTGGCTTCTTTTCCATCATTTGCAGCGTTAGTCGATCAGGCGCCATACCAGAGACATGCTTGTACTATTCACAAAAAGCTGATGCTAGGTCCTTCCATGATTGGATCCTCTCTCTGCTGAGTTGATTATACCACCGGAGGGCCGATCCGATCAAGCTATCTTGAAAACAGTGTATTAACAATTTGTCTTCATTCACATAACCAGCCATCTTCCGACAAAACATGATAAGATGCGCCTTTGGACATCTCGTTCCATCATATTTTTCAAAATCTAGCACTTTAAATTTCGGAGGCAGGACCAGATCGGGAACCAAACTGAGCTCTTTGGCGCTTAGTGCAGAGAAGACTCCGGTACCTTCTATCGCCTTGAGTCTTTCTTCCAGACTCTTATACTTGTCCTGAGTATCATGATCCTTCATTCTCAGCTTGACTATTTCTACCGGATCATCCAAATCTGGGATGATCAGATTCGCAAGATTATCTCCGGAGTTTGATACAAATATACCTTGCCCTAGATGAGCAGGTGGTGTAGGTCGTGGCTCTAGGCCTGCCGGTTCCCCTTGAGGGTATCCTCTTTGTGTTGCATGGGCGTGGGGCGGAGTGAATCCTGGGAGATAGAGCTGATCTTGATTATCTCTTGACTGGGGCTCTGTGATGTCAGGGCTCTGTGCGGGTCCTTTTCCTTTGACCAGAACTGTCATCATCTCCATCATTTGGCTATTTGATCCTTTTGTTCGAGCGATTCCTCTCGGGATCTTACCATCAGATCCCTTGCTTCTTGCTGCGACTCGGTCAATTGCTCTTGCAACTCTCTCTAGATTCATTCGATTCTTTCGATTCTTTCATTGAGTTCCGCATCCATAGCTCTAGCTCTTAAACATGTCCTATAAGGATGACGTGATTCTAGATTCGTAGTGTCGCAACTGTGGATTATACGATTTTAGCCTCAGTAAATTATTAGGGTGATATGATGCTACTGCATGCAATGTAATGCAGATGCATGATATGAATGCACAAAGGTGTTGATTTGATTCAATTCCATTAGATAAACTTTACTAGAAAACAAATTTCCTTTCATAGAACGGACGATTACATATACGACTTCGCCCTAATGCCTAAATCCTTAACTTTCCTAAGAAGCTAAGATAATTTTTGGCCTCGATCTGACACTGACTCGTATTGTAGACTTAATACATCAGCTTGAATAGCCAAAGTCCGTAAATGGTCGGCCACCTCTCGAACTTGAACCACAGCTTCACCCATAACATAGTCTCTATCTCTGATCTGTCCTTGATAATGGTGGAGCTGCTCCTTCCAATGTTCATTGTTCACCTCAAGGAGCTCAACTCGAATTTTACTATCTTGTAATGCAGTCTCGAGCTCTCGTATCCTCCCTTTCATCTCCTCAATCTTGTTCTGGCTGGCTCTTAATTTGATTACCGTGCAGATGCAGTGACTTTTCTAATTCTACTATTCGGGCGCGTAACCTCTCCTTCTCATTTTGTCTTTCCAACAGGCTCTTTTTCAAAGCGTCTTCCCGTACTCGAGCATCTCGGAACTTCTTTTCCCACTGATTGGCTCTGGGTTTTTCTTCTTCAGTTTCCTGCCGCCATTGCTCTGATGTTTTACCTAGACCAGCGGTTCTGATGGACATGCGCAGCTTCTTGTAGTTTGTCTTTAAGCTATCCAAATCCTTTTCGGCCTTATTTTTTCCTTTTTTCAATTTCTCGGCCTCGAGCTTATGGATGTTGACATCTAACCCTAACTGCATCTTTTCCCCCTCTAGCTGCTCTATCCTCTTTCCCAATTCCCGACTCCTTCTCTCGAAATCTTGCTTGATAATTTCTAATTCGGATGGGATTATTTGTAATTACTCCTTTGTTGGCCGGGCATCTCCTTGGCTTGGCCTTGGGATATTGTCATTGATTCTTTTGCCCCACCACCGATCGTACTCGGGGGTCGTCACTGGCCCTATGGCGAATCTCTTTATTTTTCGGGTTTGAGTCCATGCATCTGATATTTCGCGAACTCTTTTCTTATAATTATTGTCCTTGTACGAAAACTCACACAGGGCTAATCCATGTGTCGCCGGTATGAACTGCCTTGATCGATACTGCCTTATCACTAGTAATGGGGCATACCCAACAGCTCTCCATATCCCGAGTAAAGGGACCCAGTCAAACTCTCCGCACCGATATAAGATCTCGTCGGGGATCTTCCACGGAGCCTTCATTCTACATCTTCCACTTGCAAATTTTGGAGAATCGCTATCCATTTCTCTCCAGATAGGTCGTCCCGCCTTGGTGTATCCGCTAATTCCTTTAGAGGAGAATAGTTCTCGAAAAAGACTTTGCATGAGACCTTTTCTATCTTCCAAAAATGGCAATGGAACCATGATAGCAAAAGTTGTGCACATCCCATGAACCTCCCTTCGCCCGCTCTTCGGCAAGCATTCAATGATCTGAAGGTTTCTGCTAAGATTGCAGGGACGGGTGTGACTCCCTTGTCAAGTTTATCAAATAGGTCTGAGACCGCTTCCTCTACATGCCCCAACGCCTTGGGGAAGATGACCAAACCATAGATGCTTAAAGCGAAGACGTCGACCCTCTTTTTTTTATCAGGATACGCCAAGATCAGATCCTTCAAGTGTTTCCAAGGGATGCACTTATAATCTCTTTTTCGCTTGATCCGAGCTGTAATCCATTGCTCGCTCATCCCTGTAATGTTCATTAGCCTTTTTGAGAATGTTGGCACATTAGCAAACCTTGAATAAGCCTTATCAGTTTGAATTCTCGGGCATTGAAACAAAGCTGTGTACTCCTCTATGGTAGGCACCAAATCCACCTTTCCAAAAGTGAAGCAACTATAAGCGGGGTTCCAAAACTGGGTAGTAGCTCGGAGTAGGTACTCGTCTACCTTGATATCCAGCAGATAGTGCAAATCACCGTAATTATAGTAGAATAGTTGTTTGACCTCGTTGCCCCACGAATCCCATATTTCCTTCAATTCTCGCAGGTCATTTTGAGTCACGCTGATGCGAGTGAAATCCCACAACTCTGATTCATAACTCGCTGTTAGGCTGTCTCCTTTCTCTTGCTGTATCCTTTCGGACCATGTTTGAATAGCCGCATTATCCTCCACTCTATCGAGAACCCCTTTTCCATGTTAAGCTTTTCTATCTAGTAACCGAATGTGAATCAACACCTTTTATGATGAAATGCTATGCAATAACAACAAAACACAACAAGTCAGTATCATGTACAAAAAACTTAAAGCGAACAGGGAATAATCAAACTTCTATTTAAGGTAACACCTAGGGTTTACGTGGCTCTACCTACAATGGGCTCTTAGGGTTCACTATATGTGGTTTGGTTCTAAAGAGGGGTACCCGAACTAGCAGATTCCTCAATCCTCGCCCATTATAGGGTCATATAGACCGAGTTCAGTCCGGGGGAATACATTTCCCTATGGCTGCAAGGAGATAAAAATCTCACGAAGACATAGGTACGGATGTATCCCGAAAGCGATCCACTATCTTGCATGGAGGTAAAAACCTCACGAAAGAGTAGCTTCTCACTCCCACTTAAAAGGGTGTAACCGCAACGGTCATGCAGTGTAATGCCAAACTATTTTATAAGACTCAACATTATTGTAATCATAGTTCCAGCAGATGCATTAAAAGAAACATGATTTCTCAAAATAATTTTCCAACTTTCCGATAAAAGGACAAAGAATAATCAATTTGACGGCCTGACTCTCTTATTAATATCCCCAGTGGAGTCGCCAAGCTGTCGTAACCATTTTTTGTAAAACGGGAATCGACTTGGTTTTGAAAGCGAAAATAAAACGGGAGTCGCCACCGACCTTTATTTGGTGTGATCGGATCACCTTTGTTTTAATAAAACGTTTTAATTTACTAAAACAATGCTTTTGGTCTATGAAATTTGAGAAAATGGGTTCGGGGGTCGGTTACGTGCGAGGAAGGGTTAGCACCCTCGTCACGCCCAAAACTGGTACCGAATTGATTAATAAATGTCCCAATGTCGAAAGTTTGAAAATTTAAAAAGAATTTAAAACTTTGATCTCTTTTGGAAACATTTAAATTTTCTCGAACGGAATATTAAGACTTTCTCGCTCCGAAGGAATAAAATATCACATCCAGTACGTTAGGACACGATAATTTGAATCCTCGAATTCAAGATCATCTCGTAATTCCCGAATTTCATGCGTTAAAAAAATCAAAAGGATATTCGATTGTTTAGCCAAGCAAAAGAACCGAAACCCAACACATAAGGCACGACTTTCTCGGGTTTCCAAACATAGAATATTGCTTGATTTGGAAACTTTTATTTTTGGATGAAATTTATAAAAGTTTTTAGGTTATGTTTTAAAAGAGTGTTATTTGAAACGTGAATAGGGGTTATGCGACGAATAATGATAATGTAGCACGAATTTGGCACAATGACAACAGAACACACGTAATACATAACATTAGTATCTTTAATCCAAAATAGTAACATGCATGAATAACAATAACGATAATAGAACAATAATACGTGAGTCCGAGGTTACATATAATGAACTACAATAACATGACGATACAAATAAATGAATTATGGCACATGCAAAAGCAATAATTAAATAATATACATTATCTAAGAAATAACATTAATGAACAAAGACCAATGAATTAAACGATTTAAAGAGAAATAAATCACTTTAAAATAATTAGTGAAACGATTTAAGTAAATAATTCGTAATGAACGTTTAGAGTAAATAATATGTAAAGCAATTCAAAATAGCATAGAAGGTTTAAAATAAATAATATGCAAAGAAATTTAAATACTTAATATAATAAATAAACAGTTTAAAATAACTAATGTATATGAAATATTGAAGTTGATAAATAAATGACAAATTTAAGGTAAAAAAAAATCAACAGATTAAGGACCGAATTAAAATTGAAGTGAAAAAATAGGAAACGCGCTAAAACAGGGGGACCGATCGGGGCAATATTCCTCGAGTCTTCTTATGCGCATTTATGGTCAAGGACCCAATTGAAATCCTAGAGAAATGTACGGGTAAAATCTGTAAAAATGAAAAACAAAAAAAAATTGGGCCAATTTAATAGCGCGAATGGGGAAGGATTTGTCGCACAAATATCCCCTTTTAAGTGATATACACGGCTCCCCTTTTGATCCAAACGGTGTCGTTTTTTGCAGCTACATTTAAACCCAACTTTAATTTTTTTTTTTGTTTTCTAACCCTCATTTTCAAAAATCAAAAACTTCAGCAGCCTCTTCCTCTCCCTTCAATTTTTCAGAGGCTGAGAAAGGGTCCTTTGGACTCCCTTTCTTCTTCCTATTTTGTTCAAAAAGGAGACCGTCGAAATCGCTTGTGGCCCGTCGCACCACCACCGCATATGGTGGCCGATAGTGCGTGAAAGAGGCCTTCAACCCTCCTTTTGAGCCCTGTAGAACCGAGCTTTAGGACTCCCTAGAAAATACCGAAACCCAAAGGCTCTTGACTTTATTTTTACCACACCGAACGCAGCGACGGAACGAGTTTTCCGACGGCACATCCGGATTTGGGTAAGGTCCCTTCGTTTTTATTTTGTTTTGATTGCTAAGATTCGAGATAGTAAAATAAATAAATAGATAAACAATATCAAAAATGAAAACGGAATCAACCTTTCAACTTTCTTTTCTTGCTTTTGATTTCTCAATGTGTAACAGAGTACAAGAGTTCTTCTTTCGGTTCTTTCTTTTGATTTCCAGTGTTCGTAAATGAAGTGTTTTGAGGATTCTCTGTACGATCCAAAGTAATCATCCCCCCTTTTCGTTTACAATGGTTTTGGTTTTTATAACCTATTTACAAAAGCATGGTTTTCGTTTTTGTATTCTTTTTCTATTTTTCAGTTGTGTCTTCCATTTTCTTGTTCATTGTGTCTGTTCCTCTTGCAGGGCGTGGGTGAGGCATGCGGATGGTGGGGGCACAAACACTTGGGGAGCCGCAGTTGTCAGGAGGCATGGGCGCGGACTGATGGCAGAGGTGGCACTTAGGCCGAGGCTAGTGGGGCAGACGGCGGGTCGGCGGCTAGTGGGGAAGGAACCCTAGGGTTCCGAAAATTCTTAAGATTTTGGGCCATTGGGCCTTTGTAATTTTGGGTCAGTTGGGCTAATTCAATTTGGGCTAATTAGGTAGGGTTTGAATTGGGCTTAGTGGGTCTAACGGGCTAGGTTATCGGGTTTGGTTTAATTTGGTTTTTAATTGGACTGTAATTTTGGACTTTTAATGATTGTTGTTTTGTTTATGGTTTAATTTTGGGGTTTATTTCACCTTAGGCCAAAATTGGCTATTACAACAATCAAACACAATACCAACTATGTTTTATTCCGTTCATTTCAACCATAGGGTGTGACCTTGTAGGTTCTTGTAACGTTAGCAGTAATACTAGAACGATTCTAATGTCACAAACAATGAGTGGCATCTAGCAATGCATCATTGCTACCTAAGTTACAAGAAGTCATGATTCGACATAACTTTTTGTGATTAACCTTTCATGCATTAATCCTTAAGTCCTTTATCTCTGGAATGGACACAAGTCATGGAATAGTCACACTTGTATAGTCCATCCCATGTTTCTTGATATCTTGAGTAGACTATGACATACAAATTAGTATGACATCTCATGTCAACTTATTTGAGCATGGCCATGCATTTCTAATTTCACTCAATCAAGTGGCCTAAGATATTACTCCCATTATGTGGGAGGGACTTATCCTATATTGATCAACAATATCCCTCTACATAGATTGTGGTATATCCAACATCAGCCTTTATAGAACAACCAGTTACGGTGTACGTTTGACTGTATCAAAATATATGACTCACGATGTTGGGATAATGATTATCTCAAGTCTGAGGATCATATACATATTAATCACTATGAGTAATGTTGTGACAATTACATAATAATCCAAGAAACATACTCATAGCGGGTCAGTCCAATATGTTGTTCTCTAACACACATATTCATGCATTGATTTTGACACTCCATATCAATGACAACTCTTTATCATCAATCAACTACATGTTAGTTTTAATGCATCATTGTTGTCCTAGTCAACAATAATACTTGACTAAGGATCTTTTAAGAATAATCATATTATTCTCAGGACATTATTATAAAACAGTTTATTTGTACACACAGAAGGAAAAACTGAAATAATAATGACAACGCTTTATATTAATAAACATGGTAAATCAAGTATGTTATTACAACCATCTCATGATTGATCTTTGGGCATACTCTTACAGCTCTTTATCTGAAGCTTTGGGGATTCCGGTTGAGAGTACTTCAAGTGAGGTAACTGTGATGAGTCTTTTGGGGCAATCTATCCGGGTAGTAAATTGTTTAGAGACGTTCCGCTAGAGGTTCAAGGGACAGTATTTCTGGCTGATCTGATGGAGCTTCCATTTGGGGAGTTCGATTTGATTCTGGGGATGGACTGGCTGGTCAAGCACTGAGTAAGTCTGGACTGCGCAACAAAAAGGGTTATTTTGATAATCGAGGAGGATAATGAGATAGTGGTGATTGGGGAACGTCGGAACTATCTGGCGAATGTGATTTCTGTGTTGGTGGCGGAAAAGTTGGTACGGAAAGGATGTGAGGCATTCTTGGCCTACATTAGTGTTTCGGATTCTGGAGACTTTTTAGTTAGGGACATCAGAACCGTAAGGGACTTTCCGGATGTTTTTCCTAAGGAACTACCAGGTCTGCCTCTGAGCCGAGAGGTAGAGTTTGGGATTGAGCTCTTTCCTGGTACAGCTCCGGTGTCCATTGCCCCTTACAGAATGGCACCGAAGGAGTTTGTGGAGCTTAAGGCTCAGATTCAAGAGTTACTGGATCGTGGGTTCATCCGCCCTAGTGTATCTCCGTGGGGAGCACCTATTCTGTTTGTGAAAAAGAAGGATAGATCCATGCGTATGTGTATCGACTACCGTCAATTGAATAAGTTGACCATCAAGAATAAGTACCCCCTACTGAGGATTGATGATCTGTTTAACCAGTTCCGAAGAGCTTCGATTTTCTCCAAGATTGATCTACGATCAGGGTATCACCAGTTGAAGGTTAAAGTGTTTGACGTACATAAGACGACATTTAGGACTCGCTACAGCCATTACGAGTTCCTAGTGATGCCATTTGGACTGACGAATGCACCAACAGCTTTTATGGATTTGATGAACCGAGTGTTCTAGCCCTATCTGGATTAGTTCGTGGTAGTCTTCATTGACGACATTCTAGTGTATACGAAGACTGAGGACAACCACGATGAGCATCTCCAAATGGTATTACAGACGTTTCGTGAGAAATAGTTGTATGCGAAGTTTAGTAAGTGTGATTTCTGGCTCCGAGAAGTAACTTTTCTAGGGCATGTAGTTTCTGCGAAGGGGATTCATGTTGATACTCGTAAGATTAAGGCTGTGCTGGAGTGGAAACAGCCGAAGAATGTGTCTGAACTCCGCAGCTTTCTAGGGCTAGTGGGTTACTATCAACGTTTCGTAGAAGGGTTCTCTTTGATCGCAACACCATTGACCAAGCTTCTGCGTGAGGGAGTTCCCTTTGTCTGGACTGATAAGCAATAAGAGAGCTTCGAGAAGCTTAAATTTTTTTTGACGTAGGCTCCGATTCTGATACAGCCTGAATCTGGAAAGGATTTCGTGGTATACAATGATGCGTCATATGTGGGTATGGGTTGTGTTCTAATGCAGAATGGCAAAGTGGTAGCTTATGCGTCTTGTCAGATCAAGACGCATGAGGCTAACTATCCGACGCACGACTTGGAGTTGGCCGCGGTTGTCTTCGCTCTGAAAATCTGGAGGCACTACCTGTACAGTGAGAAGTGTACTATCTACACTGATCACAAGAGCCTCAAGTACCTCCTTACTCAGAAGGAGTTGAACCTTAGGCAACGTAGATAGGTAGAACTGCTTAAGAATTATGACTGCACCATTAAATACCATCCTGGTAAGGCTAATGTGGTGGCAGATGCTTTGAGTCGTAGGGCTATGACCGATCTGAGAGCGATGTTCGCTAGACTCAGTTTATATGACGATGGGAGTCTGTTAGCAGAACTTCAGGTTAGGCCTGTATGGATTGATCAGATCAGAGGTAAACAAATGGGGGATAAATCGCTTGAGTTGTGGTTCTGCCAGGTTGAGAATGGGGATACTACTGATTTTGGGATTAACAGTAATGGGATACTTTGTTTTCATAGTCGGATCTGTGTGCCGAATGATGAGGATTTGAGACAGTCGATTTTGAGGGAGGCACATAGTAGCCCTTACACTATGCATCCCGGCGAGAATAAAATGTACTGAGATTTACGAGTGTTATACTGCTGGCTAGGGTTGAAGCGTGAGGTTACTGACTTTGTTGTTCGCTGTTTGACTTGTCAGTAGGTTAAAGCTGAGCACTAGTTGCCTTCAAGGTTGCTGCAGTCGATAAAGATTCCGATGTGGAAGTGGGAATGAGTAACGATGGACTTCGTTAGTAGGTTGCCTTTAACACCCACTAAGAAGGATTCTGTCTGGGTCATCGTGGATTGATTGACCAAGTCTGCTCACTTCATTCCGATCAGGACAGACTTTTCGCTCCAGAAATTGGCTAAGTTGTATGTATCTGAAATTGTGAGACTGCATGGGATTCCTATCTCGATCATCTCCGATAGGGATCCTCGCTTCACATCTCGGTTCTGGAAGAAACTGTACGAGGCTCTGGGTTCAAGATTGAACTTCAGTACTGCTTTTCATCCTCAGACAGATGGCCACTCGGAGAGGGTGATTCAAGTACTAGAGGATATGTTGAGGAGCTGTGCTATAGATTTTTGAGGTAGTTGGGAGGAGTATTTGTCGTTGGAAGAGTTTGCCTATAACAACAGCTATCAGTCTAGCATTCAGATGGCATCTTACGAGGCCTTATACGGTCGTAAGTGTCGCAGTCCCTTATGTTGGACTGAATTGGATGAGCAACGTGTTCTAGGTCCGGAATTGGTTTCTAAAACTGAAGATAAGGTCCGATTGATACAAGATCGACTGAAAGCGGCATCTGATAGGCAGAAGTCCTACGTGGATCTAAAAAGAAAGAATATCGAGTATTCTGTGGGGGACTTAGTCTTTCTCAAGGTCTCACCGTGGAAGAAGGTTTTAAGGTCTGGTCGCAAGGGTAAGCTGAGTGCTCGGTTTATTAGGTCGTACCGTATTCTGAAACGAGTGGGGCCAGTCGCGTATCAATTGGAGCTTCCTCTAGAGTTGGATCACATTCATGATGTATTCCACGTCTCAATGTTGAGACACTACCGTTCTGATCCCACGCACATTGTTTCGGTGGAGGATATTGAGACAAGACCAGATCTGAAGTTTGAGGAGGAGCTGGTCCAGATCCTAGATTGCGATATTAATGTTCTGCGAAGGAAGTCTATCCCCTTAGTGAAAGTGTTGTGGCGGAACCATAGCACTGAAGAGGCCACTTGGGAGTCAGAGGATGCGATGCGTCAACAGTATCCTCACCTTTTATGATCAGGTAAAATTTCGAGGACAAAATTTTCTTTTAAGGGGTAGAGTTGTAACGCCCCAATTTTTCATTAATTTCGGCTTTTGTAAAATTGACACACAAGTGTGTATCTGCTTCAGTGGTTATGTGTTCTGGGTGTGTGTGGGAAGTCCCAAGTTCAAGCCTTAACTTGGGAAAATTTTGGTATTTTTATGAATAAAGCCCAAACTCTGGTTAGTAGGCTTATAAGTAAAAGTGTGCAAGTAATTAACTGAATGGACCTGCTGGTCTGGTGGTTAAGTGGAGTGTTGGGGTGAAGGAGGTCTTGGGTCCGAGTCTATGGGACGACAATGGCTTTAATTTTTGCTCCTAGTTTCGGCTAGAGTTGTGCCAAGATGGGAGACTGAGTGGTGGTTTGTGAATAGAATTAGTGGGAGGAAAATTATGAGAGGATCAGACTTTCTGAGCAGTTGTGTTTTCCCAAAATCCCTCTCTGTCAAAAATTGAGTATCCTCCCCTTCCATAGCCGATTCTTCCATCTTCCTTTTCCCCTTGTCATTTTTTTCTCTCCCTTGCTACCATATTTTAATTTTGATTCTCTCTGTAGTCGCCTCGCTTCTGTGCAACACTCGTTTCCACCTTGACTCGGTAAGATAAGTAGCGTAGTTTTACTTTCGTTGTTGGCTTATACTGATGTGCATCATTAATGCTGGATAGGAGAAGATTCATAGACTCGTAGTCGCTATTTGAACACTTAGGTTCGAGGAATTTCGGTGGCTTGATTGAAGGTAAGGTTTTGGGAGATATTGGGTTTATCATCTCGATTTAGTTTCATTTTAAACACTGATTTGGATGTTGGAATATCAATTCTTAGGTTCTAGTGTGTGCAGTGATCTTCTTAGCTTCAATCAAGACCAGGTGTGTACCTAAAACCGCAGAAAACGAGGTTTCTGTGAAAGCCGAAAACCCCTCTGTCGACTCCACATGGGCATGTGGTCGCCCGTGTGGTAGGCTGTGTGCAAGACTATTAGTCCCCACACGGCCATGTGATCGACGAGCCAGGCCGTGCGTGAGCGACACGGCCATGTGATGGCTGGGCAAAGCCGTGTGCGACACACGGGCTCGACCAATTGGGCCGTGTGGGCCACACTGGCGTATGGGATTCTAGGCCAGGCAGTGTGATCCACACGTCCAAGGCCAATTTCGGCCGGGTGGGACCACACGGGCAGGCCACATGGGCGTGTGAGCCTATTTTTCTGAAAACTCTGTGAGGTTGCACGGGTCGCCCAAGTCGACTATGGACCTATCGTAAGGTCGGTAAGTGATGCTTAAGCCCTAAATGAATGATATGTCTGTCTAATTTATGTACTAAGCATGTATACTGATATGAATATATGAGTTTTACTTGCATATTAGCATGTCATTCTTGTATGTTGCATTGCATCGGGTGGGTTGATTATGATTGGAGGAAGTATCTGAAAGGCTCTTAAGCTTGTTATCTGGCAGCTGAGCTGTAAATTTCTGATTATGTGCCGCATTCGGTACGACATGGTGTGTAGGGCTAGGTGGGTTGATTTTATCCCCACATGGTGTGTAGAGGCTGGTGGGTAGGACACTATTTTCTACATATTCTGTCTGAAATGGGCTACGGCCCTGTATTATGTCTGATTTTGTATCTGAGTGGCCTAAGGTCCACACTGTTTTTGTAATGGGCTCAGACCCAAACTGTGAAAATTATGTCTATTATCTGATGTTACTGTGTGTATGTTTTCTGTGTGGTTTACACACTGAGTTTGCGAAAACTCACCCTTTTCTGTTTAATCTGTTCAGGTAATCCCCAACAGTAGACGGATCGGTGCAGCAGAGGACTCGGCGGTGACCACGGTTCTGGACACTTATTTACGGTTTATTTTAATTATGATTTGGTTATATTTGAGTAAATTTTATGTAACAAGGCCTTTCGGATTTTTTTTAAAAATTTGGGATCATTATTTTATAAACTGCTAGCAGTAGGACAAGACGCGAGTTTTCAAAATAAACAAAGGTTTTATCAAAATACATACGACCTTGCAAATCGTTTTAAAAGCTTTCGCAACGTATAAGGTTTTGAAAACGGATAATGAATAAATAATGACACGTTTTGACGATAGCCTTAGATACCTAAAAATAGTTTCAACGTTGTTACATTTTCTAAAGCACTATCATGTGATATCGTCAGATTCGGCCATAACGTCTAGGCCGGGTTTGGGGTGTTACAATGATTCAATTAATCAATCTAAATAATATACCATATTAACGTTTTAGTATCATTGATGTTATAATTCTATTTGTTTCATATTATACGGTAATATCAACATGTCATTTTCCAAATTACAATGCTTGATTCATCATAAGTTCATAACAGCCCTCCAGCTCGTAAATCCAGTTTGGATGATGTTTATATTACAAAATCACATTACCAATCCAATTATATATATCATTTATCAGATATCACATTCATATCCCTATTAACTTGACTCAAACTCGAACGGATACACGGATCCAATCAATCACACCAATTTAACATCCAGTGCATATCAGATAAATTTGAAATAGTAAGTTGTGCCCAATGCTGGTCGGTTTAACTAACAATTAGGTGTGCCCAACACTCATCGACTCATAGTTTTAACAACCCTAAACTCTTCCTATCCTATGGCATACCAACTATATCTAACTCAATTTCCATTATATGCCAATTTCTCAATTCAATAATATTGTTCAATAGCCAATCATCAATACATACCAATATATCAACATAATTATTCTCAATACAAAAATCAATTTTGCATTTACATCAATATATAATAATTCTCAAATCAATTCAATTTAGTCCTTACCATAAACAATCGATCAATTTCATACTGATATGGTTTGACTAGTTATAACCAACTATCAATTCATTTTTCTCTCAGATTTAAATTCATCATATTAAATTTTATCCATCAATTTATCATTTCTCTACGATTTAGTCCATGACTCACCCGTTGTACTATGTTGTGAACAATTCAAACTACTATACAAAAAATTACAAATTCACAAATCAAATGTAAAACAATTTAAATACAATCATACTATGTGCACTTACTTGGAAAAAAAAAAGTAAACGGTTAACTCTCTAAAGACTAATAAGCAAATTCACCTTTTTCCTCGATTAATTCTAATTCGGTCCAATTCCTGTAATTCCAACCCTTTTATTTCATCCTATTATAAACACATATCAACTTAATTTCATCATTCGGATGCCCCTAAAATTTTGCATTTTATTCAATTTAGTCCCCAAAACTGAAACTATCATAATTTTCATATTTAAGCCCTGTTTTCATTCCAATTTCAATTTCATCCCTGTACAACCCTCTATATTCAATAATTACAGAAATTTCATGTTAATTTCAAAATATTTTCATTTTATTCCCTAAACTCAAAACTAACAAATTTCACTTTACAAATTAGCCCTATTACATTTCTAAGCTTCAAATCTTAACATTAAACATAAAAAACCATAAATGAAAATATTTTAAAACTTTAACAGTTTTGAAAATGGAGGTACAATTTTGCTAAATCAAGTTACAACAATATCAAAACCATAAAATTTACAAAAAATGGGTTTAGAAACTGTACAGCCCAATTATTGCTCGGGCCCAAAATAAACCCAATTTTAAAACCAAACCGAATACAACCCAAACCGTAGCCCAATTTACAAGCGGCACAATAGGCCCAAAAATAAAAAATTTTCAAAAAACCTAGGGTTCCAGAAACCCTAGGCGCCGCTCCTCTATCTGCTGCCCCACGTGCCTCTACGCACCTGCTCTCTGCCACTGCCCCTAGCCACCTGCAAACAAAGGCAACACGCAACAAAAGTCAACAGAGCAAGAAACAAGCAGAAAAAAAGCAAACAAGAACAGTAAAAATCAACAGTGAACACATATCTGTAATTGGCTATAAAAGCCGAAAATCCATTGTAATCGGGGGGATTTTTTTTTGAAATAAAAAGAAACAGAGAAAGAAACAAAAAAATACAAAAGAAATTGAATAGTTCTTTGATAGAGGTGATTTTCGTCCTCTTATTTCCGTTCATTTTAATCTTCAAAAATCTTTTTGTTTTTTATAGTTTTACATACAAAAAAATAAAAGAAAGAGGAAAGAGGAGAGTGTTGAGAGAGAGTTTTTAAGTATTTTTTAAAGAAAAGGGCTGAAAATGAAGAAAATTTTTGTTTTGGGCTTTTTATAAGGTAATGAAACAACGTAGTTTCATTTGGCCTCCCCAGACGCCAAAACAGCGTCGTTTTGGGGAGGCCGATCTGACCCAACCCGGGTAGGCCTCAGGATCCGCATTTTTTTTAAACTGGTCTTATTGCCAGTTTGGTCCTTCCACTTTTTTATGGTTTTGCGATTAAGTTTCTTTTATTTCTAATTTGGCCCTAAAATTTTGTTTTGATTTCATTTTAGCCCCGTGTAAAACGCCGCCGTTTTGGAGAGTAGGGATATTTTCCCTTTTAGCCCCTCCTTTTTATTCGCGCGTTCAATGGGGTCCTTTACCTTTTTATTTATTTCAGAGTTGCCCCAAACTTTTGTTCTGAGTTCAATTTAGTCATTTTTTTAGTTATTTTGCAATTTTTATTATTATTACTATTATTTAATATTTTTATTACTGTTAATGTTATTATTATTATTTAACATTATTATTATTATCATTACTCTGTTACTATTATCTTTTTTATTTTTATTTTTTATTTATTATTATTTTCATTATTATTATTACTTCTCTTATTATTACTTTATTACTATTATTATTATTTTATTGCTAGTATCATTATTATTATTTTATTATTACTATCACTATTGTCTATTTATTTATTTATTTATTTTATATATTTTACATTTTTACTATTTATTATTATTATTATTATTTTGTTACTATTGTTATTTTCTTTACCATTATTATTACTAATATTATTTATTTATCTTATTCGTTTATTATTACTATTATTTATTTATTTTATTCGTTTATTATCACCATTATTAATCATTATTCTTATTATTCTCACTATTGTTTTTAATATTATTATTACTATTATTAAATTGTATTATTAACATATTATTATTAATATATTATTAATTGACGTTGTTATTATTACCATTATTCCCTTAATATTTATTTGCTCAATTTTTAATACATTTATTTATTTTATCATTTTGTTATTCACTCATTTATATTTTTTTCATATAGTTTTGATGCTTCAAACTTTATTTTATTTTTTTTACCATTATTATTATTAGCATTATGATTTTCTTTAATTTGTGATACATTGTGTTTATTTGTTTAGTATTAATTCTTTGGTTCTAAGTGTTTAGCTTTTTTCTTTGCTATTATTTTCACCTATTTAGAACTCGATTAATTTATTTTCGTCTTTTATATTATCACGCATTGACATATTCATCATTTCATGTGCGCATAAGCACAGTAATTTATTTTACATATTACAACAAAATCATGCTACATTCTACCCGATACATTAATCTTTGTTTCAAAATAAGCAAATACCCTGCGTTCTAAGGTTCGAAAGAAATCGTATCCTAACTTACTAGGTTTTGATTTTTCTCATCGAATCCAAAGAACCTATTATTTGTCGAGAATTCAAAATTGTCGTGTCCTAACTCACTGGATGTGACGTTTTGTTACCTCGGGATAAGGATTTCTAAAAAGTAAAGGCAATATTGTGTATTTGGAATTTCGAGAAAATCGTGCCCTAACTTACTGGGTTTCGGTTTTTCATTTGACCCAAATAACCGAATATTCTCCTCAAGCTTAAATACAAGTTTTGAAAGTCCAAAGACAAGCTCAGTTTCAGGAACTCAAAATGTCGTACCTTAATTTACTGGGCGTGACATTTTACTTCTTCGAAATAAGAGGGTCTTAGCATCCATTTTAATTTGTTTAAGTTTTCTTTTAAATAAAGAGGATTGTATTTTAAAATCTTTTCAAATTTTCGACATAAAGACATCAAATAATCAATTAGGTACCAATTTTGGGCGTCACGAGGGTGCTAATCCTTCCTCGTGCGTAATCGACTCCCGAACTCATTTTTCTAAATTTCATAGACCAAAACTGTTATTTTAATAAGTCAAATCTATTATTAAAATGACCAGATTACAAGGTGACCCGATCACACCTTATCAAAAAGGATTGGTGACGACTCCCATATTCGTTTTCATTTTTAAAACCAAAGTCGACCCATTTTAAAAAAATAGTTTCAACAGAAACCACTTACATGCAAAGGGCGAAATGTTTAAAGAATTTGGAGCTTTTCTTTCGATGGTGATATTTCGGTGGTGAATGGTTGAAGGGAGAAGATGACAAGCTTTTCCTTAGTTTATTCTTATTATTTTAACCTTTAATAATATTTTATTTAAATTTTAATCATTTATTTCACCAAAATTACACATCTACCGTCCACTATTATGTTAAGGTGGTCAATTTGTCATTTTAACCCTTGAAATATCACCATATAAACCTTTTTAACTAATAAAACCAATAGTGGTTAATTTTTATGGTTTTTACGATTTAGTCTTTATACCTTAATTAGTCACTAATTAGGTAAAATTACTTATCCAAACTTCAATTCACCTATAAGGCAACTCCATAAATATTTAATAAAAATATTTACAAACTCGGTTTACAAAAATGAGGTCACGATACCTCATTTTCCAAAATCACTAACTTTAGGGTTGAACCATTTATACTTTTAATAACTGTTCGATTGATAAAATTCATCAGATCAAAATTCAATATAACACTATAATAGACTAATAAATACTAATTAATAATATTTATTGACTCGATCATCGTAATACGAGATTTTGAAACTGCAGTTTTTGGTATAATTGAAAAACAGACTGTTACAATATGGACATATTTTTTATATGTTATTGTTGGTATAACTTTGGAAATATGTCTAACATGTTTGGTAGTATTTTGAGGCATGTTTGCATTACTCAAGGACTCACTTTTTTTTTTTTTTTGCATTTTCTACAGGTATGTTCAAGATAGGATGAACATGTCTCGAGATAGGACAAACATTTTAGGGTTTGTTTCGAGAAATAGGTCCTATGTCTCTAGACATTTAAAGTTAATAGTCAAATTTAACTTTAGGTGAAACAAGTCTCGAAACATGTTACTATGCACCGATAATTGGCCAAGAATCGAGATTTGACTCCCAAATTTTGAAATGTGGGCCTTATATTAGCGTTTAAGGCCTTTTTAAGGTCGATTTTTGTTTGTATTGATTCATTAATGGTTGAAAAGATTATTTGCTTGTTTATAACCGGTGGGTAAAAGGTCCCGAGAGATCCCATTGCTTTTCTAGTATAGTTAGGGGACACTTCATGTTTTCAATTTATGGTTTTGCCATACGGAGAGTTTTCAATTTATGTTTTCAATTATAAAGCATCAATGTAGCATTCCACGTACCCACTTTCTCCTATAAACCTAATTTAAAAATTTTTATATTTGGGGTTGTTAGCAAATAAAATTTGAAAATTTTAATATAAATTTTTGATTTTTTTATGTTTTCCTTGAAATTTTACAACATTTTAGAATTTCTTTAAAAATTTTAAAACATAATTTGAATTTTATTATGAGCAAACTTTTATTAAAAATCCTAAATAATAACATAATTTGTAAAAGAATGATTGTTTGATAATTTTCTCGCCCAAAATATTATAATAGAGATATAAAAATCTATGTTAAGAGTCCAAATATAACAGGCCCGAGACCTGTATTGTTTTATTACTAATTAACCCCAGAATGAGAAACAATAGTAGTATATTTACAAAGGGAATACAGAAAAAAAAAAAAGGAGCATTAACAGGCTCCTTCCTTAACACTAAAGTCGGGATCTGGAGATTCAATGTTGTTAATTTTGCATGAACATTGACAAGGTCTTTCCACAATGTTTTGAACTTCAACTTCTTTTTCTTCATCATCTGTCAGTGTCAGCTCATTCACCACTTCCTTTATTTCACCACCTGAAGTCATCAATCCAATTCCCTGCAAAGCCATATATATTAATAATTTCACAAATTAATAACTTGGTTTAGTTCAACAAACGAACCTCAATGAAACTGGTTGAAGCTTCCTTTGGGTCCATCTTCTGAGCTACATCTGCAGCCATTTCCTACACAAGCAAAAATGGGAATTTATTATTGGGTGTGAGAAAAATGTAAATATATATAGAGAGAGACATACCCTAGCGTGGTTGAGTTGGCGTTGATTCAAAGTTCTAGGCTCCATTTCAATGGAACAACAAACATTAGCCATAGAAAACAGTGCAGCAACAGCAAACCAATTCTATTGATTTTCAACTCATAAATAGAAGAGCTGCCCATTAATTTCCTACAACTTGCAAACTGGCTACAATTCTTTCACTCCATCTTCATGCCAAAATAGTTTACCTATAAATAGTTACCAAAACTGAATCATCATCACAAATTTTCTTTTTTAGTCACGGATGTTGTTGAGTAAGATTTTAATGAAAGGAGACTGGAAATTAAAGGGTCATTCAAATCCCGTGGCTCTCTTTTGAGTAAAATTAGTCACGGGGCTAACCCTTTTCCATTACAGGATTAATTATGACCACTGAAACTAAAAAGGTTAAAATGCTATATCTATACAGCTCTTGACTATTGGTTAGCAATGTAAATAAGATATGACATCAATATTCATTATCATGATTTTATCTTTCACTATGACCTGTAAATGGTTACAACCAACGTCATCAATCGATTTTGTTTTAATATTGGTATCACTTTATCCTTATTTTTATATCTTTTTCATATATTTATACTTTGTTTTATAGTTTCTTATTAATAGCAAATATATCTTATTAAGTAAATATAAATTTTAAAATTTTTAATTAAGTTCAGTTACTTAATTTAATTACAATTATAAAAGAATAAAAATATTAAACATTAACTTGGAATATCAAAATTTTATATCGTAGATATTCAACAAAACAAACAGCAACATATTGAAATGACAGAAACCCATTAAAAGTTGAGCTGGAACGAAATATAAGGTTTATAATTTTGGTCTATAATCAAATTTGAGTGTATTGATTGGTGTGGTTGATATTGGAATGAAAGTTACAACAAATAATAATAATAATAATAATAATAATAATAATAATAATAATAATAATAATAATAATAATAATTTATGATTGAGTTTCTCTCCTTATTAGTTGGGTTTCAATTTAGTTGTGAAATTATTAAAAATTTATTCCTTTCATCAAATAAATAACAAGAATCTTATTATAAGTTTTGATTATATCTGTTTTTTTTTGACACAATGCCTAAAATTACCCATAGTCACTTCCCAACTCATAAATAAGAGGATAATGCGCTTCAGTACACTTGAACCGACATCCTCCTTCATTGGCAACAATACCCATACTAATCGAGCTATGACTCAATTGGCATTTTAATAAATTTATTATAACAATATTTGTTATGTTCTTAAAAAATGATTTTTGAGTAAATTTTCTCCTCATATTGTGTTAAGTTGACTTATAACACCAATTTATTAAATAACTTTATTATAATATATATTAAAAAATAAATTGAAATTTTCTCTTTTAAAAATACCCTTATTTCACTTACTGTGTTGTTCATGGACGAGATATTCAATAACTTTAAAAAGTTAGATTTTGTCACAGACAATGTAAGTAAAATTAGTCAATAACTTTTTGTCACACAAAAATTATATTTATAATAAATATATTTAGTAATTGAATCAAATATAGAGTGATATTTCTTTTGAATTCACGATCAAGTATAATAAAACATAAACATAAAAAAATAAGGGCAAGTTAATATAATTGAAATTTAGTACTAATAATAGACCTATAAAACTTCCTAAATTTTCAATGCTTAACGAGATTATCGGTCATTTTCTGTGGCACGGGGATCGCATCATAGACTCTTTGTAATATTAAAAACTAAGCCAAATATCTAACCTCTTCAGTCAGGGGCTTCCACTCATAGTGAGGGTTTGAAACTTTAACATCCTAGGTACTTTTTACCTTTTTAATCTTTGCTCCAAACTACCGTTGGAAGTGCATTAAGGCTTTGAATCTCAGTTGAAATGTCTCTTAGCTATGTTAATTCGCTGTAACACCTTACACTCAACTTGGAAGACGAACGAATGCAAATCACCACATTTGTTGTTGAAGCAACTCAAAATGAGCGCGTTCACATTCAAAAATTATGAAATTTTCAAGCTTAAACATAAAAAATGAGGAAACAAATAATTAGAAGCCATTCCAAGTGTTAAACCAACTCAAATGGACTCGCATGTGATATTTTTCAGGTTAAAGATGATCAAACACATTGCCAGATTACGTTTCTTGGGTCAAACTTTCAAAATACAAGGCTATGTCTAGAGAGAATCAGGCCATGTCTCAAAACATGCCTCCTCTGTTTCAGACCTCCACTTTAAATGTTGAATGTCTCGAAACATTACTCCTCACGTCCCAAGGCTCAGCTTTGATATTTTATGTCTCGAGAGAGTGGAACCATGTCTCAAGACATTCACCTAGAGATGCATGTTCAAACAAGAAAACGGTCATAGGGTCTCGAGACATGAACCTAGATTTGCAAAAATTTTACATTTCAAGTCAAGCAATCAAGCTCCAATAATACCCTTAACATGCAACCAATGCTATACAAGCAAAATTGACATACCAAAACAAGTCTAAACTCAGTTTTTGATTCGAGTGCAAGATGCCACATTCGTTGTCGGAGCAACTCCAATTCATTCATATATTTTATTTCGATACAAGACAAATCCCTAAAATGATTCTGAAAACTTGATAAAAATAAAACAAAATTCGAAAGTTTTTAAAATGTTTTTAAAACAAATTCGATTTTAGACATGCTTACAAAAGTAGTCGTGAACCTTCAAATAATGTAAAGGACTTACTGTGAAACATCAAGTTAGGTCATGATATGAAGTAGGGGACGTCGTGACATCTTTCCATACCAGGAGTGGTTGCGACGAGAAATGGTTAGGTTGCGATGAAGGGTAAGAACGTTATGGCGTCGTGAATTTTATGATCAATAAGGCACTAAATCAAAATTTAGTTAGTCAAGTAAAATAAATGGCATAACAACAAATAGTGTAACATCCTATACCTGGCCTGGTCGCCAAGCCCGAATACAGGATGCCACACCATTGTCTCATGTCATATACAACAAGTAAAAGTTCAATCTAAACGAGCATCGTCCATCTTAGTATTCGTATAAGTTATAAGTCAATTATACTTGTTAGTTATCAATGTTACATGCTAACCATACATCAAATAGTCTTATAACAATAATTAAACATACATAAGGTCCATTTGCCAAAATCTCAAAACTGTCACGTAGGTATCGATATTGACACTAGGGTATCGATATTTTCTTTAAGTGATATCGATACCACCGGGAAAAATGATACTAAACTTGCATTCTATTTCTTGATTAAAAACCTAAAGTCTTTAAAATTATCGGTATCTGTCATGAAATATAGATATTTTAACCCCGAGTATCAATACTCGAGCGAAGGTATCGATACCAAATCTCTATTTTGACTCCCTACACATTTCAAAACACAGAGGTATCGATTTTAAAACTCGATCATCGATACCTCTGCTCCAGACCTAAAAAATGCAGCATAAATAAACAATTAATCCATTTCAATTTAGTTTCTAAACATCATGCATCAATTACTTCGACAAATAATCATTCAACGGCCTAGTTAACAATTCAATATAGCAAAATTGTGTTTGAGCATGTAACGTCAATCCATCCTCATGTTCATGAACCCAAGCATAATAATAACATGTAATCCTTATAAACCGAACCAAAAATCGACAACATGTCTAGAAGTTAACATGGCTATAAACAAGTCTACCACATTGCCTTATTCCTCAAAATGTAAATAAATATAGAACACCTACGAAATAACAAATAGACTGGCTTGGATCACCTGTCGAAAATCACAATGCTCACACCGGTACGCAACTAATCTGCAATGGGTAAAGAAGGGGGTGGGTGAGCTTAACAAGGTCAGTGAATGATTAGAATAACCACATCACAAACATATCATCATGCATCCTCAAGACAACCATTTAGAAGTACAATTACAATAGGCCTATGTCTAGTGTCGTAGAGTACCTATCCATACATTACCTACTGATTCACTTACACGGCATTTACGTACTCATGCAAACATATATCATGTAACACAAGTATTTAACCAATCATGTAACAACCCTATAGTCAGGGGTGTCGAAAAGTGAATTCCCAAGACTCTGTTCGCTTAAATCAAACTCGTAAATATTTAATAAAAATATTTACGAAGTTAGTTGTGTAGTTAATTAGGTTTCGGTTAAGTGAATTTGCATGAATTAAGAGTTATTATAACTTAAGGACTAAATCGCGTATAGGGTGAAAGTTGAATTATAGATTAAAGATTAATTAAAGGGGCTAAAGAAGTAATTATGGCTTATTCCATTAAGTGGACAACATTAATGATATATATATAGCATATGTGTAAACTTATTATTATATATATTATAATGGTTAAAAGTTAAAGTATGTATATATGTATTATATAATATATATGTTATAATAAAAAGAAAAAGAAATAATAAAAGATAGTGGAAAGGAAAGAGAACATACTAAAACAATTTAGAGAATAAAAGAAAGAAGAAAAGAGTGGGACAACAACATAAGGGTTTCAAACTTTTCAACTTCAATTGGTTAGTCAATTTATTCCCTTTTCTTGTAATTTTTATATTTTTGGAATCTCGGTGTTTAGTACTGACTGAACCATGTTGAAATTTTAGCGATTATTAAGATTTTAAATGTTGTTAATGTTGAATACTTTTGCTATTAGGGATTAAATTGATAGATTTTAAAATAGAAATGAAAAAGGATTAAACTGAAGAGCAAATTGTAAATTTTTTGTCATAGGGACTAAATTGTAAAAAAAATTGAAATTTAGGGGTGTTACATATTAGTGGTATCAGAGCTTGCAAGTTTAGCCGATTCTCAGACTAAAATGAGCTCGAAATTGAGTCTAGAGGTACATGCCATAATTGAGTCAAATTGAGTCGGGATTTGGATGCTGATATATTTGTTTATGTTTTATAGTTGAAAATGTTGGATGATTATAATAACGATATTGATCAAGAGATGTATACCGAAGATGATGTCTCCAATGAGTTAGATGGAACCGAATCGGTAACACTGAGTGTTAATCCAGTTAGTACTTAACAACCTAACGTTGAGCGAGGTAATACTGAGCGAGGAGATGATTCACAGTTACTTCGAGCTACCGCTGATGCTCTTCAACATGTGGTGGGAACCACATCCGCTACAGCATCAACACCTACTGTTCGTCGAGCTCCAATTAAAGAGTTGCATAGATACAGTGTGACTGAATTCTTAGGATTGAAAGGAGTTGATCATTATGTAGCTGAAGTTTGGATTGAATCCACTAAATACATCTTGCAACAACTTGAATGCAACCCGCGTGAAAATGTAATATGTGCTGTATCCCTGCTGCAATGAGAAGCATATACCTGGTGGCAGTCAGTGACATGCCATGTATCTGCAGATTAGGCTAATTGGGAATCTTCCAAAAGGAATTCCAAAAAAAATATGTTGGCGAATTGTATATCGAAGATAAAAGACAAGAGTTTTTTTATGCTGAAATAAGGTGGGATGTTTGTGGTTGATTATGAACGAGAGTTTTCGCGACTTAATAGGTATGCTGTTGAGTTTGTGCCTACTAAAATTGATAGTTGCAAGCAATTTCTGCATGGTTTATGCGATGAATTGCGAGTACAGTTAGTATCGCACATAATTACTGAGTTTTTGGAACTAGTTGAACAAGCAAGAATGGTAGAACAATTTTTGGGTTTTGATAAAAAGATTGAGAATACTCGTACTGTTGGAAAGCATCCTGGAGCTACGAGTTCAAATCCACAACTGGAGAGATCAAAAGAATTTCGTGGTAGCTGGAGATCAAATTTTAAGTCAGATAGAGCTGATAGAAACCGTGATCGACAACCGACTATGTCCACGGGTAGTGTGCGAGGTCCAATCTGGGATACTGATTGTAACACCCCTTACCCACAATCAACTCCGGAACCGGGTATGAGGCATTACCGGACTCAACTTGCTTGAGCATTCAACTTTGGGCTATAAAATTTGTCCCAATTTAAAACTTTTTCATTTACAATCGTAACGTCCCTATCATGGTTCTACAAGACCCTTTACATTTACACTCGGGATGCTGAGGGACCAAACCGAAACCTTTAAACACTTTAAAAATTTTGACATAAAACTGGACCACACGCCCGTGTGACAAATCACACACCCGTGTTCCACGCCCGTGTAGAATTAATTTCTTTTCGAACCTATTGGGGTTTTCACACGGCCAGACACACGCTTGTGTGCTTGGCCCTTGTGCTCCTCACGGCCTAGACACTCTCGTGTCCCCGCCCGTGTGTAAAAACCTGGGTATTCTGTTTGTGACGTCAGCAAACTCATAAGGGTCACATGGCCTAGGCACACGCCCGTGTGGCTAGCCCGTGGTCGACACTGACTTATAACCTTAACATGCAGGGGACACAAGGCCTGGTCACACACCCATGGGACTGACCGTGTGTCTCACATGACATAGACACACGTCCGTGTGTCTACCCGTGTGGACCAATTCAAGGCTATTTTCCTAGCCATTTAGCCACTCTCACTTACACATATTCACCCACCATCACAACATTCTCAAATCATCAATTATAACTCTTGAATTATCACATTTGAATTATGAAAATCAAATCTTCATCCCTTATACGAGGGAGAACTATTACTAGTACGATTACAATTAACTTGAGCCATCATCCATGGCTATACACAACCGAATCATAAACTCTTCTAGGACAACACATTTGGCTACTTTAACTATGACTTAATTAAAACAAAATAAGATCCTTATACATGCCATATCTCAAAAAGACTTGAACCTCATACCCAAGCGTCTGCTCAATAGTTGATAAACCATAATTTTTACATATTTTGACCCCATGCTTGGCTTATTTTTGGATGAATTTTCATTAGATTTGATGAATTCGATGCTACTATCATTTAATTTCATGTTTTACACTCAGGAAAGCTTAGGGAGTCGAAAAGGACGATAAACAGGCCAAAAAGGGATAAAATAGGCCTACCTTGAAAATCAACACGGCTTGGATTATTGCACACGGGAATATCACATGGCCGTGTGTGACGAGCAGAATCAAGCGCAGCCTAAGTTGTAGACCATACGGCCGTGTGTGGCAAGCAGAATCAAGCACGGCCTATGCTATCGAACATGGGTGTGTCACACGGGCGTGTCCCTGCCGAACCTAAGATCAATTTCATTCGGAAAAGGTTACTTGTGGGCCAAGAAAGGTGCTTCAAAGCCTATATAAACACCCTAGGGAAGAGCCTAGGAGGACACACAGAGTAGAAAGCAGAGAATTCTCGAAGACAGCCATCGGGAGCAGCTTGGAAGAAGGATCTCCATCAAGACTAAAGATCTCCTATCAATTTCTCTTAAAGTTTTTGGGTTTTTCTTATGTTTTGTAGTTTTCCTTATTTTAAGATGTTTCCCTCTATCATTATGAACTAAATCCCTTAAAAACCTAAGGGGATGAAACCTAAGACGGATCTTGTTACTATTTGATTTATAAGATTAATACTTGTTCTTATTCTTAATTATGAGTTCTTATTCTTGTTTTGATAATTCAGGTTATTGATTTAAGTCGAATGTGCTTATTCAGAGGAGCAAAAGCCCCTATTTAAGAGTAGATCAACACAATTAAGCGGAGTTGATTGCAACCCTAGAAATAGGGCGACATAAATCTGCCGGATTAGAGTCAAATCTAATAAGGGAATCCATAGATCAAGTTAATGCGACAATAGGGGTTTTAATTAGAAAGAGATTTCAATTAATCAACCTAGAGTCAGTTGTTTTTAGTCTCGAAAGAGATATTAACATAAATCAGGGATTTCTACGGATTAAGTCAAGTGAATAAATCATAAGAATCAAAAGTAGTAAGTGAAGTCTAGGTGGATTCTTCCTTGGGTATTGCCTCTCTCATAAAGTTGTATAAAGTATTTTCCCAATTCATTCTCTGTCGTGCTTTTAATTAATTTTAGTTTAAAAGAAATCACTCCAATTCTTAGGCTAGATAATAAAAAGATATTAATTACTAGTACTCTTGGTCTTTATGGATACGGTATTTTCGGTCTTACCATAACTATACCATTAAACGATAGGTGCACTTGCCTTTATTGTGATTGTAGTTAGTTAGAGACACATCAATAGTGTGAAAGCATCTCCGTCGATTTCCAACCCGAGCTAGTTAATTTAACCTATAAGAGATAGGAAAGGAAGAGGAGTAAGCAATAACACTTAGTAAGTTCATATGCAAATGATAAACAACTATTGGCATTTATTTATTACCCTCAACCACAAGGTAAAATAATGCGATTTACACTTAAGCTGATAGTTACCCATTCAATCATTCATAATGCTTACTCATTCTAAACTTTCACCTGTCCCAACTCATATCATAAAACATTATTTATCTTTACTTGCATTTGTACCTGCATTTATCACCACAAAGCCACATACAAATTTCACTTAGCCAAGTTTCTCGATATCACCCAGGAATAATAATAAATACTCGGTGGTTTCACACACAGCCCACCATTCAATAATTAATAAGGTGGTATTGCACATAGCCCACCATTAATACTAAGCACGATGGTATCGCACACAGCCCATCGCTAACAATTAATAAGGTGGTATCGCACACAGCCCACCATTGATAATATTTACGGTGGTATTTATCCGCATACATTTTCCTATTTCGAATGTTCATTTGGGAATATCCTCACGCACTATCATTCTTAAACAGATTTCTACAATAATCATTCACAATCGCGCAATGTATTAATAAATATAACATATGCAATCAGGATGCATCATTTACACATAAACACATAACTCACTATGGTTTCCTCATATACTGAATTTACCTCAAATGAGTTCTGGGCACATACCTATACCTCTCATGATATAACCACACACTTTCTCATTTTTAACACACCTGTTGAATTATCCAAAATGCTAAAGAATACTCTTGAGTCTTATACATATCATATCAACATCATACCCCTGATAGGGTCTTACATAGAATATCATATCGATGCCATGTCCCTGACATGGTCTTATACGAAATCTCACACTAAGGCCATATTCCAAATATGGTCTGTGTAACTCCCCTTACCCGTGTCCGACGCCGGGTTCAGATACGAGGCATTACCATGCTTAACCTTGCTTGAACGTGTAATATCGACTATAACATTTCGTTCCAACTTAAAACTTCTCTTTCTTCGTCATAACATACATATAATGGGCCTACGAGGCCTTAAACATACATCCAGAAGGTTTCAGAGTTCAACCGGAAACTTTTACACTCTTTGAAAATTTTTACCTAAACAGGGGTCACACGCCCGTGTAACATGGGACACGCCCGTGTGGGCAGGCCGTGTGGTCTCACATGCCCATGTCCCTAACCCGTGTAGAATTTTATTTCTATTTCGAACCTACAGGGGTTTTCACACGGCCTAAGCACGCCCGTGTCTTCTACCCGTAGAGCTCTCTAATTTTGACATCATCAAACCTTAATTAGCACATGGCCAAGGCACACGCTTACTAACACACCAATGGGGATTGCCGTGCGTCACACACGGCCTAGACACACGCCTGTGATTCTACCCGTGTGGACATCTATAGCTATTTTCCAAGCCTCTTGCCACCTTGAAACATAGACTCAATCATTTATTCACCATTAGCACAAAACATAGCCATATTAAACTGTGAAAAATCCTTAAACTAACATTCACTCCATCCACATTCATACTCAATAGTTTGCATGAACATTCAGTTCATTATACTCATCGATCTTATAATATGAACTTGACAACATTGACCAATACACCATGACCATTTACAAAATGAGTATAAAAACATTAATAGCCTGCCCTATGGCCTTCCAATATAACATGATACAAAATGATCAAGTTCCTATACATGCCATACTCAAAATGAATTAACTTTACTATACCGAAGGAACGGTTGATAGTGTGATTCGAGCTCCAACTTTCTACGACCCTGAGCTAACTTGGCGAAACTACAAAGAGAAAGGGAAAAGAGAGGGGTAAGCATATAGCTTAGTAAGTTTGCATAAAATTCTACAGCAACATAATTGCTTTCATAAAATATATCTATCCATTGAAGCAACATCCACACAAGTCTCAAATACTTAACATTTTCATCCATACTTACTCATACTTATTCTTACCCATCTGAAGTTACTTTATGGGTTCATAACGTGTATTTTCTCATGGTACCTGTATCACTTATTACATAACTTATCACATACACTAACATGAGCATAAATTCAAATCTTCATCATTCATAACATGAATAGAACTCAAGGTCATAATTAGATAGTTTTAGTTATATACCATCTTACTTACTTAGCTCATTTACCCATGAACTAATTGCATTATTGTAAATTATTCAAATTCACCTTGCATAAATATTGATTCCAACGCCATATCCCGGATATGGTCTTACATGGGATCACTTCTTGACGCCGATGCCACATCCCAGATATGGTTTTATACGGGATCTCAAAGCTCGATGTCGATGCCATGTCCCAGACATGGTCTTGTACAAGATCGTACATGGATGTCGATGCCATATCCCAGATATGGTCTTATACGAGATCTTTCTTTGGTGCCGAAGCCATGTCCCAGACATGGTCTTATACGGGACCTCCCTTATCTCTTGTGAATACATAGATATCATTCCTATTCTGGAACTTTAACCGGGACTTTAGCTTAGCTTATACTCACCAATTATTCATCGAAGCTACCTTACTCAAATTTCATAGAAATGACATACATTATCATAATATCATACAGTTTCAAATATCGAAACATTATGAAACTTTAACTTCATACAAACTTACCTCGAATCTCAAAATGTGTATCAATGCTCGATTTAGTCCTCGATTTTGTTCTTGCCTCGGTTTCGATCCGGGCTTCGCGTTTCTTGATCTATAGTAACAATTTCACTTGTTAAACTCACACATTGACTAATTCGACTCATAATTCATATTTTGGTAAAATTACAATTTTTCCCCTCAACTTTCTCATAATTATACTTTTGCCCCTAGGCTCGTAAAATGATTTTCATTCAACTTCCTTGTATTTCAAGCCTAGCTGAATCATATTCATAACTATACCAACCTTCAATTTCTACTATTTCACTCATGTATGACCATTTTCAACTTTTACAATTTGGTCCCTACATGCATTTTTCATGAAAATCACTTAGAAAAAAGATGTTTACCCTACATCAAACTTTCATAATCTTCCATAAAACATCAAAATACATGCATGTCATACATGGGTAAATTTTTGAACATGAACCCTAGCTCAAAATATAGCTAGGAATAGCTAAACCGAGCTACGAGGGTTTCAAAAATATGAAGAACATTAAAAACGGGGCTAGGATGCACTTACAATCAAGCTTGAAAGTTGAAGAAACCCTAGCCATGGAGGGCTTGTAAAATTCGGCTATGGCAAGAAGAAGATGGACACAATTTGACTTCTTTTTCCCTTTTTAATCTTTTATTTACCAAATGACAAAAATGCCCTTAATGACCCTTTCTTGAGATTTTTCCTTCCCATGTCCATTTTTGTCCATCATCCAATATAATGGTCTAATTGTTAAATAAGGACCTCTAGTAATTTTCATAATTCTATTTCATACTTAAATCTTCTAAAATCTCACATTTTTCAGTTTTTGCAATTTAGTCCTAACGGACAATTAAATCACTAATTAATAAAATTTCTCCATGAAATTTTCATACAATCATGAAACCACCTTATAAGCCTCAAAAAGACCATAAAAACTTATATTTCTACTTCGAATTTATGGTCTCGCACGATTGTTCCGACTAGGCCCTAAGTCGGGCTGTTACAATTCTCTCTCCTTTAGGGATTTTCGTCCCCGAAAATCTTACCAGCAAAAGGGTTTGGGTACTGATTTCTCATAGCCTCCTCGGGCTCCCATGTAGCCTCTTCTACCCCATGTCTCTGCCATAAGACTTTCACGAGAGCTATACTTTTATTTCTTAACTGCTTGACTTCTCGAGCTAGAATTTTGACCGGTTCTTCATCATATGTCATGTCGGGTTGAATCTCAACCTCTGTCGATGTGATCACTTGCGAAGGGTCTAATTGGTAGCGTCGCAACATAGACACATGAAACACATCGTGAATCTTCTCTAACTCAGATGGAAAAGCTAATCGATATGCTACCGGCCCTATCCTCTCAGTGATCTCATATGGTCCAATAAAACGAGGACTCAATTTGACTTTGCAGCCAAATCTAAGAACTTTTCTCCATGGCGACACTTTCAAGAATACTCTATCACCGACTTGATACTCAATTTCTTTTCTTTTCAAATTCGAATAGGATTTTTGTCTATCAGAAGCAACTTTTAGACAATCTCGAATCACCCTTACTTTTTCTTTGGTTTCTCTAACCAAGTCAACCTCGTGAATCTGGTTTTCCTGAAGCTTAGGCCAATATAAAAGAGTTCGGCACTTACGCCCATACAAAGCCTCATAAGGCGCCATTTTTAAGCTTGACTGAAAACTATTGTTGTAAGCAAATTCTACCAACAGTAGGTATTTTTCCCAACTGCCCTGAAACTCGAGAACACAACATCGGAGTATATCTTCAAGTACTTATCTCAATCTCTCCGACTGACCGTCGGTTTGGGGGTGAAAAGCCGTACTAAAGTTCAACTTGGTGCCCAAGGCCTCTTGTAACTTTTTCCAGAATCTGGACGTAAATCTCGGATCTCTATCCGAAATGATTGATAATGGCACTCCATGAAGCCTTACTATCTCTGAAACATACAGATTTGCTAACTTGTCAAGTGAGAAATCAACTCGTACAGGTATAAAATGGGCTGACTTCGTAAGTCTATCGACTACAACCTATACGACATCCTTTTTACACGGTGTCAATGGCAAACCCGTTACAAAATCCATGGTAACCTGGTCCCATTTCCACTTGGGTACCATTATAGGTTGAAGCAAACCCGAGGGTACTTGATGTTTGGCTTTTACTTGTTGACAAATCAAGCATCTTGAAACAATCTCGAAAATATCTTTCTTCATACTCGGCCACCAATACAGTTTCTTCAAATCATTATACATCTTTGTACTGCCCGGGTGTACAGATAGACATCCACTATGTGCCTCATGTAAAACTCTCCAAATGTGCTCTTCATTTCTCAGTACACAGATTCTATCTTTGAACATCAAACATCCATCAGAATTTATCTAAAAGTCAGACTCAACACCTGACTCAAACTGAACTCTTTTAGCTTGCAATTCACTCTCACGTTTCTCAGCCTCATAAATCTCTTGAAGGAACATCGGTCTAGCCCTTAGCTCAGCTAGAATAGAACCATCGTCTAACAAGGTCACCTATGTATTCATAGCTCTTATAGAAAATAAGGATTTTCTACTCAAAGCATCGGCGACCACGTTCTCCTTTCTCGGGTGGTAATCAATAACCAGCTCATAATCTTTTATCAGCTCTAACCATCTCCGCTGCCTTAAGTTCAACTCCTTTTGAGTCATCAAGTACTTTAGGCTTTTATGATCGGTAAATATCCGACATCTCTCACCATACAAATGGTGTCTCCAAATTTTCAATGCAAAGACAATGGCAACCAACTCTAAATTATGTGTCGGGTAATTCTTGTCATGTGGCTTTAACTGTCTAGAGGCATAGGCTATCACTTTGCCTTCTTGCATAAGCACACAGCCCAATCCATTCAAGGATGCATCGCTGTAGATCAAAAATTCTTTTCTCGACTCAGGTTGCACTAAAATTGGAGCCTCTGTCAATAATGTCTTTAATTTCTCGAAACTCTGCTGGCACTTTTCTGTCCACTCAAACTTTACATCTTTCTGTAATAATCTCGTCATCGCTGTAGCTATCATGGAGAATCCTTTAACGAACCGTCGATAATAGCTAGCTAGGCCCAGAAAACTTCTAACCTCCAACACATTTTTCAGCGGTTTCCAATCAACAATAGCCGAAATCTTGCTTGGGTCAACTCGGACTCCATCTCCTGAGACAATATGTCCCAAGAATCCAACTTCCTTGAGCCAAAACTCACTTTTACTAAACTTGGCATATAGTTGATTATCTTGCAAAATCTGTAACACTGTCATTAAATGCTTGGCATGCTCGTGCTCATCCCGGGAATATACCAGTATGTCATCAATAAAAACCACAACAAACTTATCTAGAAATGGCCGAAAGATGCGATTCATTAAATGCATAAACATGGAAGGGGCATTTGTTAAACCAAAAGGCTTGACTAAAAATTCAAAGTGCCCATACCTCGTCCGAAATGCAGTCTTCGGCACATCTGAATCTTTTACTCTCAACTGGTAATATCCCGGCCTCAAGTCTATCTTGGAAAAAACGGTGGCTCCCTTCAATTGATCGAACAGATCATCAATCCTTGGCAAAGGGTACTTGTTCTTCACGGTTACCTTATTAAGCTGTCGGTAATCTATGCACAATCTTATGGAACCCTGCAACCCTGGCAACTCTTCTAGAAACACATCTGGGTACTCGCATACTATCGACACTGATTCAATCTTTAACTCAGTTTCTTTAGCATTCATAATGAAAACAAGATATGCTTCATACCCCTTTCTTACAAATCTCTGAGCTGGCATATGAGAGATCACCATCGGCGATCTGTCTTGTTCATCTGATTGAACACGAAGAATGTCCCCATTTTCACATCTCAATTCAACATATTTCTTTCCATAATTTACTATCACATCATGAGTGGTTAACCAGTCCATACCAAGGATTATATCAAATTCATCAAATGGAAAAAGCATGAGATTTGACTTAAAATAATGACCTCTAATCATCAATGGACAATCTTTGCATACTTTGTCAACTAATACACTTTTGCCTAAAGGATTAGACACTTTTATCACAAATTCTGTGAACTCTACGGGCATGCTCATTCTAGATACTAATTTCATGCAGATATATGAATGAGTAGATCTCGAATCTATCAAAGCAATAGCTTTAGTATCATGGAGAGAAAATGTACCCGTAATCACATCAGGAGATGATGCCTCTTCGCGAGCATGAATGGCATAGGTCCTCGCAGGCGCTCTACCCTCAGATCTCGAAGTCTTCTCTCTGGGCATATTCTTACTACTTGTTCCACTTCCCTGGTTTCTCTATGGTTTTCCTCTAGCAGTGCCTCCCGATCTCGCATCCTGAGGCTTCTCTTTCTCGTCCACTTTAGGGCAATTTCTAATAAAATGGTCTAGAGATCCACACCTGAAACAGGCTTTCTCATTTGCTTGACATTCGTCAGAATGACGTCTGCCACACTACGGACACTCCGATCTACTCGGTCGGGTGTTGCCAACACTAGCAACTGATGTGTTTGGGCTTTAGACCCTAAGTACTGTTTGCTCTTACTTTTGTTTGAAAACCTGGCTGAAGTAGCTGATCGGGTAGGAAAATCTCTCGACTTCTTGGACGAGGACTGAAATGACTTACTCAATTGTCTTTTTCTTGAGTCACGAGGCTCCATCTTAGCTTTTCTTTTCTCTTTCACTAATTCCTTGGCCTTACATGCCCGGTCTACTAATACAACAAATTCCTTCAACTCGAGGACACCAACAAACAATTTGATATCTTCATTTAGCCCGGCCTCAAATCTCTTACACATGATGGCTTCAGAGGACACACACTCCCGAGCGTACTTGCTGAGCCTCACAAACTCGCGCTCGTATTCACAAATTCCTTCAACTCGAGGACACCAACAAACAATTTGATATCTTCATTTAGCCCGGCCTCAAATCTCTTACACATGATGGCTTCGGAGGACACACACTCCCGAGCGTACTTGCTGAGCCTCACAAACTCGCGCTCGTATTCAGTTACCGTCATCTTTCCTTGTTTCAGTTCAAGGAATTCCTTTCTCTTCTGATCAATGAATCTTTGGCTTATATACTTCTTCCGGAACTCTTTTTGGAAAAACTCCCATGTAATTCTTTCCCTTGGTATAATCGATATAAGGGTATCCCACCACTGATAAGCGGAATCTCTCAGAAGAGACACTACACATTTCATGCACTCTTCCAGTGTGCACGATAATTCATCAAATACCCTGATGGTATTTTCAAGCCAAAACTCTGCCCTTTCTAGATCGTCATCTTTACTAGCCCGAAATTCCTCGGCTCATTGTTTCTGGATTCTATCAATCAGAGGCTTTTCTCTTCTTACCACTTCTACCACTTGGGGAGCTACATGAGTAGGTTGAGGAATAGGCGGGGGTGGAGGAGGCAGAGCATTCGGATTTGCTCGAATGTACTCTGTGTACCAATTACTCATCATACAGAGAAAGGCTTCTCGGGCCTCTTCTCCCTGACCCAAAGTCTTGGGTCTACTCTCTACTAGTGCGGTCCCTTGCACGGGAGCCGGCATATTACTTGCAGCATCATTGGCTGCAGCTCAGTCAGGATCAGGATCCATTTACTATACAAAAACACAATTTAAGTCGTTAGGAGTCCTCACACTATCATTATATAAATAGTCATATGTATAGCATGTATAGCTAGACTCATGCTTACGCTATGTTAGTTCGAGAATTGACTAAATCGTAGCTCTAATACCACTAAATGTAACATCCCTTACCCGTGTCCGATGTCGGGTCCGGATACGAGGCATTACCATACTTAACCTTGCTTGAACGTGTAATATCGACTATAAAATTTTGTTCCAACTTAAAACTTATCTTTCTTCGTCATAACATACATATTATGGGCCTACGAGGCCTTAAACATACATCTGGAAGGTTTCGGAGTTTAACTGGAAACTTTTACACTCTTTGAAAAATTTTACCTAAATACGGGTCACACGCCCGTGTAACATAGGACACGCCCGTGTGGGTAGGCCGTGTGGTCTCACACACCCATTTCCCTAACTCATGTAGAATTTTATTTCTATTTCGAACCTACAGGGGTTTTCACACGGTTAGGCAAACGCTCGTGTCTATAACCCGTGTCCTTCACACGGCCTAAACACGTCCGTGTCTTCTACCCGTGGAGCTCTCTGATTTTGACGTCATCAAACCTTAATTAGCACACGGCCAAGGCACACGTTCGTGTGCTGGCCCATGTGACGAATCAAATTCTCGTAAAATAGTGCAGGGGACACACGGCCTACTAACACACCCATGGGGATGGCCGTGCGTCACACACGGCCTAGACACACGCCCGTGTGTCTACCCGTGTGGACATTTATAGGCTATTTTCCAAGCCTTTTGCCACCTTGAAACATAAACTCATTTATTTATTCACAATTAGCACAAAACATAGCCATATGAAACTATGAAAAATCCTTAAACTAACATTCACTCCATCCACATTCATACTCAATAGTTTGCATGAACATTCAGTTCATTATACTCATCGATCTTATAACATGAACTTGACAACATTGACCAATTCACCATGACCATTTACAAAATGAGTATAAAAACATTAATAGCCAGCCTTATGGCCTTCCAATATAACATGACACAAAATGATCAAGTTCCTATACATGCCATACTCAAAATGAATTAACTTTACTATACCGAAGGAATGGTTGATAGTGTGATTTGAGCTCCGACTTTCTACGACCCCCGAGCTAACTTGGCGAAACTACAAGGAGAAAAGGAAAAGAGAGGGGTAAGCATATAGCTTAGTAAGTTTGCATGAAATACTAAAGCAACATAATTGCTTTCATAAAATTTATCTATCCATTGAAACAACATCCACAGAAGTCTCAAATACTTAACATTTTCATCCATACTTACTCATACTTATTCTTACCCATCTCAAGTTACTTTATGGGTTCATAACGTGTATTTTCTCATGGTAACTGTATCCCTTATCACATAACTTATCACATACACTAACATGAGCATAAATTCAAATCTTCATCATTCATAACATGAATGGACCTCAAGGTCATAATTAGATAGTTTTAGTTATATACCATCTTACTTAGCTCATTTACCGATGAACTAATTGGATTATCATAAAATATTCAAATTTACCTTGCATAAATATTGATTCCAACGCCATATCCCGTATATAGTCTTACATGGGATCACTTCTTGATGCCGATGCCATATCCCAGATATGGTCTTATACGGGATCTCAAAGCTCGATGTCAATCCCATTCTCAGACATGGTCTTATACGAGATCGTACATTGGATGTCGATGCCATATCCCAGATATGGTCTTATACGAGATCTTTCTTTGGTGCCGAAGCCATGTCCCAGTCATGTTCTTATACGGGACCTCCCTTATCTCTTGTGAATACATAGATATCATTCTTATTCCGGAACTTTAACCGGGACTTTAGCTTAGCTTATACTCACCAATTCTTCATCGAAGCTCCCTTACTCAAATTTCATAAAAATGACATACATTATTATAATATCATACAGTTTCAAATATCGAAACATTATGAAACTTTAACTTCATACAAACTTACCTCGAATCTCAAAATGTGTATCAATGCTCGATTTAGTCCTCGATTTTGTTCTTGCCTCGGTTTCGATCCGGGCTTCGCATTTCTTGATCTATAGTAACAATTTCACTTGTTAAACTCACACATTGACTAATTCGACTCATAATTCATATTTTGGCAAAATTACAATTTTTCCCTTAAACTTTCTCATAATTACACTTTTGCCCCTAGGCTCGTAAAATGATTTTCATTCAACTTCCTTGTATTTCAAGCCTAGCCGAATCATATTCATAACTATAGCAACCTTCAATTTCTACTATTTCACTCATGTATGACCATTTTCATAACTTTTACAATTTCGTCCCTACATGCATTTTTCATGAAAATCACTTAGAAAAAGATGTTTACCCTACATCAAACTTTCATAATCTTCCATAAAACATCAAAATACATGCATGTCATACATGGGTAAATTTTTGAACATGAACCCTAGCTCAAAATATAGCTAGGAATAGCTAAACCGAGCTACGAGGGTTTCAAAAATATGAAGAACATTAAAAATGGGGCTAGGATGCACTTACAATCAAGCTTGAAAGTTGAAGAAACCCTAGCCATGGAGGGCTTGTAAAATTCGGCTATGGCAAGAAGAAGATGGACACAATTTGACTTCTTTTTCCCTTTTTAATCTTTTATTTACCAAATGACAAAAATGCCCTTAATGACCCTTTCTTGAGTTTTTCCTTCCCATGTCCATTTTTGTCCATCATCCAATATAATGGTCTAATTGCTAAATAAGGACCTCTAGTAATTTTCATAATTCTATTTCATACTTAAATCTTCTAAAATCTCACATTTTTTAGTTTTTGCAAATTAGTCCTAATGGACAATTAAATCACTAATTAATAAAATTTCTCCATGAAATTTTCACACAAGCATGCAACCACCTCATAAGCCTCATAAAGACCATAAAAACTTATATTTCTACTTCAGAGTTGTGGTCTCGCACCACTATTCTGACTAGGCCCTAAGTCGGGTTGTTACAGTCTTACATGAAATCTTAATTATCATAGTATCATAATGTTTATATTCCCTCTATTCTTAGATTCGATTGATGACTGTCAATTCTTGACATCTCATCATAACGTATTTAATATATTCATAGAGTCAATATACAATTCATACAACATCGAAATGTTAAATACTTCACTTATAGTTGCATTAATAGCAGACGAACTTACCTCGATATCGAAAAGGGTAAAAAGGGACCTAATTGTCCATACTTCTCTTTTCTCCCGTTCTAGGTCCGAATCCTGTTTGCTTTGATCTAGAACAATAAAATTTACTCATTTAATCATCATACCAATCAATACATTTTAAAAATTCTACTTTGGCAAAATTACCATCTTGCCCTTAGACTTTGGCAAAATTATGATTTTACCCCTAGGCTCGTATATCGATTTTCATCCAACTTCTTTGTTAACCAAGCCTAGTCGATTCATATTCCCTTCTATAGCAACTCAAGATTTCAACTATTACACACATTTACTATTCATTTCACAACCTTTACAACAGGGTCCTTTTAGGTGTTTTCATGGTAACACCATTGACAAAAGTTGTTTATCTAACAACTAAGACTCATTTTCTTCCTTAAAAATGCAGCAAACAACTCAATTTCTCTCATGGTAAAACCCTAAACTCTTAACCATTTTGCAAAATAGTCCCCTCATTAGCTAGCTTAAGCTTTGGGGGTTCCAAAAGTAAAAAAATTTTCAAGAATGGCCACCAAAATCACTTACTTTCAGGGCGAGAAGTTGCTAAAAATTTTGGCTTCCAAAACCCTTCCTTAGCTGATATTTTCGGTGGGAAGAAGATGAATAAAAATGGGTGATATCATCTTTTCTTATTTTATTTATTTCCTTCAATTTAATCCACCTAACCCACTCAATTTTGACTAATTTGAGTCCATTTTCCCCCTATAGTTGGCCATCACTTTTCCACGGCCTATTTGCACATTAAGGGCCTCCAATTAATATTCCTTAGCTAATTGGCACCTCTAGCAATTAAAATAGAACTTTGAAGTTTATGCGATTTAGCCCTTTTTCGTAATTAAGCATGAAATCGCTAAAACTTAAGCACCAAATTTTCATTCACTCTTATAATCATGCTATAACCCATAAAATAAAATTAAAAATAAATTTTCTCTGACCCCAGATTAGTGATCCCAAGACCACTGTTCTGACTAGCCCCTAATTCAGGTTGTTACAATTCTCCCCCTTAGGGATTTTCGTCCCCGAAAATCTTACCAGAAGAAGTTGTTTTCAACATTCAAGAAACGTTTCCACCAACTTTTCAAAATCACAAATCAATTTACCCTCAGATTTCTCTTGCCAAAAACCTTTAAGCTGTAGTACACAAGGTTGAAGCACAACTTTAAAACCTGGATTACTCTTTCTCCAGGGCACATATACTCATTAATCTGACAAATGTGAACTCTGCACATGCTAAAATGATCATTCAGATCTTTATCGAATAATTCACTACAATTCGGATGACATCCCCCTCTTTGGGAAATCATGTCAATCCAAATTCAAAATCTATAGTATTTTATCCCATTTTCTCCCTAGGATCTTCATTGATTGTAGTAGTCCTGACTTTGAACACTTTGAAAATTTAGCTTTTACCGGTTGACTACTTTTGAACATAAACTCAATCATATCATGATGTGTACTCAATTGTCAAAACATTTTTGCATATAATTGCACCTTTTCTTATTCTTGAATGAGCATACATGCTGCTACTGAGCCTCATACCAAATCTTCTGCATAAGTCCTGGATTCATCAACATGCAAATTCTATCTCAAGGTAACAATAATAACGGAAATCTTATCCGAACCTGAATTTTAACATCTGAAACAAACTTATGCGGAGCTTATTTAAAATTCCATTCACTATCTCACTTCTGAATTCCTGTTTTTTTCGAAAGGAAAACTCGCTTTAGCCATTAACATTGCTGAAACTAGGATATTATCCTAACTCGCATTGATTAAACAGGGATTTTCCATCCAGGTATCTGTACTATGTCCACTATCTCAGAAGTATTTCAATAACTATACATACTCTTGTAATAATTCAAGCCATTTTCACTGTTTCACATTCATATTTTTCTGCAACATTCGATTCTATAACTTATCAGGATTCAGAAAGCACATATCATTTTTCCATGGATCGTATTATATCATCGAGTTCACGACACAGACATAAAAGTGGTCGTCTCTAAATTGCCAGTCCAACAATTCTTTTTGATATAACTCTAACCATCTAAAGATGTAAACTATTTCTTTACACTCTGGTATTGAAACATATTTCCATTTATTCATTAGCGCATCACTAAATACCATAAGTTTTTTTTCTCGATTCAAACTGAATTCAGTACTAGAACTTTCAGTTAATAGTACCTTCAATAGCTTTCAACATTACCATTCTGCAACAAACCATTTAAACTTTCATAAATGTGATAACTTTTCAATTAGAGCAACTTCAACTTGAAATTAACGTTGCCTGGTTAGAATTTTCAATAAGCATATCTCTGTATTATGCTTCCTAGAATAAAATTTCCTCATTCAGACTATCCATCTCCCTACTCATGAACACACATAATTTATTCTCCTTGTTGAAGCATGTGTAAGTATACACATAACTCAAATCTTACCTCAATATATCAATCTACTCTTTTATCCACACTGAGAATACATTTCAAACACACAATCATTAGAACTTCTCTCGTTATGCTAATCGAAAACCTTTACTATCGTCTTAGTACAGATTAACAGGGATATCTTGAAACACCCCACACCCGGCCCACGAGCCTGGACCGGATCTGGTATGTTCCTTAAGTAAACCGGTTTTCAAATTCTTTGTTACTTAGAGAAAATTTGTAAAACTTTAGGAAATATTGTTTTGGATTGGGCTTAGGTTGGGAAACCCATTTAATTAATTTAAATATCCAATTTTATTAAGGTGACAAAATAATTTTTTTAGGGTTTATTTTTAAAGAAATCATTCTTACTTAACTTTAATCAACATAGTTCGTAACATAATAATTAAAAGTAAAGCAAAAATAAATAAAATCAACTGGGCCTTATGGCCTTATTACATCAAGTAAAACCCAATAATAAAATTAAATGTACTAAAAAGAAATAATGTCCAAATTAAATAAAATCTTCAAATTGAGCATGGCCACCTCAAGGTCTACCGTCTCGGTCCGTCACTGTTCATCACCTGAAAATAGTTCCCACAACGGGGTGAGTCAACAGACTCAATGTGTACATAACATTAACATTCAACAATCAGGCATACAAGTTCGTATCAGATTCATATTCATATAAAATAAATGATGCAACCCAAACCCAAGCCTAATGGTCCATCAGCTACACACCACCCGTACCTGCCAGTCACACCGTGGGGACTACTAAGTCAACCCTCCATCCGCTACACACCATCGAAGGCAGTCGCTGCAGTCGACGTGCTCATCGCCCATATAATTTGTGTCATTAGACTCCATATTCAAATAATGTAACCGAAGTTACCAAATTCAGATAATGTAACCGGAGTTACCATATTCAAATTTTGTGACCGTAGTCACCATATTCCGTTGGTGAGACCGAAGTCAACACCTTCTTCCCCTTTCACATATATCCCGAATGCCCCATATATCATGCATAACATACTTAATTTCTCATTATTCACATGTTAACAATATAACATATTCGTAATCCTATCGAAAGTAGGAAACGTACCTGGGTACTCTTACCACATTTGTGGTACTTAGCCACATTCACATTCTTATGCATATTCATATATTAAAAATAATTGCCATATGATATATCGAAAATTAATGTGAGTACACACCTGATTGGCTTAATAGATTCCTTGAAATCCCGAAGAACGATCTACCGATCTAGATCTTTATCTCCTTGTTGCCGAATTGGATGATTGTAAATCAAATCCCAAAATTGCTAGTATCCTTTTCCTTGAAATCGGCTAACACATACAAATTCCAAATCTGAAGAGGATTCCTTGCCCTATATGTCTGTCGAAATCTTCATGTTAGATCTAATCTAACATATACATCATAACCTTTAATCAAATAAATTTATCTTACCTTAGATCCTTGATCCTTGTATTCGACAGTTGTAGAAACCCTTTTGATGTTGTAGTTGATTGCTCCTTTACTTAGAATCAACAAAGATTCGGCTTTGACAGTAGAAACAGAGAAGAAAATAGAAGAAGAAAAGATGGATTTTGCTTGAAGAAAAATTTGGCAGAGAGGGGGAGAGAGCTAGGAAAATTTCGGCAAAGAGGAAGCAAAAGTGAATGAGTAGCCCTCCTGCCCTCCTTTTATAGCCAAAGTTATCAGCCTAGGAGTCCCTTACTTGGCCACCACTCCTCTTTTTGATAATATTATCTCTTTTATTTAAAAGATAAAAGCCTTTAATCCATCAATTATCTCCTCAATTATCTTAAAAGAAAAATCCTTTATTTATCACTTATTATTCACATATTTATGCAAATAAAACTCTTCCTTTTCTAGAAACCCATGCCGTCCACCTCAGCCTTCTGGAAGCAAAAATAAAACTTATTTATTTGCTTCTCAAGTGACTCGAACTCAGGCCTATTTCCCTGCATGTGACGCCATCTCCTTAGGCCCTAAGTGGCATCTTCAGGCCACTTTTCCAAGCCTGTTTGTGTGTCAAACTTCTCCAACTTTTTCTTTTAAGGCCCTCTAGCCCTTATTTCCTATTTTGAACTTTAAAATTTGACATTTCGGCATCATTTCTAAGTTTCCTAAAATTTTCGATCGGCTCTGTAACTTGCCATTTTCTTACATTTCCAAGTTTCCAGAAATGTTCACTTTCCATTTTTGAACCATTTCCTTACATTTCCAGGTTTCCAAAAATGTTCATGTCCAATGCATTTCCAGGTTTCCAAAAATGTTCATTTCCAATTTATTTTCATACATTTCTGAGTTTCCAAAAATATCAAAAATTTATTCATAATACTTAAAACTTGTCATTTCGTACAATTAAACCGAAAATGCATAGGCCCTTTCCAGGATGTTACAGTTCTACCCTCCTTAAAAATAATTTCGTCCTCGAAATTACTTACTAACAGTCGTACAATCCTTCTCACCGCACTATGCTTACGCTGCACACTCTGATCTTAATAGAACCATCATACTTCCTAGGCACAATCTCTAGGTTCACGTCCCCTAGAACTCATTTTCTAACGTCGTGATTTAATCTGATTTAAGAGTTTTATACATTAGTCTTTGTTTCACTTGATTACCCGCGAAGAAGTTTTATGAAAAGAGTTTTAGGAGTGGTTCTTTCGTATTCATACATGCAAACAGTCTTTTCATTCATTCATACATTCATCCATCAAACAATTATGAACTTCCGTTCATTCAGAGAAATGTTGTAGTTTTCATTGTTGTTGTTTTTCCACTACCCAGGGGTATTTTCGTAATTTGCCCTACAGGGGTATTTTCGTAATTTTAAAATTCGGGGTTATTTCAGTAATTTTGGAATTCGGGGGTATTTCGGTAATTTTAAAATTCGAGGGTATTTTGGAAATTTTGAAATCCGGGGGTATTTCGAAAATTTTTGACATCGGGGGTATTTTGGTAATTTTCCAAAAACCAGGGTAAATTTGTAAAATTTAATAAGTTAGGGATATTTCAAAAGTTGTAAAACTTTGAGGGTTCTTTTTTTTTAGAGTTTCCCTTTTCAAATGGTGATGTTTGCAAAAATTTCGGAAACCGGGGTCATTTTGGTCATTTTGTAAGTTAGGGGCAATTTTGAAATTTTTTCAAAATCAAGGTATTTTTGATAGTTTGCAAATTAGGGTTTGTGAACACTTATAAAATAAGGAAATTTTGGCAAAACTGTTAGGTAGGTTCATATTTTGTAAATCAAGGGCATTTTGGTAATTTTGCCACTAGGGGCATTTTGTAATTTTCACAAATCAGAAATTTTTCAGAAAATTTTATAAAGATGGTTTTCTCAAATTCAAAAGAAAGTTTTGAGAATTTTAAAACTGGGGTTTGTTGTTTTGTTCTTCTTTTTTTTTTTTAGGAAAAACATGGCTAGTTCCCTTTCGGGTTTTAGTTAGGGGTTTAGCCTATGAATAAGTCCTTTTGGTTAGGGTGAACCGAAGCTACGCACCAGGTAGGATTCGAGTGGAGAGGAGGTGAGTCACGCGGACTGCTTAAATACCAAGCTCCCACCGAATACCAATCCTAGACATGCGCACAATGGTTGCCACACCCTAACTCGGCGACTTAGCCACAGGTTTGTTCAATTAAACATTTAAAATCTTATGTAACTGTTGGGGTAAGCTAGTCATAGAGTTCAAGTACCTATCATACTATCCTACGTTCCATGCCTTTTCAACCTTTCTAATATTCACAACATAATTCACATAATCACCCAAATAGTTAGGGGTACTTACCTGGTGGACTGCGGGTCGGAGACTTAGGTGCCATGCCAGAAAAACCTGCTTATCTTCAAAAACTCATTTGGGCTCGATTTGAAAATGTTTTGGGCCTTAAACCCCAGGCCGAGAGTTTGAAACTGGGCTCTGATACCAAGCTGAAACACCCCACACCCGGCCCACGAGCCTGGACCGGATCTGGTATGTTCCTTAAGTAAACCGGTTTTCAAATTCTTTGTTACTTAGAGAAAATTTGTAAAACTTTAGGAAATATTGTTTTGGATTGGGCTTAGGTTGGGAAACCCATTTAATTAATTTAAATATCCAATTTTATTAAGGTGACAAAATAATTTTTTTAGGGTTTATTTTTAAAGAAATCATTCTTACTTAACTTTAATCAACATAGTTCGTAACATAATAATTAAAAGTAAAGCAAAAATAAATAAAATCCACTGGGCCTTATGGCCTTATTACATCAAGTAAAACCCAATAATAAAATTAAATGTACTAAAAAGAAATAATGTCCAAATTAAATAAAATCTTCAAATTGAGCATGGCCACCTCAAGGTCTACCGTCCCGGTCCGTCACTGTTCATCACCTGAAAATAGTTCCCACAACGGGGTGAGTCAACAGGCTCAATGTGTACATAACATTAACATTCAACAATCAGGCATACAAGTTCGTATCAAATTCATATTCATATAAAATAAATGATGCAACCCAAACCCAAGCCTAATGGTCCATCCGCTACACACCACCCGTACCTGCCAGTCACACCGTGGGGACTACTAAGTCAACCCTCCATCCGCTACACACCATCGAAGGCAGTCGCTGCAGTCGACGTGCTCATCGCCCATATAATTTGTGTCATTAGACACCATATTCAAATAATGTAACCGAAGTTACCAAATTCAGATAATGTAACCGGAGTTACCATATTCAAATTTTGTGACCGTAGTCACCATATTCCGTTGGTGAGACCGAAGTCAACACCTTCTTCCCCTTTCACATATATCCCGAATGCCCCATATATCATGCATAACATACTTAATTTCTCGTTATTCACATGTTAACAATATAACATATTCGTAATCCTATTGAAAGTAGGAAACGTACCTGGGTACTCTTACCACATTTGTGGTACTTAGCCACATTCACATTCTTATGCATATTCATATATTAAAAATAATTGCCATATGATATATCGAAAATTAATGTGAGTACACACCTGATTAGCTTAATAGATTCCTTGAAATCCCGAAGAACGATCTACCGATCTAGATCTTTATCTCCTTGTTGCCGAATTGGATGATTGTAAATCAAATCCCAAAATTGCTAGTATCCTTTTCCTTGAAATCGGCTAACACATACAAATTCCAAATCTGAAGAGGATTCCTTGCCCTATATGTCTGTCGAAATCTTCATGTTAGATCTAATCTAACATATACATCATAACCTTTAATCAAATAAATTTATCTTACCTTAGATCCTTGATCCTTGTATTCGACAGTTGTAGAAACCCTTTTGATGTTGTAGTTGATTGCTCCTTTACTTAGAATCAACAAAGATTCGGCTTTGACAGTAGAAACAGAGAAGAAAATAGAAGAAGAAAAGATGGATTTTGCTTGAAGAAAAATTTGGCAGAGAGGGGGAGAGAGCTAGGAAAATTTCGGCAAAGAGGAAGCAAAAGTGAATGAGTAGCCCTCCTGCCCTCCTTTTATAGCCAAAGTTATCAGCCTAGGAGTCCCTTACTTGGCCACCACTCCTCTTTTTGATAATATTATCTCTTTTATTTAAAAGATAAAAGCCTTTAATCCATCAATTATCTCCTCAATTATCTTAAAAGAAAAATCCTTTATTTATCACTTATTATTCACACATTTATGCAAATAAAACTCTTCCTTTTCTAGAAACCCATGCCGTCCACCTCAGCCTTCTGGAAGCAAAATAAAACTTATTTATTTGCTTCTCAAGTGACTCGAACTCAGGCCTATTTCCCTGCATGTGACGCCATCTCCTTAGGCCCTAAGTGGCATCTTCAGGCCACTTTTCCAAGCCTGTTTGTGTGTCAAACTTCTCCAACTTTTTCTTTTAAGGCCCTCTAGCCCTTATTTCCTATTTTGAACTTTAAAATTTGACATTTCGGCATCATTTCTAAGTTTCCTAAAATTTTCGATCGGCTCTGTAACTTGCCATTTTCTTACATTTCCAAGTTTCCAGAAATGTTCACTTTCCATTTTTGAACCATTTCCTTACATTTCCAGGTTTCCAAAAATGTTCATGTCCAATGCATTTCCAGGTTTCCAAAAATGTTCATTTCCAATTTATTTTCATACATTTCTGAGTTTCCAAAAATATCAAAAATTTATTTATAATACTTAAAACTTGTCATTTCGTACAATTAAACCGAAAATGCATAGGCCCTTTCTAGGATGTTACATATCTCAATTGACTGCATTAACTTGTTTGGCTTACTTGAAAAATCCATCGCACAATTTGAAACTTGTGATTTCACTTCTTATACCTTTGTCAATATTAACATCTTATACGAAAATCAGAGATATCCATATACTAGAATTATCACATTTCTATGATCAAACTAAAAGCGTAATCATGGTAGATAGAACTATCACAACCTGAAGGACACATTTTGAAGATAACCATGATCAGCAGAAACATAAGAGTAGTCTCACATAAAATTTTTATTACCAACTTCATCCTCAAAATACCAAAATAGAATTACGAAGAGATAAAGGAATGTCGATTACAGTCAACCAAATCGACGACCGTTTCGTCTGATTTTATAATCAGCTAACATTCTCACACGATCATAATTTCATAAAAAAAATGAACAACCACTTAATCCCCAAAGGGAAATGGATATCTATACAGAATACTCAAGAGATCATCATAATCTATTCAACCATGATTGTCATAGTCAAACATTATTGTAATAGTCAAACATTTTTATAACTCGAATATTGTTTTTCTAACCATTTACATCATCATAAACTCTTTTAATATTCCTTTCACTAATAAACATCAATTCGGGAAGATCTCGGTACGTACACAGCTCAGGCTTCCTACTCAATTAAGTCAATTAGCCGAGGCCAACTTTCTTTTTGCTCATAACATTGCATAATCGGTACAATCTTTAAAACATTCAGATATCCTTCCTCAAACTGTTGTCACCTTTCAATTAACTTTATCTCTATATACATTACTAATTGTTTCGCCACAAAACTCTTTTATTTAATACTCATGAACTTGTTTAACTTGACTCTCATAAAAACCTCATTTTAAATCAACAGCGGTAAGGGGGTGAGGTCATAAAGCCTCTAACTTGACTCTCATGACTACACACAAATGACTTAACATTCATCGTAGTCACACAACTCGCTCCAAGCGAGTTTTCACACTTATTCATGTTACAATTGTTTCTATCACGCTTACTGTATCATTGCCAATGCCATGTCCCAGGCATGGTCTTATATGGGATCACATATACTGTCATGGTCCAACCATGGTCTTATTCATTAATTAATCATTGAACGACCGTACCTATCTCCTACGTTCTACTTAATTTGACTCTCCCGTTCAACTTCCATACTATTATAACAGTTATGGTTTCATAACATAGTCATAAAACAAAACATTATATATCCTCTAATTTAACAGTCACACATGAGATTCAACTATGTGAACATACTGATTATACATTATTCAAACAAGTGTACATACACCTATAACCCGTTCATTGGGTAAGTTTACCCATCATATTCGCTCAATCAAATATGTTGAACATATAACACCGTATGCATGTTGAACTAACAGGGATGAACTTATCACCATATGACTTTCATTTCATTCCACGTTTTTCACCTTTCTCAACTTATGATTCTTTTATTTCATATCTTATCACACACATGTCATGAACTTCTATTCATACTTTTCTAGATTTCATCACCTCGTAAACACATTTCAATTATCTCATTATTATTTTCACCATTATCGAAAATAGCTCGGTTAGGGAATCATCTTTGTCTTAACAAAACAATCTCATTAAAGCCAGGAGATATCACACTATCATGAGGAGTAATATGGCATGTATAGCTAAACTCTCATACGCTAGGTTAGTCCAAGAATCGACTAAACCATAGCTTTGATACCACTAAATGTAACACCCCTTACTCGTAATCAACTTCGGAATCGGGTATGATGCATTACCGGACTCGACTTGCTTGAGCATTCAACTTTGGGCTATAAAATTCATCCTAATTTAAAACTTTTTCATTTACAATCGTAACGTCCCTATCATGGTTCTACAAGACCCTTTACATATACTTGGATGCTAAGGGACCAAACCGAAACCTTTAAACACTTTAAAAATTTTGACATAAAACTGGACCACACGCCCGTGTGAAGAGTGGGACACGCCTGTGTGACATATCACACCCCCGTGGTCCATGCCCATGTAGAATTAATTTCTTTTCGAGCCTATAGGGGTTTTCACACGGCCAGAAACACACCCGTGTGCTCCACACGGCCTAGACACGCCCGTGTGTAAAAACCTGGGTATTCTGTTTGTGACGTCAGAAAACTCATAAGGGTCACACGGCCTAGGCACACGCTTGTGTGGCTAGCCTGTGGTCGACATTGACTTATAACCTTAATATGCAGGGGACACACGGCCTGGTCACACACCCATGGGACTGATAGAGTGTCTCATACGGCCTAGACACACGCCCGTGTGGACCAATTCAAGGCTATTTTCCTAGCCATTTAGCCACTCTCACTTACACATATTCACCCATCATCACAACATTCTCAAATCATCGATATAACTCTTGAATTATCACATTTGAATTATGAAAATTAAATCTTCATCCCTTATACGAGGGAGAACTATTACTAGTACGATTACAATTAACTTGAGCCATCATCCATGGCTATACACAACCAAATCATAAACTCTTCTAGGCCAACACATTTGGCTACTTTAACTATGACTTAATTAAAAAAATAAGATCCCTATACATGCCATATCTCAAAAAGACTTGAACCTCATACCCAAGCATCTGCTCGATAGTGTGAAAGCATCTCCGTCGGTTTCCAATCCGAGCTAGTTAAGTTAACCTATAAGAGATAGGAAAGGAAGATGAGTAAACAATAACGCTTAGTAAGTTCATATGCTAATGATAAGCAATTATTGGCATTTATTTATTACCCTCAACCACAAGGTAAAATAATGAGATTTACACTTAAGCTGATAGTTACCCATTCAATCATTCATAATGCTTACTCATTCTAAACTTTCACCTGTCCCAACTCATATCATAAAACATTATTCATCTTTACTTGCATTTGTACCCTGCATTTATCACCACAAAGCCACATACAAATTTCACTTAGCCAAGTTTCTCGATATCACCTAGAATAATAATAAATACTCGGTGGTTTCGCACACAGCCCACCATTCAATAATTAATAAGGTGGTATCGCACATAGCCCACCATTAATACTAAGCACGATGGTATCGCACACAGCTTAACGCTAACAATTAATAAGGTGGTATCGCACACAGCCCACCATTGATAATATTTACGATGGTATTTATCCACATACATTTTCCTATTTCGAATGTTCATCCGGGAATATCCTCACGCACTATCATTCTTAAATAGATTTCTACAATAATCATTCGTAATCACGCATCGTATTAATAAATATAACATGTAATATCTGGGATTTAGTGGTTATGCGTTTTAACTTAATTGTATGTGGTAGCATGCCTATGTGTGGATTGAGTGTGCTTTGGGAGTTTCAGGAACTTTAGAATGTAGGAGAATGCTTTGGAAAAAAATATTGTATTTTAATTCTTAAAAAGGGAGCTAGTCAAGATAGGCCTTAAGAAAATTTGTTGGAGGATTTAGACACAAGAATTCAGTTGGCAAAGTGGTAAGGAGGCGCCACAAGCAGTGTGAAGGGGGCTTAGGTTCGAATCCCATGGATGGCAATTAGGTGACTTTTATTTTTGCATTTGTATGGCATGTGTTGGTCAAACTTTAATTAAGGTAAGGTTGGACTTTTTCATTTATGGTTAGTAGACTTAAGGTTATGGTAAGCATGAATAAGGGATAGAATTGCTTGATTGTGGGGATAGAATTTCTTAAACTTTGGGAAAGTAGAGAATTACAAGGCATGTATCAAGGTGGATGTTTTGGAAATTATTTCATGGCCATTTTGACCATGAACTTGGACGGTTTTATGGATTAGGGGGGTGGCCAAATTTTGAAGGCTTTTGGATGAGTTAGGAGTTAGTTGTGCACATCTTTCTTTTAGTCATTTTGTGTCACACAAAGCATTTCTCTCTAATATTCCTCCTCTTAGCCGAATGTATATTAGACAAAAGGTAAACCTTTTTCTTTTCTTTTGGTCATTTGAGTTTTGACCATTTCGGTTTTGAGTTTTCTTTTTTCTCCAAATCATATCTTCTTTTCTCTCTTCTTTGTGACCGAAACCAAATAGCAATTTTAGACCATTTCTTTTCAACTCTTCTTTTCTCTTCATAACTCTCAATAGCCGAACCTCTATTGAACCTCCCTAAATTTCTTTGTTTCACTTTTCTTCTTCAAAGCCGAAAATATCATAGGCCGAAATCTGCTCCAATCGATTCTCTATAGTGGGTAAGAGATTTCTTTTAATCGTTTTTCTTCTATCTCTCTTGGTTGTCGAAAGTTAAAGATCTAACTCCATTCTCTCTATTATGGCCGAACCATGAAAGGTGATATCGGGATTTCTGTAGGCTAACGTTAAAGGAGTAGAGATCTTTCGGGATTGGAGTGATCAAGGTAAGCAAGGAATATTGTGGGGCCGAAGGCTATTTCATGTGTTCTTTTGGGTTGAGCCGAATCTAACATAGTTGTGTAGGAGGGAGTTCAACAAATCTCAAGGTGCAAATTGTGTAGGCTACGGGGTTCGGGTTTAGGCGATTTTTGCTTATAAGGTGTGTAGTTATCGCACTGCTCTCTTGTTGTTTGTATGTGTTGTTATATATATGTGTATATGATATGTGTGGTGGCCGGAAATATGGCTAAGATGGTAACTACCCATGGTGGGTAATCGGTTAATCAGGTCAGTATTTAATGATATTAATCTACCTGTGATTTATGTGTAAAATTATGGTAAGCATGCGATGTATACTCATCTTAAAATTGTTTTGTCATGATATATATATATATATATATATATATATATATATATATGCATGAGGATTGGGATATGACTATTGAACGTGGTCTGATGTTAGCCTTGAGCTACATTGGCGCTTGATGTTGGCTATGTGCTTCATCAAGGAGGGGTGTTGGCTATGTGCCACATCGTGGGCGGATGATAGCTGTGTGCATCACCGTGGTTTGAGGATGACCTTGAGTCACCTCATGGATACAGATATGTGGGGTCACTTAGGTGATCGGTGGCTATGCCACGGCCTTGCGCAGCAGGTCTGCCAAGGAGGTGTGTAGCGGTTGGAGGGCGATTTAGTAATCCCCTGGTGTGTGCGGCAGGTACGGAGGTGTGTAGCGGATTGACTCTAGGTTGGGTTGGGATTCATCTTGCATGATTGATTATGTGGACTGTGTGGATGTGGGCCAAGCCCATTTGTGGAGACATGTGAAATAATTGCACACTGAGTCGGTTTGACTCACCCTATTTTTCCAAAAGCAATGCAGGTGATACATGATTCTTGGACCGGGCTGGAGCGGATACGAGGTGGCCATGCAGAAGATGTTTATTTGTTTTATGCACTTTATATTTCCAGTACTTTTGGGTAAATCATTATTGTAATAAAGCCACTTAAAGTATTTTGGGGATTTTATTATGTTTACGTTGGATTAATTATCGAGCTAATAACTAGGAATGTTTTCTTTCAAGCAATTTATATCTTGAAAACTTATATTGAAGTTTTAAATCCGGGAATTTGTAACAACATAGTTTTGCTTAGAATTTTAAATATACCATGTTTTATAGATGACGAAAAATTATTAAGTTTTCACCTTATGTCAAATTTTTTTCAAACTTTTTCCTCAGTAGCATTCTAAATTCGGCCGTGGTGTTTGGGCCGGGTTTGGGGGTGTTACATAACATATGCAATCAGGATGCATCATTTACACATAACTCACTATGGTTTCCTCATATACTGAATTTACCTCAAATGAGTTCTGGGCACATACTTGTACCTCTCATGATATAACCAACACTTTCTCATTTTCAACACACCTGTTGAATTATTCAAAATGCTAAAGAATACTCTTGAGTCTTATACATAAAGTATCATATCAATATCATACCCCTGATAGGGTCTTACGAGAAATATCATATTGATGCCATGTCCCTGACATGGTCTTATACGAAATCTCACACCGAGGCCATATTCCAAATATGGTCTTACACGAAACCTTAAATATCCTAGTATCATGATATTTGCATTCCCTCTATTCTTAGATTCGATTGAAGACTTTCAATTCTTGACATCTCGTCAGAACGTATTTAATATATTCATAGAGTCAATATACAATTCATGCAACATAGAAATGTTAAATACTTCACTTATAGTTGCATTAATAGCACACGAACTTACCTCGATATCGAAAAGGGTAAAAAGGGACCTAATTGGCCATACTTCTCTTTTCTCCCGTTCTAGGTTCGAATCCCGTTTGCTTTGATCTAGAACAATAAAATTTACTCATTTAATCACCATACCAATCAATACATTTTAAAAATTCTATTTTGGCAAAATTACCATTTTGCCCTTAGACTTTGGCAAAATTATGATTTTGCCCCTAGGCTCGTATATCGATTTTCATCCAACTTCTTTGCTAACCAAGCCTATATGATTCATATTCCCTTCTATAGCAACTCAAGATTTCAACTATTACACACATTTACCACTCATTTCACAACCTTTACAAAAAGGTCCTTTTAGGTGTTTTCATGGTAACACCCTTCACAAAAGTTGTTTATTTAAGAACTAAGACTCATGTTCTTCCATAAAAATGTAGCAAAAAAGTCAATTGCTCTCATGGTAAAACCCTAGACTCTTAACCATTTTGTAAAATAGTCTCTTCATTAGCTAGCTTAAGCTTTGGGGGTTCCAAAAGTAAAAAAAATTTCAAGAAAGGCCACCAAAATCACTTACTTTCAAGACTGAGAAGTTGTTGAAAATTTTGGCTTCCAAAGCCCTTCCTTAGATGATATTTTTGGTGGGAAGAAGATGAATAAAAATGGGTGATATCATCTTTTCTTATTTTATTTATTTCCTTCAATTTAATCCACCTAACCCACCCAATTTTGACTAATTTGAGTCCATTGTCCCCCCATGGCCGGCCATCACTTTTCCTCGGCCTATTTGAACATTAAGGGCCTCCAATTAATATTCCTTAGCTAATTGGCACCTCTAGCAATTAAAATAGAACTTTTGAACTTTATGCGATTTAGTCCTTTGTCGTAATTAAGCATGAAATCGCTAAAATTTAAGCACCAAATTTTCATGCACTCTTATAATCATGCTATAACCCATAAAATAAAATTAAAAATAAATTTTTTCCGACCCCGGATTAGTGATCCCGAGACCACTGTTCTGACTAGCCCCTAATTCAGACTATTACACTGATACTCTGAATTGTGAGCACTGTGGGAAAAAACACCTTGGTGAATGCTAGAAGTTAACTCGAGGCTGTTTTCGCTATGGATCTACGAAACATTTTGCTAGAGAGTGTCCGAAGAATGAGAATGCTACACCTTTTACTTCTTAAAGATCTATGCTTGCTCCTAGGGGTCATAGGTTGAGTTGAGGTTGTTCATTTTTGAGAGGTGGTGCTGGAAAGGGAAATGTTGCTGTTACTCATCAATCGGATGTCAGAACACCAGCTCGAGCTTATGTTGTGCAGACACGTGTGGATGGTGAGGCTAATGACATTGTGATAGGTATCTTTTTATCACATTCAGAACCTGTTTATGCTTTGATAGATCCAGGACCTTCGCATTCGTATGTTAATACTGAATTGGTTAAGTCGGGAAGTTTAAAATCTGATACGTCTAGAGTATCGATAGTGGCGTCTAGTCCATTGGGACAATCTGTGTTAGTGGATCAGGTTTGTAGGAGATGTCCATTAGTGATACAGAATATAACTTTCCTTGTTGATTTGTTGATAATGCCGTTTGGTGATTTTGATATGATTTTGGGCGTGGATTGGCTTATGGAGCACAGAGTGATTCCAGATTGCCTGTAACACCCCTTACCCGTATTCGACGCCGGAACAGGGTACGAGGCATTACCGGACAGTAACACAAACATTCATGCAAAACCGAGCCATAAAATTTCTTTCAATTTAAAAATTTTCATATTCAATCATTAAGTCCCTAAAATGGGCCTACAAGGCCCAAACCATACTTTGGGAACAGTCCGGGAACAAACCGAGAACTTTAGAAAAATTTAGAAAATTTACATAAAAACTGGGCATACGCCCTTGTGGACAGCCCGTGTGGTCGCACACGCCCATGTCCCCAGCCCGTGTGGATTTATTTTTCGTTTCAAACCTATAGGGGTTTTCACACGACCGAGTACACGCTCGTGTCCTTCACACTGTCGAGACATACGCCCGTGTCTCTGCCCGTGTGCAAAAAGCTAGGTATTTTGTTGATGATGTCATCACACATTTTAGGTCACACGGCCAAGGCACATGCCCATGTGTTAGCCCGTATGACGAACTTAATTTTTCGCAAATTAGGTGTACGGGACACACGACCATGCTACACACCCATGAGGCAGACCATGTGTCACACACAGCCTAGACACACACCCATGTGTCTATTCGTTTGGAGAATTATAAGACTATTTACCAAGCCTTTTGCCACCATGAAAATCATCCACACTTATACCATTTCCAACCAAACTTAACATGCTATTATTAGACATCTCTTTGTCCACATTAAGAGCATTCATGCACCATTTAATAACCATAGTCATCAAGTATAACCACACTTATACTTAGCCATCACACATGCACCTACACAACCATTCACATGTCACACTTCCCACACTTCAATTTCAAGCTATCATTCATTCCCACTTAGGCAAGCAAACTCATTCAGGAAAGGCCTCATCATAGACTTATTACACAACCAATATTAGCCATATCACATGGCCTTATACAAAATGATATATCAAATGACATAGACCACATTCTTGGCCAAACAATTATGACACTTACAAAATAACCAAATTCCTATACATGCCATAATTCAATGTAAATCTCAATATACCAAAATGTGTGGATAGTGTGGATGATCCTCCGACGATCTCCATATCCTGAGCTGGCTTGGCGACACTATAAAATAAGGGAAAAGAGAAGGGAGTAAGCTTTAAGCTTAGTAAGTCTATATATAAACAATGAACATCATACCACATACTTATGAATCAAGAACATTACATACTAATCAAGAACAATACAGATCCTTGTAGTTGCACTTACTCATTTCAAACCTTACCACATTCCAAATACATATCATAGACATTGCTCACAATTACATGCACTTATAACCCTACACTTGTCACCACATTTTCACACGTAATTTCGCTTAGTCAAATTTTCCCGATGAACACTTCGGAATAATACCGGATACACGGTGGTTTCGCACACAACCCAGCAATAATAATAATTATACAGGATTAATCCGTACCCTTTTCTATTCTAAAGGTTTATCTGGGAACTTCCCCACTTTTCATCATTTTAGTAAATATCAATAATATTTAGTCACATTTCACATAACACATTAATATGTAAAAACATAAATAAAAAGGATGTATCATTTACATATAAACTTACCTCGATACAATATGTGTAAAATTGCAATTTAGTCCGAAACCATGCCTTTTCCTCGGTCAAGGTTGATTCCACATTCTTTTTGATATATAATGACACATTTGGCTTATTTAATATACACATTATTCAAACCAGCCCAAAATCTTCCTATGGCAAAATTTACAATGTAGCCCCTAACTTTCTCAATTTTTACACTTTAGTCCCTAGGCATGTAAAATGAAATGTGTTCATTTTTCACACACCCAAGCCTAGCCGATTCATATTCTCTCTTATAGCAGCCCGTAATTTTAACTATTTTACATTTTATACACATTATTTCATCTTTTGCAAATAAGTCCTTTTTATCAATTTCACAAAAAATCATCTAGCAAAAGTTGTTTATCACACTTCAAACTTTCATATTCTACCACTAGACATCAAAATACATGTATGTCATCCATGGGTAAAATTTTAAACCCAAACTCTAGCTCAAAATAGTGGTAGAAATAGCTAGATCGAGCTACGGAGATTTCAAAAATACGAATAACATAAAAAAGGGGCTAAGAGGTATTTACAATCAAGCTTGAAAGTGAAACAAAACCCTAGCTATGGCTCCTTGCAAATTTCGACTATGGAGGATGAAGATGGACAAAATTTTAGCCTTATTTTCCCTTTTATTTCTTTTATTAGCCAAATGACCAAATTGCCCTTTATTAATTCTTTAGATATTTTATCCCTCTATGGGCATTTTGTGTCCAAACTATAATATAATGGTCTAATTACCAACTAATGACTCTTAATTTAAAAACCATCTCAATCAAGTTCCTTTATGGATTATAATACACACTTTTCACCCATTGCAATTTAGTCCAACTTATCAAATTGGACATTTAAACAATAAAATTTCTCAACCAAAATTTCACACAAACATTCAATCACTCAATAAACACTAAAACTCAATCGGAATAAATATTTTGACCTCAAATTCATGGTTTCAAAACCTCTATTCTGTTTAGGCCCTAATTCGGGCTGCTACATTGATGTAAAAAGAAGTTTGTTGTTCAGAGTGAAGAAGGTGATATGATTGAAGTAAATGGTGTTAGAACGAGTGGTTCAACTTGTATCATTTCAGCAATTCGATCTGATAAACTTCTCAATCAAGGCTGTGAAACTTTTCTAGCCTATGTTATCAATTCGAAATCTAGTATTAGTCAGTGCAGTAAAATCTGAGTTGTTTACAAATTCCCTGATGTGTTTCCTGAGGAATTATCGGGATTACCACCAGATCGGGAGGTTGAGTTCGCAATTGAAGTGTTTCCTAGTACGGCTTCGGTGTCAATGTCCCCATATCGTATGGCACCCATAGAGTTGAAAGAATTAAAAGTATAATTGCAAGACTTGTTGGATCGCGGCTTTATACACCCTAGTATATTGCCTTGGGGAGTTCCAGTGCTTTTTGTTAAAAAGAAAGATGGCTCGATGCGGTTTTGTATTGATTGTCAGAAATTGAATAAGTTGACGATTAAGAATCGATACCCTCTACCCTGTATTCATGATTTATTCGATCAACTAAAAGGAGCTTCTGTCTTTTCAAATATCGATTTGAGATCGGGTTACTATCAATTGAAAGTGAAAGATAGTGATGTACCGGAGACAACATTTCGTACGCATTATGGCCATTATGAATTCTTAGTGATGCCTTTTGGGTTGATGAATGCTCCAGCGACATTCATGGATCTCATGATTCATATTTTCCAATCATTTTTGGATCAATTGTGGTAGTTTTTATTGATGATATTTTAATCTATTCAAAATTTGAATTCGAGCATGAGCAACACCTCAGAATTGTTTTGCAAGTGTTACAAGAGAAACAATTATATGGAAAGCTTAGTAAGTGTGAATTCTGGTTATCAGAGGTTGCATTTTTAGGTCATGTTATCTCGACAGATGGAATTAGAGTTGATTTGAAAAAGATAGAGGCAATTGTTTTGTAACGACCCTATAGTCAGGGTGTTGAAAAGTGTATTCCTGGGACTCCGTTCCCGTAAATTGGACTCATAAATATTTTTAATAAATATTTACGAAGTTAGTTGTGTAGTTAATTAGGTTTCGGTTAAGTGAATTTGCATGAATTAAGAGTTATTATAGTTTAAGGACTAAATTGCGTATAGGGTGAAAGTTGAATTATAGATTAAAGATTAATTAAAGGGGCTAAATAAACAATTATGTCTTATTCCATTAAGTGGACGATATTAATGTTATATACATAGCATATGTGTAAACTTATTATATATATTATAATTGTTAAAAGTTAAAGTATGTATATATGTATTATATAATATATATGTTATAATAAAAAGAAAAAGAAATAATAAAAGATAGTGAAAAGTAAAGAGAACATGCAAAAACAATTTAGGAAATAAAAGAAAGAAGAAAAGAGTGGGACGACAACTTAAGGGTTTCAAACTTTTTAACTTTAATTGGTTAGTCAATTTAGTTTATTTTCTTATAATTTTTATATTTTTGGAATCCCGGTGTTTAGTATTAACTGACCCATGTTGAAATTTTAGCAATTATTAAGATTTTAAATGTTGTTAATGTTGAATAATTTTGGTATTAGGGATTAAATTGATAGATTTTTAAACTAGAAATGAAAAAGAATTAAATTGTAGAGCAAATTGTAAATTTTGTGTAATAGGGACAAAATTGTGAGATTCAAAATTTAAGGGGTGTTACAAAACATATATCACGTTTTACACAAGTCACATATAACGATAAATTGCATAATGGTCACATACTCATTTAGGCATACATCACATTACACATATACATTTTAAGATAATTTGGCACTTGCTATGAAACGTAAAAGTGAGTTCTATCATCACTCATCGGATACATGGATCTACAATATACCAAACATAGACTCATAGAGTCAAACATGTCCCAAAAGTGTAGTGTAAAGCTAACACTCTCCTTATTTCCCCTCACATGTCCCATTGAATGAAGCTTAGCTTACATTCTCTTATCCCTCCAACATGTCCCAGGCCTCAACGTCCAAAATTATTGTACTTATAGGTGAGTACTCACAATCCTATGACATGCCAACTATATCCAACGATTTCAATATCACAAGGCCAAAATATCCGAAATCAAACACATATCACTGCATATTTGCATCTTTAGCAAAACACTGTCACTAACATTTAACATATACATCATGTACACATTTTCACTTTCTCAACGACTAACATAATCACATATCACATGTTATAGCATCTCATCTCAATTCACACATTCACAAACACATAAGCACATTGTTCACAAGATAGCATAGGTATGAGAAACCTTACACTCAGAATTAGAGTAGGGGTTTAAGCTACTACCGAATTCCCAAATAATACATTGAATCATGTCCACAAGCAATTATTCCTAACACTCACAAATTTCTCTTTCGTTGAAAAGCCGAAAGCTCAAACTAGCTTTTCCTTGCCTTTATCTCTACTCGTAGAAGGTCCTATCGAATCTGGAACTTCAACACAACAATTCACACAACAATGCATTCAATAATTAGCTAAGAACTCACCACAAGCAATCAAAAACATAAGCCTAAGCTATGTTCTCATGTAACCAAAACTTATAACATAATAACTTTAAATTTGAATATCTCGATCTATATTTAATCTTTTCACCTAAAACCAATTCTGTTCATCTTATAATTCACCTATGACTAATTCCCAACCTTTAAACTACAATAAAATACTCAATTCATAGTATCGACTTTTTCGACATGTTTTATGGCTATATTTATAAAAATTCATTAAAACTCAAGAATTCTTTAATAAAAATTCAAAGAAAGTTTAGAAACCTTATAATTTCACCAAAACTAATTGAAAAACATTTTGAAACCATGTTCTTATCCAAAATCCCAAAATCCACCATTAATAACCCAATTTTCTACTTTTATTAAAAACATGCGATTTAATAGCTAAAAGCTAGTTTTAAATACCAAATAACATTTAAAAATAATTAGCAGTTGAACCATTACCTTAGACGATGAAAATTCAAGCGTTTGATCGAAAACATGAAAAACTCACAAGGTTGACAATGGAGGGATCTGTGGTGTTTTTGGATGTTTTCTTGAAGTATTATGGAGGTATATAGCTTGGTTGATGGTATAAATCGAAAGTAATCAAGTTTGTAGAAGAAAATTGAATGAAAGATAGACCTAGGAGAGCAAGGGACGGCAACAAAGCAAAGGGGAGAAAGCTAACGTGAATATATAAGCTGTAGGTGGGGTTATTAGGTTGAATTTTAAAATTTGGTAAAATTGCAACATAAATGCTCACAATTTTGACTTTGTTACAAATTAGTCCTTTGTCTAAAATTAAAGGTATTTAAAACTCAGTTTCAGAATTGATTTAATTTTCTAAAATCCATATTTGAAAACATTACCGATATACCATATCACAAAATTCCGAATACTCTAAGGCTAAAATTCCTAAAATAACCCTAAAATTCATAGGCCCTATTTTGGGGTGTTACAAATAGTGCATACCTCAAAATCAATCATAAATTGATAAGAGGTAGTAGGGGACACAGTGGATAGGATCGAGATTCAAGTTGTTTGGGACTAGGGAAAATCGAGTCGAAGCATATTGAACCCTAACATGGTGAGAAAATAACTTTAAGGAATAACTTAGTGATATAGAATTGGAACAGAGGAAGATGATTAAGGATCGAATTCAAGTTATTTGACTCAAGAAGGAAAGATTTGGATGTGACCTGAAAGGAAGAAACCAAATAAATCTAGAAAATAACAAAGGAAACAAGAAAAATAAGAAAACTTAACAAAAAAAAGGATAAATATTCAAAATAATAACTAAATAGTGAAAATATATATTAAAGTAAAGTGGAAGATGGAACAATAAACAGCTGGATATGATGGATAGAAGGATAAATGTCCAATTGAACCCTTTGAGATATAAATCCCAACAAACTCAATTAATGACTGTAATCAATCATCTAAGAAAAAGTCCTTGGCAAATTGAAAGGTGAAAAATGAATTCCTATGACTCCTTGAAGAAAATCAAGAAGAAAATTACTTTTAAAAATCACAAAAAAGAAATGTTGCATAAGAAACAAACTTCCAGAGTTGAAAACTTTATTAATGAAAATAATTCTCCCCTTAATAAATGTAACATCCTAAAATTAGAGTATCATTTGTGTTGGCTCGGGTATGAATTTCTGTGTGTTTAGCATAGTATGGTGAAGGCTTGTTGTTATTAATGAATCTAGAATAATTGTTAGTATTGTATATTTAATGAAGTGGATTAAGTGAACTTGACACTTAAGTTAATTTAAGTGTTAAATTAAGCACATGAGGAGTTAGTGGCAAGGTGGTTATGATGCATGAAGGTTTGTTTGAGGGTAGAGGTTCGAGTAGCATGATTAGCATTTTGAAGACTTTATTTTTGTTTTATGTGTATCCTAGCATTAATGGACGGTCAAATTCTAATTATGATAAGTTGGACTTTCAATCTTTGGTAAGTTGAATATTGGTTTAGGAAAGTTTGTATTTTGAGAAAGGAATCTTAAGGTTATGGAAGGATGGGGGGACATAAGGCTTGGCTTAAGGAAGATGTTTTGGAAACTATTCCAAGGCCTTTAGTGCTTGTATGTGGACGGCATGTGTGGCTAGGGGGGGGCCAAATGTTGATAGGAAGTTTGGGGGGGGGATAGTTGGCCAACTTGAGCATTTGTGCACCTTTTGGCTTTTGTTTCTTTTCCTCTCCAAAAAACTCCCTCTTTGGCCGAATGTACCTAGGCATTTTAGTGCAAATTTGCTTTGGATTTTAGCTCTCATTTTTGTGTTGAACCAAATTCTAATTCTTCTCTCATTTCTCCTTTGAAACCGAAAACACATTTTTGATTTTAGTGCACTCTTTCTCCCATCTCTCTCTCTTTTCTTTCTTTTGGTATTTGCTCAAAATCATATTTCCTTTTTCTTTCTTTTGGCCGAACCTCTCTCTTCTCCAAACTCTCTTTTCTTTTCTTCCATTGTTGATTAAACCGAATTCTCCCTCTCTTATTTTTATTCTCTTCTCTACTCTCGAATTTCATTTCTTTTTAGTCTCAAATCAATTGATTTCTTCTTTTCAAAACCATAGCCGAAAATCCCTTCACCTTTTAACCATATTGCCGAAACTTTCCACTCTCTTTTGATGTTGTTTTGGCCGAATATCAATAAGGGTAGATAATCCTTGGGTTTCCTTCAATCGGTTTTGGAAGATAGGTATGTGTTCATGGCTGTATTTCCGTTATTTCTTTCTCTTTTCTAAGTCGTTTTCTTGTGGACAAAGGCCGAATCTTTGGGCAATTGTTTGCAAAGTTCTAACTAATTTTAGGAATCAATCATTCTTTTAGGCTCTTTGGGACTTTGGAAGCAATCGATCTAAGCCCATTCCTTTAGCAATCGAAGTTGGTAAGTCAAGTGGTAAGGATTTAATATTCTTTAAGTTGGTTGAGAAAGCCTAAGGCTATTGGGATTAAGATATGATGTTGGCTGAATGGTCTTGATTAAAGTGTTGTGGTTTGGCCGAATGTAGGACAAGGTGATCTAGTGCGGTAGATCGGATCTTTGAAAGTTGGTATTTGCGTTGGTGAAAGGTGTGTACCTTACACACTTTATAATTCGGTTATATACATATATCTATGAGATTTTGATAAGATACCTTGATGGGTATGTGCAAGGATTCGGGTAAGTCCGTTTCAATATGATGTTAATATATGTTGATTGATATCATGATCTATTATTTAAATATGTTATATGATCATATCAAGTATGATGGCATGATTGATACTCTTAATACATCGGTTTGGGAACATGAGTGGAGGGGGAAGGATTTGATATCTGTGACTTTGGACACCAGAGGTTTGGCACCTCTAGTGATTTGGTATCACATTTGTGTCTTTGGGACACCAGAGGTTTGGCACCTCATAGCGACTCGTCCCTGTGGTTTAACACCACTCTTGGGTTGGCCCCACTTTTGAGATATGGGATCGTCGCCAGTGATTTGGTATCACACGTGGGTTGGCCCCACAACTTGATTATTCGTGACTTTGGTCACCAGTGATTTGGTATCACATTTTGGATATCGTGACTTTGGGTCACCAGTGGTTTGGCACCACCAGTGGTTTGGTACCACACGGGGTAGGAAAGGAGTTATGGATGGCTAGGTTGGGTGCATTATATGTATGTTGCTTGATTATAAATTGTGTAAGAATGTTGCATTAACCGGGAGAGGGATTATGCACTGAGTCTTGGTGACTCACCTTCTCCCTTATCATTTCAGGTGATTCGTGAGATTGCGGATGAGGAGCCAGATGAACTGGAGGAGGCCATGCAATAAAATTTGATTTTACATGAACTTCGATTTGGGGTACTTTAAATTATTTTAATTTGGTTTTTTTGTTTTATTTTGGGTTTGTAATAAGGCCTCTTTAATAATGTTTTGGATTATTTATATGCTTTGAATATTTTTCAAATATGGCTTATAAATTATTTGGTTAATTTAATAATTGAGCCCAAAGTTTTCTAAAATTATTAAAAAAAAACGCAATGGTTTCAAAATCTTACCATCGGGTAATAAAAATAGTTTGATAATAAAATGTAAATTTAGTGTTTTCTACAATTTAAATGATTTCCAAATATTAAGTTTCCACATTCAAATGCAAATGTTTTCATAGTAATAATTCGAGTTTTTCTTAAATGATACAAATGTTTTCTAACCTATGAGTTATCAACTAAGCTTTAAAGTTTTATTTATGAAATTTCAAAGTAAATTATCAGTTTAAACTTATTATACATCTGTTTTCTACAAATATAGAATTTTAAAAGAGTTTTTCACTAAAATTTAATTCTTAATTCGATTTTCTCCAAAATATTTTCCTCAGTGACATACCAGATTCGGTCATGGCGTATTGACCGGGTTTGGGGTGTTACAAATTGGTATCAGAGCTAAGTTCAAAAGCTCGGCTGTGGGCCCGAGGCCCAAAATGTTTTAAAGTATAGTTTTAAAATGTTATTGTTTAAAATTATTTGATTCGAAAAGCATGGCACCGAGTCTCCGGCACCGATCCGCTCGGGTAAGTACTTTAAACTGTTGATCTTGATGATATGATGATGATGGTATGACTGTATAGTAGTAGGAACTACTCTAGAGACTCAAAACTATAGGTTGGATGTACTCGCGAAACAACCTCTTATTAAAACTTTTCATAAGACTGTGTTTTAAAAATAGTGGAATGATGACTAATTCATAAAACTTTTAAATCAGATAAGTCGAGACTTTAGATATGAGTACTCGAGGTCGGGGTCGTGTTATGCGTGGACGCGGTAGGGGTAGGATGGCTGTGTCTGAGCCAGTGAGGTCTAGTCAAGGATCCGAGAATGAGGTACCCCTACCACCACCACCACCAGCGGTTGGAGTTGAGCATCAGGACCAAACGGGGGATGACGCAGTGTCTCAGGCGATGCTGCGAGTTCTTGAGAGGGTAGCTGGAGTAGGTGGAGGCGCGAGAGCTCGGAAATCTGTACCTGAGCGACTCCGAGCCAATGGAGCCGAGGTATTTCGAGGTGTTTCAGGTGTAGCTCCCAGTTCGGCTGAATACTGGTTAGAGGCGACGGAGCGAATCATGGATGATTTAGATCTGAATGCTGAGGAAAAGCTGAAAGGGATAGTGTCGCTTCTTCGGGATAAGTCATATCAGTGGTGGCTCACGGTGAGGAACAGTGCTGCAGCGGAGGATCTCACTTGGGACTATTTTAAGGCAGCATATCAGAAGAAATATATTGGGTCTAGTTACGTTGATGCGCAGCGTAAGGCATTTCTGAGTTTGGTCCAAGGGAGTAAGTCCGTATCAGAATATGAGGTAGAGTTCTTAAAATTATGCTGGAGGTATCGTGGTTTCGGAGCACGAGCAATGTGTCCGGTTCGAGGATGGTTTAAGAGATGAGCTGAGATTGCTGATTGCTCCACATCAGGAGTGAGAGTTTGCTGCGTTGGTTGAAAAGACCAAGATTGCTGAAGGAATAAAGGAATCTGCAAGGCAGAGTTACGACAGGAATAAGCATAAGAGAGTTTTTGGATCATCTGGGTCGGCCGGTAATTCTCAGAAGAGGGTTAGGCAGAGTGGGCCGAATCAATCTAGAAGGCCTGTTACTGCTAATTAGAGTCCAGCACAGTGTAACCGATGCGGGAAATTTCATTGGGGCGAATGTTGTACCGGAGGGAAAGGATGTTTTGAGTGTGGTTCGCTGGATCATCGTGTGAGGGACTGTCCACGTAAGCTAGCCAGAAATCAGTCTGAGGGTCAAGGTCGCGCTCAGTTCAGAAAGGAGGGACCGTCACCGCAGAGAGGTCGTGGTAATGGTAGAGGAGGTAATGGTTTTAGTCGAGGCCGCGGAGCATCGGGCAGAGGTGCAAGCAGCACTGAGGCTAGACAGCCTGGTTTGGTGTATGCTGCGAGACGTCGAGAGGAGGGCGACGCACCAGACGTCATAACCGGTACGTTCTTAATCTTTGGTGTTCCATATACTGCTTTGATAGAGTGGGTTCGACGCATTCTTACGTTGCTAGTAGCATAGTAGAGACCATGAGCTTAGTTTCTGAGACTGCTTCTAGGAGGATGACAGTACTTAGCCCTCTAGGTCACTCTGTAGAAGTAGATAAGCTGTATAGGGATGTACCCCTAGAACTCCAAGGGGTAGTGTTTGTGGCTGATCTGATGGAATTACCGTTTGAGGAGTTCGATTTGATTCTTGGAATGGACTGGTTGGTTAAGTACCAAGCAAGTCTGGATTGCGCTGCTAAGCGCATGGTTTTGAAAACAGTTGAGGGTAAAGAGGTGGTCATGATAGGTAATAGAAGAGATTATCTATCTAATGTGGTATCTGCGTTGAAAGCTATGAAGATGGTCAGGAAGGGATGTGAGGCATTTGTAGTTCATGTGTGTGCTTTGGAAGCTAAGGAGTCTACCATGGGGAATGTCCGAACTGTTAAGGAATATGCTGATGTATTTCCAGAAGAACTTCCGGGACTGCCTTCAGATCGTGAAGTCGAATTCGGTATAGATCTGTTACCCGGAACGGCGCCAGTGTCTATAGCTCCGTATAGGATGGCACCAAAGGAATTGATGGAATTGAAGGCTCAGATTCAGGAGCTGTTGGATCGAGGTTTCATTCGACCAAGTGTTTCGCCTTGGGGAGCGCCGGTACTTTTTGTCAAGAAGAAGGATGGTACGATGCGGATGTGTATAGACTACCGCCAGTTGAATAAGCTGACGATCAAAAACAAGTATCCATTGCCGAGGATAGATGACTTGTTTGATCAGCTTAAAGGGGCAGCAGTTTTCTCCAAGATTGATTTAAGGTCTGGGTATCATTAGCTTAAGGTGAAAGAGGCTGATATCCATAAGACGGCATTTCGCACTCGGTATGGGCACTACGAGTTTCTGGTGATGTCGTTTGGGTTGACTAACGCGCCGGCAGCATTCATGGACATGATGAATTGGGTATTCCAGCAGTTTTTGGATCAGTTTGTTGTGGTATTTATAGATGATATTTTAGTATACTCAAAGTCAGAGGAGGAGCATGATGCGCATTTGCGAGTAGTGTTGCAGATTTTGAGGGAAAAGCAGCTTTACGCTAAATTTAGTAAGTGCGAGTTCTGGCTTAGGGAGGTGACTTTCTTGGGTCACGTAGTTTCAGCTGAGGGGATTAGAGTGGATCCTCGGAAGATTGAGGCAGTGTTGGACTGGAAGCCGCCTAAGTCAGTGGCTGAGATTCGGAGTTTCCTAGGTCTGGCGGGGTATTATCGAAGATTTGTAGAGGGATTTTCTTTGATAGCAGCACCGATGACCAAGTTGTTGAGGAAAAGAGTTCCATTTGTGTGGACTGAAAAGCAGCAAGAAAGCTTCGACAAGTTGAAGAAGATTCTGACTGAAGCTTCAGTTTTGATTCAACCTGAGGCAGGCAAAGAATTCACGGTTTATTGTGAAGCATCACATACTGGTTTGGGATGTGTGTTGATGCAGGAAGGGAAGGTAGTGGCTTATGCATCTCGACAGTTGAGACCACATGAGGTTAATTATCTGACGCATGACTTGGAATTAGCAGCAATGGTTTTTGCTTTGAAGATATGGAGACACTATTTGTACGGAGAGAAGTCGATAGTCAACACGGATCACAAGAGTCTTAAGTATCTTTTGACTCAAAAGGATTTGAATTTGAGGCAGCGTAGATGGATTGAGTTGTTGAAGGACTACGACTGTTCGATTGAGTATCATCCGGGCAAGGCTAACATGGTAGCAGACGCGTTAAGCCGTAAGGTTGTATCAGATTTAAGATCGATGTTTGCTCGTCTTAGTTTATACGACGATGGGAGTCTTTTGGCAGAATTGCAAGTCAAGCCGACTTGGTTAGATCAGATCATGAAGAAACAGCTAGAGGATGATGGTTTGAATGATCGGAGGTTGCAGGTTCAGAATGGTGGTTTAGAGGATTATAGTTTGTCCAGTGATGGAGTATTGTGCTTTCAAGGAAGAGCTTGCATGTCGAAGGATGTTGAGTTGAGGCAAAGAATTCTTCGGGACGCACATATCAGCCCATATGCTATGCATCCTAGAGGTAGCAAGATGTATCGGGATTGAAGAGAGCAGTTTTGGTGGCCAGGTCTGAAGCGAGAGGTAACTGAGTTTGTGGGTAAATGTCTGACGTGTCAGTAAGTCAAGGCTAAACATCAGTTGCCGTCTGGATTACTTCAGCCGGTGAAGATTCCACAGTGGAAGTGGGAGAGGATCACTATGGACTTTGTCAGTGGATTACCTCTTACGCCTAGTAAGAAGGACTCAGTTTGGGTGATTGTGGATCGTTTGACTAAGTCAGCTCATTTCATTCCGGTAAGGGTGGATTACTCACTTCAGAGGTTAGCTAAGTTGTATGTGGCGAAGATAGTGAGGTTGCACGGTGTGCCAGTGTCGATCATCTCAGACAGAGATCCCAGATTTACGTTGAGGTTTTGGAGAGAGTTACATCAGGCTTTGTACGCGGTTGGATTTCAGTACGGCATTTCATCCACAGTCTGACGGACAGTCGGAAAGGGTTATTCAGATTTTAGAGGATATGTTGAGAGGTTGTGTTTTGGACTTCAGAGGCAGCTGGGAAGAGTTTTTACCATTAGCTGAGTTCGCGTACAACAATAGTTATCAGGCAAGCATTAAGATGGCACCATATGAGGCGTTGTATGGTAGAAGATGTCGCACACCTACTTGCTGGACAGAGTTGGGTGAGCGTCAGATGTTAGGACCAGAGTTGGTTGCAGAAACGGAGGATAAGGTGAAATTGATTCAAGCTCGATTGAAGGAAGCTTCGGATAGGCAGAAGTCATATGCCGATCTCAAGCGGAGGGATATGGAGTTTGCCATGGGTGACAAAGTTTTTCTGAAGGTCTCGCCATGGAAGAAAGTGTTAAGATTTGGGAGAAAAGGTAAGTTAAGTCCAAGGTTCATTGGGCCGTATAAGGTGTTGAGACGAGTGGGACCAGTAGCTTATCAGCTCGAGTTGCCATCAGAGCTGAGTCAAATTCACGATGTGTTCCACGTCTCCATGCTTAGACGCTATCGTTCTGATCCATCGTATGTTGTGGCAGTAGAGGAAATAGAGGTGAGTCCAGATTTGACGATAGAAGAAGAACCTGTGCAGATTCTAGATCGAGATGTGAAAGTTTTGCATAGGAAGTCAGTTCCTTTAGTGAAGGTTTTATGGCGAAATCATGGCGTAGAAGAAGCTACTTGGGAACCGGAGGATGCGATGAGGCAGCAGTATCCTCAACTCTTTTGATCAGGTAAATTTCGAGGACGAAATTTTCTTAAGGGGGTAGAATTGAAACATCCTAAAATTAGAGTATCATTTGTGTTGGCTCGGGTATGAATTTCTGTGTGTTTAGCATAGTATGGTGAAGGCTTGTTGTTATTAATGAATCTAGAATAACTGTTAGTATTGTATATTTAATGAAATGGATTAAGTGAACTTGACACTTAAGTTAATTTAAGTGTTAAATTAAGCACATGAGGAGTTAGTGGCAAGGTGGTTATGATGCATGAAGGTTTGTTTGAGGGTAGAGGTTCGAGTAGCATGATTAGCATTTTGAAGACTTTATTTTTGTTTTATGTGTATCCTAGCATTAATGGACGGTCAACTTCTAATTATGATAGGTTGGACTTTCAATTTTTGGTAAGTTGAATATTGGTTTAGGAAAGTTTGTATTTTGGGAAAGGAATCTTAAGGTTATGGAAGGATGGGGGGACATAAGGCTTGGCTTAAGGAAGATGTTTTGGAAACTATTCCAAGGCCTTTAGTGCTTGTATGTGGACGGCATGTGTGGCTAGGGGGTGGCCGAATGTTGATAGGAAGTTTGGGGGGGATAGTTGGCCAACTTGAGCATTTGTGCACCTTTTGGCTTTTGTTTCTTTTCCTCTCCAAAAAACTCCCTCTTTGGCCGAATGTACCTAGGCATTTTAGTGCAAATTTGCTTTGGATTTTAGCTCTCATTTTTGTGTTGAACCAAATTCTAATTCTTCTCTCATTTCTCCTTTGAAACTGAAAACACATTTTTGATTTTAGTGCACTCTTTCTCCCATCTCTCTCTCTTTTCTTTCTTTTGGTATTTGCTCAAAATCATATTTCCTTTTTCTTTCTTTTGGCCGAACCTCTCTCTTCTCCAAATTCTCTTTTCTTTTCTTCCATTGTTGATTAAACCGAATTCTCCCTCTCTTATTTTTATTCTCTTCTCTACTCTCGAATTTCATTTCTTTTTAGTCTCAAATCAATTGATTTCTTCTTTTCAAAACCATAGCCGAAAATCCCTTCACCTTTTAACCATATTGCAGAAACTTTCCACTCTCTTTTGGTGTTGTTTTGGCCGAATATCAATAAGGGTAGATAATCCTTGGGTTTCCTTCAATCGGTTTTGGAAGATAGGTATGTGTTCATGGCCGTATTTCTGTTATTTCTATCTCTTTTCTAAGTCGTTTTCTTGTGGACAAAGGCCGAATCTTTGGGCAATTGTTTGCAAAGTTCTAACCAATTTTAGGAATCAATCATTCTTTTAGGCTCTTTTGGACTTTGGAAGCAATCGATCTAAGCCCATTCCTTTAGCAATCGAAGTTGGTAAGTCAAGTGGTAAGGATTCAATATTCTTTAAGTTGGTTGAGAAAGCCTAAGGCTATTGGGATTAAGATATGATGTTGGCCGAATGGTCTTGATTAAAGTGTTGTGGTTTGGCCGAATGTAGGACAAGGTGATCTAGTGCGGTAGATCGGATCTTTGAAAGTTAGTATTTGCGTTGGTGAAAGGTGTGTATCTTACACACTTTATAATTCGGTTATATACATATATATATTGTCTAATCATGTTATTAAAGTAGGAATCTATGAGATTTTGATAAGATACCTTGATGGGTATGTGCAAGGATTCGGGTAAGTCCGTTTCAATATGATGTTAATATATGTTGATTGATATCATGATCTATTATTTAAATATGTTATATGATCATATCAAGTATGATGGCATGATTGATACTCTTAATACATCGGTTTGGGAACATGAGTGGAGGGGGAAGGATTTGATATCCGTGTCTTTGGACACCAGAGGTTTGGCACCTCCAGTGATTTGGTATCACATTTGTGTCTTTGGAACACCAGAGGTTTGGCACCTCATAGCGGCTCGTCCCTGTGGTTTAACACCACCATGGGTTGGCCCCACTTTTGTGATATGGGATCGTCGCCAGTGATTTGGTATCACACGTGGGTTGGCCCCACAACTTGATTATTCGTGACTTTGGTCACCAGTGATTTGGTATCACATTTTGGATATCGTGACTTTGGGTCACCAGTGGTTTAGCACCACCAGTGGTTTGGTACCACACGGGGTAGGAAAGGAGTTATGGATGGCTAGGTTGGGTGCATTATATGTATGTTGCTTGATTATAAATTGTGTAAGAATGTTGCATTAACCGGGAGAGGGATTATGCACTGAGTCTTGGTGACTCACCTTCTCCCTTATCATTTCAGGTGATTCGTGAGATCGCGGATGAGGAGCCGGATGAACTCGAGGAGGCCATGCAATAAAATTTGATTTTACATGAACTTCGATTTGGGGTATTTCAAATTATTTTAATTTGGTTTTTTTGTTTTATTTTGGGTTTGTAATAAGGCCTCTTTAATTATGTTTTGGATTATTTATATGCTTTGAATATTTTTTAAATATGGCTTATAAATTATTTGGTTAATTTAATAATTGAGCCCAAAGTTTTCTAAAATTATTAAAAAAAAAACGCAATGGTTTCAAAATCTTACCATCGGGTAATAAAAATAGTTTGATAGTAAAATGTAAATTTAGTGTTTTCTACAATTTAAATGATTTCCAAATATTAAGTTTCCACATTCAAATGCAAATGTTTTCATAGTAATAATTCGAGTTTTTCTTAAATGATACAAATGTTTTCTAACCTATGAATTATAAACTAAGCTTTAAAGTTTTATTTATGAAATTTCAAAGTAAATTATCAGTTTAAACTTATTATACATCTGTTTTCTACAAATATAGAATTTTAAAAGAGTTTTTCACTAAAATTTAATTCTTAATTCGATTTTCTCCAAAATATTTTCCTCAGTGACATACCAGATTCGGTCGTGACGTATTGACCGGGTTTGGGGTGTTACAATAAATAATGAAGAAGTCTTTATATAGGCTAGCTAAGTACATCCAAATAGAACTCTAAAGTATACTACAACTCTAATTATTCTAAATAAGAAGTAGTTTTAAACAAAACTTTCTTATTAATTTAAAACTCCTAAATAACTTAAAATACTTAATCATTATAAAAAAATCATAATAAAAAATTAAAAAATAAGAGATGATAAAAACAATATTGGGCTCATATATAAGAAAATTAAGCCTAAAACCTGAACCCAAAATGATTTAAACTCGAATTTAAAGCTCGAAGTTCGTAATTCCCGTCATAATCCCGTCCAAAAATTCTACTTGCACAATCTTCACTAAAATGGTCATAACTTGAGCACCCGAACTCAAATCAAGTGATTCAAAATGTGTTTTGAAGCTAAGAGATAGACATTCGAACACCATGAAGACATCTAAACCTAGAAATGTCTGGATCCTATCCAAAAAGTCGTTGCAAGTATACTGATTTTCCAAACTTGAAAATTGACAGCTTTGGTGAATGGAGTTTAATAAATTTCACCCCATCCGTGCATGTATCATTCGTCCTTTCCTCAAAAAGATTTGTCCTCGAATCTTATCTTTGACCGAATCTTTGTTTGATTTGCTTGCCCATTGACATTGTTGTTGGGCCTTGAGACTCACCTCATTCCCCCCTTCCTCACGAAGATTTGTCCCCGAAGCTGCACAAAAAGAAAAGGGATTGGAATAAATAGCAATAAAATGAAAAAAAATACTTACCTATGCTTTCTTGTGCACCAAAACTATCTCCAGGATCAAAGATATTATTTTGATCTTGTAACACCCCTAACCCGTATTTGTCGCCGGAACAGGGTTACAGAGCATTACCAGAGTTTACAGATCAATTACAATTAATTCATGCCTTTTACTATTCATATCCGAAACAAATCATAATTCAATCATGTTGCTCCTTAAATGGACCTTCGAGGTCCTATTTATACATTAAAAACAAGTTGGGACTAAAGTGAAAACTCAAAATTTTTCACGAAATTTCAAAATTTATTTTAGGTGCAGGGGACACATGCCCGTGTGGTTAGGCCGTGTGGCTCACATGGCCATGTGACACGCTCGTGTCTTAGGGCGTGTGGGCATTTAATGTGAGGCACACTGCCGTATCCCAGCCTGTGTTCAAATTAGGGTAGCTACTGACTTGGGTCACACGGCCAGTCACACGCCCGTGTGCTAGGCCGTGTAGACTATTTAATTTTCAAAAATTAGGTGTAGGATTCACACGGCCAACGCCCGTGTGTTGGGCCGTGTGTCTCACACGGCTGAGACACACGCCCGTGTCTTTGCCTGTGTGATCAATTCTGACCATTCTGTTTCTCAATTTTTAAGATGCAGGGGACACACGGCCAAACCACACGCCCGTGTACATGGCCGTGTGTCACACACGGTTGAGACACACGCCCGTGTGTCTTCCTGTATGGACGGAAATAGGCCAATTTCAAGGTCATTTTTCTCACTTAATTTTTTCTTCAACCTACAACAATCTTTAAACTCTTTCACCGACCAATTTAAGACATTATAACCTAGCCCAGATTCAATATTATGCACAATATATCACTCCTTAAATGCATTTATCCAATTTACTTATTTGGCCATATTAACATATATATATATATATATATTACCAAATCATGCATTCTTAAACATGCTTGTATAAATCCCATCATTAATCCATTATAATACACATATCAAACATGTTAATACCTTATATAATTACATCAAAATATACCAAACACTAGCCATTCCAATGGCTAGTTACAACCAAAACATTAGTGTGTCAACAATGGATAATTTGCCTATACATGCCATTATACTCAAAAGAAAGTTTACTTTTTATACCAAAATGAGCTGAAGGATAGTGTGATGGTGCTCCGACTGATTCCAACCTTTACGAGCTTCCGAGCACATAAAATAGAGAAAACAAAATTGAGTAAGCATTTCAAATGCTTAGTAAGTTCGTATAACAAGAGTTTAACTTACCAATTGTGTTCAATTTAAGTAATCATGTAAATAACATGTATCCCAACAAATTGACCAATTGCCTAATTACATACACTCAATCAAGCAAGTTAGTCATGAATTTCTGAATACTTTTCAAGTAATAAAGATGAGCTCATCATGTAATAAATTTCATACACATATACTTTTCTTATCATAATTTCATATAACATATACATTTTATGATAAATCATCTCAAGTTCAGATTAGCCATAACAGAACTCTGCCCATTGAATTTGATTGAAATATTGATGGATACACATGTAGTACACTTGAAGTGTACAAAACTGTAATCCGTCAACTCATGTTCAGGAGTACCCATTAGGGTACATAATCAGGAAGCACTTTTTCGAGCCATATAATAGGATGCTCATGTGAGCCATGTAACAAGAAGCTTATCTGCGCTAAATCAGGAAACTCATAAGAGTTTAAAATAGGAATCTCATTGAGCTTAACAGGTAACTCCGAAGAGCTATTATCAAGGAGCTCTAGATAGCCATATAACAGGATGTTCAAGTGAGCCATATCAGGAAGCTCATAAAGAGCCTATATCACAACGCTCATAAAGAGCTACGTTTGTGTCTGCAATAAATGCAGGATCACAATCGATCATATAACAGGATGCTCACAAAGAGTTGCGGTAGTCCGCAACACATGCAGAATCACTATCGACCAAGATGCTCGCTGGAACCATGTAACAGGAAGCTCAAGAGGGCTTATAACAGGATGCTCTTTCGAGCTAAGATGTGTTTGCAACATATGCAAGACTATAACCAATCGGGAAATCTTTTATCCATCGAATTCCATCTATTCAAATGGGACTTATCATTTATCGGGCATTATCGGATATGTGTTCAATTTTCATACGCATGACAATTACATATTTCTCATACACAACATTTAATTCAAGCATATAAATGTACAAATTTAGTTACACGAACTTACCTCGACAAGTGTTCGTATACAAGGATCTACTATTCCGAAACTTTTTCTTTTCCTCGATTTAACTTCGTATTTGAGTTATCCAGATCTATATAAATGAATTTAACATTAATTTGATAAAATTCACATTAAGTTTCATTCAATTCACATATTAGGCAAAATTACTTTTTGCCCCTATACTTTTGATAAATTTCAATTTCGTCCCTAGGCTTGGAAAATAAAATTCATGCAATTTAATCCTTATTCCAAGCCTAATCAATTTGTACATATAACATTTACAGCCCATGCATTTCACAAAAATAAGAAATTTTCCATGAATTTTACATCTTTACAATTTAGTTCTTAAATCACAATTCCATGAAAATTTCCTTTCAAGAGTTGTTTATCTATCAATAATATTTCATTTTCTACCATAAATTTCAAAATTTCAGCATACTAATCCGTGGAAAAATTTTAACACTTTGATATCTTTACAATTTGATCCCCAAATAGCTAGATTAGGTTATTCCGATCTCAAATATATAAAAAATACTAAAAACAGAACAAGATTACTTACCCAATTAAGCTTGCTTGATTTTCTTTCTCTTTCCTAGGGTTTCCATAGAATTTAGGGAAGAAGATGATATAAAATGATGATATTAGTTATTTATTTCAATTTCCAATTTAGTCCTTTTCTTTTTCTAATTTTCCATGGATGAATCATCAAAAATATCCACTAACTTTTCTTAATGGTCTAATTACCATGTAAGGACCTCAAAATTTGAATTCCATAGCTATTTAATCCTTCTAGCTACTAGAATTCAACTTTTGCACTTTATGCAATTTGGTCATTTCTTTCTAATTAAACACAAAATCGGTAAAATTTTCTTATCAAAATTTAATCGGTTTATGCACTTTTGCAGTTAATTTTTTTTTGTTTCTCGTGCTACCAACTCCCAGGTAGCTTCTTCAATACCACGTCGTTGCTAAAGAAGTTTTACTAAAGCTACCTTTTTATTTCTTAATTCTTTTGTTTCTCGTGCTAGGATTTTAATCGGTTCTTCATTGTAAGCAATGTCAGGCTGAATTTCCACTTCTGTCAAAGAGATAACATGTGAAGGATGTGACTGATACCATCGTAACATGGACACATGGAAAACATTATGAATTCTATCAAGCTCCGGTGATAATGCCAATCTGTATGCAATAGTTCTAATTCTTTCAATGATTTCATATAGTCCGATAAATTATGGGTTCAATTTTGCTTTACTACCAAATCGAAGAACTTTCTTCCAAGGTGATACTTTCAAGAATACTTTATCACCTACCTGAAATTCTATCTCTTTTCGTTTAAGATCGACATAAGATTTTTGACGATCAAAGGCTGCTTTTAAACTATCCCGAATCACTTTCACCTTTTTTTCAGTTTCGCGAATCAAATCAACTCTGTGTATCTTTTTCTCACTGAGCTTTGTCCAGTATAACAGAGTCCTACATTTACAAACATAAAAAGCTTCGTATGGTGCCATTTTAATGCTGGACGAATAGCTATTATTATATGCAAATTCAACTGAAGGCAGATACTTTTCCTAGTTACATTCGAATTCCAAAATACAACACTGAAGCATATCTTCGAAAATCTGTATAACATGTTCAGACTGTCCATCTGTCTAATGATGGAATGCGGTACTAAAATGCAATTGAGTACCTAGAGCTTCTTGCAACTTGCTCCAAAATCTGGATGTAAATCGAGGATCTCTATCTAAAATAATGGAGATTGGCACTCCATGCAGTCTGACAATCTCAGAAACATATAACTCAGCCAAGTTGTCAAGGAAGAAATCCATGCGTACTAGAATAAAGTGTGCAAACTTTGTTAATCGGTCGGAAATTACCCAAATGGCATCTTTCTTTTTCAAAGATAAGGGTAATCTTGATACAAAATTCATGGTAATTCTTTCCCATTTCCATTCCGGTATCGTAACTGGTTCTAATAATCCCAAAGGTACCTGGTGTTCAGCTTTAACCTGCTAACATATCAAGCATCTAGATACAAATTTAGAAATATTACGTTTCATTCCCGGCCACCAATATATCTTTTTCAAATCATTATACATTTTATTACTCCCAGGATGCACAAACATAATACCATTATGAGCTTCGTACAATATCTTCTATACAAGTTCTGAATTCTTCGATACACATATTTTGCCTCTAAATAACAGACAACCATCAGACTCAATCTGAAATTATGAATAGGAATTTGCCTCACATTTCACAAATCTGTTGTAGGAATATTGGTTTAGCTTTTAACTCAGCTATGACTGAATCATCACTAGACAAAGATAACCGGGTATTCATTGTTCGCAAGGAAAATAAAAATTTTCTGATCAAAGCATCCGCAACCACATTGGCTTTTCCCGGATAATAGTCGATAACTAGGTCATAATCTATCAATAATTCAAGCCACCTGTGCTGCCTCAGATTCAAGTCCTTTTGCGACATCAAATACTTCAAACTTTTGTGATCAGTAAATATATGACACTTTTCACTAAACAGATAGTATTGCCAAATTTTCAATGCAAACACAATGGCTACCAATTCTAGATCATGTATCGGATAGTTCTTTTCGTGTGGTTTTAGCTGTCTAGAAGCATAGGCTATCACTTTACCTTCTTGCATCAAGACATAGCCTAAACCATTCAATGATGCATCACTGTAAATTGTAAATTCCTTACCCGATTCAGGCTGAACTAGTACGGGCGCTTCAGTCGATAAGGCTTTTAATCTGTCAAAACTCCACTGGCATTTATCGGTCCATTCAAATTTCACATTCTTTTGCAACAATCGTGTTATCGGAGAAGCTGTAATAGAAAACCCTTGTACGAATCTCCGATAATAACTGGCTAATCCCAGAAAACTTCTGACATCAAACACATTTTTCAGTGGTTTCCAGTTAACAATAGTTGAAATTTTATTTGGGTCAACCCTAATGCCTTCGGCAGATACTATATGTCCAAGAAAACCAACTTCCTGAAGCCAAAATTCACATTTACTAAATTTGGCATACAATTGCTTCTCACGCAAGGTTTGCAACACAATTCTCAAATGGTCAGCATGTACATCTTCATTTAGGGAGTATATTAGAATATGGTCAATAAACACCATAACAATTCTGCCCAAACACTGTAACACCCCTCACCCATATTCAACGTCGAAATAGGGTTACGGAGCATTACAGGACTTATAAATCAATTAAACATTCATTTCACACACATTTTCATGTTTCATGCAATTATCAATCAACACATTCATATCGTCCCTAATATGATCCTACGATGCCCAAAACATTCATTCGAGGTGGTTCGGGACTAAACCGATAACTTTGAAATCTTTAAGAACAAATAGAAATATTTTGTCAAAAATAGGGGACACATGCCCGTCGGGCTCGGCCATGTGTCTCACGCGGCCAAAGACACGCTTGTGTCAAAGGCCGTGTGGACATTCAAAATAGAAGTACATGGCTGTGTCCCAGCTTGTGTCTAACCCTGTGTAACTCTCTGACTTGTGTCACACGGCCAACACACATGCCCGTGTGGCTAGCCCGTGTGCCCTAAAAATGGTCATACACACCCGTGTGCCAGGCCGTGTGTTAGGCCATGCCACACCTGTAGGGACTACTGACTTATGCCACACGGCCAAGTCACACGCCCGTGTTAGAGGCCGTGAGGAGCATACTGACTTGATTTCTAATTCAACACCAGGGGACACACGGCCGTGTACATGACCATGTGTCAGACACGGCTGAGACACACGCCTGTGTGGACAAAAATAGGCTATTTACCAAGCCATTTTGCCACCCAAACTTGTGCACACCTACATCAACCCAATTTGCACCAAAATAAGACATAAATAGGCATTCAAATCAACCTCAACCAAGCTTAATTTATACCATTTCAATACTAACCAATATCAAACATATCAATACCACAAAGTGCCATTTAAGTTACACTTAAAACTCATAATTTCAAATCATCAATATGACTATATTCAATCATGCATCATTTAGCCAAATCTCACAAACATGCCAAACTCAATTTATAACCATTTAGTACTTCCAATTACCAAATACCAACTAGCATAACATATCCATAATCAAGCACATAACAAGAGTCATTTGCACAATTACATACACAACCAAAATAAGCCAACTCTCATGCTTATATATACAACCCAAGCACTTAACATTTACAAGCCATTTCAAATGACCAAAGTTATTAACAACATATATATCAAAATGAACAAATCCCTATACATGCCATATACCAAAATACCAAAGTTCAAAAGTACCAAGTGATAGTAGGATAGTGTGATGAAGTCTCCGACGGTCCCAGAATCTGAGCTAGCTTGATTTCACTATAAAACACGAAAAATTAAACAAAGTAAGCTATAAAGCTTAGTAAGCTCTATTGAATAAACGTAATTAATCATAAATAGACAAATTAAACAATTCAATATATCAACACCTAGCTGATATTAGCTAACAAACCTTCCACATCTTTAATCATAAGATTATATGCAAACTTCTCAATTTCTTCGATTTAAAGCTTATACGATTCATGTACATACCTGTACCATCTCGTATCAATCTCATACTCAACCACGTCTTTTAATTACCCATTGAACTATTCAGAATACTATCGGATACTGGGGAAACTCGAACCAAAGTGCCACATACATAGCCTATGCTATCTCAATCTCATATCACATATATGCTCACTCTCGAGCTATCCACGGGACTGCTCACACAAACTGCCAGTCAAGATGCAGCTACACGGTGCTGCTCACACAAGCTATCAAGTAACCGCAACACATGCCAGTATACTCAGCCACCGGTAGGATGTACAGGACCAGCACTCAGATCACATAATCACAATAAGCTCTAATGACATGTCATTCGTTTCCTAATTTATTCCTAAGTTTCAACCAGGATTTCCAATGCCAAATCGTCGTCGAATCATTGTTGAATATATCTGTAGTCTAGTATTCACAGTTTATGCCATATCAAAGCATTTAAAATATATTTATAATGTAATTTAGTACATATGGACTTACCTCAAATGTAAAAATGACGACACGAGTCAACTATTCCGGAACCTTGTTCTTCCCCCGATCTAAGTCCGTATTTCACCTTTCTTGATCTAAATATAATCAAAATTAACTTATTTAATTATCTCTGTATTCAATTTAGTCCAAAATTCATATTAAGGCACTTTTACACATTTACCGCTAATGTTTCACATTTTTTACAATTTAGTCCTTATTTCATAAAATCACAAATTCATGTAATTTGATACCAACCCATGCTTGCCGAATTACAATTAGGTCCCTAGTAGCCCATATTTTCCATTTATTTCACATTTGAACCACAAAGTTTCCACATTTCACAATTTAATCCCTAATTTACATTTTCACTAAAAATCACTTTATAAAACTTGTATAACTATCATCAAACATTCAGAATATATCATTAAACATTAAAATACTCATGTATTCATCGATGGAAACATCTAAAATCTTTAACAGTTTTGCAAAATAGTCCCTAGGCTAGCTAGACCTAGTTGCAACGATCTTAAAAACGTAGAAATCATTAAAAATGGGACAAAAATTATTCCTTAATTAGCTATACATGCATGGTCGAATGAAAAACTAATTTTGACTTTTCTTTTCTTCAAAAATCGGCTAAGGAAGAAGATGAAAGCACGAAAAATTTTATTTTTTTTATTTTATTAACCTTAATACATAAATTACTAACTTAACCTTTAATAAAAACATTATAAAACATCTAATTTATGTCTATAATTGTCCACTCATGCCATTAGTGGTCTAATTACAACATAAACCCTTCAAAAATTTAATTTCATAGGTATTAAATCATTTTAGCTTATAGAACTCCAATTTTGCACTTTACGCGATTTAGTCCTTTTTCTCAAATTAAGCACTAAAATGATAAAATTTCTTAATGAAATTTTTACACAATCATATATTCATGCTGTAAACATTAAAATAATAATAAAATAATTATTTCAACCTCATATTTGTGGTTTCGAAACCATTGTTCTGATTTGACTAAAAATAGGCTGTTACAACTCTCCCCCTTAGGGATTTTCGTCCCCGAAAATTTTACCAAAAAAGAGGTTAGGGTGCTTCCTCGTAGCTTCTTCAACACAGTGTCGTTGCCAAAGTACTTTCACTAAAACTATGATTTTATTTCTCAACTGTTTAACCTCTCGAGCTAAAATTCTAATCGGTTCTTTGTTGTATGACATGTCGGGTTCAATTTCAATCTTTTCCGGAGAAATTACATGTGATGGATCCGATCTACATCGATGCAACATCAACACATGAAACACATTATGGATCTTTTCTAAATCTAACGGTAAAGCTAGTCGATATGCCACTAGCCCTATTCTTTCGATAATCACATACGACCCGATGAAACGCAGACTCAATTTGCCTTTACGACCAAAACAAAGTATTTTATTCCATAGAGACACTTTTAGAAATACTTTATCACCAATCTAAAATTCAATATCTCTTTGTTTCAAATCTGCGTACGATTTCTGTCGATCTGAAGTTGCTTTCAAACTATCGCGAATTACTTTCACTTTCTCTTCAGTCTCTTTGATCAAATCAACCCCGTGAATCTTTTTCTCAAAAAGTTCAGTCCAATACAATGGAGTTTGACATTTGCGACCATATAAAGCTTCGTACAGTGCCATCTTTATGCTCGATTGAAAGCTGTTGTTATACATGAATTCAACCAATGGCAAATATTTCTCCCAGTTGCCTTCAAATTCTAAAACACAACAATGAAGTATATCTTCGAGAATCTGTATTACTCTCTTAGACTGACTGTCTTTTTGCGGATGAAATGCAGTACTAAAGTTCAACCTCGTACCTAAAGCTTCTTGCAATTTCTTCCAAAATCGCAACGTAAACCTTGGATCTCTATCTGAAATAATTGACACTAGCACCCTGTGCAATCTAACAATCTCTAAAATGTACAATTCAGCCAATTTTTCAAATGAATAGTCTGTACGTACCGGAATGAAATGTGCTGATTTCGCTAGTCAATCAACGACAACCCAAATAGCATCTTTCTTTTTTGGAGTTAGGGGCAATCCGATACGAAATCCATCGTAACTCTATCCTATTTCCATTCTGGTATTATCATAGGCTGTAGTAATCCCGAAGGTACTTGATGTTCGGCTTTTACTTGTTGATAAACTAAACATCTCGATACAAACTCTGGAATATCTCGTTTCATACCCGACCACCAATACAGCTATTTCAAATCATTGTACATTTTAGTACTCCCCGGGTGAACAGATAGATAACTACTGTGTGCTTCATTCAGAACATTCTGTATAAGCTCTGGATCTCTCGGTATGCAAACTTTACCATGGAAGAATAGACAATCATTGGATCCGATTTGAAAGTTTGAATTTCTAGTCAACTCACTTTGCAATCTTTTAGCTTGTAACTCGTTATCAAACTTTTGAGCTTCACAAATTTGTTGAAGAAATACCGATTTATCTTTCAACTCTACTAGAATCGAACCATTATCAGATAAGGTTAGTTGAGTATTCATCGCTCTCAAAGCAAATAGAGATTTTCTACTGAGTGCATCTACGACTACATTCGCTTTTCCCAGATGTTAATCAATCACTAACTCATCATCTTTTAGCAACTTCTGAGTCATTATATACTTTAAACTTTTGTGATCGGTAAAGATGTGACACTTCTCACCGTATAGATAATGTCACCAAATTTTCAATGCGAAAACAATAGCGGCCAACTCTAAATCGTGCGTCGGATAATTCTTTTCATGCGGTTTTAACTGTCTGGAGGCATAAGCTATAACTTTACCCTTTTGCATCAAAATGCAACCCAAACCATTCAATGACGCGTCACTAAAAATCACAAACTTTTTACCCGACTCAGGTTGAACTAAAACTGGAGCCTCAGTTAATAATGCTTTCAACTGATCAAAACTCTATTGACATTTCTTTGACCAGTCAAATTTTACATATTTCTGTAGCAATCTGGTCATTGGTGTAGCAATCATCGATAATCCTTTAACAAAACATCGATAATAACCAGCAAATCCCAAAAAGCTTCTGACTTCAGATGCATTTCTCGGTGGTTTCCAATCAACAACTGCAGAAATCTTGCTTGGATCAACTCGTATACCTTCCGCTGAAATAATGTGTCCCAAAAATCCAACCTCTCAGAGCCAAAACTCGCATTTACAGAATTTAGCAAACAATTGCTTATCTCTTAAGGTCTGAAGCACAATTCTCAAATGCTTGGCATGTTCAGACTTATCTCGTGAATAAATTAGAATGTCATCAATGAAAACTACAACAAATTTGTCTAAATAGGGTCTAAAAATTCGATTCATCAAATCCATAAAAACGGTGGGAGCGTTAGTTAATCCGAAAGGCATAACAAGAAATTCATAATGTCCGTACCTCGTTCTGAACGCAGTTTTCGGCATATCTGAATCTTTAACTCACAACTGATAGTAGCGAAACCGTAGATCAATATTTGAAAACATTGTTGCGCCTTTCAACTGATCAAATAAATCATCTATTCCCGGCAACGTATACTTGTTATTTATTGTAACTTTGTTGATCTGACGATAATCAATACACATTCTCATCGATCCGTCTTTTTGCTTTACAAACAACACTGGCGCACCTCAGGGTGAAAAACTATGCCGTGCAAAAACTCTATCTGTTAACTCTTGCAATTGAGATTTCAACTCTTTCAATTTTGTCGGAGCCATTCTGTACAGAGCTATTGATATTGGTGATGTTCTCGGCACTAATTCAATAGCAAATTCGACCTCTCTGATCGGTGGTAACCCATGCAACTCTTCTGGAAACACATCTAGAAACTCATAAACTATCGGTACTGATTCAATCGTCGATTCAAACACTTTTGTATCTAGCACATACACAAGGTAAGCTTCGCAACCTTTTTCTCACACATTTTTGAGCTGATATAGACGAAATCACAACAGACAATTCTCTCGATAGTTCTGATTCAATTCGAATGATTTCACTGTTCTGACATTTCAATTCAATAATCTTTTGTCTACAATTCACAACAACATCATGCAGAGTCAACCAATCTAAACCCAGAATTACATCAAACTTATCAAACGGTAATAGCATCAAGTTAGCCGAAAAACAGTAACCCCGAGTCATTAAAGGACAATTCTTGCAAACTTTATCAACTAACACATACTTGCCTAAGGGTTCAATACTTTAATCACAAATTTAGTAGACTCAATAGGCAAACTCTTATTAGAAACTAAATTCATACATATATATGAATGAGACAATCCAGGATCAATCAAAGCAATCACATTAGTGTCATAAAGTCAAAATGTACTGGTGATAACATCGGGTGAGCGAATAGTCTAAGCTCTAGCAGGTGCTCTAGCCTCAGATCTCCCAGCAGAGTCCTTTGTCGCTCCTTTACTACCTGTCACATTTCCCTTTTTTCTAGGTGGCCTCCCTCTATTAACTGTGTTTCTCGGTTTTGCATTCTAGAATTTATCTTTCTCATCTACTTTAGGACAATCTCGAATGAAATAATCTTGTGAGCCACATCTGAAACAAGCTCGGTCTTTCAATCTACACGCACCAGGATGTCGTCTTCTGCATCATTGACATTTAGGTCTATAGTTTCTCACACTGCCAACACTCGATACTGATGTAGCTTGAGATTTAGGACTTAAGTATTATTTTCCATGATCTCTGTTCGAATATCTGATTGAAGCATGTGGTCGAGTGTAGAATCTTTGGATTTCTTTGAAAAAGATTGGTACGGTTTATTCATCGATCTTTTTCTCGAGTCTCTAGCTTCTGAATTCGCTTTTCTCTTTTCTTTGCTAAGCTCCTTGGCTTTGCAAGCTCTATCAACCAAGACAACAAATTCTTTCAACTCTAGAATCCCGACTAACAGTCTGATGTCTTCGTTTAATCCATCTTCAAATCTTTTACACATTATGGTCTCAGTTGAAACACATTCCCGAGCATATTTGTTGAGTCTAACAAACTCTCGCTCATATTCAGTTACAGACATACGACCCTATTTCAGTTCAAGAAATTTTTTTCGCTTTTGATTAATGAATCGTTGACTGATATATTTCTTTCTGAACTCCTCTTGAAAGAAATCCTTGGCAGCTCTTTCTCTTGGCACCACCTAGGGTATTCCATCACTGATACACTGTGTCCCTCAAAAGTGATATAGCATATTTTAAACACTCAGACTGTGTGCAGGAAAGCTCATCAAATACTCTAATAGTGTTTTCAAGCCAAAACTCGGCTCTCTCTAGATCATCCTCAACAATAGCTCTGAACTTTTCAGTCCCGTACTTCCGAATCTTATCAACTGGTGGCTTATTTAATCGAATAAGTTCCACATTTTGAGGAATTACAGGAATCGATTGGGGATTAGGTGGGGGTAGAGGTTGTTGAGCAGCCAGATTTGTTGGAGCAAATTTCGTAAACAACTCGTTCATCATCTGAAAGAAGGCTTCTTTAGCCTTACCTCCATGACTACCCGTTACGGGTCTCGATTCAGATTGCTTTACACCGTGAACGGAGGTAGGCGCATTACTCTCTACATCATCAGCTAGAACTCATTGAGATCTATTTACTATATGAAAACACAGTTTAAATTGTCAGGAGTCATCACACTATCGCAGATTATATATGGCATGTATAGCTAAACTCGCACACACTCTACGTTAGTCTGAGAATCGACTAAATCGTAGCTTTCCTCACCCGTATTCAACGCCAGAATAGGGTTACAGAGCATTATCAAACTTATAAATCAATTAAACATTCATTTCACATACATTTTCATATTTCATGCAATTATCAATCAACACATTCATATCGTCCCTAATACGAGCCTACGAGGCCCAAAACATTCATTCGGGGAGGTTCGGGACTGCATCAATAAATTTGAAATCTTTAAGAACACATAGAAAGTTTTTGTCAAAAACAGGGGACACACGCCCGTGTGGCCCGACCGTGTGTCTCACAAGGCCAAAGACACACCCGTGTCACAGGTCGTGTGGACATTCGAAATGGAAGTACATGGCCGCGTCTCAACCCTGGTCTGACCCCGTGTAACTCTTTGACTTGGGTCATACGTCCAACATGCACGCTTGTGTGGCTAGCCCGTGTTCCCTAAAAATGGTCATACACGCCCGTGTGCCAGGCCGTGCCAAACCTGTAGGGTATACTGACTTATGCCACACGGCCAAGTCACACGCCCGTGTGTGAGGCCGTGTGAAGCATACTGACTTGGTTTCTAATTCAACACCAGGGGACACCGGCCGTGTACATGACCATGTGTCACACACGGCTGAGACACACGCCCGTGTGGACAAAAATAGGCTATTTACCAAGCCATTTAGCCACCCAAACTTGTGCACACCTACATCAACCCAATTTGCACCAAAATAAGACAGAAATAGGCATTCAAATCAACCTCAACCAAGCTTCATTTATACCATTTCAATACTAACCAATATCAAAATATCAATACCACAAAGTGCCATTTAAATTACACCAAAAACTCATAATTTCAAATAATCAATATGGCTATATTCAATCATGCATCATTTAGCCAAATCTCACAAACATACCAAACTCAATTTATAACCATTTAGTACTCCGAATTACCAAATACCAACTAGCATCACATATCCATAATCAAGCACATAGCAAGAGTCATTTGCACAATTACATACAAAACCAAAATAAGCCAACTCTCATGCCTATATATACAACCTAAGCACTTAACATTTACAAGTCATTTCAAATGACCAAAGTCATTAACAACACATATATCAAAATGAACAAATCCCTATACATGCCATATAACAAAATACCAAAGTTCAAAAGTACCATGTGATAATAGGATAGTGTGATGAAGTCTCCGACAATCCCAGAATCTGAGCTAGCTTGATTTCACTATAAAAGACGAAAAATTAAACAAAGTAAGCTATAAAGCTTAGTAAGCTCATATTGAATAAAATTAATTAATCATAAATAGACAAATCAAACAATTCAGTATATCAACACATAGCTCATATGAGCTAACAAACCTTCCACATCTTTAATCATAAGATTATATGCAAACTTCTCAATTTCTTCGATTTAAAGCTTATACGATTCATGTACATACATGTACCATCTCGTATTAATCTCATACTCAACCACATCTTTCATTTTCCCGTTGAACCATTTGGAATACTATCGGATACTCGGGAAACTCGCACTGAAGTGCCACATACATAGCCAATGCTATCTCAATCTTATATCACATATATGCTTACTCTCGAGCTATCCACGGGCCTACTCACACAAGCTGTCAGTCAAGATGTAGCTACACGGTGATGCTCACACAAGCTTTCAAGTAACCGCAACACATGCCGGTATACTCAGCCATCAGTAGGACGTACAAGACCAGCACCCGGATCTCACAATAAGCCCTAATGCATGTCATTCGTATCCTAATCTATTCCTAAGGTTCAACCGGGATTTCCAATGCCAAATCATCGTTGAATCGTTATTGATTGTAATTTTGTATTCATAGTTTATTCCATATCAAAGCATTTAAAATACATTTATAATGTAATTTATTTCATACGAACTTACCTTGAATGTAAACATGACGACACGAGTAAACTATTCTCAAACCTTATTCCTCCCCCGATCTAAGTTTGTATTTCGCCTGTCATGATCTAAATATAATAAAAATTAACTTATTTAATTACCTCTCTATTCAATTTAGTCCAAAATTCACATTAAGGCACTTTTACACATTTTCCCCTAATGTTTCACATTTTTTACAATTTAGTCCTTATTTCATAAAATCACAAATTCATGCAATTTGATACCAATCCATGCTTTCCGAATTACAATTAGGTCCCTAGCAAGCCATATTTTCCATTTATTTCACATTTTAAATACAAAGTTTCCACATTTCACAATTTAATCCCGAATTTTCATTTTCAGCAAAAATCACTTTATAAAACTTGTATAACTATCATCAAACATTCATAATCTATAAAGAAACATCAAAATACTCTTGTATTCATCAATGGAAACATCTAAAATATTTAACAATTTTGCAAAATAGTCCTTGGGCTAGCTAGACCTAGCTGCAACGATATCAAAAACGTAGAAATCATTTAAAACGAGACAAAAATCATACAAGCATGGTCGAATGAAAACCTAATTTTGGCTTTTCTTCTCTTCAAAAATCGACTAAGGAAGAAGATGAAAGCACCAAAATTTAATTTGTTTTAATTTATTAACCTTAATACATAAATTACTAAATTAACCTTTAATAAAAACATTATAAAACATCTAATTTATGTCCATAATTGTCCACTCAGGCCATTAGTGGTCTAATTACAACATAAACCCTTCAAAAATTTAATTTCATAGCTATTAAATCTTTTTAACTTATAGAACTCCAATTCTGCACTTTACGCGATTTAGTCCTTTTTCTCAAATTAAGCACTAAAATGATAAAATTTCTTATCGAATTTTTTACACAATCATATATTCATTCTATAAACATTAAAATAATAATAAAATAATTATTTTTACCTTAATTTTGTGGTTCTGAAACCACTATTCTGATTTGATTAAAAATGGGCTATTCCGGATAAGGTCTAAAAATTCTATTAATTAAATCCATAAATACTGCAAGTGTATTAGTCAAGCCAAACGGCATCATGAGAAACTCATAGTGCTCGTACCTGGTTCTGAAGGCTATCTTCGGTACATCTGAGTCTTTTACTCGTAACTGATAATAGCTAGAACAGAGATCAATATTTGAAAACACAGTGGCACCTTTCAACTGATCAAACAAGTCATCAATGCGAGGAATTGGATACTTATTTTTTATTGTAACTTTGTTGAGCTGTCGGTAGCCAATACATAATCTCAAAGATCCATCCTTCTTTTTAACAAATAGAACCGGTGCACCCCACAGTGAAGAACTAGGTCGAGCAAAACCTTTGTCTGTTAATTCTTGCAACTGTGCTTTCAATTCTTTCAATTCAGTAGGAGCTATTCTGTAGGGTGCTATAGATATTGGTGTTGTCCCTGGTACAAGATATATGGAAAATTTCACCTCTCTAACTAGTGGTAAACCAGGTAATTCCTCCGGAAACACATCAGGAAACTCACAAACAACCGATACTGATTTAATCTTCGACTCAGATACTTTAGTGTCTAACACATAAGCAAGATAGGCATCATACCATTTTTTGATATACTTCTATGCTGATATGGCTGAGATCACATTAGAAAACCCGCCCAGTTTATCAAATTTAATACGGGGCAATTCACCATTTTGACATTTTAACACAATATATTTCTGTTTACAATTTACCACTGTATCATGCTGAGTTAGCCAGTCCGTACCCATAATTACATCAAATTTAGCAAATGTCAACAACATTTAATTAGCAAAGAAATAATAACCTTTTATCCTCGATGGATAGTTTTACAGATTTTATTTACCATCACAAATTAGCCCAATGGGTTTGAAACTTTAACCACAAATTTAGTGAACTCAACAGGTAAATTTTTAACAGACACTAAATTCGTGCATATGTATGAATGTGTTGAACCAGGATCAATCAAAGCAGTAATATCAATATCAAAAAGAGAAAATGTACCAGTAATAACATTGGGTGTAGAAGCATCCTCTCGTACACGTATAACATATGTTCTAGCTGGTGCTCGAGCTTCAGATTTAGCAATTGAATCTTTTCTTGTACCTCGACTATCACTCATATTACTAGAGTTACGAGGTGGTCGACCTCTTGAGGCAGGATTGCTCGGCCTTGAAGTCTGAACGGTATCTTTTTCAATCCTCTCTGAACAATCTTTGAGATAGTGATCAAGAGAACCACATCTATATTAGTTGTGTCCTAACTCACTGGATATAACATTTTGTTATCTCGAAGTAAGGATTTCTAATAATAAAGGCAATATTCTATGTTTGGAATTTTGAGAAATTGTGCTCTAACTTATTGGGTTCCGATTTTTCATTTGACCCAAACAATTGAATATCCTTTTTAAACTTAAATGCATGAGAAAAAAAATCAAAAGACGAGTTTAGTTTCGAGGATTCGAAATGTCGTATCCTAACTCACTGGACATGACATTTTACTTCTTCGAAATAAGCGGGTCTCAGCATCCATTTTAATTTATTCAAGTTCTTTTTAAACAAAAATGATCGTATTTTAAAATATTTTCAAATTTTCGACATTAAGACGTTAATCAATCAATTCGGTACCAATTTTGGGCGTTACGAGGGTGCTAATCCTTCCTCGTGCGTAACCGACTCTCGAACCCGTTCTCGAATTTCGTAGATCAAAATCATTTTTTTAATAAATCAAAAGGTTTTAATGATTAATCTCAAAGTGATCCGATCACACCTCGAAAAGGGATTAGTGGCGACTCCATTTTCGTTTTAAAGTCGACCCCCGTTTTTCAACAAAAAAAAATGATTTCGACAGCCCCAATTAGAAAAGGAAAAATGCATGAAGAAAAAGAAATAAAGAAAGATTTTTTAATATTTTTAAAAGTTTTTAAAATATTTTAATTCTTTATATTTATGAATTTTAATAAACTTTATAATTTTTAAAAATAATTTTAATGATTTATACACAAATTTCATGTAAAAAAATATTTTTTTTTCTCAAAAATGCTCCGCTAACATATTATACAGGCGACACATATAAAAAATGAAAAAAAAAAAAAAAAGAGAAAGAGTTAACAGCTACATAAGCACTACCTTTAAGTTTTAATAGTCAATGTCATTGATGTATTCTCATAATTAAGTATACAATTGAATTTTCTTTTTTTCTACAAAACAAGCAAGAACTTAAATGATTTGTTTTCAAAAATGTTAAAGGGCTTTTTTAACGTTTTAACCTTTAATTTTTTTAAATATGTTTTTATAAGGGATAGTGATTGTCTAAGAACATTAATGTCAATAGAAGATTTGAACCGAGGGATGGAAGTTTTATCATTTAAAAAATTTATCTATTTTTATCCAATTTAAATGCAAAAAAATTGTAAAATAAAATAAAATTAATATTCTATTATTTATTTACAATGAATTAGTGGATATCTCCTTTGAGCCAAGCTATAATCTGTATATATTCTGTCCTTTACTACATATCCTGATCTCATGCCAATAATTCTAAAACATGTGAAATAATTTTTACATCTCACTTATCATTCAAAAAGAAGAAAAAAAGAAAGAAAAAGAATAATTTTCCCTACAAATGTGCAAATTGTTGGGCAACAAAAAGGGCAATTGATTAAAAAAACTAGGATAATAATAAAAAATAGCCCTAAAAATGGGTTTCGGCCTTCGGGGACAAAAATCCTAGCAAATTGTATACAAATAACATGGAAAGATCCCTAGACAAAGGGCAGCAAAACCATTCTGAAAATTTTTGGATATATATTTATCTTTAAATTAAAACTTCTGCAGTAGCACTCATGCACGTCACGTACCGCTTGCATGTGCTCTTCTTAGATAATCACATGCATGTTAAAGCATTTTGCTGCATGCTTCGGGTTCGGGTAAATAGTATCGATATCCACTTGATACAAATATATATATATATATATATATATATTATTTTTTTTATATGATTGAAGAATCTTATCTCTATATTCGAGTTGCATATAAAAGTAAAATATAAATGTTGAATATAATTATTTTAAAAAATAATAATAAGTTCCAATAACCTAGTCATATTATTATCCATGTACATATGTTTTACTTATTCCTTAAAAAACCTTGTATGTAGTTTGAAATGAGAAATTATTTTATGGACTTTTTCTATCACATTATTTATGGTCTCTTTTTGTAATTTAATAACATTTTAGAAGTTTGTTTTTCATATCATTAACACATAATTTTGATAAATTTTTTTTACCTTGAACCTCGAACCAAAACCCTAAAATTCGAACCCAAACCTTAAACCTTAAACTCAAACTCCAAACCTCAAACCATAAACCATAAATCTCAAACTCGAACCCAAAAGCAAACCCAAACTCTAAACTTCAAACATGAAACCTTGAATTTCCCGAACTCGGGGTTTAAGGTTCGGGTTTGGGGTTCAAAATTCTATATTTAGGGTTTTAAATTCGGGATAAAACAAATTACCAAAATTATATGTCAATGACATGAAAAATTCTGGTGAAATGTCGTTAAATGATTGAAAAATGACCATAAATAATGTGATGGAAAGGATCCATAAGATAATTTCTTCAATTGAAGGTTATCTATACTATATTCTTGAATATATGAGGAATATATATAGAATAAATATTATATAAAAAATTCAAGCCTAACACATATCCACTTGCGTATACATTTCCTTCGCTCCCGTGCACATTTTTAAATTAGAATGCATACATGACCGCCATGTATATATATGATGTACTTTTTTATGCTTTTTAAAATTGATTATTTATCTTGTTTAGGCTTTTTATAAAGTGACAAAAAGAAAGTAGCTCAAATTCATATATCATCTTCTTTAAACACTTCTATATTCATTTCAAATATGTTGTATCAATCTTGATTAAATTATGTACCATCGTATTATTTATTTAATTTCAATGATGTTGTTTTCGAATTTTAGATGGGTTTTAGGCGATTAGGAAAGAAAGATATATAAAAGAATATTGGTCTAATTTGAATTCATTCTTCTACTCTAGAAAATTTGAAAAATTAGTCCCAGTTGTCAAGATTTTATCCTCGTACATTATAAAAATTGAGAAGTTAATCTAATCGGGTAATACCATTAAATTGTTGGCTTAAAAATCAATAATTCAACAATTTATATGTAATAAATTAGCAACGACTGAACCAATGTCTAAGCTTTCCAAAAAAACAATAAGTAAAATTTGACAAATAAAAGTAAAAGAACTAATTTATTAACTTTTGTAAAGTGAAAAGATGAAATTTAAATTGGACCATAAAATAATCATAAAAAAACTTTTTTAAAAAAAAGAGTGGACCCAATTGGAAGAGCAAATGTTTAGAGTCAGGTAGACAAGCAATGAAGAAGTAATTATGATTTTTGTTATTATTTTTCTCACTTTGGCATGTGACCATTAGGCAAACTATGCAGCCTAATTCTGCCCTTAAATAATAATAAGATTGTTTTCTCTCAATATTTCTTGATCTCTACTATAGATTAATTCTCTATTGTGAGTTTACCCCTATAAAAATGGTACGTGCCAAAGACGATGTCTAAATTGATTTTGTTCACTTTGATTATATTTCACTGAAATCTATGCCCAGTAATTTGGGTCCTTGAAGTTTGAGTATTAATCCACAAATTAATTTAATATTTAACTAATTAAAAAATACCTTTATTTCTTATAATAAAAGAAAAGATGAGTAAGGGTTGTTTTGAAAACCAGATATTAATTGCTATATTTTGTATTATGATGTTGATTTTTAATTTAAGTATATATAGAGGAATTTGAATTTTGATCCTTAAAAGAAAACGACTTCAATTCTATTTGTTCATACCGTCGTTTTTAAGAAATGTTTCTCTTTTAATATCACTTCACATATTTAAAATTCTAATTTTTTTTCTAGATTCATTTAAAAAAAAGAACTACAAAATTCTTTTTTGAAGTCCAAAATTTAGGAAAGGAGATACAATTTCTTTTTGGGGTTGAAATTATAACTAAATCATGTGCCTAAAATGGGGCACACCATGATGATGGATCAAGAAATCATCAGTACCACCACCACCGTTGGATATGCCGAAAATCGAAGTTTGACTAAGGAACTGTTGGTGCTGTGCTCTTTGCAAATCCTTTTGCCTCCTAAGCTCCAAAACTTTCCTATGCGAATTCGAATGCTTCGTCGACACAAATGTCGGGCTCGCCGCGGGTCGGTATTCAGGTACCAACCGACCCGACTTATACCTCACCCCACACGCATTACAAAGTGTTTTCGGACCCATTGGACCCGTTCTCCATTGCGGGGTCTTCTCCGCCGCACAATGCAAACATTTACGACCCGAAGACTCCGGGTTGGCGTTGGAGTTCTCCCTTTTCTTATGGCCCATGGATTTCGGGATGAGGTGGAGCACCCGAGTGGACCAATCGCAAGGTGGTGCCCGTGAACGCTTAGACCGGGCCTTCGCCGGGTGAGGAATGTCGTGTTGGAAAATCGGGTTGTTGTCGGATCGGGTGGATGAAGAGGATGATTCGGGCGTGGGTGATTTTGAGGGGGCCAGTATCTGGAGGTTGCTTTGTAAATTCTGATCTGTTGAGAAGGAGTCTTCTACGAAATTCGAGAGCCATTCAAGTTCCGCCAAATCATCATACTGCAAAACCAAAATGTTTACTACTTAATAATTTCACTTCATTTCTGATTCAGTTTACTTTAATAATCTCTTTATGAATTTTATTTATTTCTTTATTCCACATACAAATTATAAATCTATTAAAAGAACAATTAGGAAGTCTAATTTGATAATTGTTCAATTGATTTCAGAAGAAAAGGAGTGTTTATTTATCCATTTTTACAGTTTTATCTTAAAAATGATAAATGTCTACAAGTTGAAAATAATTTAAGTACGACTCGCCAAAAGAAATTACTTGAGTACGTGAAAACAATCTTTTACCATGCAAAAATAAGGGGGGAAAAAGCTAATAGAACATTTCGGTTAATTACCGGGACGCAGAGCTCGCCGGAGAACTGAGAGTGGTGAGGGACATTAGCGGAGGAGAAGTGGCTATCGCATCCGGTAGTGACGGTGGAGGAATCGGTGGAATTGGCGGCGACATTGTCGAGGAAACAGTCGCTGATAATAGCATCTTCATTGGAGAAGTCAAGGAGGTCGTCCACCGTGAAATTCTCTGGTAGCTTTTGCTCCGGCAAGAAACCGTCGCCTGCTGCACCATTGTAATATCCTCCGACGAAGTCCGCCGCCTCCATTAAGCCGTACAATGTACAAGTTCCTATATGGTTGGCGTGAGAGAGAAAAAGAAGCAAAAGTTTAAACAGATTTTAGAGAGAGAGTGAAGAGTGAAGAGTGAAGAGGCAGGGTGGGTTTTGAGGAGGGAAAGGAAGGGCAGAATTGCAAATAGGAGGAAATGGGAGCATCTTTTTACTTGCAAAAGGGAATTGATTTAATTATAAACGAGAAGTAACTTGCAAGTTGCTTAAAGTAAGTGATTATTTATTTAGAATTAAACTATGTTTATTTTCCTTTGTCATCGGAAGGTAAATTTATTTTATATATATATATCTGTTAAATTTTATAAGAGTGATAGAAATAGGTTATTCATTGTTTTGGATTTGGTTTTTTTGTTATAAAAGTAAACATATCAATGCTTTAGACAAATTTGAGTAATTGTGGAATTTTAGAGTTAAAAGTGATTGAGCTTAACTTCAGAACTAGGTAATTAAACCATCCTTGTTTACTTCAAACAGGTTAATTTCAAAGATAATGTAAAAAAAATAAAAATTAAAAAGGCAGCCATCAACAAAAATTTTAACATTAAGAAAAAGAGTCAAAGCAACAAAGTGAAAGGTATATCTTAGCATGATTGTGGCAGCTGTCACTTTAAAGGGTAACAGCTAGGCCACATACAACCATTGTCCTTGCCCCCTTTATAATTTAAACTACCTTCCTTCTTCATTACTAATTATTCACCAAACAATATACATATTTATCCAAATTACTAAATTTATAAAATATTTTAACTGGGTGAAGAGATTTATGGATATTTTAATGCGTGTTTGGATGACAAAGCTTACTCTCTTTTTTTTAATGTAATGTTAATATTTATGATCATTTTGTTAGAATAAATATTTTTTAAAAAAATTAGATTATTTTCTAGGAAATTTGAGTTACTATCTCTTTTTGAAATTTCTTACAAATTTTAAAATTTTATTTATGAAAATAAGTGAATTCATTTTTTAATTTTAAAATTCTTGAAGATATTTTAATTTTTTTAACATTACAAATTATGTACACATACAAACATAATTAAGAAGTAATGCGTGTATAGTTGTTATTGGCAATGAAATTAACCTTAACATTATTGATAATTAATGAAGTATATAAAGCCTAAAAGGCTAAAGAATCTATCTTTTTGTAGCTGTGAGTGTCCAAGTTTACGGTCCTTAATTATTAATAATTTTTTTGAAAATTGTACAATTTAATCCTTTTAATTTAATTTTCTTCTGAGTTATTAGGTTAATTAATTGTGCTTTTTTCTACCTCCTATTCCACAATCATAACCATATATTTTATTCCTTAACCCACGTTTAAGCACGATGGTTACAGCTCACCTTTACCCAATCAAAAAAAGAAAAATAACGGTTATGATCTCATCCTCCTTTTTTAACCAATTTTGGTATAGTCAGATGTATTTTCCTCTGTTTTAATCTTGGATATTTAAAAACAAATTTACTGTCACTTTTTTCGATCCAATTCTCTCATTTTATAACAGGATAATTTATTAAATTTTGTCAAGGCAAAATAAGATTTATAGGCCGACTTTTATTTTTAACTAGGGTTTTAGGTGGATTTTTAAATTTATTAGGGATATAGATTAATTTAATTGGAAAATGCGACTAGCTGGACGAGCTTTTTAGTTAACAGTTAGATTCCAACGACTTTTTAACGTTGCTGCCAACGGTAAAAAAAATATCCAACGGTAACTTTTTTTACCTTATAAATACCACTCAAATTTCGTTTTTTCATTCACATCCTTCTCTCAACTCTTTTAAACCCTCTCAAGTCTCTCAACTCTGTCGCTTTTAATATTTTTCGATATTTTTATTTAAAAATATATATTTTAATTATCTTGTTTTTATTCGTTTAAATCGATTTCTTATGAATGGTCGCCTCCCTAATCCTTTTCGACAACAAACATATTTTCGCTACCCAATTAGCAATTGTAAGATCGAAATTTAAATTTTATTAATTTCAATAATGTTAAATTTAATTTTTTTCATTATAATTATAATTTTTTTTATTGTGTAAATAGGCAGATGATCATGTTCTAGAGGGCTTCATCCATAATATGGGAAAGCCTACGATCCCTAAAATTTGTGGCCAGTTGCAAGCGACTGGATTCTTACATGCGTCCCGCATGTCCGGGGGCTACAAACTCGATTTGCAACTAATCAACGCGTTGGTGGAAAGTTAGAGACTCGAAACACACTTTCCACCTTCCATGCGGCGAGTGTACAATCACACTCGAAGACGTAGCGTTACAACTCGGTCTAACAGTGGATGGGCCAGTTATCACGGGATTTGCGATTGTTTCGGGCAAAGTGACCCTCTGCCAATCACTGTTGGGAAAGGTCTCGGACAAGTTTGAAGGTGGTCGAATATCAATAAATTGGTTGAAGGATAATTTCAATAAGCTCCCTGAAGACCAAACAGAGGAGTTCATACAATAATACGCTCGAGCATACATCATGAGGTTAATCGGGGGCCTTTTAATGCTTGACAAATCTCGAAATTTGGTGCACGTAAGGTGGCTACTACATTTAATGGACTTCAATGAGTGCATGAAACTGAGTTGGGGATCTTCCGTATTATCCACGTTATACTGTGAGATGTGTCGAGCAACACTACCGAGTGCGGGGTCGATTGGTGGTTGTCTGCTTCTACTACAGTTGTAGGCCTAGTGGCGAGTATTGTTTCTACGTCATAAGGTGACCGACACATATATGTTCCCATTAGTGACGAGGAAAACATCATTTATTAACAAATATGTAGTTTGTACTGTAATTTTTATTATTATACGTTTCGACTAACATATTACTTGTACAGATGGAACTATGGGTCGAGCTATGTGGGACTGCCCGAGGATCTAGAAGATATTAGGCTGTTGTTAGATCAACGCTCGAAAGCCGAGGTTAGTTACCTATTCTTTTGAACCTATATTAATTATGTAATGATTCGTAAAAAAATAACTATATTTACAATTTTGCTTTTCAGTTTGAATGGATGTCGTATGCCAACACTAATGTCATCTTCTGCATCCCGTTGGAAGTGTTAGGCAATTAGGAGATGTGGGATGCGAAGGTGTCGTTGGTAGTCTACGGGACAGTGAAAATGCATAAAACAAATAGGGTGTTGCGACAGTTAGGGTAAAGGCAACAAATTCTGCCGCCACCGCAAGACCTGAAAGAGCTGCACAAGGTGGACATACGTGTGAAGGACAAGATCGACTGGTCATTCGGATTTGGATACTTTGGGGTGAAGAAACACATTCCAAGAGCCTATATAAACCCCCTAAGTGTTATCTGAAAAGGGGGCGGTTAGCTAGGCTAAGGAGCCAAGCCGAAAAGGTTAGAGTTGTGGGAATCACTCGAAGATAGCCAGTTGATCCATCTCAAGAAGCTGGAATTCTACTCAAGACGGCGGATCTCTCATTCAATTTCTTCAGGGGGTTTTAGGGATTTCTTATGTTTTGTTTTATCTTTTCTTCTGAGATGTTTTCTTTATTTGATATGAACTAAACCCTTCAGATAGATACCTGAAGGGGATGAAATCTAGATGAATCTTGTTATTATTTTCTGAACTATAAGATAAAAACTTGATTTGTTCTTAATTATGTGCGCTTAATTCTTGTGTTAATGTTTCCGGGATATTGATTCAAGTCAGATGTTCTTAGGTGGAGGAGCAAAAGTCACTGCTTAAGAATAGATCTAGCATAATTAAAGCAGAGTCGTTCGCGCGCCTAGAGATAGGGTGATGAGATTTTGCCGGATTAGGGTGAAACCTAATATGGGAATCCATAGATCGAGTTAATGCGATTCTAGGGGTTTTAATTAGAAAGATATTTCAATTAATCAACCTAGGGTTAGTTATTATTCGCTTCGAGAGAGGGTTTAATATAACTTAGGGAATCCTACAGATCAAGTCAAGTGAATAAATCGTATGGTTCAGGGTTGAATAACAAGTGAAGTCTAGATGGATTCTTCCTGAGGGTATCGTCTTAAATCAACTGAGTCTTTCTTCAAGTTATTTCCCAATTCATTCTTTTTGTCTTTGCGTCTTTAGCTTAGTAGTAGTTAGATTAGATTTAAACAACTTCACTTATTTTAGGCTAGATAATAAAAAGAAGGTTAGTATTAGTACTTTTAGTTCCTTTGGGTTCGACAATCCGGTCTTGCCTAAGCTATACTACTGTTCGATAGGTACACTTGCCTTTAATCATTGTTAGAGTTAGTTTGCAGGTTCGATCATTCTCTTTATAAATTTTAAGACTCTGATTCCAACGATCAAGTTTTTGGCGTCGTTGCCGAGGAACTAAAATATTAAGAAAGCTCTATTTTTATTACTTTAGCCATTATTTTTATTTTTCGCAATTTACTTTTATTTTAGGTTAAAATTTGATTTTGCTAAATTCTCTTTCTTTCTATTCCAGCAGGTACCTCTAGTTTATGACTAGAAGGAACCCGGGAGGACCTTTAGTATACGATGGTGATATTAAAGCTACCGCTCGAAGAAATCGCAAAGAAATCAGGCGAGCCCTAAATTACACAGAGGAAAATCGAGAAGGCAGATCCAATCCTATTGAAGGGATGGACGAGAATAATCCACAACCACATGACGTGGGAGAAAACAATGCTCCACATACTATGTTTGATTATGCTAAACCGCATTAATAGGAGCAGAATCGAGTATTGTTAGGCCTGCTATAGTTGCTAATAATTTTGAATTAAAGCCTAACACAATACAAATGGTTCAACAATTTGTTCAATTTGATGGTTTACAGGACAAAGACCCAAACACTCATATAGCTAATTTTTTAGAGTTCTATGATACCTTCAAAATAAATGGCGTTTCTGATGATGCCATACGTCTTCGATTATTTCCCTTTTTATTAAGAAATAAAGCCAAACAGTGGTTAAACTCGTTACCACGAGGGTCAATCACTACATGGGAACAAATGACCGAAAAATTTCTATTAAAATATTTCCCACCGGCCAAAACGGCCAAATTACAGAATGATATCTCTTCTTTTGTGCAGATGGATTTAAAGACATTTTACGACGCATGGGAGAGATACAAGGATCTCTTGAGAAGGTGTCCGCGCCATGGTTTACCCTTATGGCTACAAGTCCAAACCTTCTATAACGGTGTAAATCCCTCAACGAGGCAATTAATTGATTCAGCCGCAGGTGGAACCCTGAACAATAGAACTCCTGAAGCAGCCTACGAGTTCATTGAAGAGATGTCACTGAATAACTATCAGTTGCAAGTTACAAGGATTAAACTGACAAAATCAGCTGGAGTTTACAACCTTGATGCAGTAACCATACTATCAACACAAATAGAGATGATGAATAAAAAGTTTGATAGTTTGTGTTCTTCGCAGGCACACCCAGTCATGCAGTGCGACGCAAATGGAACTGTGGCGAATCCTGAGTACTCACCCTACGAACCGGGCGTAGAGAGCGAATAGATGAACTATATAGGTAATAATTTCAGATCCAATAATAATCTTTATAGTAATACTTACAATCTAGGTTGGAGGAACCACCCAAATTTTTCATGGGGAGGTCAAGGAATGTTGGAACGCCGGTACCCCATGGCGCAGCAGAATAAAATTAGATCCGGCGATCCAAATCATGGATCCATGTGTGAGGAACGAATCGGGGTGAAATAAAGGTTTCGAAATTACCAAAACTTCAATCTGAGTAGACAGCAACGCCTTGGCAACAAGAGTTTTGATCTACTGTCGAATCAAGCCTCAACCTTTTCCGATGTCGGCCTCTACGTAATCCACCCGGTTTGACTATGAACGGAAGAAATCTCCGAAACTGTTTTGGAGGCTTATTTGCTTGACGGCTGCTAGACCTAACAAGCAAACACTTAGGGTTTTCATGTTTAGTTTTGTCTCCTTTTAATACCTTTTATAATGGGTGCCTTTCTCATTGGGCCTTTTATAATAGGTATCCTCTTAATTGGGCCTTTTATAATTGGTATCTCTTGAATGTATTACAAGATTAAATAAATACAATAAAGTTTTTAACCGAAAATTATAATTACATTAATTATATCTGAAAATTATAATTACATTAATTATAATAAGGATTCCGGTAAACTATATTTATTTAAATTTATATATGAATCAAATTCATATATTAATAAAATTATGTTATCATTATGTGTACAACATCCTTGTACATATAATATGTTCAATATTTAATTGCCCAATTAAATTAATTCTTTAATTAATTTAATTTATGTGACAACCAAGCACAATACCAACTATATTTTATTCCGTTCATTTCAAGCATAGGGTGTGACCCTGTAGGTTCTTGCAACGTTAGCAGTAATACTAGAACGATTCTATTGTCACTGACAATGAGTGGCATCTAGCAATGCATCATTGCTACCTAAGTTACAAGAAGTCATGATTTGACATAACCTTTCGTGATTAACCTTTCATGCATTAATCCTTAAGTCCTTTATCTCTGGAACGGATACAAGTCATGGGATAGTCACACTTGCATAGTCCATCCCATGTTTCTTGATATCTTGAGTAGACTATGATATACAAATTAGTATGACATCTCATATCAACTTATTTGAGCATGGCCATGCATTTCTAGTCTCACTCAATCAAGTGGCCTAAGATATTACTCCTATTATGTAGGAGGGACTTATCCTTTATTGATCAACCATATCCCTCTACATAGATTGTGGTATATCCAACATCAGCCTTTATAGAACAACCTGTTACGGTGTACGTTTGACTGTATCAAAATATACAACTCACGATGCTGGGATAATAATGATCTCAAGTCTGAGGATCATATACATATTAATCACTATGAGTAATGTTGTGACAATTACATAATAATCCAAGAAACATACTCATAGCGGGTCAATCCAATATGTTGTTCTCTAACACACATATTCATGCATTGATTTTGACACTCCATATCAATGACAACTCTTTATCATCAATCAGCTACATGTTAGTCTTAATGCATTATTATTGTCCTAGTCAACAATAATACTCGACTAAGGATCTTTTAAGAATAATCATATTATTCTCAGGACATTATTATAAAACAGTTTATCTATACACACAGAAAGAAAAACTGAAATAATAATGACAACGCTTTATATTAATAAACATGGTAAATTAAGTATGTTATTACAACCATCTCATGATTGATCTTTAGGCATACTCTTACAAGGAAATCAAGGAAATCAAAGACAACAACCTCCTCAAAATTTCCAAAATCAGCCATATCTGCAAGAGAAGAAGCCAAACCTTGAAGAGATGCTGACAAAATTCATGACAACCACAGAAAATCGTCTCCAAGATACTGAGAAAACACTTAAAAGTCAACAAACATCGGTTGAAGAGACCAAGAACCGAGTCGGGGAACTTACTAAGTCAGTAGGGGAAGTCACTAACGCAGTCAGACAACTTCTAAAGTTAATGTCCGAACGACCGCAAGGACGTCTACCAAGTAACACGGAGATTAACCCAAAGGAGCAAATTCAAGCCATCACAGCTCATGATAGTAAATGGTTAGATGAACCCAACTCAGTACAAGAAAACGAGGTAGAAAAAGGTAAAATAGAGGTAACACGGGAAAAGCTAAAATCGGTAATCAAAGAGTACCAACCTCGCATACCTTATCCTGAAGCAATGAAAAGAGATGATACAGAAAAACAGTTCGGTAAGTTTCTTAAACTTTTAAAGAAATTACATATCAACTTACCTCTTCTTGAAGCTCTTTTTCAGATGCCAGACTCGAGAAAATTTTTAAAACAGCTCTTGACGAACAAACGCAAATTAGACGAGGAACCACATGTGGAATTAAATGCAGTATGCTCAGTAATGTTACAGAATAGACTACCGCGAAAGCAAAAAGATCCAAGGAGTTTTACAATTCCATGTTTAATTGGTAGTTTAACTGTTGATAATGCGTTAGCTGATTTAGGGGCAAGCATAAATGTCATGCCTTACAAATTGTTTAAACAGCTAGGTCTAGGGGAAATCCAAACAAACTAGGATGAGTATTCAATTAGCTGATAAAACTGTCAGAATTCCTAGAGGTATTATCAAAGATGTTCTTGTTAAAATTGACAAATTCGTTTTCCCAGTAGATTTTGTTGTCTTAGACATGGATAAGGATAATTCGATTCCCTTAATTTTAGGAAGACCTTTTCTAGCAACTGCTAAGACTAAAATTGACGTTGCAATAGGAGAACTCATACTTTTTGTAGGTGACAAATCAATCAGTCTTCAAGCTCTTGACTCAGCCAGGACAACAATCGATGAAGGTAATAAAGTCAAAACAGTTGATAATCAATTTGTGCAACCTTCATCGCAGGAAACACCAAAAGAATACAAACCTGAGCCAAGTCATAGACCCAAAGCCAACAAAGAAGAACTACATAAGGAACAAAGCCTTAGGGTCGACAAACTAAAAGAGCAGAAAACACAAATCAAAGAGGAACAGGAACCGCACGAAGTAAAACCTAAGGAGCCCCCAGAAGAGCTCATAAGAACATCAAACTACTTCAAAATAAGAGATCAGGTATTGTTAGACAAAGCAGATCCTCGCATCACCACATCAGGCTTAAAAGTAAACGAAGAAATTCCTCTTAAGGTACACAATATCTTCCCACACGGAACATTCGAGGTAAGCAATCCAACATTCGGCACTTTTAAGGTAAACGCTTCTCGACTTAAACTTTATCAAGAAAATAGAACTGTAAGCATAAGGGAAGATATTCAAACCTTTAAACCTCCCTGATTTTTTTCAAAAACAAGGAAAGTCTAGCTCAAGACTATAAACGAGCGCTTCTTGGGAGGCAACCCGAACACTAACTCTATTTACTTTCGCATTTATTTTCAGTTTCATTTCTTTTCTTCTATTAGTTTTAAACTAACACAAAAGTACAGATTTCCAAGCCACACGGTCGTGGCCGTGGTCGTGTAGACCACCAAAATCTCCGTACTAACATAGCAGAGGCGGTACGAATCAGTCCCAACCAATTTTTGAATTCACGGTCTCAACCACTCCCCCGCAGGCACTGACAAAGTGGCACGGTCGTGCCCTACGACCGTGTGAAGCTATTGACTTACAAACCACAGGCAGAACACGCCCGTGCCTTAAAACCGTGCCAACATACTGACTTGTCACCAAAGGGTGTGGCTAGCTGAAAAACAGGCGTGGAGAAACAACACACCTAGACACACGGCTGCGCGAAGTGGCCGTGTGTATCGACACGCCCTCGGCCCACGGGCGTGGGCAAGTACCAGAATTGAGTCTCTATTTAAACACAACCTCCCTTCCCCATTCTTTCCACACACTGTCCTCTTCTTTTCTTCCTTCCCCTCCCTCTTTTCAGATTTCCCCTCCATAACAGGTCTTCATAACTCTTAAGCTACACCAAAACCATGCCGAAGAAGCGGAAGAAGCCAAGCATAATCTCACCAAGGGTGACCCCTATACATAAGCCCATGCCGGCCGCTTCATCCAAACAACAAGCCAAGGGTCTTTGAGACCATTTAGTTTTTATTTTTCTTTTCTCTTTTGCTTCAATTTCCTTCTTTTTGACAATTTTATGTTTAATATAGTTTAATTTATTTTAGTTTCTTAGTATTAGGTTCAAAAGGCTGCTAGGGAATCACTCCTAGGGAACCACGACCATCACCACCACAGCCTTTTAAATACTAAAGGCTGCTTGGGAATCATGCCACTTCCGCCAGCGCCAGCACCTCAGCAGCCTTAGAGGTCACACCCACCTCGCGAACCATCCACCAATAAGGACTCTTCGGTCCATCCACCTTTTCTTTTAACTTTATTTTACTTTTTATTTTCATGTTTTTTAGTTTCTTATCTTTAAATATATATTTAGTTTATTTTAAATGTGTCTTAATAAATCCTGGCTAATTCTCTACGAGCTCCCCAATTTCTTCATCTAGCGCAGAGCTCGGTAGCAACCACCACCCCTATCGACTTCCAACTCCGGGAAACCATCCAAATTCAGGAAGTTTCACCTCTCTCTCTCTCTTAAATTTTATATACATCTTTGTACATTGAGGGCAATGTACATCTTAAGTGTGGGGGGGGTGAATATTTATTTGAAGAAAGGGCCTAACTTTTTGCATTATTCTCAAATCTGGCCTAACTTTTTGCATTATTCTCAAATCCTTGAATTTAGTCTTATTTTTAAGTAATTTTGTCATATTACTAATTAGGATGAAATTTCTGATGGTTTATGATTTTTATTGATATGTTTTAGATTAAGTCATAGTTAATTGTGCATTGATGATTAAATTAGAAGAATATTAGAGAATCAAGCATGATAAGTCTATTTTTCAGAATTAAAATCTTTGCTAGGTTGTTGAGCTGAATTTGAATATTATTTGGAAGTTTGAAATTTACAAGGTTGATGTCAAAACACCCATAATTTTTGTGAGATTTTGAGCCTATTAGAGCATATATTCTTTTCCATGCTCACTTTATTGATTATGAGTGTGTCAACTATGAACTGTTATTCTAGAACTTGCCTCGATTATACATGTTGAGACCACACCTATGATTTGATATACAGAGATGATAAAGGCACCTAGGTTTTAACCCACTGACTCCATTAAAAAGCTTACCTTCATAATTAACCCCTAGTGAACCCCGTTTATCCTAACAACCCTTTTTATTGACTCACCTACTAATAACCCAAAACCCTTTGTGTTTGTTATCACCATTCCTTTTGACACCCTTTGATCAAGATATGATTTGATTAAGTTACCTAATTAGATTAGTTCAGTAGTTGAATTCATCTTTTATTATTGTTCTTAAAAAAAATCGAAGTATATTCAGTATTACTGGTGAGCTTATACAGTTAAAGTCTATTTTTTGAAAGAAAAGCTCGTGTTAGTAGGATTATTACTTTTCAGTTAATGTAAATATTATCTCAGTATTTTCTAGGTAGGTACTTGTCAATTCAATCTCGATTCTAACCTTCTAATTCAGCCTTATTCCACACCTTTAACCCTAGCCCCGTTACAACCCTGATAAAGACCTTTTGATCTGTTTATCATCTCATTTTACAGTGGTGGATATTTGATTTTCAGGCAAGCCTATGGGATTAACTTTTCAGGTTCGACTTATGAGTGCTGTTTTACTGAACCTTAAATACTTAGAGTGATTTGAGTGAATCTTTTGTAAGGATATCAATTGTCGAAACCATCCTTTCTTGGAAAAGGTAGGAATCGAACTTGGGTTTTGAAAATGAAAACAGGAGTCGCCACCGATCTTTATTTGGTGTGATCGGATCACCTTTGTTTTAATAAAACGTTTTGGTTTACTAAAACGATGTTTTTGGTCCACGAAGTTTTGATAAATCGAGTTCGGGAGTCGGTTACATGCGAGGAAGGGTTAGCACCCTCGTCACGCCCAAAATTGGTACCGATTTGATTAATCAATGTCCTCAATGTCGAAGGTTGAAACTTTTAAAAAGAATTTAAATACGATCCCTCTTTTATGTTGCTGCTAAAAAATAGTTTTTAAAAGAAATAATCGAAGACGTATGCCAAGGGCTATCTCGTCTCGAGGTAAAATGCTATATCCAATACTTTAGGACATCACACATTGACCTTCGAGGCTAGACTTGCCTTTTATTGGAAATTTATGAATTTGATTTTAAGGACATTCTTTCATTTAAAATGGACGAGAAAATCGCAAACCTAATACTTTAATGCACGTTTTCTCGAGCTTTTAAATACGGAATATTGCCTCGGTTTAGAAAACCTTATCTCGGAATAACGCGACATCACATCCAATGCTTTAGGACATGACATTTTTGAATTCTCGAGAATAAGCTTTTTGTTTAAAAGTATGTTTGTTTTAAAGGATATTCGGTTATTTAGATTAAACGAAGAAAATTGTAACCCAATGCTTTAGGGCACGATCTCTCGAATTTCTAAATAAGGAATATCACCTTTTCGAGAAGAAGCAGTTTCATATCGAACAGAATCAATATAACACGAGTTCAGAATAAAATATACAAGTGAATTACAATACAGATATGCGTAGCAACATGGAAGTAAATACGTTAATGTGAATAACAATAATGAAGGCGAAAATAAAACAAAACAAATCTAAAACGAATGAGAAAAAAAAAATAAAGGAGAAACAATAATAAAACTAAGATAATAGTGATAAGTAGATATATGCAAGTCATAATGCAATAATAGTGATATAGGAAGAATAATAACATAATAATAATAGTACAATAATAATAATAAAATAACGATAATAATGATACAAAATATGTACAATACAGTAGTAATATAAATATAGTGATAATAATAATAAAAAAATAATAATAATGATACCAATAATAAAAATATTAAATAATAATGATAATGAAGTAATAATAATAGGGGGTTTTAGCTAAGTTGAAAATAGTGGAAATAATAAAAAAGGGACTAATTAAGTAAAAAGATAAAATTTCGGGGCGAATTTAAAATAAAAGAAGGATTAAGGGACCCATTTGCACGCGCGAAAGTACTGGGGGGACCGAAGAGGTAATAAAACCCTTTTGCCAAAACGCGCGGCAGCAGGAAGGACCAGATTGTGAACGAAAATAAATTTTGGGCCAAATTTAAAAAGACGGAAGATCTAATTTTAGAAACTGAACATGCGGAAGGACCCAAAGGGAAATTGGCCCAATCGACGAAAATGCGCTGATCCTTCCATCGAGTTGGGTCGCGCGCGCGGGTCTTTGGCCAAACGACATCGTTTTGGGCGTTAAAGGCTAGCCCCAAAACAACGCCGTTTCGATGGGCTATTTAAGGCTGAAATTTTTCAAAAAATTCATTCCATCCCCTCGTTTAAAAAAAAACAACTCTCCCTCTCCCTTTCTCTCTGCAGGGCCTGAAGGGGGGAGGGAATTCCGGCGAGTTGCCGTCGCCAGCGCCGTCGCGCCGACCACCGTGGAGTTCGCAAGAAGGTATGCTTTTCTCTCTTTTTTATTTTGATATTATATAAACTGATTTTTTTTAAAAGAAAACTTAAACAAATGAATAAAATAAGTTTATATATATATGTATGGTTTCAAAGAATAAAACAGAATAAACCTTGATACTTTGTTTCTTGCTTTCTTATTTGTAAACGGATATTGATTTCTGCTTCTGAGTGTTTTTCAACTGTTTGGATTCAAAGTTTCTTTTTATTTCTTTCTCTGATCGAAAAAAAGAAAAAAAAAACCCCATTTACATTGATTTGAACGGCTTTATAGCTTAGAGGTACAACCTCTTCTTTTATTAATCTAATATTTGTTCCATGCTCCTTTGTTTCTTCGTTTTTTCTGTTTTCTTTGCAGGGTACGGGCGAGGCGTGCAGGCGATGGAGGCCGAGGCGCATGGGCGCTGAAGCGTCAGAAGCGTGTGAGACCGCGACGTGGGGAAGAGCACTGGAACGACGCTCGTGGGCACGAGAAACGACGCGCGTGTAAAGTCAACGCGAGTGTGGGGGGATGCGCGGATCTGAAAAGGCACGCGTGGTGTCTGCAGGGAGGCCGAAGGTTGGCGGCGCATTAGGGCACTAGGGTTTTTGGCTTGTTTTTCCGTTAACGGGCTTGGGTCGGTTATTGTTTGGGTTTGCCTTGATCTGGGTCCGTTTTAGTCACTGGGCTTAGGGTTTGGACTTTTAATTGGGTTTAAATTTGGGCTTGGTTGTTGGGTTAGCTAATTTGTTTGTACATAGACTGCTATTAGTAGACTTTTAAATTATTTATTTTATTTTTTTATGGGCTCCGAGTTTTGTAATTGGGCCGGGCAAAAATTGGTCATTACAGCTGCCCCTCTTTGCTCATTGTCGTGAAACGAGAATAGAGCAAAGACAATAGAAGAACCAATTTTTGCTCGGTCTTGGCCAAGTCTTGATTCTTCAGTGCTCTTGTTCTTCAGATGGCCTCATGTCAATCCACTATTCCCTTGTCGCTTCGACTCACTTCACTGATTCACTGCGACTTTGAGGTGATAAGAATTCATAAAGAAGTGGTTCGTGATTTTAATCTTCTGACTGAAACTTCTCAAAAATTTGAGTTTGATCCTCAATACGCTCGAGGAGGAGGGATTCGTAGCTTTGACCTGCTCTGCTGGAACGTCGAGGTGATAGGAATTCGGAGAGAAGAGATCCGTAACTTTGATCTTCTCACCGAAACTTCTCGGAAAGGTTGATCCCCAATACACTCAAGGAGGAGGGATTAGTAGTTTTGTCCTGCCCCCTTGAGACTTTGGAGTGACAAGAATTCAGAAAGAAGAGATCCGTAACTTTGATCTTCTCACTGAAGCTTCTCGGAATGGTTGATCCTCAATACACTCAAGGAGGAGGGATTAGTAGTTTTGTCCTGCCCCCTTGAGGCTTCGAGGAGATAAGTCTGAACTTTTCAATTTGCTTCCCTACTATCTTCAGGAAGAATTCAATCTTTAGACTGCTCCGCTGAAACAAAATCTGAACTTCGATATTGTTGTATTGTTTTTTTTTTGAGGAACCTGTCCTGTAGAGTATGCTTATGTTTATGCAAATGATGAGGATGTTATGATCGAGATGACTCAAATGCTCCTACTTATATGTGCTATGGATGACTTTTACATGAATGCTGAATGTCATGAGAATGATGATTTTTTTCAGTGTAAAAATGACTAGGATGTAATGATCGCAATAAATCAAATGCTCCTAACTGGATGCGTATGAATGCATGAGAAAGACCCCTTTTATGGTTTGGGTTGTCATTGCTCATAGTTCAGCAAGGTTCTATCACTAATACACTACGATTGCTTTCTTGTTCAGCAGATATCTTTGACAGGAAACCCAAAGAAACGATCATATTCTATTAGCAAGTTTGCCCCGCTGCAATTTCATTGTCCCTTCCACTGTACCCTCTGAGACATAAAGTTCGTACCTCTTACCGCAACCTCAAGAGAGTAACATTTGTTTTTTTCTAACCCTCTTGATGCGACTCTGAGGTATAGGATCAATCACTGTTTACTGGGTATAATGGTATCATGACTTCATTATGTACCTGGATCGGCATTGCTCGTTATTTGTCAAGGTCGTATCACCGACGAGGTGTCTGGTCTTTGTTCAAATAGATGATCATTTTTTCTCCAACGTTTCTAAACCTTAGGTGGAATGAATTTTGAACAATAGTCATGTTTCAGGTCCTTGTATTATTTAGAGGCTTTCAGAGTAATATATAGAACTCCTTTTATGAAAGTATTATTAGTTCCGTAATCATTATTTCAATGTAAAATGCCCAGAAAGGATTGTAAGGAGGAAATTGATTAGGAGTATAGCTCGAAACAAAAAAGGTTAATCCAAACTGGCAAATGCAAACAAGAAAGAAATTCATTGAATAAGATAATCACAAATTACAAATTTAAAATGGGTAGAATGGAAATTAGGTGCCCCAGATATCGCAGCCTAAGCTTCTCTGCCTGAGCATTTGGAAGGCCATTTTGAGTTTGATATGTGCTTAGGAGATCTTGAGTATTTTGTTGATGCACCGAGACGTAACATACCCCTTCCTTGTCCATTCAAGTGCAGCGGGGTTTTTCCCTCACAGTTCAAGCCGCCTTTTTCAGGTTTTCAACTCAAATCCCTTTTGGTCTCAAAGCGCCCTTCGCGGGTTTTCGCCTTGGCCTCTCCCCTTTTTTTTTTTAGGGAATCAAGGTGTCCTTGGCGGGTTTTCGTCTTAGCTTGTTCAAGCGAAGTATCTTTTGACTGAATCTGAATTCACGGGGTTGGGCAAGCTTTTCCCATCCATTTCCGTTAGAATCAGTGCACCTCCGGAGAAAGCCTTCTTCACCACGTACGGTCCTTCCCAATTCGGCATCCATTTTCCTCTGAAATCCTTCTGTATGGGAATGATCTTTTTCAGTACCAGGTCTCCCTCGTGAAACTCTCTTGGGCGAACTTTTTTGTCATAGGCTCGCATCATACGCTTTTGATACATCTGACCGTGACGAATAGCCCTTAGCCTCTTTTCTTTGATTAGGTTCAATTGATCGTATCGAGCCTGAATCCATTCGGCTTCATCCAACTTTACTTCTGTCAAAACCTGAAGAGAAGGTATTTCCACTTCAATGGGTAGGACTGCCTCCATCCCGTAGACCAGTGAGAAAGGTGTTGCCCTTGTAGAGGTTCTGACGGACGTTCGATAAGCATAAAGTGCAAATGGTAATTTCTCATGCCAATCCTTGTAAGTCTCTGTCATCTTCCCCACTATCTTCTTGATGTTCTTATTCGCTGCTTCCACTGCCCCATTCATTTTTGGACGGTACAGAGATGAGTTATGATGTTTAATGTTGAATTGATGACAAACATCTGCTATCATGCTGTTGTTCAAATTCAATGCGTTGTTTGATATGATCCTTTCAGGCATCCCATATCGGCAAATGATCTCCTTCTTTAAAAACCGACTAACCGCTGATTTAGTGACGTTAGCATATGAAGCAGCTTCTACCCATTTCGTGAAGTAGTCAATGACCACGAAGATAAATCGATGACCGTTCGAAGCTTTTGGCGAGATTGGTCCGATGACGTCCATGCCCCACATAGAGAATGGCCACGGGGAAGTCATAACATGTAATGGTGAAGGGGGAATGTGAGTCTAGTCCCCGTATATCTGGCATTTGTGACATGTCTTGGCATTCTTGACACAATCCCCTTCCATAGTAGACCAATAATATCCAAATCTCATGATTTGTCTAGCCATTGTGAAACCATTTGCATGTGTTCCGCAAACACCCTCGTGGACTTCTTCCAAAATTTTCTTAGCTTCCACTGCGCCGACACATCTCAACAGTACTTGATCCTTCTTTCTTTTGTACAGGACCTTCCCGTCCAGGACATAATCACAGGCTAACCTTCTCAGTGTCCTCTTTTCATTCTCGGTTGTTTGTTTGGGGTATTCGCGATTTCTCACATATCGCAGTATATCTTTGATTAGGTTCAATTGATCGTATCGAGCCTGAATCCATTCGGCTTCATCCAACTTTACTTCTGTCAAAACCTGAAGAGAAGGTATTTCCACTTCAATGGGTAGGACTGCCTCCATCCCGTAGACCAGTGAGAAAGGTGTTGCCCTTGTAGAGGTTCTGACGGACGTTCGATAAGCATAAAGTGCAAATGGTAATTTCTCATGCCAATCCTTGTAAGTCTCTGTCATCTTCCCCACTATCTTCTTGATGTTCTTATTCGCTGCTTCCACTGCCCGATTCATTTTTGGACGGTACAGAGATGAGTTATGATGTTTAATGTTGAATTGATGACAAACATCTGCTATCGTGCTGTTGTTCAAATTCAATGCGTTGTTTGATATGATCCTTTCAGGCATCCCATATCGGCAAATGATCTCCTTCTTTAAAAACCGACTAACCGCTGATTTAGTGACGTTAGCATATGAAGCAGCTTCTACCCATTTCGTGAAGTAGTCAATGACCACGAAGATAAATCAATGACCGTTCGAAGCTTTTGGTGAGATTGGTCCGATGACGTCCATGCCCCACATAGAGAATGGCCACGGGGAAGTCATAACATGTAACGGTGAAGGGGGAACGTGAGTCTAGTCCCCGTATATCTGGCATTTGTGACATGTCTTGGCATACTTGACACAATCCCCTTCCATAGTAGACCAATAATATCCAAATCTCATGATTTGTCTAGCCATTGTGAAACCATTTGCATGTGTTCCGCAAACACCCTCGTGGACTTCTTCCAAAATTTTCTTAGCTTCCACTGCGCCGACACATCTCAACAGTACTTGATCCTTCTTTCTTTTGTACAGGACCTTCCCGTCCAGGACATAATCACAGGCTAACCTTCTCAGTGTCCTCTTTTCATTCTCGGTTGTTTGTTTGGGGTATTCGCGATTTCTCACATATCGCAATATATCTTGGTACCAGGGGTGATCGTCCCTTTCTTCTTCCTCTATGTGGCAACAATAAGCTGGGGCCTCATAAACACTCATTTGAATGGGCTTTACATCTTCTTGCTTGCTCGCCTTAATCATGGAAGCTAAAGTAGCCAAAGCATTCGCCATCTAGTTTTCTTCCCGTGGGAGATAACTAAAAGTGATATCGTCAAACTCCTCGATTAACCCCATGACTACCCTTCGATAGTTGATCAATTTGGGGTCTCTTGTCTCCCATTCGCCTCTTAGTTGGTAGATCACTAATGCGGAATCTCCATATACTTCTAGTGCCTTAACTCTACGTTCTATAGCAGTGCAGAGTCCCATGATACATGCTTCCTATTCTGCCATATTGTTTGTACAATCAAAATCCAACTTGCCTGTGAATGGGTAGTGATCTCCATTTGGGGATACCAAGACTGCCCCAATCCCATTTTCAATAGCATTTGATGCTCCATCGAAATTCAATTTCCAAAGGCCATCTTTTGTAGTGTCCTCTTCCGTAGCTGCCACATACATTAGATCCTCATTGGGAAAATCAAAGTTCAACGACTCATAATCTTCTAAAGCTCTGCTAGCTAGGAAGTCGGCTATTGCGCTCCCTGTTACAGCTTTCTGGCTCACATATACAATATCAAATTCAGACAGTAGAATTTGCCATCTAGCCATCCTTCCATTCAAAGCGGTTGCCTCCATCATATACTTTAGGGGGACTAACTTTGAGATTAGCCAGGTCGTGTGATACAGCATGTATTGTCTCAATTTCTGAGTCGTCCAAATCAACGCACAACACAGTTTTTTGATTGGCGAATATCTCATTTCGCACTCAGTGAATTTCTTACTGAGGTAGTATATCGCCTTTTCTTTTCTTCCTGAATCATCATGTTGACCCAGCACACATCCCATAGAGTGATTAAGCACCATTAGATATATGATTAATGGCTTGTCTGGGCGTGGAGGTGACAGTACTGGAGGGTTTGACAGGTACTGTTTGACCCTATCGAAAGCTTCCTGACATTCGTCATTCCATACGCCTGGGTTATGTTTCTTCAAAAGATGAAATATGGGATCGCATTTCTCGGTTAACTGTGAGATAAACCGAGCAATGTAATTTAGTCTTCCAAGGAAACCTCGAACTTCTTTTTGAGTGCGCGGCGGAGGCAATTCTTGTATAGCCCTGACCTTGTCTGAGTCAATTTCGATCCCCTTCTTACTGACTATGAAGCCCAACAGTTTGCCAGATCTAGCTCCAAAGGTACATTTCGTAGGATTGAGTCTCAATTGGAATTTCCTTAACCTCAGAAATAGTTTCTGCAAAACTTAGACATGTTCTTCTTCCGTTCTAGACTTTGCAATCATGTCATCCACATAAACCTCAATCTCTTTATGCATCATATCGTGGAACAAGGTCACCATGGCCCTTTGGTATGTAGCTCCTGCGTTTTTCAACCTAAATGGCATTACTTTATAACAGAATGTGCCCCACAATGTTATGAAGGTAGTCTTTCCCATATCTTCAGGGTGCATTTTTATCTGATTGTATCCGGAGAAGCCATCCATGAAGGAAAATAGTGAAAAGCCTGCTGTATTGTCTACTAGAGTATCAATATGAGGCAAAGGAAAGTTATCCTTTGGGCTAGCCTTATTTAGGTCTCTATAATCCACACACATTCGTACCTTCCCGTCTTTTTTAGGGACAGACACGATATTGGCTACCCATTCTGAATATTTGATCTCTTGCAAGAATCCAGTGTCGAACTGCTTTTGGACCTCTTCCTTTATTTTCAGCACAATATCTAGTCTCATCCTTCGGAGCTTCTGCTGAACTGGCTTGTAATCCCTCCTTATGGGTAAGCGGTGTACTGCTATATCAGTGCTTAAACCAGGCATATCTTCGTAAGACCATGCGAAGACATTCTTGAATTCCTGCAATAATTTGATAAGATTCTGCCTTGTTTCCCCGTCTATACATGTTCCAATGTTTACCGCTTTCCCTTCCTTCAACATCACAGTCTCTACTGCTTCCTTATGGGCCGAATTTGTCTCTCCTCCTACTCTACCATTCTTAACAAATCAGGAGACAGGTCACCGTCCGTGTCATCTTCAAAATCCTGTAATTTTCCTAAGCATATGTCTTGCTCAAAAGGATATTTCGAATCCAAGGCGACATTGCTCAAGTCATTGATATCCAGGGACCTGTTGCAGTTTAAGAAAATACGGGCGGAATGAATGAATTTGTAAATGGACAATTGTATGTATGATAATGACGAGAGAATGATTAGAAAACAAAGAAAGGAAATGTTTGCTTCAAATGATGGTGAAAATGCACTTCATTGATATAATAATACTTGAACATGCGCCTATTTCACAAAAGAAATCTTGTTGCTCTTAGGCTTAAAGCAACAAGTGTGTCCTGGACATTACTCTGAATAAGCCCTAAATACTACATGGATTTCCTCTACAGTCCAATTGTTCAAGACGCTTCCCGATTCGTAAGGCTGAATATTTGACAAGATTTCTCCTTCAGCTGCCTCATCAGATATGACATTAATGTAGACATCACCCATCATTGCTACGATGTCCTCTTCCTTCCGTGTTTTCGGCTCAAAGTGAATTACCCCTCCCGTCACAAAGGTTTCGAATATGTGCAGGATTATCATGGGTTCCCACTTGGTTTACTTTCCACTCAAACGAGCGCGTCTTCTTTCTTGCCTCCTTTCTAATTTCTTCTTCTTTTGTCTTGCATCTGGTCTGAATCCCAGGCCAAAGCGGTCTTGTTTCTCTCTCAACATCGGGGCTGCCATTCTCCCCTGAAGGTACTTTCCCAGTCCTCTTCCCGGTAAAGCACCTTTCCCCATAGTCATTTTCAATCCCATCCTTGTAGTCTTGGAGATTCTTGGTTTCAAGATTTTGTTTCCTTCCATAATAAAAGTTGTATTCACAAACTCGAGAGACCAGAAGGAACATTCAGCTGCCTCGTTGTTTGTCTCCAAGTAGGGCATATCACTGGTCACGGTTGCAATAATGTCCTCCTCAGCTTTTATCGTTACCAGCCGACCATCCGCTATTAACTTCACCTTCTGATGTAATGATGAAGGTACTGCCCCTGACGAATGTATCCATGGTCTTCCTAATAGGTAGTTATAGGAAGGGTCGATGTCCATCACCAGAAAATCTACTTCGTAAGTGGTTGGGCCAATTAGTAAGGGTACCTCGATCCTCCCTATGACCCTTCTTTGGGTGCCGTCAAATGCCCTTACCACGCTCTGGCACTCCTTCATGTGCGAACTGTCCACCGGTAATCTGTTTAGAGTGGACAAGGGCAATACATTTAATGCAGACCCATTGTCTATCAAGACCCCTGGTAGTATGTGCCCTTTGCATCTAGCGGTAACGTGCAAAGCCTTGGTGGATCCTCTACCACCTGGTGGTATTTCATCATCATTAAAATAAATGAAGTTGTCTGCACTTATGTGGCTGATCAATCGATCCAATTTATTAACCGAGATGCTAGCGACGTAGGTTTCGTTTAAAGCTTTCATCAGCGCGTTCCTGTGCACTTCTGAGCATTGAAGCAAAGCCAACACGGATATGCGCACTGGTTGTTTGTGCAGCTGTTCTACTACACAATATTCACTGTGTTTCAGAAACTTCAGGAACTCTTTAGCCTCTTCCTCAGTCACTGGTTCTTTGGTCCTCGGCTCGGGCTCAGCTGGCTTTCCTTTCTCCTGTTCCACCATTGGAGCTTTCCCCTTTATTAAGTCGTAGTATCTCCCGCTTCGAGTACGGAAGCCTTCATCTGAATCTTCCTTCGTCACATTAGTCGAGCTCTTTTTTTCTGTGACTGCTACATTACACTCATAGTTCTAGGGAACTTCCTTGCTATATTTGTAAGCGAAGGCAGTGGGCCTCCGTATTATTACTTTCGGTGTTACCCGTGTTCCCGCCTCATTGCTAGCTGAATTCTCCTTTTCGGGGACTGCTACATCACACCCATGATTCCGAGGAGCCTCCCTATTATCTTCAACGACAGTGGGCCTCCGTATTACCACTCTCGACGCTACCTGCGTCCCTACTTTATCACTTTTGGGACTTGAAATAATGATCATCGGAAGGCTAACTTTCGAACTTTTTACTGTTGACTCTGAAACGCATATGCTCCTATCTTCTGTGCCTTCATCATAAAATTTGACTTCTTTATTGTTCATTAAGTTTTGCACCAGAGTTCTGAATTCTCCACAAGTCTGAATCTCATGTCCCAACTCCTGATGGTGCTCACAATAATTTGTCAGCTCTCCTTGACTCTTTTTTCGCAATAATTAATCCATGTTTGACCATTTCCTTCCAGACCCATCTTAAGGGAGTCCTAACCTCCGCGACATTTGTTTTGATTCTTTTTTCTGAACTTTTGCTAATTGCGTTGATTCCGCCTTTAGCGTGATTGGGTAAAGGATTTGTTACGTTTGGCATGTCATCCAACTCGACGACACCCATGTTGATAAATTTCTCCACCAATTTCTTGAAAGCCAGGCAGTTCTCTATTGAGTGCCCCGTGATTCCTGCATGGTATTCACACTGTGCATTCGAGTTGTACCACTTGGGGTACGGAGGTTGCATTGGTTTTAGATGATAAGGGGACACAATATGCGCGTTGAACAGGGTTTGATACATCTCCTTGTACGTCATCGGAATCGGCGTGAATTGAAGTTTCTCATTATTTAGTCTTGAGGTGCCAGGTTCTTTCTTGGGTAACCCCTGCTGCCCCGTGGCCGCTGCTTTCGGCTAATTAATGGTGATTGACTTCGGGTGTCCTATGCTCGCGTTATTCACCTCACTTTCTTTCTTCCTTGGGGGTATTCTTTTGGCACTTTCCCCTGTCTCGATCCCTCCACTTTTTATAATGTTCTCAATCATTTCTCCGGTCGTTACGATGTCCGAAAAGCTCCGGGTTGCACTTCCTATCATATGCATGAGGAATGGGGCTTTCAGTGTGCGGATGAAGAGCATTGTGGTCTCTTTCTCCAAAAGTGGTGGCTGGACTTGGATGGCAACCTCCCTCCACCTCTGTGCATATTGCCTAAAGCTTTCGTTCCCTTTCTTTTCCATGTTCTGAAGAGTGATCCTATCGGGGGTCATGTCTGTTACGTGACTGTACTGCTCCAAGAATGCTTGAGCCAAATCATTCCATGAACCAATTTTGGCACGACTCAACTGATTGTACCATCTGGCTGCAGCTCCCACCAGGCTATCTTGGAAATAATGGATCAGCAGTGGGTTATTATTAGTGTAGCCCGTTATCCTTCTACAAAACATAGTAATATGGGCATCTGGGTAGCTTGTCCCATTGTACTTTTCGAACTCAGGCATCTTAAAATTGTACGGGAGCACCAAGTCGGGGACCAAGCTTAAGTCATTGGCATCTATTCCCCGATGTTTACCGGCATTTTCTATAGCTTTGAATTTCTCCTCCAACCACTTATATTTATCCTCTAGCTGCTTTGGTAGTTCTAATTTTGCCCTTTCGGCCATCTCATCCAAATCAGGGACGTTGGGATTGATCGGACTTTCTCCTGGGTTGGTACCTGAACCCGTCGGGAGGTGTGTCGGTATTGCGGTATCAGCCTGATATTGTGACCTGATAGTGACAGATGCCCTTCGAGGATACGTATCTAGTGGCGCTTGGGTGTTCAGCGGGGTAAAAGAGGGGTTATCACTATCGTTCCCTGAGCTGGTGGCAATGCCCTTCTCCTTCTCTCGTTCTTTAGACATCAATTGCGCCAACTGGTTCATCATGTTATTCTGGGATTCTTGCATCCGCTCCATCATATCCTGCTGGGTTTTGGCCAGCTGCTCCTGTAATTGTGCTTGTCCTTTCATTTGATCCTGGATTTCTTTTTTGCATCTGTTCTAGTCTTTCCATTCTTTGATCCATTATTTTTGTTTTGCCTCTTGTACCGTAGTGATGTTCCAGGGTAACTGCCATAATTTTAGGGTCCTTTTGTGAGATTCGATGTGTATGATGCAATGTAATGCTGATGTATGAGATGTATGCAAAAATATTGATTCCAATTCAATTTCCATTAGAATAGCTTTCTCTAGAAAACAAGTTTCTTCACATAAAATGAAATACATATAAGGCCTGGCCCTAATACTTAACGCCTTGACTTCCTCGAGAAGCCAAGCTAACTCTCGACCCCTCTCTGACTCTGACTCGTACATCAAACCTAATACGTCAGCTCGAACTGCCATAGTTTGCAAGTGATACGCCACCCCTCGTATTTGAGCCACGGCTTTTCCCATAACGTAATCCCGGCTTCTGACTTGGCTCTGAGAGTGATGCAGTTGTTGCTTCCATCGCTCCTCATTGGCTTCAAAAAGTTCTTCCCGAAGCTCATAGCCATGTAAGGCAGATTCTAGCTCTTCAATTCTTGCTTTCATTTCTTCAATTTTGCTCAGACTAGCCTTTAGTTCGGCTATGGAATTACGGCCATGATAGTGATGCAGTGACCTTTCCAATTCTGACACCCGCATTTTTAATTTCTCTTTCTCCTTTTGACTTTCCATCAAATTCCTTTTTAGGGCATCTTCTCGCTCATAGGTATCTCAGAGTTCCTTTTCCCACTGGCTCGCTCTGTTCTTTTCTTCCTTAATTTCTTGACGCCATTGCTCTGACATTTTTCCAAGTCCCGCAATTCTCATCGACCTTCGTAGCTTCTTGTAGTCAGTCTTCAAACCATCCAAATCTTCTTCAGTTTTAGTCTTCCCTTTCCTCCACTTCTCAGCTTCTAGTTTTTGAATATCGACATTCAAACCTAGCTGCATTTTCTCTTCCTCTAGTTGTTCTATCCTCTTCTTTAATTCCCGGTTCCTTTCTTCGAAGTCCTGTTTGATGATTTCAAGCTCGGAAGGTATCACCCGTAAGTGCTCTTCTAGTGATCGGGTGTCTTCTTGGTCTGACGTGGGGATGTTATCATTGATTGTTTGACTTCACCATCGGTCATACTCAGGGGTCGTCATCGGATTGGCAGCGAACCTTTTCATTCTATGAATTCGGCTCCAGGCATTTGATATCTCACGAACTCTCCTCTTGTAATTTTCTCCTTTATATTCAAACTCGCACTGGGCTAACCCTTGTGTTGGCGGTGTAAATTGTCTCGACTATCTTCTTCCCATAAAAGTTTCAGAATTTTTGGTTTAGCCAATAAGTACAGTTTATTCATTAAAGTCACCCTTGTTCTGCTGTCTGGCAGTTCTGACCCTTTTTCACTAAAAATTAATTATCTCTTTATACAAGATTCAGATGATGTTCTTGTTTATTCCTATTGAAAATAGACTCATTCAGGATTCTAAACATATAAATTTAAGCCCCTAATTATTTTTCTTCAATTTTTGATGATTTTCTAAAGTCAAAACAGAGGAACCCGAATTCATTCTGAACCAGTCTTACAAAAATCCAAATATCTCAAAATAGAGAACTTCTTTTCTTTCCTTGTTTCTTTCATATGAAAATAGACTCAATAAGCTTTAATTTCATATCTCACTCAACTTCTAATTCCACTTCTACGATTTTTGGTGAATTTTCAAACTTACTCTACTGCTGCTCTCCCAAAACTGTTTTCTTATAGCTTGTTTTACAATTAAGTCCTTTATCCAATTCTAACTTCAAATTCTTTCAATTAAACCACTAATTCATCATTTTATTCATCATATGCTATATTCAAAAACTCTAAAACTTCAAAAACTTCAACTTAAATTCATCAAAACTTTGTTCTAAAACTTATAAAGCATCAAAATTAAAAGAAAATGACTAAATTAACTTACCTATTAAATATCCAAGCTTCAAACTTTAATTTTCCCTTTTCTTCTCTCTTTTCTCTTTTTCTTTCTTTCCTTCACGTTTGCTCTCTGTTCTTCTTTTTTTGTTTTATGCTTTTGTTTCTTTTAGTTTGTTTATATATATAAAATAATATAATAATATAATATAATAATATACTTAAAAAAATCACAGATTTTCATACTTAAACCGCCTCAACTTTACAAAATGGTATAATTGCCATTTTGGTCCTTCATAATTTCTTTTAATCTATAATTTAACTTTTACTTTCATTTCAATCTAGTCCTTTTTATTTAATTTCCTACCCAAACATTAAAATTTTCTAACGAAAGTTTAATACCACATTACTAACATTTTATAAATATTTATAAAAATATTTCCTATCATATAAATATTCATGCAAATATATTGAAATAAATTTCTATTTAAATCGGATTTATGGTTGCGAAACCATTATTCCGATAACCTTGAATTTAGGCCATTACAACTCTCCCCCCCTTTTAAGGATTTTCGTCCTCGAAAATCTTACCAGTAAAGAGGTTTGGATATTGTTTCCTCATTGCCTCCTCCGGTTCCCATGTCGCTTCCTCAATCCCGTGTTTTTGCCACAATACTTTCACCAAATTTATTTTTTATTTCTAAGCTCCTTTGTTTCCCATGCCAATATCTTGATCGGTTCTTCACTGTAACTCATATCCGGTTGAATCTCCACTTCTATCGGAGAAATAACATGTGAAGGATCTGACCGATATCGTCGTAGCATAGACACATGAAAAACATTATCGATTCTATCAAGTTCTGGTGGTAATGCCAACCGATAAGCGACCGGTCCAATTCTTTCTATGATCTCATATGGCCCGATAAATCTTGGACTCAATTTACCCTTTCGACCGAACCGGAGAACTTTCTTCCAAGGAGACACTTTTAGGAATACCTTGTCACCAACCTGAAATTCAATCTCTTTTCGTTTAAGATCGGCATATGATTTTTGGCGATCGGAAGCTGCTTTTAAACTATCCCGATACAAAATCCATAGTGATTCTTTCCCATTTCCATTCCGGTATACTAATTGGCTGAAGTAACCCCGAAGGTACCTGATGTTCTGCTTTGACCTGTTGACATATCAAACATCTTGATACAAACTCAGAAATATCACGTTTCATACCTGGCCACCAGTACATCTTCTTCAAATCATTATACATTTTATTACTTCCCGGATGTACAGACATAGTACCACTGTGAGCCTCGTGTAAAATTTTCTATATGAGCTCTGAATTCTTGGGTACACATACCCTACCTCTGAATAATAAACAATCATCAACCCCAACTTGAAATTCAGAATCAGTACCTGACTCACATTGTGCCCGTTTAACCTGTAACTTCTCATCATTCTTCTGAGCTTCACATATTTGCTGTAGAAATGTCGGTTTAACACGAGGAGAGGAGCGTACCCGGTGGCTCCCCATATTCCGAGCATGGGGACATAATCAAGGTCTCCACATTTATATAAGATTTCGTCAGGAATCATCCAAGGAGTTCTCCACTCTACATCTTCTTCTTGTAGGCTTTGTAAAATCATCATCCAGCTTTCTTCCGTGATATCGTCTCGTCTAGGCGTTGCTACCATATTTTTTAGGGGAGAATAATCCTCGGTGAAGATTAGACACGATACCTTTTCCGTTTTCCAAAAATGACCGTGAAACCATGCTAGTAAGAGTTGGGCGCAACCGATGAATCTCCCTTCGCCCGCTCTTCGGCACGCGCTTAGGGACCTAAAGGTCTCAGCGAGAATCGCAGGAATAGGAGTGATCCCTCTGTCTAATTTGTCAAATAGATCAGACACCGCCTCATCCACATATCCTAGAGCTTCGGGGAAGATGACCAATCCATAAATGCTCAAAGCTAAAACATCAACCCTCTTCTTTTCCTTAGGATGTGCTATGATCAAATCCCTCATATTCCTCCAAGTATGCACTTGCAATCTCCCTTTTGTTTTGTCCGGGCCGTAACCCACTGCTCGCTCATCCACGTAATGTTCATCAGCTTTTTTGTGAATGTGGGGACATTAACGGCTCTCAAATAAGCCTTATCAGTTTGAATTCTTGGGCAGCGGATCAGGGCTGTGTACTCCTCTATGGTGGGAACCAAATCCACTTTCCCGAAAGTGAAGCAACTGTACGCAGGATTCCAAAACTAGGCCATTGCTTGAAACAAGTGCTGGTCTACCTTGATGTCAAGTAAATAAGGCAAATCGCCATAATGATAGTAGAATAGCTGCTTGATCCTGTCGTCCCACTGACTCCAGATTTCCCTCATTTCTTGAAGATTATTTTGAGTTACGCTGATGCGTGTGTAATCCCACAACTCTGATATGTACCCCTCTGTAAGGCTATCCCCTTTTTCTCGTTGTACTGTCTCAGCCCATATCCGGACGGCCGCATTGTCTTCCACTTTATCAAGAAACCCCTTCTCCATGATAAGCTACCTATTCAGCAATCGAACAGGAATCAACACCCTTTTGATGCATATGCCATGAAAAAATGAAGATAAAGCAAGTCATTATTTTGTACACAATAAGCAGCAAATGAAATACTTAATCGGGTAACCACTAGGGTTTGGCATGGCTCTATCTAGGGTGGTTCTTACGGTTCGCTATATGGGGTTCGGTTCTAGAGTAAAGGTACCTGAACCAGCAGATTCCTCAATCCTCACCCATTATAGGCTCATACGGACCGAGTTTGGTTCAGGGGAATACATTTCCCTATGGCTGCACGGAGATGAAAATCTCACGAAGACATAGGTACAGATGTATCCCAAAAGCGATCCACTATCTTACACGGAGGTGAAAACCTCACGAAAGAGTAGCTTCTCACTCCCACTTAAAAGGGTGCGACCCAACGGTCATGCAATATGATGAAACAATATTATACGAGACTCGAACCACATGATCAGATAAGATGATGCAAGCAAATGCAATAAAAAGATTCATATTTTTCGAATCAAATTTTCGACCTTCGACAAAAGGACAGAAGTTAATCAATTTACGACCTGACTCTCTTTCAATTCCCCAGTGGAGTCGCCAAGCTGTCGAAACCATCCTTTTTTGGAAAAGGTAGGAATCGAACTTGGGTTTTGAAAATGAAAACAGGAGTCGCCACCGATCTTTATTTGGTGTGATCGGATCACCTTTGTTTTAATAAAACGTTTTGGTTTACTAAAACGATGTTTTTGGTCCGCGAAGTTTTGAGAAATCGAGTTCGGGAGTCGGTTACGTGCAAGGAAGGGTTAGCACCCTCGTCACGCCCAAAATTGGTACCGATTTGATTAATCAATGTCCTCGATGTCGAAGGTTGAAACTTTTAAAAAGAATTTAAATACGATCCCTCTTTTATGTTGCTGCTAAAAAATAGTTTTTAAAAGAAATAATCGAAGACGTATGCCAAGGGCTATCTCGTCTCGAGGTAAAATGCTATATCCAATACTTTAGGACATCACACCTTGACCTTCGAGGCTAGACTTGCCTTTTATTGGAAATTTATGAATTTGATTTTAAGGACATTCTTTCATTTAAAATGGACGAGAAAATCGCAAACCTAATACTTTAAGGCACGTTTTCTCGAGCTTTTAAATAAGGAATATTGCCTCGATTTAGAAAACCTTATCCCGGAATAACGCGACATCACATCCAATGCTTTAGGACATGACATTTTTGAATTCTCGAGAATAAGCTTTTTGTTTAAAAGTATGTTTGTTTTAAAGGATATTCGGTTATTTAGATTAAACGAAGAAAATCGCAACCCAATGCTTTAGGGCAGGATCTCTCGAATTTCTAAATAAGGAATATCACCTTTTCGAGAAGAAGCAGTTTCATATCGAACATAATCAATATAACACGAGTTCAGAATAAAATATACAAGTGAATTACAATACAGATATGTGTAGCAACATGGAAGTAAATATGTTAATGTGAATAACAATAATGAAGGCGAAAATAAAACAAAACAAATCTAAAACGAATGAGAAAAAAAAATAAAGCAGAAACAATAATAAAACTAAGATAATAGTGATAAGTAGATATATGCAAGTCATAATGCAATAATAGTGATATAGGAAGAATAATAACATAATAATAATAGTACAATAATAATAATAAAATAACGATAATAATGATACAAAATATGTACAATACAGTAGTAATATAAATATAGTGATAATAATAATAATAAAAAAAATAATAATAATGATACCAATAATAAAAATATTAAATAATAATGATAATGAAGTAATAATAATAGGGGGTTTTAGCTAAGTTGAAAATAGTGGAAATAATGAAAAAGGGACTAATTAAGTAAAAAGATAAAATTTCGGGGAGAATTTAAAATAAAAGAAGGATTAAGGGACCCATTTGCAGGCGCGAAAGTACTGGGGGGACCGAAGAGGTAATAAAACCCTTTTGCCAAAACGCGCGGCAGCAGGAAGGACCAGATTGTGAACGAAAATAAATTTTGGGCCAAATTTAAAAAGACGGAAGATCTAATTTTAGAAACTGAACATGCGGAAGGACCCAAAGGGCAATTGGCCCAATCGACGAAAACGCGTGGATCCTTCCATCGGGTCGGGGTCGCGCACGCGGGTCTTTGGCCAAACGACGTCGTTTTGGGCGTTAAAGGCTAGCCCCAAAACGACGCCGTTTCGATGGGCTATTTAAGGCATAAATTTTTCAAAAAATTCATTCCATCCCCTCATTTAAAAAAAAAAACAACTCTCCCTCTCCCTTTCTCTCTGCAGGGCCTGAATGGGGGAGGGAATTCCGGCGAGTTGCCGTCGCCAGCGCCGTCGCGCCGGCCACCGTGGAGTTCGCAAGAAGGTATGCTTTTCTCTTTTTTTTATTTTGATATTATATAAACTGATTTTTTTTAAAAGAAAACTTAAACAAATGAATAAAATAGGTTTATATATATATGTATGGTTTCAAAGAATAAAACAGAATAAACCTTGATACTTTGTTTCTTGCTTTCTTATTTGTAAACGAATATTGATTTCTGCTTCTGAGTGTTTTTCAACAGTTTGGATTCAAAGTTTCTTTTTATTTCTTTCTCTGATCGAAAAAAAGAAAAAAAAACCCCATTTACATTGATTTGAACGGCTTTATAGCCGAGAGGTACAACCTCTTCTTTTATTAACCTAATATTTGTTCCATGCTCCTTTGTTTCTTCATTTTTTCTGTTTTCTTTGCAGGGTACGGGCGAGGCGTGCAGGCGATGGAGGCCGAGGCGCATGGGTGCTGAAGCGTCAGAAGCGTGTGAGACCGCGACGTGGGGAAGAGCGCTGGAACGACGTGCGTGGGCACGAGGAACGACGCGCATGTGAAGTCGACGCGCGTGTGGGGGGACGCGCGGATCTGAAAAGGCGCGCGTGGTGTCCGCAGGGGGGGCCGAAGGTTGGCGGCGCATTAGGGCACTAGGGTTTTTGGCTTGTTTTTCCGTTAATGGGCTTGGGTCTATTATTGTTTGGGTCCGTTTTAGTCACTGGGCTTAGGGTTTGGACTTTTAATTGGGTTTAAATTTGGGCTTGGTTGTTGGGTTAGCTAATTTGTTTGTACATGGACTGCTATTAGTGGACTTTTAAATTTTTTATTTTATTTTTTTATGGGCTCCGGGTTTTGTAATTGGGCCGGGCAAAAATTGGTCATTACATCAATCCTTGTCGGTTTTGAAATAAAAGGTAGCTATTCAGATAAGGGGAGACACCTATGTTTTCGTGATACAAATGTATGACTTATCTTGATTGAATATTTAGGACTCTTTGAGTTAAATTATCTATGTATAAATTATCTATGAATTACGACGAGACATTGTTGATAGGAATTATGAATCATGAAAAGTTTGTTTTAATTGTAAGTTGAGAATTTTGCTTGAGGACAAGCAAAAGCTTAAGTGTGGGGGTATTTGATAAACAGTAAAAATAACATATTTTAATCCCACATTTAGTATGCTTTTGGATGATTTAGGCCTCGATTTATGTAAAAAGGTGCTCTTAATCCTTTCTTTTCATGTCTTATACCCAGGAAAGCACCCGAGGATGAAAAGAACATAAAACGGGCCCAAAACAGAGTAAATGGGCCATATCACGAAATCGACACGACCTGGACTTAAGCCCACACGGCCGTGCCGCATTAATCATCTAGAGCACGGCCTTACCCCCGATTCACACGGTCGTGCCTCATTAAAGAAGTCCGAACACGGCTTGAAGACTAGTCACACGGGCGTGTGACATGGCCGTGTCCCTGTCGTGGCAAAGAGCAATTTCATTCAGATTTGGATACTTTGGGGCAAAGAAACACATTCCAAGAGCCTATATAAATCCCCTAAGTGTTACCTGAAAAGGGGGCGGTTAGCTAGGTCAAGGAGTCAAGCCGAAAAGGTCAGAGTTGTGGGAATCACTCGAAGATAGCCAGTTGATCCATCTCAAGAAGCTAGAATTCTACTCAAGACGGCAGATCTCTCCTTCAATTCCTTTAGAGGGTTTTAGGGATTTCTTATGTTTTGTTTTATCTTTTCTTTTGAGACTTTTTCTTTATTTGATATGAACTAAACCCTTCAGATACCTGAAGGGGATGAAACCTAGATGAATCTTGTTATTGTTTTCTGAACTATAAGATAAATACTTGATTTGTTCTTAATTATGTGCGCTTAATTCTTATGTTAATGTTTCCAGGATATTGATTCAATTTAGATGCTCTTAGGTGGAGGAGCAAAAGTTCCTGCTTAAGAATATATCTAGCATAATTAAAGCGGAGTCGTTCGCGCGCCTAGAGATAGGGTAATGAGATTTTGCCGGATTAGGGTGAAACCTAATATGGGAATCCATAGATCGAGTTAATGCGATTCTAGGGTTTGAATTAGAAAGAGATTCAATAAATCAACCTAGGGTTACTTATTATTCGCTTCGAGAGAGGGTTTAATATAACTTAGGGAATCTTACAGATCAAGTCAAGTAAATAAATCGTATGGTTTAGGGTTGAATAACAAGTGAAGTTTAGGTGGATTCTTCCTGAGGGTATCGTCTTAAATCAACTGAGTCTTTCTTCAAGTTATTTCCCAATTCATTCTTTTTGTCTTTGCATCTTTAGCTTAGTAGTAGTTAGATTAGATTTAAACAACTTCACTTATTTTAGGCTAGATAATAAAAAGAAGGTTAGTATTAGTACTTTTAGTTCCTTTGGGTTCGACAATCCGGTCTTGCCTAAGCTATACTACTGTTTGATAGGTACACTTGCCTTTAATCGTTGTCAGAGTTAGTTTGCAGGTTCAATCATTCTCTTTATAAATTTTAAGACTCTAATTCCAGCGATCAGCGGCGTGGAGAGCACATCAAGGCGTGGAATCGTAGGATGCAATCCATACCCGTTTGCGAAAATTTTTTCTCAACGGACACAGTGGCAGTTAATGATTACTTGGCATGGTTCAGAGTCATTGGTAAGCCGTACTTGCTATCACTGGAGGAGAGGACATGGTCGACCACCACAACATACTAAGAGGGGACGCGGTCACACGACAGGTTTGTCATTCGCTCCAGCAGAAGATGCGCCGCCTATGGCTGTGCAATATTCGGGCTACTTCGATCGAGGTATTCTCATTCAATTAAGTAACCTTGTGTTTTATTCACAAGCACCATTGCACTACGGACCACTGCCGCACGTGGTCGATTCTTCTGTTCTTGCAGGTACATATTTCGTTCCACCGACATCCCTTGCATACTACACCTCTGCGCAGATGTTGATGCTGAACCCCTGTGTCGGGACATATGCCAACGTACCTGCCACTATTGATGCAAGTGCCCATACAAAATTCGATGACGAAGTTGATGCCCGGTACCTTTCTAACGTGCTCGGGATGTAACACCCCTTACCCGTGCTCGAATCCAGAACCGGATATGTGGTATTACCTAACTTAGCTTGCTTAAACATAACACATCGGGCTATAAAATTTCACTACAGCTTAGAAACTTTTCATTTAAACTCATAACTGGCTCATTCGGGGCTTACGAGGCCCTAAACATATTTTCAGAAGGTTTCAAAATTAAACTGAGAACTAATATGCGCTTATAATTTTTTTATCAAAACAGGGGCCACACGTCCGTGTTGCTCAAGGGACACGCCCGTGTGCCCTTGAGACATGCCCGTGTTCTTCACCCATAGTCGACACTGACTTATTTCACACGGCCGGACACACGCCCGTGTCCCTAGCCCACGTTCCTCACACGGCCTTGACACGCTCGTGTCCTAGCCCATGTGCCAAAACCTTGGCATTCTGTTTATGACGCCATCATCTCATTATGGCCACACGGCCAAGGCGTACGCCCGTGCCCTTAGACCGTGTGTCGAATTAAATTCCTAATTTCAGGTGCAGACTTCACACGGCTTGGGCACACGCCCATGTCCTAGGCCGTGCCTCCTACACGGCTGAGACACACGGTCGCGTCTCTGCCCGTGTGTTTACTACTGAGTACACTAACTTGCAAATCTAGCATGCAAGGGGACACACAACCGATCAACATGCCCATAGGGCTGACCATGTGTCACACACGGCCTAGACACACACCCGTGTGTCTACCCGTGTGGACAATTAGATGGCTATCTACCAAGCCATTTGCCACCCTATCAAGTAATCACACTTATACCAAAACATTTCAATATATAAGATGGCCAGAGGGTACCTCTATGAACTCAAAAAGAAACAATACATCCATAAAAGCATACACTTCATGAAATTCATCTTCATTAAACATAAGAATTAGCCAAGTATTGACCCAACTTTAATGACCATTTACAAAATGAATTGGAACAACCTTAGTAGCCAACACATTTGGCTTACCAATATGGCATAACAAAATACTCAAGTCCTATACATGCCATATTCAAAATAAATCTAATGTGGCTATACCAATTTGTGGTCGATAGTGTGATCTCCAATTCCAATGTTCGCGAATTCTCGAGCTAACTTTGCAATACTACAAGAAAAAAGGGCAATGAAAAAGGGTAAGCATAAAGCTTAGTAAGTTTTCATGGAAATAAATGGCAACAATAAGCTCACAATATAATCCATCCATGGCATTAATTAACCATACACAAGTCATAGGCTTCTTGCCATATTATACATACTCATACTTGTCCTTATTTAGCACATACCATGCCACATATCGTAATTGTTTCTTCGTGAATTACTTACGAGTACCTGCGTTAACTCAATCACATAACTTTAGTAAAATCCTCTTCACTATTTCTAAGTTAATCAATTCATCCAGATAATTCACTAGGAATACTCAAGGATGTATATTCATAAACATTAGCATAACACGAAACCAATGCCACATCCCGGATGTGGTCCTACATGGGGTCATTTTTTAGCGTTGATGCCATGTCCCGGATATGGTCTTATATGGAATCTCTCATCAAGCATCGATGCCATATCCCGGATATGGTCTTATACGACTCTCATATTCAATACCGAAGCCATATCCCGGATATGGTCTTATACGGAATCTCAATTCGGTGCCGAGGCCATGTCTCGGACATGGTCTTACATGGGACCTTATTCATCTCATATCTTGATGATAGCATTTTCACACATATTATACTCCCACCGGGACTTCAACATCTCAACTTTTATTATCTTTCTCATATATCACTAATATTCAATTTCATAGAATGTCATTATAATATCGACCATTCTTAAACATGCTAGCATAAATATTGAATTACATACAAACTTACTTCGATTTCAAAATAAGCTAGATTGTCGATCTAGTCTGAGACTTTATTCTTTCCCCGATCAAGGTGGACTCTTGGTTCTTCTTGCTCTATAATAGCAATTTAACTTGTTTTAATCATCACATTAATAAATGTATTTCAAAAAAAAAAAAATCATGCATTGGCAAAACTACCATTTTGCCCTTAGACTTTGGCAAAATGACCATTTTACCCCTAGGCTCAAAAATTAATTCTAATTAAATTTCTACCTTTAATGAGCCTAGGTGAACATTTATTTCTCTTATGGCTATCATCAAAACCCAACATTTCACACATTTACTACAAACTTTATAACCTTTACAACAAGGTCCAATTAGGTGATTTCATGGCAACAACTTTCACAAAAGTTGTTCATCTAACAACCAAGACTCATTTTCTTCCATAAAAATGCAGCAAATCTCATGGAAAATCTTTAAACTCTTCACTATATTACAAATTAGTCCCCTCATTAGAAAGCTTAAGCTTTAGTGGTTCTAAAAGTACAACTATCTTCAAGAAAAAGCATTAGGGGTTCTAAAAGTACAACTATCTTTAAGAAAAATCATTAAAATCACTTACTTGAATGGAGAAGGTGTAACACCCCTTACTCGTATTCTACGCCGGAACCGAGTGCGAGGCGTTACCGTACTTAACTCACAATGTCATACCACTTTAGGTTATCAAAATCCATTCCAAATTAAACTTTCCTCTTCTAATATCTAACTTCCTTATAATGGGCCTACAAGAACCTAAACATACTTCCGAAAGGTTTCGGAAAAGAATCAGAACTTTTACACACTTAGAAAAATTTTACCTAAACAGGGGCCACACGCCTGTGTGAAATGGGACACGCCCGTGTGGGCAGGCCGTGTGGTCATACACACCCATGTCCCTCACCCGTGGTCGACACTGACTTATTTCACACGGCCAAGCACACACCCATGTCCCTGGCCCGTGTCTCTTACAATGCCTCGACACGTCCGTGTTTCAGCCCGTGTGCCAAAACCTTAGCATTCTGTTTATGACGTCATCACTTCACTATGGTCACATGGCCAAGGCACACGCCCGTATCCTTAGACCGTGTGTCAAATTAAATTCCACATTTAAAGTGCAAACTTCACACGGCCTTGGCACACGCCCATATCCTTGGCCGTGCCTCCCACACGGCTGAGCCACACGGTCATGTCTCTGCCCGTGTGTTTACTATTAAGCATACTGACTTGTAAGCCTAGCATGCAAGGGTACACACGGCCGATCAACACGCCTATGGGGCTGACCGTGTGTCGCACACGGCCGTGTGTCTACCTGCGTGGACAATTAGAGGGCTATCTACCAAGCCATTTGCCACCCTATCAAGAAATCACACTTATACCAAAACATTTCAGTATAAGATGACCAAATGATACCTCTAAGAACTCAAAAGGAATCAAGACATCCACAAAAGCATACACTTCATGAAATTCATCTTCATTAAACACAAGAATTAGCCAAGTATTGGCCCAACTTTAATGACCATTTACAAAATGAATTCGAACAACCTTTGTAGCCAACTCATTTGGCTTACCAATATGACATAACAAAATACCCAAGTCCTATACATGCCATATTCAAAATAAAACTAATTTTTTGCTATGCCAAAAGTGGGCGATAGTGTGATCTCCAACTCCGACGTCCGCAACTTCTCGAGTTAACTTTTCAATACTACAAGGAAAAAGGGCAATGAAAAGGGGTAAGCATAAAGCTTAGTAAGTTTGCAAGGAAATAAATAGCAACAATAAGATCATGATAAGATCCATCTATGACATTAATTGACCATACATAAGGTTATAGGTTTCTTGCCATACTTACTCATAGTTGCCCTTATTTAGCACATATCATGCCATATGTCGTAAATATTTCTTTGTGAATCATTCACGAATACCTGTATTCACTCATTCACTTAACTTTAGTACTAATCTCATTTCTATTTCCAAGCTCATCTATTTATCCCATTAATCACTAGGGATACTCAAGGACACATATTCACCGTCATTAATTTAAGTACAATGCCAAAGCCACATCCCAAATGTGGTCTTACATGGGGTCACCTCTGTGTGCCGATGTCATATCCCAGATATGGTTTTATATGGAATCTCACATCAAATATCGATGCCATATCCCCGGATACGGTCTTATACAATTCTCATATTCAGTACCGAAGCCATATCTCGGATATGGTCTTATACAGAATCTAAATTTGGTACCGAGGCCATGTCTCGGACATGGTCTTACACGAGACCCTTATCCATTTCACGTCTCGATAATAACATTTTCATATTCATTATAGTCCACTAGGACTTCCACATCTCAACTTACTCATTCAAAATCAACTACTCAATTTAGTAGAACATCATGAATCAATATAATACCAAACATTCTCAAACGTGCTAACATAAATGTTGAATTTATCACATACAAACTTACCTCGATTTCAAAATAAGCTAGATTGTCGACCTAGTCCGAGACTTTATTCTTTCCCCGATCGAGGTTAGTTCTTGGTTCTTCTTGCTCTATAATAGCAAATTAGCTCGTTTCAGTCATCACATTAATAAAAACATTTTAAAAATATGCTTCGGCAAAATTACTATTTTGCCCTTAGACTTTTGCAAAATGACCATTTTACCCCTAAGCTCGGAAATCAATTCTAATCAAATTTCTACCTTCAACAAGCCTAGGTTAACATTTATTTCTCTTATGACTATCATCAAAACTCAACATTTCACACATTTACTACAAACTTTATAACCTTTACAACAAGGTCCATTTAGGTGTTTTCATGATAACACCTCTTACAAAAGTTGTTTATCTAACAACTGTGACTTATTTTCTTCCATAAAAATGTAGTAAACAACATAAAAGCTCTCACAAAAAAACCCTAAACTTTTCACCATATTGCAAGATAGTCCACTCTTTAGAAAGCTTAAGCTTTAGGGGTCTCAAAAGTACAATTTTTATCAAGAAATGATCACTAGAATACTTACTAGTAAGGAGAAAAGCTTGCTAAAAATTTGAGCTCTCAAACCCCTTAGTTTGCTGCCAATTTTTGGTGGAGAATAAGAGAGATAAAAGCTAATATCTTTTTTTTTTCTTTATTTTAATATAAAACACCAATTTAGTCCACCTAATATCAACAACTTTGACCAATTTGACAATGTTTGTCTGCTATGCCCGGCCACTATATTTCTTTAGGGTCTAATTGAACTTTAAAGACCTCCAATTAATTTATTTAGCTATTGAACACCTTTAGCTTATAAAATGGAACTTTCGCACTTTATGCGATTTAGTCCTTTTTCGCGATTAAGCAAGGAATCGTTAAAATTCAAGCACCAAAATTTTCATGGACTTATATAATCATGCTCTGACTCATAAAATAACATAAAAATAATTTTCTCTAACCTCGGATTAGTGACCCCGAGATCACTATTCTGACTAGCCCCTGAATCGGGCTGTTACAATTCTCCCCTTTTAAGGATTTTTGTCCCCGAAAATCTTACCTGTGAAAAGGTTGGGATATTTGTTTCTCATAAACTCCTCGGGCTCCCATGTAGCCTCTTCTATTCCATGCCTCTGCCATAGCACTTTAATAAGAGCTATACTTTTGTTTCGTAACTGTTTGACCTCTTGTGCTAAAATCTTAACCGGCTCTTCACCATAAGTCAAGTCCAGTTGGATTTCTACCTCTGTTGGTACTATTACATGTGAAGGGTCTGATCGGTATCGGTGCAACATGGATACGTGAAAGACATCATGAATCTTTTCCAGCTCAGGTGGCAAGGCCAACCGATAAGCTACCGGTCCTATCCTTTCGGTAAATTCATAAGGTCCGATAAAATGCAGACTTAATTTGCCTTTCCGGCCAAACCCGAGGACCTTCCTCCATGGTGATACTCTCAGAAACATTTTATCATCGACTTGGAATTCAATCTCTTTCCTTTTTAAATCCGAGTAGGACTTTTGTCTATCTGAGGCCGCTTTCAGACACTCGCGTATCACCTTTACTTTCTCTTCAGTTTCCCTAATCAAATCGACCCCATGTATTTGTTTCTCTCTAGGTTCTGCTGAATACAAGGGTGTTCGGCACTTGCGCCCATACAATGCCTCATAAGGCGCCATTTTCAAACTTGACTGGAAACTGTTGTTGTAGGCGAATTCCACCAATGGTAAGTGTTTCTCCCAATTACCTTGAAATTCTAAAACACAACAGCGAAGCATGTCTTCGAGTATCTGAATTACTTTTTCCGACTGCCCGTCGGTTTGTGGATGGAAGGCTGTACTAAAACTCAATTTTGTGCCCAAGGCCTCTTTAGCTTTTTCCAAAACCGTGACGTGAATCTCGGATCTCTATCTGAAATAATCGATAATGACACTCCATGAAGTCTCACTATCTCTGCCAAATACAGATCCACCAATTTATCAAGCGAATAGTCAACCCGTACTGGTATGAAATGGGCCGACTTCGTGAGCCTATCGACTGTGACCCATACAACATCTTTCGTTTTGGGTGACAACAGTAATCCCGTCACAAAGTCCATGGTAATACGGTCCCACTTCCACTCGGGAATCATAATGGGCTGAAGTAGACTCGAAGGTACTTGGTGTTCAGCCTTCACTTATTGACAAATCAAACATCTCAATACAAACTCAGAAATGTCCTTCTTCATATTAGGCCACCAATACCACTTCCCCAAGTCATTGTACATCTTCGTGCTGCCTGGGTGCACAATTAAACATCCGCTATGTTCTTCATGCAAAATCTTCTGAATAAATTCATCATTTCTGGGTACATAGACCCTACCTCAGAACGTTAAGCATCCATCTGGACTTACCTGAAAGTCTGATTCAACATTTGACGCACATAAAACTCTTTTGGCTTGTAATATCCGGTCCTATTTCTATGCTTCACAAACCTCTTGAAAAAAAAATGGTCTAACCCTCAACTCAGCTAAAATGGAACCATCATCCAACAAAGCCATCTGATTATTCATGGCTCTCAGTGCGAATAATGATTTTCTGCTCAAAGCATCGGCGACTACGTTCGCCTTTCCCGGATGGTAGTCAATCACTAACTCATAATCTTTAATCAGCTCCATCCATCTTCGTTGCCTTAAATTTAAATCCTTTTGAGTCATCAAATATTTTAGGCTTTTATGGTCGGTAAAAATCCGACACTTTTCACCATATAAACGGTGTCTCCATATCTTCAATGCAAATACAATTGTAGCTATCTCGAAGTCGTGAGTCGGGTAATTCTTCTCGTACGGCTTTAATTGTCTTGAGGTATATGCTATCACCTTTCCCTCTTGCATGAGTACAGAACCCAATCCATTCAGGGATGTGTCACTATAAACCACAAATTCTCTTCTTGGTTCAGGTTGTACCAAAATGGGAGCCTCAGTTAATAATGCATTTAGTTTCTCAAAACTCTGTTGGCACTTCTCTGACCAATCAAACTTCACATCTTTTTGCAATAATCTTGTCATCGGAGTAGCTATCATGGAAAACCCCTTGACAAAACGCCTATAATAGCCGGCTAGGCCTAGAAAACTCCTTACTTCAGTTACATTCCTCGGCGGTTTCCACTCAACAATGGCTGAGATTTTACTCGGGTCAACTTTAATTCCATCTCTCGAGATAATGTGCCCCAAAAATCCTACTTCCTTAAGCCAAAATTCACTCTTGCTGAAATTGGCATACAATTGTTTTTCTCTCAAAATTTGCAGAACCATACTCAAATGCTCGGCATGTTCGTTCTCATCTCGAGAGTAGATCAAGATGTCATCGATGAAGACACTACAAACTTATCCAAGTATGGTCGAAAAATGCAGTTCACCAGGTCCATGAAAATGGCAGGGGCATTCGTTAGACCAAAAGGCATGACCAAAAATTCATAGTGGCCATACCTAGTCCTAAATGCGGTTTCTGGTACATTCGAGTCATTGACTCTCAACTGATAGTACCTAGACCTTAAGTCTATCTTGGAAAAACTGTGGCTAGCCTCAATTGATCAAATAAATCATCGATTCTCGGCAACGGGTACTTGTTCTTCACAGTTACCTTGCTGAGCTGTCGATAATCTATGCATAACCTCATGGAACCATCTTTCTTCTTCACAAATAATACGAGAGCACCCCACGGAGAATAACTTGGTCTTGCGAAACCTTTATCTTTTAGTTCTTGTAACTGTGCTTTCAACTCTTTTAGCTCGGTTGGAGCCATTCTATATGGAGCAATAGAAATGGGGGCAGTACCCGGAGCTAGCTCAATCCTGAATTCAATCTTTCTAATCGGAGGTAACCCTGGTAATTCTTCTGGGAAAACATCTGGATACTCGCATACTATGGGTATCGACTCAATTTTCAACTCAGTCTCTTTAGTATTCATCACAAAGGCAAGGTAAGCTTCGTACCCCTTTCTTAAATACTTATGAGTCAACAATGAAGATATCACTGCTGGCAATCTGCCTTGCTCATCTGATTCAACACGAATAAGATCCCCATTTTCACATTTTAACTCAATAAACTTTCTCCCACAATTTACTATCACACCATGAGTAGCTAACCAATCGATTCCAAGGATGACATCGAACTCGTCAAACGACAATAACATAAGATCAACCGAAAAGCAATGACCCCTAATCATCAAAGGACAACCTTTGCATACTCTATCAACCAACACATACTTGCCTAAAGGATCAGACACTCTTATTACAAATTCAGTAGACTCTATAGGCACGCTTATGCTAGAGACTAATTTCATGCATATGTATTAGTGGGTAGATCCCGGATCAATTAAAGCTATAACACAAGTATCATAGAGAGAAAGGGTACCCGAGATTACGTCAGGGGCAGATGCCTCTTCACGAGCACGAATGGCATATGTTCTCGCCGGTTCTCTACCCTCAACTCTTGCAGTCTACTCTTTAGATAAATTCTTGCTACCCATTTCATTTCCCGGGTTTCTTTGTGGTCTTCTTCTAGAAATACTTCCCGGTCTTGCATTCTGAGACTTCTCTTTCTCACCCACCTCGGGGCAATCTCTGATAAAATGGACTAGAAACCCACACTTAAAACAAGCCTTCTTGCTTGCTCAAAACTCACCAGAATGATGTCTGCCACACTGCGGGCACTCTGGTCTACTCGGTCGGGCATTGTCGACATTAGCAACTGATGTGGTCTGCGTTTTAGACCCCGAAAACTATTTGCCCTTACTTCAGTTTGAAAACCCGGCTGAAGTGGCTGATCAAGAAGCGAAATCCCTGATTTCTTAGATGAGGATTGGAATGACTTATTTAGTTGTCTTTTCCTCGAGTCACGGGACTCAATCTCAGCTCTTCTTTTCTCTTTAGCCAGCTCTTCGGCTTTGCAAGCTCTATCCACCAACACTACGAATTCTTTTAGTTCGAGGACACTAACATATAAACGGATATCTTCATTTAACCCATTCTCAAACCTTCTGCACATGATGGCCTCGATAGACACGCACTCTCGGGCATACTTACTAAGCCTTACGAACTCACGTTCGTATTCAGTCACCGCCATTCGGCCTTGCTTTAGTTCAAAGAACTCTTTCATCTTCTGGTCAATAAATCTTTGGCTGATATACTTCTTCCGAAATTCCTCTTGGAAGAATCCCCAGCTAACTCTCTCACTTGGTACCACTGACACAAGGGTGTTCCACCATTGATAGGCCGAATCTCTCAAGAGAGACACTACACACTTCATGCACTCTTCAGGTGTGCATGACAACTCGTCGAATACCCTGATGGTATTCTCCAACCAGAATTCTGCCCTCTTCGGGTTATTGTCCTTACTAGCCCGAAATTCCTCTCCTCCTTGTTTCCGGATCTTATCAACTGGAGGTCTTTTTCTTCTTACTACCTCAACCACTTGAGGAGCTACGGGAGCGGGTTGAGGGATAGGCGGGGGTGAAGGGGTTGAGCAGTAGGATTTATTCGGGTATACTCAGTATACCAGTTGCTCATCATACGGAGAAAGACTTCTCGGGCCTCTTCTCCCTGACCCATTGTCTCGGGTCTACTATCTACTGGCACGGTCCTTTGCACGGGAGCCAGCGCATTACTTGCAGCATCATCAGCTACAGCTCGGTTAGGATCAGGGTCTATTTACTATATAAAAACACAATTCAAACTGTCAGGAGTCATCACACTATCATTACACAATTACTCTTACGTATGGCATGTATAACTGGACTAATAATTACGCTACGTTAGTCTGAGAATCAACAAAACCGTAGCTCTGATACCACTAAATGTAACACCCCTTACCTGTATTCTACATCGAAACCGAGTGCGAGGCGTTATCGTACTTGACTCACATGGTCATACCACTTTGGGTTATCAAAATCCATTCCAAATTAAACTTTCCCATTCTCATATCTAACTTCCTTATAATGGGCCTACAAGGCCCTAAACATACTTCCAAAAGGTTTCGGAAAAGAATTGGAACTTTTACACACTTAGAAAATTTTTACCTAAACAGGGGCCACACGCCCGTGTGAAATGGGACACGCCCGTGTGGGCAGGCTGTGTGGTCACACACACCCATGTCCCTTGATCGTGTCTATCAGAGTCTTAAAAATTTATATAAAGAATGATCGAGCCTAAAAACTAACTGTGACAACGATTGAGGCAAGTGTACCTATCGAACAGTAGTATAGCTGTGGCAAGACCGGATTGTCGAACCCAAAGGAACCAAAAGTACTAATACTAACTTTCTTTTTATTATCTAGCCTATGAATTAAAGGAATTTTTATCTAATCTAAAATTAACTAACAACTAAGCTAAAGATGGAAAGACAAAGAGAAGGAATTGGGGAAAACAACTTTGAGAAAAATCAATTGATTAAGACAATACCCGAGGAAGAATCCACCTAGACTTCACTTGTTATCTAACTCTGAACCAGACGATTAATTCACTTGACTTGATCCGTAGGATTTCTTAAGTTATATTAATACCTCTTTCGAGGCTACTAATGCCTAACCCTAGGTTGATTAATTGAATTCTCTTTCTAATTAAAACCTCTAGAATTGCATTAACTCGATCTATGGAGTCCCATATTAGGTTTGACCCTAATTCGACAGATTTTCGTCACCCTATTTCTAGGCGCGCGAGCAACTCTTCTTAACTATGCTAGATCTACTCTTAGATAGGGACTTTTGCTCCACCACCTAAGCACATCAATACTTGAATCAATATCCCAGAAATACCAAAACAAGAATTATAAACACATAGTTAAGAACAAATCAAGTATTTACCATATAGTTCAGCAAATGATAACAAGAATCATCTTAGGTTTCATCCCCCTCAGGTATCTGAGGGTTTAGTTCATAATCATAAAAGAAAAGATAAAACAAAATATAAGAAAACCCTAAAACCCCTTGAAGGAATTGAAGGAGAGATCCTCTATCTTGAGTATAATTCCGACTTCTTGAGATGAATCAACTAGCTATTTTTCGAGTGAATCTCACAATTCTGGCCTCTTTGGCTCGACTCCTTGGCCTAGTTGGACGAACCCCAAAAGGTTGGCCTCTAGGGTGAGACCACTGTTCGTACAACAGATTCACGAAGCTCAAGAGGTTGATAATGACCTAATAACAAAAAGGAGTCAATGTGGTTCGGGTACTGATTCAGATTTTTAGTTAGATGCTGAGGGATGTCTAAGGTTTAAGAATCGAATATGTGTGCCTAAGAACCTTGAGTTGATTTGAATGGTTTGTGATGAAGCTCATAATAGTAGATTATCGATTCATCCGGGTAGTACGAAAATGTATAACGACCTGAGACAGCATTACTGGTGGCATGGTATGAAACGAGATATTTCAGACTATGCGTCGAAGTGTTTAACATGTCAACAAGTAAAAGCCGAGCATCAGGTGCCATCGGGACTACTCCAACCGATTATGATACCTGAGTGGAAGTGGGATATAGTTATAATGGATTTCGTATATGGTTTGCCGTTGACGCCGAGTAAGAAAGACTCAATCTGGGTTATTGTTGATAGATTGATGAAATCGACCCATTTTATTCTGGTATGGACGAATTTCTCACTTGATAAGTTAGCTGAGTTGTACATATCGCAGATCGTACAATTGCACGGAGTACCTATTTCTATTGTTTCAGATAGAGATCCGAGATTTACATCGCGGTTTTGGAAGAAACTACAAGATGCTCTAGGTACTAAATTGCATTTCAGTACTGCTTTCCACCCTCAATCGGATGGTCAATCCAAACGTGTTATTCAAATACTCGAGGATATGTTGAGATGTTGCATTCTTGAGTTTGAGGGTACATGGGAACGATACTTGCCTTTGATAGAATTTGCGTACAATAACAGCTTTCAATCAAGTATCAAAATGGCACCTTATAAAGCTTTGTACGGTCGTAAATATCGTACACCTCTATATTGGACCGAGCTAAATAAAAGCAAGATACACGGGGTTGATTTAATCAGAGAGACTAAGCAAAAAGTAAAAATAATTCGAAAAAGTTTGAAAGCCACGTCAGATCGTCAGAAGTCGTATGCGTACTTGAAACGTAAAGATATAGAGTTTCAAGTGGACGACCGGGTATTTTTGAAAGTCTCGTCGTGGAAAAAGATACTTATATTTGGTCGTAAAGGGAAGTTGAGTCCGAGATTTATTGGACCGTACGAAGTCATTAAACGTATTGGACCAGTTGCATACAGTCTGATGTTGCCATCTGAATTAGACAAGATGCATAATGTGTTCCATGTATCGATGCTCCGACGATACAGATCCGATCCTTCTCATGTGATTAGCCCATCAGAGATTGAGATTCAACCCGATTTGACTTATGAGGAAGAACCGATTCGTATCCTAGCTCGTGAAGTGAAAGAGTTACGAAATAAGAAAATCTTGTTGGTTAAAGTAATGTGGCATAAGCACGGGGTTGAGGCAGCAACCTGAGAACTCGAGGAATAAATGAAAGAACGATATCCACACTTATTCAATGTTAAGATTTTTGGGGACGAAAATCTCTAAAGGGGGGAGAGTTGTAACAGCCCGATTATGACCCTAATCGGAACAGTGCTTTTGGGACCACAAATCTGAGTTAAAAAAATATTTTAATATTTTCTTTGATATCTATGTTATGTGTTTGAGCATGTGTTAAAATATCGTAGGCTAATTTGTCTGTTTGGATGTTTAATTTTAGAAAAAAGATTAAATCGCATAAGTGGTAAAAGTAGCCAATTATTAAATTGAGTGGCTAAATTGTTTTGTCTTCTTTTGCATGAGTATTAAAGTTGCAAATTTACCTTTTTGAATGCTAGTGGACGGCATTGACTTAATTTTTATATTAAGGTGTATTTTAATTATATTTTTAAAATGTAAAATGTCATGTAATAATATATGTTAATATTATTAAAATAAGAAAACAAGGGAAAACATCATCTTCTTCTTCCTTCATCACCGAAAATAAAAGAAAAGAGAAGATCTTAAGCTTTCAACCATTCGGCCCCTTGCATGTTCAAATAAGGTATGTAATTGAGCCCGATTTTTGTTAATTTTAATGTTTTTGAGATCGTTGCTAAGTAATTTAGCTAGCCCATACTCGAATTTTTGATTTGGTTGTGTAATTCGTCTATGGCCATTGATGGAAATTAGATGTTTATGTTATTTAATGATAGAATATGTTATAAACATGCTAGATTAACAAGTTTATCTTTAGAACTATTGATGAAATTTAGTATATGGATTAAATTATAAAAATAAAATTCTTGTAAGGACTAGATGGCAAGATAAATGAAAGGAGTGAGTTAATGTAGGGACTATAAGTATTTGGCCTTCAATAAGTGTGGTTAAATTTTGATATTTTTGTGTTTTGTGCAATAGGGACTAAACTAATTTGTAAAAAAAATGTAAATGTCAGGGGTAAAATGGTAATTTGCACAATTATGTATTTTAGGATTAAATTGAATGAAAATAAATTTGAATGAGCTTAATTTGAAATTATTTAGATCAAGAACGAAAAGAATCGGGATTGGATCAGGGAAAAGCAAAGTTAAACGAATAGCCAGGAAGCTTAATCCGTCGATTTCCGAGGTAAGTTTTAAGCAATTGCGTTAAATCGAATTTTATACCATATTACATGCCTAAGTTAGATGGTGGTAAGTGTATTGATATCACATTGCCAAATGTACCAATGAATTAGTATAAGTAGCCGAAAGTGTGGTTGCTGGAGGTTTAGATTTATTTGCATGAAATGTGTATTTATATGATAGTGATACTAATAGATGTGAGAAATACTAAATTGGGATATGAATATATCCAAAGGAATTGTTATTAGCTTAATAATGTCAAGACCGAATGTGATATTGGGCAATATATATATATTAGCTAAATTGTGTGGTTGATTTATGTATGAATTTAATATACTTGAGATGGATGAATATTTATGGATTGAATAGTAGTTAAATGTGGACCTTGAAATAGGTGAAGGTTGTAATTGAATAAGTAACTATGTGTATATATATTAAGTGTGGCCGAATGTGATGGTAGGCCAAGATGCTGAATGAGACATGGGAATTTTTAAGTGTATTAGCCGAATGTGGTTATTATGAATATGTATATATATATATATATATATATATATGTATAACCATTGATAAATTGAATTAAGCATATTGAAATCTAATTTGCCGAATGAAATGGTTTGATGTAAGGAAATTGAGTTGTTGTTGGGTATTTGAATATGTGTATATATGCATGAGATTGAAAATATAAGTGTTCATTTAAGCAAAGAAAGGTTCAGTTGAAGGGCACTCTGTGTCCGAGCTTGAGCACTGAGCACTATGTGTGTGCGATATCGGTTATCTGGCACTATGTGTGCGAGCTTATATACCGAGCACTGTGTGTGCGATATCAGTTATCTGGCACTATGTGTGCGAGATTATATACCAAGCACTGTGTGTGCGAAGTCGGTCGAATGGCACTATGTGTGCGGAAAATAAGTAACGAAACTAAGTGTGCGATACGTTACATGAGTTGCACTGTGTGTGCGGATTATCGAACCTCTCAAGAATGTGAATCAATGAATGAAGGTAATCGAAAGTGACATGTAGGTAAGTAATGCATGACAGTTGATTAACTTGGTACAAATGAGGTAAATTGTTCTTGTATACTAAATTATAAAATGTGATGTATTTATTGATATTTGAGATTATTCGATTTGGATATAGGGCATGTGAATAATCGGTTTTAGAGATCTAATGATTATAGTTTGGTTGAATGGTAATATGCTAGAAGTGTTATTGTTACAATTTCATTACTGATTAAGTTGAATTAAACAAAATTTGTATGATGGTTAATTGTTCATAATACCTTTTGCTTATAACTTACTGAGCTAAATTAGCTTACCGTTCGTGTGTTTGTTTGACTATTATATAGATTTTGAAGGCTAGCTCATGCTCGGGGATTTTCGTCAAAGTCAATCGCACTATCATCTATTTTTGGTATTCTATAAGCTGTTCTCTTTTGAAACTTATGGCATGTATAGATTATGTCCTTTGGGTTGTGTTTGAAAGACATGTAAAATATATATATATATATCTATATATATATGCCATGCGAAAATGGCTATACTTCTTTATTTGAGTTTGGATTGTTGAATTATGGATTTACTAATTTAATATATTAGTATATATATATATTTTAAATGCCTAGTTTGGAAACTCTTCATAATAGGTATATGTGAGTTTTGAGTTTCTAAAAATTGGTTGATTATGATATATATGTCATTGGGTTGATAAATTATTTTGGCATAGTTATTTGAATGTATCAACATGACTAAACATGGATGAAATAAGTTGCATTTTGTGTATGTGTATACCAAAGGTGATACTTTAATGAGCAAATAGATGTGTACTCATTTGTGGACATTCGGCCATGGCTTATTTCAGTTTGGGTCCGTACATCACACGTTTGGCCCGGTACTTTGGCCTCCTCAACACCGACACCCAGACCTCTTCCCTCACACTGATTGGGGAGATGGTACCTCAGGGCATCCAGACTATGCTGCATATGAGGATGATTAAATATCGACATGGAAGCGATCCTCCTCAATACCGACTAGCCCTTCCCACCAATGAGAAGGACCCTGAGGACATTACTGACGATGTCCAACCACCACAGGAGGCACCACTATCGAGCCATCGTCCCTCCCAAACAGCAGCTTCACTATCAGACATTTCTGCACACCTCACCCAGTTCGAGCAATACTGTACTCAGCAATTCAATGACACCGCTCGACGATTTGATGGCATTGAGGCCACACTTCAACATATCTGTCATCATTTCCATATGTCATCGCCGCCACCACCTCAAGACCCAAAAGATGCAGAGGACTTTTGAGTCCTTTTTATTTTTTTTGCTTATTTTTATTTTCATTTTCATTTTTCTCCTTTATCTTTATTTCTACTTTTATTTCGATCCTAATTTAGTTATTGTCTAAAGACTTGAAAGTTTTATTATTACTATTTAATCTCAATTTATCACTGGCTATCTAACCATAAAATTCCATAACAACATCCACCCCCAAAAACTAATTGATGACTTTGCAGATTAAATAGATTGAATATACCACTCACGGAATGAAAACATCACGTACACCTAGTCATCACATTCGTCATGGAACATCCTCCAAGGATCTCATCCATAATTCAGGAAGTTTCACTTCTCTACCTCTCTTTTGATTATCTACTAAATGTTATTATCTATCTTTGTACATTGAGGGCAATGTACAACTTAAATGTGGGGGGGTTAATTATAGTACAATTTGAAAATCCCTGAATATTATCTTGTCTTGAAGTAAGTTTTTCATATTATGATTAGAATGAAATTTCCTTTGATTTATGATTTTTATTGATATGTTTTAGAATAAGCCACTGATAATTGTACATTGACGATTAAATTTAAAGAATAATAGAGAATCAAGCATGATAAGTCTATTTTTCAAGATTTAAAATTTTTAGGTTGTCTACCTGAATCTGAATGTTACCTTGAAATTTGAAATTGACGAGGTTGATATCAAAAACCCATAATTTTTGTGAGACGTTGAGCCTATTAGAGCATATATTCTTTTTTCATGCTCACTTTATTGATTATGAGTGTGTCAACATTGATTTGTTATTCTAGAACTTGCATTGAGTATACATGTCGAGACCACACCCATGATTTGATATACCGAGATGATAAAGGCACCTAGGTTTTAACCCACTCACTCCACTAAAAGCCTACCTTCACAATTAACCCCTAGTGAAACCCATTTAATCCTAACAACCTTTTTATTGACTCACCTACTAATATTAACTCAAAACCCTTTGTATTTGTTATCACCATTCTTTTTGACTACCCTTTTATCGAGATTTGATTTGATCGGTTGCCTAATCATATTATTTCAGTAGTTGAATTCATTATTTGACTTGTTCTTAAAAAAAACAAAGTATATTCATTATTAGTTCCATAATTAAGTGAGCTTACATGTTTAAATCGCAAATCTTGAAGAAAAAGCTCATTTCAATTGATGTAATTATTTAGGAGTAGTCATATTTCTAGTTAGGTAATTTGTCAAGTCAATCTCGATTCTAACCCTTTAATTCAGCCTATATCCATACCCTTGAACCTAAGCCCCGTTACAACCCTGTAAAGACCTTTTGATTTGTGTATCATCTCATATTTTAGTAGTGGAGATTTGATTTTCATGCAAGCTTATGGGATTAACTCTTCATGTTTGAATTTTGAGTGCTTAATTCTGAACCTGAAACACTTCGAGTGGTTTGAGTGAATCTTTAGTGAGGATGTCAATTCTTGTCGATTTTGAATCAGAGGTAATTATTCAGGTAAGGGGAAACACCTATGTTTTCATACTATAAAAACTATGACTTTGATTGTTTGAATCTTTAGGACTCTTTGAGTTGAGTTATCCATGTATGAATTATCGATGAATTATGATGAAACACTATTGATGAATATTGTGAATCAGGGAAGTCCGTTTTAATTGTGAGTTGAGAATTTTGCTTGAGTACAAGCAAAAGCTTAAGTGTGGGGGTATTTGATAAATCGTAAAAGTAACATATTTTAAGCCCACATTCAGCATGCTTTTGGATGATTTATTCTTTGATTTATGTAAAAATGTGCTCTTAATCATTTCTTTTCATGTTTTATACTCAGGAAAGCACCAGAGGATGAAAAGAACGAGAAACGGGCTTAAAACGGACCAAATTAGGCCAAAATAGAAATCTACACGGCCTGGGCCCAAGACCACACGGCCGTGCCTCATTAAAAGTCCAAACACGGCCTAAAGATGACTTACACAGGCGTGTGCCATGGCCGTGTTCCTGTTGTAGAAAAGACCAATTTCACTCAGAAAAGGATACTTAGGGGCAATGAAACCTATCTCAAAAACCTATATAAACACCCTAAGTATAACCTCGAAGGGGGCAGTTAGCTAGGCTAAGGAGCCGAGCCAGAAGGGTCAGATTTGTGGAGAATCACTAGAAGATAGCCAGTTAATCCATCTCAAGAAGCCGAAATTATACTCAAGACGAAGGATCTCTCATTCAATTCCTTCAGGGGGTTTTAGGGTTTCTTATGTTTTGTTTTATCTTTTCTTTTGAGATGTCTTCTTTTATTGTTATGAACTAAATCCTCAGATACCTGAGGGGATGAAACCTAAGATGAATCTTGTTATAGTTTATTGAACTATATGATAAATATTTGACTTTTTCTTAATTATAAGTTCTTAATTCTTGTGTTGATATTTCCGGGATATTAATTCAAGTATGATGTGCTTAGGTGGAGGAGCAAAAGTCCCTGCCTAAGAGTAGATCTAGCATAATTAAGCGGAGTTGATCGAACGCCTAGAGATAGAGTGACGAGATTTTGTCGGATTAGGGTGAAACCTAATATGGGAGTCCATAGATCGAGTTAATGTGATTCTAGGGGTTTTAATTAGAAAGAGATTTCAATTAATCAACCTAGGGTTAGACTTTATTCGCTTCGAGAGAGGGTTTAATATACATTAGGGAATCTTACAGATCAAGTCAAATGAATAAATCGTCTGGTTCAGAGTTAGATAACAAGTGAAGTCTAGGTGGATTCTTCCTTGGGTGTCGTCTTAATGAATTGGTTTTTCCTCAAGTTATTTTTCCCAAACTCTTTCTCTTTATCATTGCATCTTTAGTTTAGTAGTTAATTAATTTAGATTAGATAAATAAATCCCTTTATTCTTAGGCTAAATAATAAAAAGAGAGTTAGTATTAGTACTTTTGGTTCCTTTGGGTTCGACATTCCGGTCTTGCCTTAACTATACTACTGTTCGATAGGTGCGCTTGCCTCAAATCTTTGTCAAAGTTAGTTCCTAGGTTCGATCATTCTTTTTATAAATTTTAAGACTCGACATACACGATCACCTATATACCTATATACTAGTTTGTATACCTGTGCAATACACGTGTAACATCTCAAAAATCCACTTTGATAGTAAATAGTTTAATATTACAAAAAAAATTACGTGACAGATTCATGACTGTAAATGAAAAGGAAAATTATCACTGTTAGAAGGGAAAGCTAGTGAATACTAAAGGAAATTGAGTCAAAAAATAGGATATGATGTATTAATTTAAGGTATAGAATGAATTGTAAAGACATGAAAACTGATGTGGCCTTAGTGTAAATATTCAAATTTGTAGGGTAAAACATAATTAGGGAAAAGTTGAAGGACTAAAAGTGAAAATATGCTAGAGGTGTAAAGAACTAAAGAGTAAAATAATTTGGTAAATGAGGATCAAATTGAATAAGTAGAAAACTTAAAAGGACTAAATTATAATTTTACTAAAAGTGAGAAATGATACAAAAGTGAATATTGAGATATTACAAGGGCAAAATGATTATTTTTCAATCAAGATAATTATCTTGAATTATCATGGTATTAATAAGTAAGAAATGTATTAAAACATGTTTGGTTAGAATATTTTATTATTTTATTTTATAATAATATTAATTAATTAATTGAGATATTTGTATGAAAGATGAATAAATTTCTTCTTACTTTACATACCTCCAATGCCATTATATATATGTAACACCCCTACCCGACTTAAACATTATGATTGAATCCTGGAGGTTACATCGACCACCCGAAAACACCAGAAAGCTTGTCTTATTAAACAATGTTTGAACTAGTAGAAGCAATAATAATTTTGCAAAACACGATTTACTTTATCTCCAAAAAAAAAAAAATTGTAACATCCCAAAATTAGGGGTTTGTCATATCTGTGTAATTGCATGTTATGCTTGCTCTGCGGGTTATTTGAGGGTGTTTAGGGCCTCTCGGGAGGACTGGGGTCAAGGCCAAACCTTGGAAAAATGTTGGTTTTTGGGCACTTTAGGGGAGAGGACTGTTGGAAGCAAGGCTTAAGGGAATTTGCAGGTGTTTTGCTAACACAAGTGAGCCCATGGTGGAGTGGTGGTGGCGTCAATATGGAAGCAAGGTGGGATGGGGTTTGAATCCCACAAGAGCTAAAACAAAGGTTTTATTTTGTGCTAAGTGGGTGGAAGAGGTAGAGTTCAGTTAGAACTCTGCAAGGGAGAGTGCAAAACTCAGTCAAATCGGTTTGAATGGGAGGTGGAGAGCAATGTAGGGAGGAAATTAAGGAGTGAATCAAGGGATTGGGGTGAGGGGTGGTAGTGGCCGAATATGGGGAAGTGGATGGGTGAGTTTCGGTCAAAAAGGTTTTTTCATTTGAAGGGTGCATTCGATTTGGTTAAGGGTGTGCCGAATTTTTCTTGTGTTGTTTTGGAAAAGGAGCAATTGTCATTTGAGTTTATTGTGACATTTTAGATCAGTTTCCCTCCTTGGTGAATCTCTACCGAATTCTCTTGTGGTCTTTCTTTCATTCTCAACTCTTTTTCATTTCTTTTTTCTCTTCTTGCTCTTTCATTTCTCCTTGCCGAAATTTCTCCTAAGCCTTCTCTTTACTTCTTAGACTTCTTTTCTACTCTTCCTCTCCATAACCGATTACGACTCTTTTGTTTTGCTACCAAGTGCCGAGTGGTTCCATCTATTATTCTTTGTTGCTAGTTATTGTGGCCGAATCATCCTTCCATCCGGGTTCTCTCTGAACGAAGGTGCTGGTTTCTTTTCTATCATCCTCTTCTTTTCTATTGTTGCTTTGTTAAAACCAAAAATCCTAACTCCATCTCTTTGTTCCTAGGCCGATTTTATTAGGGATCAATCTTATCTTCTTTTCTATTCATTCAACATTCAGGTTTGATAAGTATGAGTGATGCTATGACCGAAAAGCGGGTTGGCAATTCTTGTATTATTTTATGGGATTCTTAGGGCCGAATAGCCTTTTCTTTGGGGACTTGGAGCAACTTTGATAACTTATTATTTTTGTTAGGGACCCAATTTCGTAATCGAAGGGAGTGACCAAACGTTCTAGCATAACAGGGGGTTGCCGTCGTTGTTGGTAAGTATGTGGATTGTTTTTTCAATATCAAATTTGGGAGTATCGTGGATTAAGACTAACTGTTAGTCAATTATGATCTCAGGCGTTTTAGAAAGTGCTGAGTATCGTAACTCGTAACAGGTGTGTAATCTTACACCTACCTTGATGAAGGCATGTGATGTTCTGTGAAACGGCAAAAAGTTGAAAAGCCAGAAAATTGGCAACCGTGACCACTCGAGCATGCGAACGCTCGTGGTGTTAAATTGAGACACAAATGATGGCAATAGATCGTTGAGAGTGCCATGAGCACTCTCCCGAAATTGAGGCTATAATGGGCCTGATCGAGCCGAAACGGGCTAAATGGGCCCAATGGGCTACCGGGCCTGTAACATCCTGAAAAGGGCCTATGCATTTTCGGTTTAATTGTACGAAATGACATATTTTATATGCTATGAATATATTTTGAACATTTTTGGAAACCCGAAAATGTATGGAAATGTTAAGTTTAAAAATGGAAAGTGAACATTTTTGGAAACTTGGAAATGTAAGGAAATGTCAAGTTTAAAGAGGCAAACGAAAATTTTTGGAAACTTGGAAATGAAAGGAAATGTCCTAGAAAATGTTGACTTTTGAAGTTTAAAAGGGGAAACTAAGGCAAGGTGGCCTTAAGAGAAAAAGTATGTGAAATTTGACACACAAACGGGCTTGGAAAAGTGGCCTGGAGATGCCACTTAGGGCCTCCGGAAATGGTGCCACATGCAAGGGTGTTAGGCCTGAGTTCGAGTCACATGGGTAGCAAATAAAAGAAATTTTATTTTTGCTTCCAGAAGCACAGAGGTGGACGGCAACAAGGCTTTTAAAAGGGGAGTTTTGTTCTCTTTAAAATTTTGCTAAAAAGGGGATAAATAGAGGATTTAATTTGGATTATTTCCAAGAGATAATTGAGGATTATTCTTTAATTATTTTAAATTGAAGAGATAAAGCTATCAAATAGAAGAGTGATGGCCAAGAATGGGACTCTTGGCCTAGTAAATTCGGCAATAGGAGGAGAAGTGTGGCATTTTACAATTTTTTCTCTCCAAGCAAGCCTCTGCCGAAATTCTCTTGTCATCTTCTCCAAATTCTTTTCTGACAAAATCACAAGTTTCCTCTCATCCTCTATTCCTTCTTCTTCTTCTTTTCTTCCCAATCCATCAGGAGCCAAAACCCCAAAGAAAATCCCTAGCCAATTATTCAAGGAAACCGAAATTTGGTGATACACATCTAAGTCATAGCCGAATATTTTCGTAGATCAAAAGGTGTTGTCGATTTCCATATAAAAGGGTAAGGATCTATTGCTTTTATCTTCCTTTTTCTTTAAACCGAAAGTCAAGATTCTAATGCCATATATATATATTGGCTGAAACTTTGAAGGAGAACTTTGGGATTTTACAAGGAGGAAAGTTTCGGGATTTCTAAGATCTAAGGTGAGGTAATCGATCTAAGGCTAGTTCTTATGTTTAAATGATTGAAAATTTGATCTAAGATATATAAGTCTATAGGGATTTCGATAGAGGTATATAGGGATTCCGGGATTTGAGAATTTCAAGGTAAGTCCCTATATACATTCGGCCAAGGCCTTAATTTTTGGTTAAGATCTATTCCTTATTTTTGCAAAGGCTGAAACTAATTTGTTTAAGTGATTCAATGCTTGGCCGAATGCAAGAAGAGTATAGCGAAGATTTCGGGACTTGATTCTTAGGTCAACCGGCAAGGTAGGTTTTAAGAATACAAATCCTACTAGGATTTGGTTTTATAGGCTTTATGCTAACATATTAAGGTTACCAAATGTAGGAATTGAGATCTAAAGCAATAGATCGGGTTTTTCGGGATTTCAAGGAATTGTTAAGCAAATCAGGTGTGTACCCCACACTATCTTTAATACGTTATATGGCAATATTTAATATAAGTATGTATAAGAATGTGAATTTGGCTAAGGTACCCTAATGTGGTACAAAGTACTCAGGTACGTTTCCTACTCCTACTAGGATTATGAAATATGTTATATTTTAACATGTGAAAAGTGACATGAATGTGAATTTAAGTATGATATGCATGATATGAATAATATGGGGCATTTGGGTTATATGAGAAAGGGGAAGTGAATGTGGTGACTTCGGTCTCACTATCTGAATGTGGTGACTTCGGTCACATTATCTGAATGTGGTAACTTCGGTTACATTATCTGAATGTGGTGTCTCATGACACAATTATCTGGTGGCTATGCCACGAATTTTATATGGGCGATGAGCACGTCGACTGCAGCGACTGCCTTCGATGGAGTGTAGCGGAAGGAGGGTTGACTTAGTAGTCCCCACGGTGTGCAAGTTGGTAACGGGATGTGTAGCGGATGGCATCTAGGTTTGGGTTTGGGATTGCATCATTATCTTGAAATATTGTTTGAACATGATATGTATGGTATGCCTAAATCTATTAAATTTTAGTGTTGGTTACACATTGAGTCCGTTGACTCACCCCGTTGTGGGAACATGTTTCAGGTGATGAACAGTGATGGACCGGGACGGCAGAACTTGTGGTGGCCATGCTCAGCTTAAAGTTTTATTTAATTTGGACATTTTATTTTATTTAAGCACTCTAATTTATTTTGGGGAATTATTTGATGTAATAAGGCCATAGTGATGATTTTATTGTTGTTTTTAATTACTATATTACAAATTTATGTTAATTAAAGATTAAGTCAATTTAGTTTAAAATAAACTTTAAATATTTTGTCACCTGAAATAAATGGGTTTTCAATATTAAATAAACTTGTTTCCATCTCGAGCGCAACCCACAAACAATCTGTCTTCAAAACTCACAGTTTTTCAAAGTAACAAAAGAATTTTGAACCAGTTTACATCGAGGAACATACCTGATCCGGTCCAGGCTCGTGGGCCGGGTGTGGGGTGTTTCAATTTGGTATCAGAGCCCAGTTTCAAACCCTCGACCTGGGGTTTAAGGCCCAAAACGCTTTAAAATCGAGCCCAAATGAGTTTTATGGAAGTATTTCTGAAAATAGGCAGGTTTAATGGCATGGCACCTAAGTCTCCGACCCGCAGTCCACCAGGTAAGTACCCCTAACTATCTGTGTGCTTTATATGATTATATTATGAATGGTAGAAATGGAATGGAACGTAGAATAGTATGATAAGTATGTGAACCCTAGGACTAGTATACCCCAACAAATACATAAAATTTAATATCTACTTAAACAAACCTATGGCGAAGTCACCAAGTTAGGGTGTGGCAACCCCTGTGCGCATGTCTAGGATTGGATCCGGAAGAGCCTGGTATTTAAGCAGTCCTAGTGACTCACCTCCTCTTTGCTGGAATCCTACCTGGTGCGTAGCTTCGGTTCACCCTAACCAAAAGGACTCAGTGAGTGTGGTAACCTCTATGCGCATGTCTAGGAATGGTTTTGGTGGGAGCTTGGTACTTAAGCAGTCCGCGTGACTCACCTCCTCTCCATTCGAATCCTGCCTGGTGCGTAGCTTTGGTTCACCCTGACCAAGAGGACTCGGTCATAGGCTAAACACAATAACTAAAACCCGAAAGGGAACTAGCCGTGTTTTTATGGAAACCATAGTTCTAAAACTCTTAAAATCATTTTTCTTTAATTTTTGAAAACTATCTCTATAAAAAAATCGAAAAATTTCTAAAATTTCAAAAATACCCCTAGTGGTAAAATTACAAATGCCCTTGGTTTATAAAATGTCCAACTACCCAACAGTTTTATCAAAATTTCATTACTTTATAAATGATCAAAAAACCCTAAATTGCAAAATACCAAAATACCTTGATTTTTGGAAAATTACAAAATTGCCCCTAACTTACAAAATTACCAAAATGACCCTGATTTTCAAAATTGTTGCAACATCGCTGATTTGGAAAACAAATTCTCAAAAAGAACTCTCAAAGTTTTATAAATTTGGAAATACCCGGAAATATTAAACTTTACAAATCTACCCTGATTTATTACCAAAATACCCCCGAGGTCTAAAATTACCGAAATACCCCCGGATTTCAAAATTTTCCAAAATACCCCGGGAATTTAAAAAAGTTCCAAAATACTTTTTGACAAAATCGTCAAGGAACTTTTTCTTTTGAAAAAATTACGAAAATACCCCTATAGGACAAATTACGAAAATACCCGTGGGTAGTGGAAAAACAACAACAATGAAAACTACAACATTTCTCTGAATGAACGAAAGTTCATAATTGCTTGATGGATGTATGTATGAATGTAAAGACTGTATGCATGTATGAATACGAAAGAACCACTCCCAAAATCCCTTTCATAAAACTTCTTCGCGGGTAATCAAGTGAAACAAGGGCTAATTCATAAAACTTTTTAATCAGATCGCGACGTTAGAAATGAGCTCTAGAGGACGTGGCCGTCGTGGACGCGGTAGAGGAAGAATGACTGTGTCGGAACCCGTTAGATCGGGTCAAGGGTCTGATAATGAAATACCACCGCCACCACCACCCCCAACTGTTGGTGTTGAGCAGCAGGCTCAGACGGGGAAGATGCTGTGTCGCAGGCTGTGCTACGAGTTCTTGAGTTGGTGGCTGGTGCAGGAGGAAATTCGGGAGCTCAAAATTCTGCACCCGAGCGACTCCGAGCCAATGGGGCTGAAATGTTTAGAGGAGTATCTGGGGTGGCACCCAGTACGGCGGAATATTGGCTGGAGGCAACTGAGCGAATTATGGATGAGCTCGATCTGACCCCTGAGGAGAAGCTAAAAGGAATGGTGGCACTGCTACGCGATGAGGCGTATCAATGGTGGTTAACTGTTCGGGATGGTGCCACGGCTGAGGATCTGACCTGGGAGTATGTTAAGGAAGCCTATCAAAAGAAGTATGTTGGAACCAGGTATACTGATGAGCAAAGGAAAGCATTTCTGGGACTGGTTCAAGGGAACAAGTCCGTTGCGGAATATGAAGCAGAATTCCTAAGCTTGAGCCGATATGCTCGAGGAGTAGTGGCAACTGAGCATGAACGCTGTGTCCGTTTTGAGGACGGACTAAGGGATGATTTGAGACACTTGATAGCACCGCATCAGGAGCGGGAGTTTTCTGCTTTAGTAGAAAAGGCCAAGGTAGCCGAGGGAGTTAAGGATGCTACAAAGCAGACTATGGATCGGAATAGGCCAAAAAGAGGTTTTGGATCGTCTGGGAAGGTTCAAAAGAGGCCTAAAGTTGATGGGCCGCGAAATCAGCAAGCTGGTACAGGATGGCAGTATCGTTCTTGTGATCATTGTGGAAAGAAGCATTTAGGGGAGTGTTGGAAAAAGACGGGAGGATGTTTTAGGTGTGGGTCCAAGGACCATATGCTCAAAGATTGTCCTAAGAAACCAGATGAAAGTCGACCAGCAGCTCAAAATGTTAGTCAGACTGGTAGAGGTGGACAGCAGCCTCAACGAGGTCGTGGTTCGAATAACAGAGGTAATGGTGCTGGCAGAGGACGTGGAACACAGGGCAGAGGTACTGCTAATACTGAGGCAAGGCAGCCGGGTTTGGTTTATGCGGTTCGCTGGAAAGAGGATGGAGACGCGCTGGATGTTATAACCGGTACGTTCTTTATTTATGGCAAGCCCTATTTTGCTCTGATTGATGTGGGCTCGACCCATTCTTATGTTGCATGTAGTGTCGTGGAAACATTAGGCCTAGACTCTGAACTTTCTGATAGGCAGATGACTGTAGTAAGCCCATTAGGCCAAACTGTAGTGGTGGATAAGATCTTTCGGAATGTACCCCTAGAGATTCAGGGAGTGAACTTTCGGGCTGACTTAATGGAACTACCCTTTGGGGAGTTTGAACTCATACTTGGAATGGACTGGCTAGTAGAGCACCGAGCCGTGTTGGATTGTGCAGCTAAACGTATGGAACTAAGGACCCCTGAGGATGAAGTAGTAGTAATGATTGGAGAAAGAAGAAACTACCTGTCTAACGTAATTTCGGCGTTGAAGGCTGAGAAAATGGTTAGGTAAGGGTGCAAAGCATTCTTAGCCTTCGTAAGTGCGTTGGGTGGAAAGGAAGAAGGTGTCAGTGGAGTTAGAACTGTAAGAGATTTTGAAGATGTGTTTCCGGAGGAATTACCAGGAATACCCCTAGATAGGGAGGTGGACTTTGGAATAGACTTACTACCGGGAACAACTCCTGTGTCAATTGCCCCATATCAAATGGCACCAAAGGAGTTAGTTGAGCTCAAGGCTCAAATTCAGGAGTTGTTGGATCGTGGGTTCATTCGACCCAGTGTGTCTCCATGGGGAGCACCGGTCCTGTTTGTGAATAAGAAGGACGGAACTATACGGATGTGTATAGATTACCGTCAGTTGAATAAGCTGACCATCAAGAACAAGTATCCTTTGCCAAGGATCGATGACTTGTTCGATCAATTGAAAGGGGCCGCAGTATTCTCGAAGATAGACTTAAGGTCGGGATATCATCAGTTGAAGGTGAAGGAGGCAGATATCCATAAGACCGCTTTTAGGACCAGATACGGCCATTTTGAATTTGTAGTAATGCCGTTTGGGTTGACGAACGCTCTAGCCGCGTTCATGGATATGATGAACCGAGTTTTCCAACCCTACTTGGATAGGTTCGTCGTTGTGTTCATCGACGATATTTTGGTGTACTCCAAGTCTGAAGAGGAGCATGATGAGCACCTACGGGTTGTGTTGGAAGTATTAAGGGAGAAGAAGCTTTATGCCAAATTCAGCAAGTGTGAATTCTGGCTTAAAGAGGTGGCGTTTTTGGGACATGTGGTATCTGCAGAGGGAATAAGAGTGGACCCTAGGAAGATCGAAGCAGTGTTGGATTGGAAACCACCTAAGTCTGTAGCTGAGATCCGAAGTTTCTTAGGTTTGGCAGGCTATTACAGAAGGTTCGTGGAAGGGTTCTCGTCAATAGCCGCGCCTTTGACAAAGTTGCTAAGAAAGGAAGTACCCTTTGTATGGACGAATAAGCAACAGGAGAGTTTTGAAAAGCTTAAGAATGTGTTGACGGAAGCTCTAGTGTTAATTCAGTCGGAGGCAGGGAAGGATTTTGTGGTATACTGTGACGCTTCTCACACGGGATTAGGCTGTGTGCTAATGCAAGAAGGAAAAGTAGCCGCTTATGCGTCTCGGCAGTTAAGGCCGCATGAGGTTAATTACCCAACTCATGACTTGGAATTGGCAGCAGTAGTTTTCGCTCTTAAGGTTTGGAGGCACTACCTTTATGGAGAAAGGTTGATAATCTACACAGACCACAAAAGCCTTAAGTATCTGTTGACTCAGAAGGAGTTGAACTTGAGGCAGCGAAGATGGGTGGAGTTATTGAAGGATTATGATTCCTCGATAGAGTACCACCCGGGCAAGGCAAATGTGGTAGCTGATGCCCTAAGTCGGAAGGTTGTGTCGGATCTAAGGGCTATGTTCGCTCACTTAAGTTTGTATGATGATGGAAGCCTGTTGGCAGAGTTGCAAGTTAAGCCCACATGGCTTAATGAGGTGAAAGAGGGACAGTTGGCGGATAAGGACCTAAGTGCTAAGTTACAGCAAGTACAGAACGGAAAGTTAGAGGGTTATGGCGTCATTGACGAAGGAGTATTGTGCTACAAAGGAAAGGTCTGTATGCCGAAGGACGTGGAGTTAAGGCAAAAGATTCTTCGGGAAGCGCATAGAAGCCCTTATGCTATGCATCCTGGAGGCGTTAAGCTGTACAGAGATCTAAGGGAACAATTTTGGTGGCCTAATCTTAAACGGGAAGTTACTGAATTAGTGGGAAAATGTCTGACGTGTTAGCAAGTTAAGGCTGAACACCAAGTTCCATCGGGATTACTTCAACCAATCAAGGTTCCACAATGGAAGTGGGAGAGAATTACCATGGACTTCGTTAGTGGGCTTCCCCTTACGCCTACTAAGAAGGACTCGGTATGGGTAATAGTGGACCGTTTGACCAAGTCCGCGCACTTCATCCCAGTAAGAGTTGACTATCCTCTTCAGAAGTTGGCCAAATTATATGTAGCGGAAATTGTAAGGTTACATGGAGTACCGGTATCAATCATCTCCGATAGAGACCCAAGGTTTACATCTCGGTTTTGGAAGGCACTTCATCAAGCTTTAGGCACTAAGTTGGACTTCACTACGGCTTTTCATCCACAATCAGACGGGCAGTCTGAACGGGTTATACAAGTGTTGGAGGATATATTGAGAGGCTGTGTGATGGATTTTCGAGGAAGTTGGGAAGATTATTTGCCTTTAGCTGAGTTTGCCTACAACAACAGCTATCAGGCTAGTATGGATGGCACCATATGAAGCATTGTATGTTCGGAAATGTCGAACTCCTACTTGTTGGACTGAGTTAGGAGAACGTCGGGTTTTGGGTCCAGAGTTAGTGGCAGAAACTGAAGAAAAGGTTGAGACAATCAGGGCACGGTTAAAGGAAGCCTCTAATAGGCAGAAATCGTACGCAGATCTCAAACGAAAAGAGATAGAATTTGATGTAGGAGATCAAGTATTCCTGAAAGTCTCACCTTGGAAGAAGGTGATGAGGTTTGGTCGCAAAGGGAAGTTAAGCCCAAGGTTTATAGGGCCCTATCGAGTACTGAAGCGAGTTAGGCCAGTGGCATACCAATTGGAGTTGCCACCAGAGTTGCAGCAGATGCATGACGTATTCCATGTACCCATGCTACGTCGTTACCGATCGGATCCGTCTCATGTGGTACCAATTGAAGAAGTGGAGCTAAGGCCAGACTTATCGTACGAGGAAGAGCCGATTCAGATATTGGAACGTGATGTGAAAGTGCTACGGAGGAAGACAGTTCCTTTAGTCAAAGTGTTATGGCGCAATCATGGATCGGAAGAAACTTCGTGGGAGCCAGAAGAGGCAATGCGACAGCAATACCCTCAATTATTTTAGTTAAGAAATTTCGAGGACGAAATTATTTTAAAGGGGTAGAACTGTAACATCCTGAAAAGGGCCTATGCATTTTCGGTTTAATTGAATGAAATGACATATTTTATATGCTATGAATATATTTTGAACATTTTTGGAAACCCGAAAATGTATGGAAATGTTAAGTTTAAAAATGGAAAGTGAACATTTTTGGAAACTTGGAAATGTAAGGAAATGTCAAGTTTAAAGAGGCAAACGAAAATTTTTGGAAACTTGGAAATGAAAGGAAATGTCCTAGAAAATGTTGACTTTTGAAGTTTAAAAGGGGAAACTAAGGCAATGTGGCCTTAAGAGAAAAAGTATGTGAAATTTGACACACAAACGGGCTTGGAAAAGTGGCCTGGAGATGCCACTTAGGGCCTCTGGAAATGGCGCCACATGCAAGGGTGTTGGGCCTGAGTTCGAGTCACATGGGTAGCAATTAAAAGAAATTTTATTTTTGCTTCCAGAAGCACAGAGGTGGACGGCAACAAGGCTTTTAAAAGGGGAGTTTTGTTCTCTTTAAAATTCGGCTAAAAAGGGGATAAATAGAGGATTTAATTTGGATTATTTCCAAGAGATAATTGAGGATTATTCTTTAATTATTTTAAATTGAAGAGATAAAGCTATCAAATAGAAGAGTGATGGCCAAGAATGGGACTCTTGGCCTAGTAAATTCGGCAATAGGAGGAGAAGTGTGGCATTTTACAATTTTTTCTCTCCAAGCAAGCCTCTGCCGAAATTCTCTTGTCATCTTCTCCAAATTCTTTTCTGACAAAATCACAAGTTTCCTCTCATCCTCTATTCCTTCTTCTTCTTCTTTTCTTTCCAATCCATCAGGAGCTGAAACCCCAAAGAAAATCCCTAGCCAATTATTCAAGGAAACCGAAATTTGGTGATACACATCTAAGTCATAGCCGAATATTTTCGTAGATCAAAAGGTGTTGCCGATTTCCATATAAAAGGGTAAGGATCTATTGCTTTTATCTTCCTTTTTCTTTAAACCGAAAGTCAAGATTCTAATGCCATATATATATATTGGCTGAAACTTTGAAGGAGAAATTTGGGATTCTACAAGGAGGAAAGTTTCGGGATTTCTAAGATCTAAGGTGAGGTAATCGATCTAAGGCTAGTTCTTATGTTTAAATGATTGAAAATTTGATCTAATATATATAAGTCTATAGGGATTTCGATAGAGGTATACAGGAATTCCGGGATTTGAGAATTTCAAGGTAAGTCCCTATATACATTCGGCCAAGGCCTTAATTTTTGGTTAAGATCTATTCCTTATTTTTGCAAAGGCTGAAACTAATTTGTTTAAGTGATTCAATGCTTGGCCGAATGCAAGAAGAGTATAGCGAAGATTTCGGGACTTGATTCTTAGGTCAATCGGCAAGGTAGGTTTTAAGAATACAAATCCTACTAGGATTTGGTTTTATAGGCTTTATGCTAACATATTAAGGTTACCAAATGTAGGAATTGAGATCTAAAGCAATAGATCGGGTTTTTCGGGATTTCAAGGAATTGTTAAGCAAATCAGGTGTGTACCCCACACTATCTTTAATACGTTATATGGCAATATTTAATATAAGTATGTATAAGAATGTGAATATGGCTAAGGTACCCTAATATGGTACAAAGTACTCAGGTACGTTTCCTACTCCTACTAGGATTACGAAATATAACATGTGAAAAGTGACATGAATGTGAATTTAAGTATGATATGCATGATATGAATAATATGGGGCATTCGGGTTATATGAGAAAGGGGAAGTGAATGTGGTCACTTCGGTCTCACTATCTGAATGTGTAACTTCGGTTACATTATCTGAATGTGGTGTCTCATGACACAATTATCTGGTGGCTATGCCACTAATTTTATATGGGCGATGAGCATGTCGACTGCAGCGACTGCCTTCGATGGAGTGTAGCAGAAGGAGGGTTGACTTAGTAGTCCCCACGGTGTGCAGGTTGGTACGGGGATGTGTAGCGGATGGCATCTAGGTTTGGGTTTGGGATTGCATCATTATCTTGAAATATTGTTTGAACATGATATGTATGGTATGCCTAAATCTATTAAATTTTAGTGTTGGTTACACATTGAGTCCATTGACTCACTCCGTTGTGGGAACATGTTTCAGGTGATGAACAGTGATGGACCGGGACGGCAGAACTTGTGGTGGCCATGCTCAGCTTAAAGTTTTATTTAATTTGGACATTTTATTTTATTTAAGCACTTTAATTTATTTTTGGGAATTATTTGATGTAATAAGGCCATAGTGATGATTTTGTTGTTGTTTTTAATTACTATATTACGAATTTATGTTAATTAAAGATTAAGTCAATTTAGTTTAAAATAAACTTTAAATATTTTGTCACCTGAAATAAATGGGTTTTCAATATTAAATAAACTTATTTCCATCTCGAGCCCAACCCACAAACAAACTGTCTTCAAAACTCACAGTTTTTCAAAGTAACAAAAGAATTTTGAACCGGTTTACATCGAGAAACATACCTGATCCGGTCCAGGCTCGTGGGCCGGGTGTGGGGTGTTTCAGGGCCTACGTGGGCAAAATTGATAGAAAACGACCAAATGATAGATGCGGTTGCGAAAACTGCAAACCTTGAGCCTTTACTGAATCTCTCTTTCTCTCATTTTGGTTTTTCCATTTCATTCTCTTCCACTCTTGATCATTGCCGAATCTCCTACCTAATTCTCTTTCTGTTCACATCGTTTCATTTGTGTCGAATAAGAAATATCATCTTGGAGCCGAATCTTCTTTGCTATAGTGACTTCTGCCGAATTCTTTTGGGTGTTGTTCGGGTTCTCTGTGTTAAGGTAAGATTATTCCCTTTTGTTTTCCTCAAGAATAAACTCGTTAACCTTTCTTTTCCTGGTAAGGCCGAACTTGCCTTGTTAATAATCAAACCATGCTTCTTTATCTCTGTGTTAAGACGAATACTATGGAACAAGGTGGTAGGAATCTGCTTCAGATCTTTCATCGGTTTGGTGGTGAAGGTAAGGGAGACTCTACCCTCATTTCCAGTTCTTCTTTCGGTATTTGGCAGCTAAAGCCGAATGGCTAATTGGATTGTTGATGCAATCGTATTGACTTCTCTTATTTTACCATCTTCTCTCTTTGAGGGCGCTTAATCCGGGAAACCTCGTTAGCCGAACCATTTAAGGTCCAAGTCTGAGGAACAACTAATCTCTGAATCCTATCTCTCTTTTCAGGATCTTAAGGTAAGGGATTCTTCCCTAGTTATTCTATTAGCCTTTTGTTTTAATCGTCGTTTGTTTTCTTAACCCAGTAAAGTGGTTAAACAATCATTGCTTTCGTATAGCGATTTACTGATCAAGACTATTCATGGATGCAAGAAACGTTCAAGTTGTGGAAGGGCGCAAACCCTTGGTTTCGACTCCAAAGTTTAAGAAGCGAGTGGTATCGGTAGTGCGAGACTGGCCACCGGGTTGTGGACCAGCTTTAGAACGGGATAAACAGATAGCTGTTGTCCCTACTAGTGAGAGTGTCAACATAGAAAGTATAGTATTGCATGTTATCAGGTGTGTAAATATTCGGACTTTGTTATTTTTTTTATGCGTCATTAACTGTTTGGGCTAAAAAGTTGAAGTGACCAATTAGTTGGTTGATATACCTTTGTGGGTAAGGCTGGGGATACCAGGTAAGTATCTATATCGTTCTATTATTGAGTATGAAAATATATGCGGTAATCTGTCACTATGATGAGAGCATATGCATTCATTTGATTGGTATGTTCTGCATGGGCTGGGTTTTGATGCTAAAGGGGAAGTATTAGAGACTGTCACAGTGGTTTGGTACCACAAGTGGGTTGGCCCCACATATATTTGATTGAGTGACCATGTCTCAGTGGCTTGGTGCCACGGTGGTTTAATACCACGTATATATATATCTATGATTCTGTGACTCGTCCCAGTGGTTTGGTACCAAAGTAGGTTGGCCCCACATACATTCATCAGGGATTGTCACGATGGTTTGGTACCACGGTGGGTTGGCCCAACGTATGTTAATAGTGACTCTGTCACGGTGGTCTGGAACCACGAGTGGCTTGGTGCCACATATATGAGGTGTGTAGCGAATGGAGGGTTGATTGTAGAAATCCCCACGGTGTGATGGGCTGGTACGGGTGGTGTGTAGAGGATGGAAAATTTAGGTTGGGCTGGGGCACATTACATTCATATTTGTGTATGCTATTCGGTGTGGGCTAAGGCCCAATGTGCGATTTTGGGCTTGAAGCCATTTATGTGACTTAAGGGGATTTACACACTGAGTCTTGGTGACTCACCCCTCTGCTTAATTTTGCAAGTAATCAGTAGATCGTGGATCTGGGAGCCGAGGCGGACTCGTGGAGGCCATAAATGTTTCTTGTCATAAATTTGTTTCCTTTCTATAAATTATTTGTAATTGGGAATTTTGTTATGTAATAAGGCCTTTTTAATTTAATATTTGGTTTTCTTAATTATTATTTATCTAATATATGACATTATTATATTTTTTTAACATGAAAATTTAGATGGAGTTTTCAAAACTTAAGCAACATAAAACGATCGTTTTCTCTCAAGTGCCAACAAAGATAACGAATACTCGATTAACTCAAATTGAAAATTTTTCTCAAACTGCAAACCACTATTTTCAAAACATCAACCAAAACAAAAAGATTCCAAACTTACGGTATTTCTTCAAAACTCAAAATTCTTTTTATAACCTTTCCTTGTGACATACCAGATCTGGTCGTAACGTCTAGACCGGGTTTGGGGTGTTACAATTTTGGTATCAGAGCCTGGTTGCAAAACTTGGCTGTGGAGTGGGTTCAACAATGTTTTATAAAGTTGATTTAAAGTGTTTGGCGTATGGCACCCGAGTCCACCGGCACTCGATCCACGCGGTAAGTGTTCTAATTGTTGGATTGTTTTGCATGAAAGAATTATGTTGTGTTAGGATTACTAGTACTAAGAGATCTAAACTTTAGAGACTGAAACCTCTAGGTCTAGACATGAATCTGCGAGAATTACTTTTTAATTCTATCTCTCACAAGACTACTCAGTATTAAAACAATGAAAGAAAGTACTAACTCATAAAACTCTTAATCAGATTATGTCATAACAGTAGCCATGAGTACTAGGGGGCGTGGACGTATCATGCGCGGCCGTGGTAGAGGCTGGAGTGTTGGGTCGGAACCCTTGGAATATGGACATGAGTCGGAAAGTGATGTACCAGCACCGCCAGCTGCGGGAGCAGAATTTTAGGATCAAACAGGCGGAGACGATGTGGTGTATCAAGCAATGTTACGTGTATTAGAGAGAGTTGTTGGAGCGAGCACGGGTACGGGGGTTGGGAAATCTATGTTTGAACGACTCCGAGCCAATGTAGCGGAGATGTTTAGGTGCGTTTCTGGCGTAGCTCCCAATGTAGACGAGTATTGGCTAGAAGTAGTGGAACGTATTGTGGATGATCTTGACCTTACCGAGGAGGAGAAATTGAAAGGAGTTGTGTCTCTTCTTCGGGACGAAGCGTATTAGTGGTGGCTTACGGTCAGAGATGGAACAGTGGCTGACCGCATTTCCTAGGATTTCTTCAAGGCAGAATTCCAGGGGAAGTACGTTGGATCGAGTTATGTGGATGCGCAGCGTAAGGCATTTCTAAATTTGGTGCAGAGAAATAAATCGGTGGCTAAATATGAGGCGAAATTAGTACGTCTTAGTCGCTATGCTTGGTGTATTGTTGCCACAAACCATGAGCGTTGTGTTCGGTTTGAGGATGATCTGAGGGATGAGTTGCGAGTGCTAATAGCTCCACAGCAAGAAAAGGGAATTTGTTGTTCTAGTGGGAAAGGCTAAGATAGTCGAGGAGGTGAAGCGGTCCGAAAAGCAGAACCAGGATAGGGATAGAGTTAGAAATAAAAGAAATTTTGGATCGTCAGGGTCAGCTGGAGGTTTCCAAAAGAGGCCTAGGTTGAATGGGCCGAGTCGTGTTGCGAGACATGTTGTTGATAGTGGGCCTCAGAGGTGTGCTAGATGTGGAAGATCTCATTCAGGTGAGTGTTGGATGAGCAATAGAGGGTGTTTTAGGTGTGGGTCTACTAAACATCGGGCAAGAGACTGTCCACAGGAGTTGGGTAGAGTGCGACCAGTAGGACAGGGTTATGCTCAGCCGGGTAGAGGTGGTCAGCAACCACAGGGAGGTCGTGGTCCCGTTAAGGGAGGAGGTAATTTTGGCCGAGGATGTGGAGCACCGGGCAGAGGTGCTGGGAGTATAGATGCAAGACAGCCTGGATTGGTCTACGCAGTCAGACGCTGAGAGGAGGGCGATGCACCGGGCGTCATAACCGGTACGTTTCTTATTTATGGGTTGCCTTTTACTGCATTGATTGATATTGGATCGACACATTCTTATGTTCCTAGTACTATATCGAAAACTCTAAGCATAGACTCTGAGATTGCCTCTAGGATGACTGTACTTAGCCCTTTAGGACAATCGGTAGTTGTGAGTAAACTCTTTAGGAAGGTTCCTTTAGAGGTCCAAGGGTTGGTTTTCCTGGCTGATCTGTTGGAACTGCCGTTTGAGGAGTTCGGCTTAATCTTAGGTATGGACTGGTTAGTGAAGTATCGAGCAATTTGGATTGTGCAGCCAAGCGCATAATGTTAAGAACTTCTGAGGATGATGAGGTGGTGGTATTAAGTGAAAGGAGAAACTACTTGTCTAATGTAGTGTCCGCTTTAAAGGCTGAAAGAATGGTGAGGAAGGGATGTGAGGCATTCATAACTTTTGTTTGTGCTCTGGAGGCCAAGAAATTAGCTGTGGGGGAAGTTAGAACAGTGAAGGAGTTTCCTGATGTTTTTCCAGAAGAGCTTCCAGGACTACCCCCGGATCGCGAGGTGGAATTCGGTATTGATCTTCTTCCGGGGACAGCGCCCGTATCTATTGCCCCATATAGAATGGCGCCAAAGAAGTTGGTAGAATTGAAAGCTCAAATTCAGGAACTGTTAGACTGGGGTTTTATCTGACTGAGTGTATCTCCTTGGGGAGCGCCGGTGCTATTCGTTAAGAAGAAGGACGGATCAATGCGTATGTGCATTGACTACCGTTAGTTGAATAAGTTGACCATCAAGAATAAATATCCGCTGCCAAGGATTGACGATTTGTTCGATCAGCTGAGGGGGGCTTCAGTCTTCTCGAAGATAGATTTGAGGTCAGGATATCATTAGCCTAAGGTCAAGGAAGCAGATATTCATAAGACGGCTTTCCAAACTCGCTATGGCCACTACGAATTCCTGGTGATACCGTTTGGGTTGACCAATGCACCAGCAGCGTTTATGGACATGATGAACCGGGTATTTCAACCCTATCTGGACCGGTTTGTTGTGGTATTTATAGACGATATTCTGGTTTATTCAAGATCAGAGGAGGAGCATGATTCACATCTTCGGGTGGTTTTACAAATTCTAAGGAGAAATGGCTTATGCCAAATTCAGTAAGTGTGAATTTTGGCTAAGTGAAGTTACCTTTCTGGGCCATGTTGTGTCGGCTGAGGGGATTAGAGTTGATCCCCGAAAAATTGAAGCTGTGGTGGATTGGAAGCCGCCTAAGTCTGTGGCGGAAATCCGAAGTTTTCTTGGTCTGGCGGGGTATTACAGAAGGTTCGTTGAGGGGTTCTCATTGATTGGGCACCTTTAATCAAGTTGTTGCGGAAAGGAGTACCGTTTGTCTGGTATGATAAACAAAAAGAGAGTTTTGAGAAGTTGAAGAAGATCTTGACTGAGGCTCTAGTTTTGATACAGCCTGAGGCCGGGAAGGAGTTTGTTGTTTACTGCGATGCGTCGCACACAAGTTTGGGGTGTGTGTTGATGTAGGAAGGGAAGGTGGTGGCATATGCATCTCGACAGTTGAGACTGCATGAGGTGAATTATCCTACACATGATCTGGAATTGGCTGCAGTTGTGTTTGCTTTGAAAATCTGGAGACATTATCTGTATAGGGAGAAGTCCATTATTTATACAGATCACAAGAGCCTAAAATATCTCCTTACCCAGAAGGAGTTGAATTTAAGGCAGCGGAGATGGATCGAATTGTTAAAAGATTATGACTGCTCGATCGAATACCATCCGGGTAAAGCTAATATGGTGGCGGATGCATTAAGTCGTAGGGTGATCTCTAACTTGAGAGCAATGTTTGCTCATCTCAGCTTATACGATGATGGAAGTCTATTGGCTGAACTCCAAGTGAAGCCTTCTTGGGTTAGTCAGATTAAAGAAAAGCAGTTGTTGGACGAAGTCTTGAGTGCTCGACTTTTGCAAGTACAGAATGGTAGAGTAGAGGGTTATAGTCTGAACAGTGATGTGGTTTTGTGTTTCTGTAAGAGGGTGTGCATGCCGAGGGATGTTGGGTTAAGACAGACGATTCTTCAGGAAGCGCATAGTAGCCCATACGCTATGCATCCTGGAGGAAGTAAGATGTATCGGGATCTACGAGAACTGTTTTGGTGGCCGGGACTAAAGCGGGAGATAACCGAATTTGTGAGTAAATGCTTGACGTGTCAACAGGTGAAAGCGGAACATCAGTTGCCCTCAGGGTTATTGCAGTCGGTGAAGATTCCACAGTGGAAATGGGAGAGGATTACGATGGACTTTGTTAGTGGGCTACCTCCTACGCCTACTAAGAAGGATTGGTATGGGTGATTGTTGACCGATTGACGAAGTCCGCTCATTTCATACCAGTTCGTGTTGACTACTCTCTACAGAAATTAGCGAAGTTGTATGTAGCAGAGGTTGTAAGGTTGCATGGGGTACCTGTGTCCATCATATCAGACAGAGACCCCAGGTTTACGTCGAGGTTCTGGGAAGCGTTACATCAAGCGTTGGGTACAAGATTGGATTTTAGTACAGCGTTTCATCCTCAGACTGATGGTCAGTCTGAGAGGGTAATTTAGATCTTGGAAGATATGTTGAGGGGCTATGTTATTGACTTCAGGGGTAGCTGGGAGGAGTTTCTATCGTTGCCGGAATTCACGTACAACAACAGCTATCAGTCCAGTATTCAGATGGCACCGTATGAAGTGTTGTATGGTCGAAAGTGTCGCACTCCTACTTGTTGGACAGAGTTGGGTGAGCGACAGTTATTGGGTCTAGAATTGGTTTCTGAAGCGGAGGACAAGGTTAAGTTGATTCAGATTCGGTTGAAGGAAGCTTCTGACAGGCAAAAATCCTATGCCGATCTGAAGCGTAAGGACATAGAATTTGCAGTAGGTGACCGGGTTTTCTTGAAGGTGTCGCCGTGGAAGAAAGTTCTAAGGTTTGGACGGAAGGGTAAGCTAAGCCCCAGGTTCATCGAGCCTTATCGTGTGTTGAAGCGTGTGGGATCGGTAGCTTACCAGCTTGAGCTACCTTCGGAATTAAGTCAGATTCATGATGTGTTTTATGTTTCAATGCTGAAGCACTACCATTCGGATCCATCTCATGTTGTACCAGTGGAAGAAATCGAAATAAGGCCTGATCTATCCTTTGAAGAGGAACCAGTTCAGATCCTGGATCATGACGTTAAGGTTTTGCGAAGGAAATCAGTCCCTTTGTTCAAAGTTTTATGGCGAAATCACGGTTCAGAAGAAGCTACGTGGGAGCCAGAGGATGCGGTGTGACAGCAATACCCTCATCTCTTTTGACTAGGTAATTTCGAGGCTGAAATTTTTTTAAGGCGGGTAGAACTGTAACATCCTGAATTAGGGGCTTTGCATTTATTATGTTCCTGTGTGTATGCTATGCTCGGTGTGTTAATTAGGCGTGTTTGGGGGTCCAGGGAAGGCTCGGGATTAAGCCGAATCCTTGGCCAAAGTTTCAATTTTAGGCATCTTAGGGGAGAGCTGGCTGGGGCGGGACTTAAGGGTTATTGCTTGTGTTAGTTGACACAAGAATTGGAGTAGTAAAGTGGCAAAGAGAAGCCACTAAAGGTGTAGGTGAGTGACGCCACAGGGAGCAATAAGGGAGCAGGTTCGAGTCTCACTGTTTACTTTTTGAGATTCTTTTTGGCATCTGGAGGGAAGTGACAGATTTGGCTAAGGACCTTGATGAGTGGGGTGTTGAAGTGGTCAAATGTTTTGAATTGATGGAAAAGAGTGAAAAGGGGGATTTGAAGCTTTCAAACTAATTTGAATAAGGGGATGGGAGTTAATATAGGAAGTGAACATGGAGTGGGTAGCGAGTGGGTTGTTGGCCAAAATTTTTGAATGTTGGAAGGGGGGAGAGTTTCGGTTTTGAGCTAGGAGGGTGGTGAGCCGAAATTTTAAGGGTAGTAGCTCTAGGTCCCTCTCTGGGTGGTGGTTCAATCGGGTTTTTGAGGTGCCTTGTTGTGCCGATTTTTCCTTGGAGTCACATTGTGCATAAGGTTGGGAAACCGATTGGGAAAAACACTCTCTTCTCTCCATTGTTTTGCATCTTTCTCTTCTTTTCTTGGATAGCCAAAAACCGAAACACAATTGCCTCTTTTCTTCACATCTTTTTCTTCTTTGATTGTCGCAACTCTCAAGAGTTATTTGCATCATCTTCTATAAAATGAAATGATACACAGATCAAAAGGTCTTTAAAAGGGTTGTAATGGTGCTTTAGGTTAAAGGTATGGATAAAGGCTGAATTAAAGGGTTATAATCGAGATTGAATTGACACTTTACCTAACTCGAAAAATGAACTAATCCTGAATAATTACATCATTTGAAAACTAGTAAAACGAGCTTCTTCTTCAAGATGTGGAATTTAAACGTACAAACTCTCTTAATCATAGAATTAATAATGAATGGACTTCGACTTTTTTTTAAGAACAAATCAAATATTTACAATAATAAGGAAGAACTTTAACAACTGAAATATAGATCATAGGTAGGCAACTGCTCAAAATCAAATCTCGACAAAAAAGGAGTCAAGAGAAATGGTGATAACAAATACAAGATGGGTTTTGGGTTAATATTAGTGGGTGAGTTAATAAAAAGGGTTGTTAGTGTAACATCCCGAAATTGGGCCTAGTAGGATTGGGCCTTGGGCTTTAGGAAAAATTTGTATGTCATCTAGTTACTTGTGTCAGCTCGGGTAGTATTGTTTGTGTGTTAGCATAGTGAGCCATAGCCGAATGTCCATTAAGTGTTGTTGATTTTTCTTCCCTTTTAGGCTTTTGGCCGAATCTTCTTTGAAACCTCCCTCTCATCTCTTATTCCTTTGTAACCGAAAACAACCTCTCTAGTTCTCATCTCTCTTTTTCATTCTTTTTCATATTGTTCAATAATCCACAATTCTTATTTTAATTTCCTTTGGCCGAATTTTCCTTCTCTTATTTCTCTTTTCTTTTCTTCCATTATTTGCTCTAGCCGAATCCTCTTTGTGTCTCACTCTATCACTTTGCCATAATAGTTTTGTCTTGTGAGGATCTTTTTGACCGAATTTTCTTTATCTCTTCTCTTTCAAACAAAACTTTTTATTTTGGTAGTGGTATAGTGGAGTGTTGATTATTTCTTTATTGATAGTCGACTATAGACATTCTAAGATCGTGTGGAAAAGGATATTATTATTCAAGGATTTTGAGAACTCCTTAAGTAAGTGACGATTATCGGAATTGAATCGAAGTGTTAAGGTAAGGATCTTTATGCTTGTTATATTGTTTCTTCTAATCGATTTCGTTTTAGGGGACTCTATCGCTTGATTATTATCTTCTTTCCGTGAACGTTAGATTTTGGGGCAATCAAGTATGGGTTCGAAGAGAGCAGTTAATAGTGTTTGGAAGAGGGGTGGTTCTGCTATACCCTCAAATTTCAAGCGAATGGCTGTATCGGGAGTTCGAGACTTTCCACCGGGATGTGGACCCTCTGCCGGCGATAATCGTTTATTTGAAGTCGTTCGTACCCCCGAGCCATTGTTTATTTTTGGTTCATCATCGGGTTATGAACCATCAATCGGAGAGAAATCACGTATAGATGTTGTTTGAGATTCCGAGGGTATCGACGAACGGGAAAGTTTAGTTATCACTATTATCAGGTGTGTAACTTATACTAAACTTCTAATAGATTAATAGCTTTAATGATAAAAATGTGTTTATATAGAAATATAAATGATTATGGCTTCGGGTACCATTCAATGGTACGGTGAATTGAGGTACGTTATTCCTTCGTACTATGTATGATTTTTAATATGAAACATATTCGATATTTGATTATGATTTTTGGGATAATGTACAAGGCATGATATTTGCATCGTCAATAATGCTATATGCATAATATGATATGTGTCCGATTCCGATATGATTTTGGGGGTATATGGTATGATAATGAAATAATATGTTATTGCATGGGCATATGGGTAATATTGAAAGGGGAAGTGTTCCGGTGGTTTTACCACATTATCCGGTGACTTCGGTCACGATATTATGAATCCGGTGACTTCGGTCACGATACTATGAATCCGGTGACTCTGTCACAATTATCTGGTGGCTATGCCACGATTATAAGGGCGATGTGCATGTTGACTGCAGCAACTGCCTTCGATGGTGTGTAGCGGATGGAGGGTCGATTTAGTAATCCCCACGGTGTGATTGGTAGGTACGGGTGGTGTGTAGCGGATGGATATCTAAGTTGGGTTCGGGATTGCATTTCATTTTATATGTACATGTGATTTAATCAATTATTATTTGCTATATTATGGGCTTTATTGCTATGATCGATTGGACTTTTAGTGTATTGTTACACATTGAGTCTGTTGACTCACCCTTCAGTGGGATATCTTTTCAGGTGAATCGCGAGATCGCGGATGAGGAGCCAGATGAACTCGAGGAGGCCATGCAATAAAATTTGGTTTTACATGAACTTCCATTTGGGTACTTTATTTTAATTTGGTTTTCATAATTTTATGGATTTGTAATAAGGCCTGTTTATTTATGTTTTGGATTATTTATATGTTTTGGATTTGATTTAAATTTGGCTTACAAATTACATGTTTGATATAATAATTTGAGCATAAAGTTTTCTAAATTACAAAATGCGATGGTTTTTAAAACGTTACCATCGGGTAACATAAATCATTTGATAATTTTAACATCTTAAGTATTTTCGATAACTCATACTATTTTCATAAAACTCAACTTTTCCAAATTTCTTTTAGATACAGTTTTTAACGTAATCACTTTGGTTTCTTTAAAATATTAAATAGTTTTTTCTAATCTATGGATTTGCAACTAAGTTTTTAAGACATATTTTGAGGTTTTCAAAAGTAAATTATCAGTTTCAATTTATTATACACTTGTTTTCTACAAACAAAGTTCAACAAAGAGTTTTTCACAAAAATTTAATCGTTAACTCGTTTTTCTTCAAAACGTTTTCCTTCGTGGCATGCCAGATTCGGTCATGGCGTATTGACCGGGTTTGGGGTGTTACAGTTAGGATCAAAGGGGTTCATTAGGGGTTAATTGTGACGGTAGTCTTTTTAGTGGAGTGAATGGGTTAACTCCTAAGTGCCTTTATCATCTCAGTATATCAAATCAATAATGTGGTCTTGACATGTATAATCGAAGCAAGTTCTAGAACAAAAAATCAATGTTGACATTGTAACACCCTTAACCTGTATCCGTCGCCGGATTAGGGTTACAAGACATTACTATGCTTAGCACTGACCATAACAAAAAGAATAAATAATTACTATATAAATAATCATAACCGAATACTTAGTTAATAAAGATATACTTTCAAGTAATGCTCAAACATTTATGCACTTAACTCAATTCAACCAAATATACACATAAATGTATACATTTTACATCACTTAGTAAAGGTCACTATTCATTTGGTCATTTTAAAACATTAACCGATTATGCTCAACTATGATTGTATATCATTCACGATATTTGAATACCATTTTATAATCAAACATTTTCATTTCATATGCCATTCATAAATCGAGACATCCATTTTTTTTATCTAACTCATTAACTATTAACCTAATATATATATATCATAATTTATTTCATAATATGACCGAATCAAATTTATCAAATACAACATTTCCAAGTCATTCCACAAAGCAAATTATATATAAAAAAAATTAGGTCATTAACAAGTTACCTCAAATAATCAATTTCACAAGGCATAGCTGTAACACCCTTAACCCGTATTCGTCGTCAGACTAGGGTTAAAGGCGTTACCGGACCGATCGGAAACATTTTCAGAAGTTCACACATTCATCCATCAATCTCAAACATAATGTCCCTTAATACGGTCAACGAGACCTAAAACATGCTTATAATCCTGGCCGGGACTAAACCGAAACACACACAAAATTTCATGGAAAAATTAAAACTTTTCTAAGTTTCAGGACTTACACGCCCGTGTGGGCAGGCCGTGTGCCTCCCACGGCTCCTAGACACACCCGTGTGTCCTCCCCATGGTCGAAACGGACCTTTGCTCCACGGCCACCAAGCACGCCCGTGTACTTTGGTCGTGGTCGGTCCTGTCAAAACCACACGACTACCAGGCACGTCCGTGTGCCATGGTCGTGTGCTCTTAGGCCATATACTGACTTACGCCCACGGTCACTAGGCACGCCCGTGTGCCACAACCGTGTGACATTATAGGCCATTTTCAAGGCCAAAATGCCACCCACTTGGGTCTTACCTACAAGCCATAATCACCAACACATTTCATGCATACTAAACAACCAAAATAACCATTCAATCTATACATTCAAAATCCATTTCAACCATGTCAACTTTCAAGACCAAAACATATGTATATCAGGTATAATTCATCCAAATGCTTACCCAAAAACTTGACCAATTCATAGATCACATAACCATGCCAAAAACATACTTCACTTATCACATTCATTTAAGCAAATTCTCAACTCATAAATAGCCAAATCACATGGCTAAGTTCATATAACAAACTTATACCAAATACTAGCCTATACATGCCATATCTAGCTATATGCATTTCCAAAATGTACCAAAATGAATTTAGTAGTGTGATGACGATCCTTGACGGTCCCGAGCCTCCAGTAGCTTTGACGACCTATAAAACAGAGGAAATATACACAGAGAGAGTAAGCTTTCCAAAAGCTTAGTAAGTCATAATACAAACAAACTTAGCATAGAAGGCATTATATATTCAAGATACATTGGCACATCTAAATCACTTGGCAAATTATCCCATATATACAAAGCTTTTCCATGCTTACTATCACATCTCTTATTGTTATCCAAATATACATAATCATCATAGTAAGATCACATAGGAACTTACCTTATATACACGCTTAGTGTATGAATCAACGTACCTGAAACAGATTCACTATTACATGGCCATTTCGTATTACAGACTTGCCCGTTGAACCGTAAGGAATCTAGCAGGATACTCAGAAAGCTCAGAATAGTCGTACAATGCCAACGTCCCAGACGAGGTCTTATATGCACTCAGATATCAATGCCACTGTCCCAGACAGGGTCTTACACGAATCACTACGATGCCGATGTCCCAGACATGGTCTTACACGTAAGAATCATATCGATGCCAATGTCTCAGACGAGGTCTTACACGAAATCTCAAATCAATGCCAACTTCCCAGATGTGGTCTTACATGATAAAAACAGAACAGATACATATGTCATGACACGGCTAATCCTATCTATTCCTAGGTTCGTGCGGGACTTCGCGGACATTGTCAATATATCGATCTTATTTCAGAATTCATGTACAGATCATCTGATAAGCATTCATAGTTAACAATATTCATATGAGCATACACAATTAAATACAAATACGTTTATTTGCAGAATGACTTACCTCGGATTCGACTTATCGGAATGGAAACGGTTACTCGGTTACTTTCGCCTTCTCTCGATCTAAATTCGTTTTCCTCGATTCTTGATCTAAACATGTTCAGAATTAACCCTTTTATTCACTAACTCATTCAATTCAATCCAAGGACACACATTTAGGGCTATTTGCAATTTAATCCTCATATTTGCACAATTTATCAATTTAGTCCATTTTTCTCAAAACATCAAATTCACAAAAATCATCACATACACATGCTTAGCCGAATGTTTATGAACATCACACAAGCCCATATTTTCCATCAAATTTGCAATTTAGTCATTTAAATTACTATTTTCTCAATTTAGCCCTAATTAGCTAAATTCATCAAAAATTCAAGAACAAAGTATGTTCAATTAGCTCAAATCTTACATTTAACACCATAAATCATCACAAAGCTCAACATATCATCAATGACATATCACACAAACATCATCAATTCACAAAATTAGACATGGGCTTGATAGTAGACTAAGCAACGATCTCAAAAACATAAAAATCATCAAAAACTAAAGTCAAAACATAACTTAATCAAGCTTCAAACTAGCCGAAACCTAAATGTTTTTCCTCCTTTCTCTTTTCTTTGATTTTCGGCAATAAGATGAGTAAAAATGGCCATCTTTCATGTTTTAACATTTCATAATATACATATAAATTCATTTACCTTATCAACCTTTCATTTAATAACTACAACAAACATTCATTAAGGGCATATTTGTCCAACTAACATCCACTATCTTAAAAGTGGTCTAATTGCCTCTTAAGGCCTTTTCTTTTAAAAGCCACAACACATTGGTACTTAACAATTATCATGCATCTTTTACATTTAATGCAATTTAATCCTTTTGTCAAATTAAGCACACAGACAGACAAATTAACTTACAAAAATTTAACACATGCTTCATGCCATATCGAAGACACAGAAAATAGTATTAAAATATTATTCAAACTCAGATTTGTGGTCCCGAAACCACTGTTCCGACTAGGGTATAAATCGGACTGTTACAATAGCATAGTCATTTCATAACTTAGCTTATAGGTACTTATACATTAAAGCTAGAACATATTCATCAACTAAAATATACCACATATTATACTTCTAAAATGCTACATTCAAAACCGATTATGTAACACCCCTCACCCGTATCCAACTCCGGGACAGGTTTCGAGGCGTTACCGGACTTAAACATTCACAATCATACAAAACCGGGTTACCAAATTTCGTCCAAAATTAAAACTTTTCAAACACATACCTGGACAAATAGGCTTACAGGTCAAAACCATTATAAATCACATCTCATGGCTATGAAATATAAAAATCAATATAAGCTAATACATTTGGCTAATCACAACAACATCCATCATAGAAAAACTAAGTCCCTATACATGCCACTCACTTGAAAACATTTAACATACACATGCTAATACTCCAAGGATAATGACTCGATAGTGTGATGCTGCCTCTGACGATCTCCAACCCTGAGCTGACCTGACAAAACTAAAAGAAATGAAAAAGGAGGGAGTAAGCTTTACGCTTAGTAAGCTCGCATGAAAATAATAAGCAATGCGATAACATGCTATTTTCATATTTTTCTATTTATTCAAATTCTAGTTAAGCTGTTTTCTCAAGTCACAGTCATTAAATAATTTATATCTGGAGCTACAGAACTCCAAATTAAGATCTGTTAATTTTTCCTGAAACTAGACTCAGATACCTTCTTACCATAAAATTTTTAGAATTTTTAGTTTAGCCAATCAATACAATTTATTCATTAAAGATTCCCCTATTTCGTTGTTTGACTATTCTGACCTCTCTTCACTATGATTCAATTTTCTCCTCGTACAGAATTCAGATGCCCTTCTTGTTTAGTTAATTTGAAACTAGACTCATTAAGGATTTCAAGAATATAACTTATATCCCATAATTATTTTTGTACAGGGGATCACATAATCATTCTGAACCAGTCACATAAAAATTTAAATATCTCAAAATATACAAATCCTTTGTTTTCTCTATTTCTTTTATATGAAAATAGACTCAATAAAATTTAAATTAATATCTCATCCAACTTATAATTCAATTTCTACTATTTTTGGTGATTTTTCAAATTCACGTCACTGCTGCTGTTTCAATCTATTTTACTGAAAATTTTACTCTCCCATGTTTTCTTTATATTACTTTCATATATGCACACATAACACCAAGCATGTTCAATACTAGCCATACAAATGAATAATCATCACCAATATTTACGAGTATTCATAGTGGCGCTTACACCATAGCAGCCTTACCATAATTTCAATCACGTATCACATATCAAACACATTATGCACATACACACATGGTCACATGCACCCTTGTTCACACAAACACTTGCTCACACGTACAGTTGCCATATTTCTAATTGGTCACATTCACACCTGCACTTATTCATAACATGATCGCACCAACCACCATTAGAAGGTATCTTGTTAAACCCCTTCGGAACACACCTGATACTCGGTGGTCTCAGCACATAGCTCCACCTACACATAATTCAGCTTTCTTGTACACATGGTGAAGGTCCCTTATCACCCATGTGACCTAGCCATTCCATTTCGTAGCTTTCTTGTCTACATGGCGTCCAACACTAGGAACCACTCATGCGACCTAGCTACTCATAACTCGTAACTTTCTTGTACACATGGTATACACACAGTATCACACATGTGACCTAGTTACATATGAAATTATTATCCCGTAGCTTTCTTGCACACATAGTGAAAGTCCCTTATCATCCATGTGGCCTAGCTACATAACAAATTTTGCCATCTCATAGCTTTCTTGTGCACACGGTGAAGGTCCCTTATCACTCGTGTGACCTAGCTACATATTGTCCATATCTCTCGGTTTTTCGAAGGTTCAATCGAGAATTTCCCATTCCATACATTTTCATATTTTAGTTATCGCCCAATGATTTCCATAATATTTAGAAAAAATAATTATTGAACAAGTAAAATAAATTCATTATTTACATATAAACTTTCTTGTCGAAATCTCGTCAGGTACAACCGTGTAGCAACTCATACAACCCATGTAATATTAATTTAACATTCAATTCTTGTAACATTAATTTGCCATTCAATTTCACATGACACAACAAACATCAGATTTTCCACACCATACATACCATCCATCAACTTCTCCTAAACATACTAAATCATACAATTTATGCCATATCAATAGAGAATTACAATTCAAGCATGGTGTTGCATTATTATTAACACACGAACTTACCTCGGACACGAAAATGACAAATTTCCCAACTCGGTCCACAACCTCGATCTAAGACCGAACCTCATTTTCCATGATCTATAATATCATAATTAGCTCATTTATTAGTCACATTATTCAATGTGACCCAAAAATAATATATTTTTACAATTTGCACTTTGACCCCTAAACTTTCACATATTTGCACTTTTGCCCCAATACTCGAAAATTAAACTTTAGCCCTTCTTCTTATGTTTTATAACATGCTGATCATTTTTCCCTTCTATGGAAACATCAAATTCTTACTCTAACATATACTTATGAACAATAATAATTTTTACTGTTTATGCCGTTTCACTCGTTTTTACTGAAAATCGCTTAGCAAAAGTTCTTTAACATAATTTTAAGATTCGTATTCCACCATAAAACATCAAAATACACACTTTTCACCTATGGGTAATTTTCCAAAGATGAACCGTAGCATGAATTATTGGTAACATAAGCTAAATCGAGCTACCGAGACTCCAAAATCGTAAATAACTTGAAAAGGGGGGCTAGAACGGACTTACCATGAGCTTGGAATGTTGAGAAAACCCTAGCCATGTCTTCTCCTTGTAAATTTCGTCCATATGAAGAAGATGGACAAATTTGGCATTTTAATTTTGTTTTTAATCCATTTAATAACCAAATGACCAAAATGCCCTTTTAGCCTTTCTTTAAAATTTTATCCATCCAAGACCATTTTTGTCCAAAATTTTAGAAATTGGTCAATTTTTTATTTAAGACCCTCTAATTAAAAATCCAATTCAATTTCATACTAAAAACTTCTAGAACTCATATTTTGTAATTTATTCAATTTAGTCCTTAAAATCTAATCGAGCACCTTAGGCATATAATTTTTTTATGAAATTTTCACACAAGCATGTAAACATATCATAGACCTTATAATAATCATAAAATAATTATTTCTACTTCGGGTTCGTGGTCTCAAAACCACTGTTCCGACTAGGCCCTAATTCGGGATGTTACAGATTATACATTATACCCATTATTACTCAATGCCGAATTCATGTAGCCAAACACCACATATATAAATACCATTAAATATACTTCCAAAGTAAGCTTATAACATGAACATATATACAAATATTAACACCATGATCAAACATAACCGAACTCAAGCTTAGAAATCAAGCCATATAATTAAACACCAAGCATGGACACATCATGAAATATACTCCCATCATAACTTAATACCATAAACGAATTCACATAAGCCAAAATGATATGATTTAGCCATTTTTGCATGGCATAAATACATATTTACATATATATATATATATATATATATCATTTGTAGTAACACAAAAGGTAATATAGCCTATACATGCCATAAACTTTAAGTTTAACCTCAAAAAGGTACCAAAATGTTGATGATAGTGTGACGAGCTTTAGCGACAATCCCTGAGTATGTAGCGATTACAAAAGTAAATCTAAAACATAAGAGCAACCAAGAACCAAGTAAGCTTTAACAGCTTAGTAAGTTATAAGCAATTTTATAACAATGCATTAAAACATTATAATAGAAAATTTTCATGTTTCAATACCCTTAGGCCGAATATTCCCACCTTCAATAATAGCCTTCACATAAATCTATAATCTATTCCACATCCCAAAACAAATACATGTACATTTGTACAAGTCTATATATATATTATCTACTAAATTTCTTACTTACCTTTCAAACCATATAAATCACAATTTAATACGTATAATACATAATTTTCATTTCAACAACCAAAACTTACCTCTTATACAAAAGATGAATTATCATCGCATACCTATTCATTTTATTCTGTTAAACACCTTCGTTAACTAATTAAATTAAAAGATCGACAAGCCTGCACACTCAATGCAAAAACCTTATCTCATGTCATATGCTTAGATTCGTCATACTAATACCTGGCACACTTAGTTCCAACTACTTGTAACGTATCGCACACTTAGTGCCTTTACATTTAACTTCTCGCACACTTAGTGCTAAACAACTGAATTCGCACACTTAGTGCTCGGTATACAATTTCACTTATTTCATTTCTATAATCAACATCATATTCAATTGTATCATTTCCATACACATGCATCACATTCGGTTATATCCATTCCTCAATTCAATGTCACATTCGATTATGTCAATGCCATATATATACACATCACATTTAGATGTCATCATCTCTCAATTCAACACCACATTTGAGTATATCATTGATATATATATATATATATATATATATATATATATACATATATACAAATACACATCACATTCAAGTGAATAAATGACATATATACCTACTTCTCATTCGGTTATACTTTATACGTATATAATATAATACATTCGGCTATATTAAAAATCAGAATACATACTTTCATTAAATTTTAGGTATATCAATATAGATAAATTCCATACAACATGATTGCTTAAAAACTTACCTCGGTTATCGATGGACTAGATTTCCTGGCTATTCAATTAACTTCATTTTTTCCCCGATCCACTCCCGATCCATTTTGTTCTTGATCTAAATAAATTTCAAATTAAGCTCATTCAACATATTTTCATTCAATTTAATCCAGAAACACATTAATGGGAAAATTACATTTTTAACCCTAATATTTCACATTTTCACAATTTAGTCCCTTGTACAAAACACAAAATATGCAAAATCTCACCACAACATAGCTAGGCTGAATCTTCCTGTAATATCCCAGGTTAGGGGCTATTTTGTTGTTGCATGTTATTGCATGTGTTTAGTGTGCTGTGTTGCTATTTCGGTGTTTTAGGGGCTTAATTGTGGGTTAGGAGTGTGCCTGGGTAGGTAGGAAAATTTTGGTTTTTGGGTGCTAGGTGAAGGGAGCTGAGGAAGCTGGGGTTTAAGAAAATAATTTGTTGTTTTGTTGCACAAGTAAGGAGCTAGCTTAGTGGCAAAGCATGCGCTACATGGGGGAGCTTGGTGTGGCGTCATCTACATGAGGTGGAGGTCTAGTGTTCGAGCTGCAGAGTTCCCATTTTGGCTTCTTTTTGGGACGGCATGGAGGAAGAGGTTGAGAGCAATTTGAATTCCTCCTTGGACTTGGTCAAGTGGTGACTTGGATGGTGGAGAGCAAAAAGTGGAGTGTGACTTGGTAAACACATTTGAAATGTGTGGATGTGAGTGCATGGAGGGATATGGCCGAATTTGAGGGAGTGGGGAGTGGGGAAGTGACGGCTTGGTGTGGGAGAGGGGAAGGCCGAATGTACCTTTGCATTTTGGTACATTTTTGGTTTTCTTTTTGGTAAGCAAAAGTGTTCATTTTGGTTTTGTTAGCCGAAATTTTACCAAGGTTTTCTCTCAATTTTCTTCATTTGTTAAAACCGAAATTCCAAGTGAGTTCTCCATCATTTCCTTCACAAACCGAAAGTCCAGGCAACTTTGCTGATTTTGTGCTTTGTTTTTTTCTCAATTATTTTTGGTAGCCGTATGCTCTCTCTCCCTTTTCTTTTCATGTAGGTAAGCCGAAACTAGTTTCTTCCTTACTCAAATTTTCTTTTTCTTCTTTAAGCCGTAATAGCCGAATTACTCATTTGTTCTCCTCATTTCTTTGTGCCGAAACCACAACCACTTGCATCTCAAACCTTTGCTTTCTTTTCTTATTCATTATTGCCGAAACTTCATCCTCATTTCCTATTTTCTTTTCCTTCCTTCTCCATTTAAAACCGAATATAAGTGTGTGTTAAACACTTAGGCCGAATCTCTCCTCTCCTAGTAGTCTCCCTTGGCCGAATCTTTTGTGGCTCTCTCCTATTGTAGTCTTGGCCGAATATCAGTAAGTGTTGGGGTCTTGCTTCGATCGTTTGGAATTGGTCATTCGGATTTTGGATACAATCAAGTGGAGCCTTCGTCCTTTGGTTAACCATTTGGGGTAAGTATTGGTAAGGGCCAGTTCGATTAGTTGATTCTTTTATCTCGTTAAGCCAAGTTAATTAGGGATTAATGGTTCTTCTTATTAGGTGGTGGCCGATTATCAAAAGAACCACTGTTGGTTCGAGGTTTGGTTGGAAACCAAATCATCTTCAAGGTAAGGGATGGATATTGACCCCCTTTGGTTAATTGATGATGGCCGAATGTTATAGATGCCTAACCCCTATGTGTTGGCCGAGTGTAGGAGCTAGTAATCGAGGGACTTAGATCGTTTTCGTTGGGATTCTGAACTCGTATTTATCAGGTGTGTAACTAACACACCCATACTTAGTGAGATTATTATTAAACCTATTTGCCTATTAAAATCATGGCAGTTTGATGGATTGATATGATACCCTTTTGGGTATGATCTTGGACTCGGGTAAGTCAGTGTTGTTTTGAGCTTACTAATGGTCTATATGGTACCATGACTATAGATGTATGTGATATGGGATAATGATGTAAGACATATTAGCATGATATGTATGACTTGTATGATATGCATGATCACATGAGTTGGTATGATGATGGGTGATATGAGTGGAGGGAGCAGTGATATTTTTGTGCTGATGAGCACCAGTGTTTTGGTAACACACTTTGTGACTTTGGGTCACCAGAGGTTTGGCACCTCCAGAGGTTTGGCACCTCATTGCGACTCGTCCCTGTGGTTAACACCACCGTGGGTTGGCCCCACTTGAGATATGGGATCGTCTGCTAGTGATTGGGTATCACACGATGGGTTGGCCCCATCACTCGATTATTGTGACTACGGTCACCAGTGGTTTGGTACCACATTTGTGTCTTTGGGACACCAGAGGTTGGGCACCTCATTGCGACTCGTCCCTATGGTTTGACACCACCGTGGGTTGGCCCCACATGAGATATGGGATCGTCTGCTAGTGATTTGGTATCACACGATGGGTTGGCCCCATCATTGGATTTGTGACTTCGGTCACCAGTGCTTTGGTAGCACAAACGTGTCTTTGGGACACCAGTGGTTTGGCACTACATTGACGGATATTGTGTCTTTGGGACACCAGTGTTTTGGTAACACATTGTGACTATATGTCACCAGTGGTTTGGCACCACCAGTGGTTTGGTACCACACGGGGTAGAAAAGGCGATACGGATGGTTAGGATCGGGTTGCATTAATTATGTTGCTATGTATGATGTGTGTTAGCATGTTGTTCTATCGGGAGCGGGATTTATGCACTGAGTCATCCGACTCACCCTCTCCTGTGACATTTCAGGTGACTCGTAGACGCGGACATGGAGCCGGGATGGACTCGGGGTACTCATGCCATGTTTAATAAAGTTTTACTCAGACTCTATCATTTGGGTACTTTAGTTTAATTACTTTTATTTGGGTTTTATTTTGGATTGTAAAAGGCCTTTAAATTATGTTTTATGATGTTTATGCTTTAAGTTAGATTTTTAACATGCTTTAACAAAATAAGTTGGTAAGAATTTTTTTAAAACTTGGAAAGACAACGTTTTCAAATCTGTAACGCAATGTGTTTTCAATTATACCATCGGGTATTATACTATGCTTTGATATTGAGCAAACTCAAATGATTTTCAAATCAAACTCGATTTTCTACCAAGTTGAAAATGTTTTAAGTAACACTAAGAAACTATTGAAGTTTTAAATGAAATCAACTCGCTTTTAACTACACTTAGTGGTTAAGTTTTCAAAACTTCCGGGTTTCAAATACACCATTTTATTTCAAACAAGTCTACTCAAATTTTCTTCCAAAACACCATGTTCTCACCCAGCTTTTAAACGAAAAATCTTACCGATCAAAAACGTTTTTCCCCGTAACATACCAGATTCGGACGTGGTGTCTTGTCCGGGTTTGGGGTGTTACAATTGTGGTATCAAAGCCAAGTTCAAAGGCTCGGCTGTGGGCCTGAGGCCCAAAATGGTTTCAAAAGTTTGTTTTAAGTGTTTTGGGTTGAATATACGATTTGAAAGGCATGGCACCGAGTCTCCGGCACCAGTTCGCCCAGGTAAGTACCCCGAACTATTGCTTGTGATTTGATTGGATGTGATATGATCTGATGAATAGCAATAGTATACTACTCTAGAGATTGAAACTGATAGGATTCTGTGAACTCGCGAGAACAAATCCTCTTTAATATTCATAAGACTTGCTCTTAAACAGTGGAATAAACACTGATGCATAAAACTCTTTAACCAGATATGTAGAAAGATTAGTCATGAGCACTCGAGGCGGGCGTGGTCGTAATACTCGTGGTAGAGGTAGGGGTAGAATGATAGTTTCTGAGCCCGTAGGATCTGGTCAGGGTTCAGAAAATGAGATACCGGTTCCGCCACCAGCTGGAGGTGGTGAGTTCCAAGATCAGACTGGGGACGATGCAGTGTCACAGGCGATGCTGCGAGTGTTGGAAAGGGTAGCTGGTGTAGGTGGTGGTGCAAGAGTTAGGAAATCTGTGCCTGAGCGACTTCGGGCAAATGGGGCCGAATTCTTCCGAGGTGTTTCTGGTGTTGCTCCCAGCACTGCTGAATATTGGCTGGAGGCAACTGAGCGGATCATGGATGATCTGGTCTTGACTGCTGAAGAGAAGCTGAAGGGCATCGTATCACTTCTCCGGGATGAGTCATATCAGTGGTGGCTCACGATTCGGGACAGTGTGGCAGCAGAGGATCTGACATGGGATTATTTCAGGGCTACATATCAAAAGAAATACATCAGAGCTAGTTATATTGACTCCCAGCGAAAGGCATTTCTGAAGCTTGTTCAGGGGAGTAAGTCTGTTTCTGAGTATGAGGCTGAGTTCTTGAAGCTGAGTAGGTATGCCAGGGGCATTGTGGCCACTGAGCATGAGAGGTGTGTTCGTTTTGAGGATGGTCTGCGAGACGAGTTGAGACTGCTGATTGCTCCACAGCAGGAGCGCGAGTTTGCTGTCTTAGTTGAGAAGGCTAAGGTAGCTGAGGGTGTTAAGGAGTCCGTGAGGCAGGGCATGGACAGAAATAGGAATAAGAGGAGCTTTGGGTCTTCTGGGTCGTCGGGTAATCCGCAGAAGAGGGCTAGACCGAGTGGGCCGAATCAGCCTGCTAGGTTTGTTGCTGCTAGGCAGGGACCGCCGCAGTGTAATCAGTGTGGGAAATCTCATTGGGGTGGTTGCTGGACGGGAGGAAAGGGTTCCTTTGAGTGTGGTTCTCTGGAGCACCGTGTGAGGGACTGTCCGCGTAGGTTGGCTAGGATTCAGTCTAAGAGTCAGGGCCGTAATCAGTTCAGAGGTAATGGACCGCCACCGCAGAGGGGCCGTGGTAATGGCAGAGGTGGTAATGGTTCTGGTCGGGGCCGTGGAGCACCGGGCAGAGGTGCGAGTAGTTCTGATGCCAGACAGCCTGGATTAGTGTATGCTGCGAGGCGCCGGGAGGAGGGCGACGCACCGGACGTCATAACCGGTACGTTCTTGATCTTTGGTTCTCCTTATACTGCTTTGATTGATGTGGGTTCAACGCACTCTTATGTTGCCAGTAGTATAGTAGAGATCATGGATTTAGACGCTGAGATATCTTCTAGGCAGATGACTGTAATTAGCCCTCTAGGTCACTCTGTAGTAGTAGATAAACTGTTTAGAGAGGTACCCCTAGAACTCCAAGGGGTAGTGTTTGCTGCTGATCTGATGGAACTGCCGTTTGGGGAGTTCGATCTGATTCTTGGGATGGATTGGTTGGTCAAGTACCAGGCGAGGTTGGATTGCGCAGCCAAGCGCATGGTTCTTAAGACGATTGAGGGTGATGAGGTGGCTATGATAGGTAATAGGAGGGATTACTTATCAAATGTGGTATCTGCTTTGAAAGCGGAGAAGATGGTCAGGAAGGGCTGTGAAGCGTATGTAGTTCATGTGTATGCGTTGGAGGCTAAAGAGTCTGCTGTGGAGAAGGTTCGTGCTGTTAAGGAATTTGCTGATGTGTTTTCTGAAGAGCTTCCGGGTTTGCCGCCAGATCGTGAGGTAGAGTTCGGGATAGACCTGTTACCCGGGACTGCGCCAGTGTCTATTGCTCCGTATAGGATGGCGCCAAAGGAATTGATGGAGCTTAAGGCTCAGATCCAGGAGTTATTGGATCGGGGTTTTATCAGACCAAGTGTTTCGCCGTAGGGTGCGCCGGTAGTTTTTGTTAAGAAGAAAGATGGTACAATGCGGATGTGCATAGACTACCGCCAGTTGAACAAGCTGACGATTAAAAACAAGTATCCGTTGCCACGGATAGATGATTTGTTTGATCAGCTGAAGGGTGCTGCGGTATTTTTGAAGATCGACTTGAGGTCTGGGTATCACCAGTTAAAGGTGAAGGAGGCTGATATCCATAAGACAGCGTTTCGGACTCGATACGGGCACTACGAATTTCTGGTAATGCCGTTCGGGTTGACTAACGCACCGGCAGCATTTATGGATATGATGAATAGGGTGTTTCAGCAGTATCTGGATCAGTTCGTCGTGGTTTTCATAGACGACATCTTGGTGTACTCAAGGACAGAGGAAGAGCATGATGAGCATTTGCGAGTGGTGTTGCAGATTTTAAGGGAAAAGCAGCTTTATGCTAAGTTCAGTAAGTGCGAGTTCTGGCTTAGGGAAGTGACTTTCTTAGGTCATGTAGTGTCGGCTGAGGGGATTCGAGTAGATCCTCGTAAGATTGAGGCAGTTTTGGATTGGAAGCCGCCTAAGTCAGTGGCGGAGATTCGGAGTTTTCTGGGTTTGGCCGGATACTACCGAAGGTTCGTTGAGGGTTTTTCGTTGATAGCAGCGCCGATGACCAAGTTGCTGAGGAAAGAAGTTCCGTTTGTATGGACTGAGAAACAGCAGGAAAGCTTCGATAAGTTAAAGAAGATTTTGACTGAGGCTCCGGTTCTAATTCAACCTGAGGCTGGTAAGGAATTCACAGTCTATTGCGATGCATCACATACGGGCTTGGGTTGTGTGCTGATGCAAGAAGGTAAGGTTGTGGCTTACGCTTCTCGGCAGCTGAGGCCACATGAGGTCAACTATCCGACGCATGACTTGGAGCTAGCGGCTGTGGTCTTTGCCTTAAAGATTTGGAGGCACTACTTACACGGGGAGAGATCGATAATCTACACAGATCATAAGAGTCTGAAGTATCTACTGACTCAGAAGGATTTGAATTTGAGGCAGCGCAGATGGGTTGAGTTGCTGAAAGATTATGACTGTTCGATTGAGTATCATCCGGGAAAGGCTAACGTGGTGGCGGACGCGTTGAGCCGTAAGGTTGTTTCGGACTTAAGAGCATTGTTTGCCCATTTGAGTTTGTATGATGACGGGAGTATTCTGGCAGAGTTGCAGGTTAAGCCTACTTGGGTTGAGCAGATCAGAGAGAAACAGTTAGAAGATGAGGTTCTGAGTGCGCGAAGGTTACAAGTGTAGGATGGTGGTGTGGAGGGTTACAGCTTGTCTAGTGATGAGGTTCTGTGTTTTCAGGGTAAGGCTTGTATGCCTAAAAATGTTGAGCTGAGGCAGAAGATTCTTCAGGACGCACATAGCAGTCCTTATGCTATGCATCCTGGAGGTAGTAAGATGTATAGGGATCTTAGAGAGCAGTTTTGATGGCCTGGCTTGAAGAAAGAGGTGACAGAGTTTGTTGGGAAGTGTCTGACTTGTCAGCAGGTCAAGGCTGAACATCAGTTGTCGTCAGGTTTGCTTCAGCCTGTGAGGATCCCTCAGTGGAAGTGGGAAAGGATAACCATGGATTTCGTCAGTGGGTTACCGCTTACGCCATGCAAGAAGGATTCAGGTTGGGTAGTGGTGGATCGACTGACTAAATCAGCTCACTTTATTCCGGTGAGGGTTGACTACTCACTTCAGAAGCTAGCGAAGCTATATGTGTCAGAGATAGTGAGGTTGCACGGTGTGCCAGTTTCGATAAACTCGGATAGGGATCCCAGATTCACGTCAAGGTTCTGGAAAGCGTTGCATCAAGCTCTAGGTACTCGTTTGGATTTCAGCACGGCTTTTCACCCGCAGTCTGACGGTCAATCAGAAAGGGTTATTCAGATCTTAGAGGATATGCTGAGAGGTTGTGTCCTGGATTTCAGAGGTAGTTGGGAGGAGTTTCTACCATTAGCTGAGTTTGCTTACAACAACAGTTATCAAGCGAGCATCAAGATGGCACCGTATGAGGCGTTGTATGGTAGGAAGTGTCGCTCACCTACGTGTTAGACGGAGTTGGGTGAACGCCAGTTGTTTGGACCCGAGTTAGTAGCTGAGACTGAGGGCAAGGTTAAAGTGATTCAGGCTCGATTAAAGGAAGCTTCGGACCGGCAGAAGTCTTATGTCGATCTTAAGCGAAGAGAGATAGAGTTTGCTGTGGGGGATCGAGTTTTCCTGAAGGTCTCACCTTGGAAAAAGGTGTTGAGATTCGGAAAGAAAGGCAAGCTAAGTCCGAGGTTCATTGGGCCGTATAAGGTATTGAGACGAGTTGGACCAGTAGCGTATCAGCTTGAGTTGCCAGCAGAGCTCAGCCAGATTTACGACGTATTTCACGTTTCGATGCTTCGGCGTTATCGTCCAGATCCGTCACATGTGGTAGCAGTGGAAGAGATCGAGGTGAATCCAGACTTGTCTATGGAGGAGGAACCTGTGCAGATTCTTGATCGGGATGTGAAGGTTCTGCGTAGAAAGTCTGTGCCTTTGGTTAAGGTACTTTGGCGGAATCATGGCGTAGAAGAAGCTACGTGGGAACCCGAGGATATGATGAGACAGCAATACCCGCAACTCTTTTGATCAGGTAATTTCGAGGTCGAAATTATTTTTAAGGGGGGTAGAACTGTAATATCCCGGGTTAGGGGCTATTTTGTTGTTGCATGTTATTGCATGTGTTTAGTGTGCTGTGTTGCTATTTCGGTGTTTTAGGGGCTTAATTGTGGGTTAGGAGTGTGCCTGGGTAGGTAGGAAAATTTTGGTTTTTGGGTGCTAGGTGAAGGGAGCTGAGGAAGCTGGGGTTTAAGAAAATAATTTGTTGTTTTGTTGCACAAGTAAGGAGCTAGCTTAGTGGCAAAGCATGCGCTACATGGGGGAGCTTGGTGTGGCGTCATCTACATGAGGCGGAGGTCTAGTGTTTGAGCTGCAGAGTTCCCATTTTGGCTTCTTTTTGGGACGGCATGGAGGAAGAGGTTGAGAGCAATTTGAATTCCTCCTTGGACTTGGTCAAGTGGTGACTTGGATGGTGGAGAGCAAAAAGTGGAGTGTGACTTGGTAAACACATTTGAAATGTGTGGATGTGAGTGCATGGAGGGATATGGCCGAATTTGAGGAAGTGGGGAGTGGGGAAGTGACGGCTTGGTGTGGGAGAGGGGAAGGCCGAATGTACCTTTGCATTTTGGTACATTTTCGGTTTTCTTTTTGGTAAGCAAAAGTGTTCATTTTGGTTTTGTTAGCCGAAATTTTACCAAGGTTTTCTCTCAATTTTCTTCATTTGTTAAAACCGAAATTCCAAGTGAGTTCTCCATCATTTCCTTCACAAACCGAAAGTCCAGGCAACTTTGCTGATTTTGTGCTTTGTTTTTTTCTCAATTATTTTTGGTAGCCGTATGCTCTCTCTCCCTTTTCTTTTCATGTAGGTAAGCCGAAACTAGTTTCTTCCTTACTCAAATTTTCTTTTTCTTCTTTAAGCCGTAATAGCCGAATTACTCATTTGTTCTCCTCATTTCTTTGTGCCGAAACCACAACCACTTGCATCTCAAACCTTTGCTTTCTTTTCTTATTTATTATTGCCGAAACTTCATCCTCATTTCCTATTTTCTTTTCCTTCCTTCTCCATTTAAAACCGAATATAAGTGTGTGTTAAACACTTAGGCCGAATCTCTCCTCTCCTAGTAGTCTCCCTTGGCCGAATCTTTTGTGGCTCTCTCCTATTGTAGTCTTGGCCGAATATCAGTAAGTGTTGAGGTCTTGCTTCGATCGTTTGGAATTGGTCATTCGGATTTTGGATACAATCAAGTGGAGCCTTCGTCCTTTGGTTAACCATTTGGGGTAAGTATTGGTAAGGGCCAGTTCGATTAGTTGATTCTTTTATCTCGTTAAGCCAAGTTAATTAGGGATTAATGGTTCTTCTTATTAGGTGGTGGCCGATTATCAAAAGAACCACTGTTGGTTCGAGGTTTGGTTGGAAACCAAATCATCTTCAAGGTAAGGGATGGATATTGACCCCCTTTGGTTAATTGATGATGGCCGAATGTTATAGATGCCTAACCCCTATGTGTTGGCCGAGTGTAGGAGCTAGTAATCGAGGGACTTAGATCGTTTTCGTTGGGATTCTGAACTCGTATTTATCAGGTGTGTAACTAACACACCCATACTTAGTGAGATTATTATTAAACCTGTTTGCCTATTAAAATCATGGCAGTTTGATGGATTGATATGATACCCTTTTGGGTATGATCTTGGACTCGGGTAAGTCAGTGTTGTTTTGAGCTTACTGATGATCTATATGGTACCATGACTATAGATGTATGTGATATGGGATAATGATGTAAGACATATTAGCATGATATGTATGACTTGTATGATATGCATGATCACATGAGTTGGTATGATGATGGGTGATATGAGTGGAGGGCAGTGATATTTTGTGCTGACGAGCACCAGTGTTTTGGTAACACACTTTGTGACTTTGGGTCACCAGAGGTTTGGCACCTCCAGAGGTTTGGCACCTCATTGCGACTCGTCCCTGTGGTTAACACCACCGTGGGTTGGCCCCACTTGAGATATGGGATCGTCTGCTAGTGATTGGGTATCACACGATGGGTTGGCCCCATCACTCGATTATTGTGACTACGGTCACCAGTGGTTTGGTACCACATTTGTGTCTTTGGGACACCAGAGGTTGGGCACCTCATTGCGACTCGTCCCTGTGGTTTGACACCACCGTGGGTTGGCCCCACATGAGATATGGGATCGTCTGCTAGTGATTTGGTATCACACGATGGGTTGGCCCCATCATTGGATTTGTGACTTCGGTCACCAGTGCTTTGGTAGCACAAACGTGTCTTTGGGACACCAGTGGTTTGGCACCACATTGATGGATATTGTGTCTTTGGGACACCAGTGTTTTGGTAACACATTGTGACTATATGTCACCAGTGGTTTGGCACCACCAGTGGTTTGGTACCACACGGGGTAGAAAAGGCGATACGGATGGTTAGGATCGGGTTGCATTAATTATGTTGCTATGTATGATGTGTGTTAGCATGTTGTTCTATCGGGAGCGGGATTTATGCACTGAGTCATCTGACTCACCCTCTCCTGTGACATTTCAGGTGACTCGTAGACGCGGACATGGAGCCGGGATGGACTCGGGGTACTCATGCCATGTTTAATAAAGTTTTACTCAGACTCTATCATTTGGGTACTTTAGTTTAATTGCTTTTATTTGGGTTTTATTTTGGATTGTAAAAGGCCTTTAAATTATGTTTTATGATGTTTATGCTTTAAGTTAGATTTTTAACATGCTTTAACAAAATAAGTTGGTAAGAATTTTACTAAAACTTGGAAAGACAACATTTTCAAAACTGTAATGCAATGTGTTTTCAATTATACCATCGGGTATTATACTATGCTTTGATATTGAGCAAACTCAAATGATTTTCAAATCAAACTCGATTTTCTACCAAGTTGAAAATGTTTTAAGTAACACTAAGAAACTATTAAAGTTTTAAATGAAATCAACTCGCTTTTAACTACACTTAGTGGTTAAGTTTTCAAAACTTCCGGGTTTCAAATACACCATTTGGTTTCAAACAAGTCTACTCAAATTTTCTTCCAAAACACCATGTTCTCACCCAGCTTTTAAACGAAAAATCTTACCGATCAAAAACGTTTTTCCCCGTAACATACCAGATTCGGACGTGGTGTCTTGTCCGGGTTTGGGGTGTTACACTTCCTTATAATCATATAAGTCCATACATTATTTATTTTGCATTTTGGTCCCTCAATTTATTATTTTTGCAATTTAACCCTAATTACTCAAAATCATCAAAAACTCCAATACAAAACATATTAATCTAAAACATATCTTTAATATTTTATCATCAAACAACACAAAACACATATATTCATCCATGGTATATCACAAAATATTCATCAATTTCTAAAATTAAGACATGGGCTTTGTAGTACTCGAAGCAACGATCTCAAAAATGTAAAAATTATCAAAAACCGAGCTAAACACATACCTTAATCAAGCTTTACCAAGGTCGAATGAAGCTAAGTTTTTTTCTTTCTCTTTTCTTTTGGTTTCGGTCAAAAAGATGAACACTTGCATGTTCTTTTTTTTTTCTTTTATGTTTTATAATAATTTTACTAATAAAATCATTTTTTTTGTTCTTATTATAAACTTAACATATAAAATAAACATATAATTGTTTAATACACATGCATGTTGCCTTCCACTATTATTGTAAAAAGGGAATTTACAACATAAGGCCTCTTCTTGTCAAGACACATTAATTTAATCACTCAATCAAGTAAAAAGGCTACTTTTACCACTTATGCGATTTAGTCCTTTTTCTTAAATTAAACACACAAACGATCAAATTAACTCATGAAATTTTAACACATGCTCAAACATATCATCGATACTGAATATAATATTAAAATATTTTACTGACTCGAATTTGTGGTCCTAAAACCACTATTCTGATTAGGGTCAAAATCGGGTTTTTACAGACATACTCATAATCAATAAAGTGAGCAAGAAAAGAATATATGCTCTAAAAGGTTCAAAATCTCACAAAAATTACGGGTTTTTGATATCAACCTTGTAAATTTCAAACTTCAAGGTAATAATTAGATTCAGGTAGACAACCTAACAAAATTTTTGAAAATAGACTCATCATGCTTGATTCTCTAGTCTCCTAAAGTTTAAATTATCACTGCACAATTATCAATGACTTAATCCAAAACATATCAATAAAAATCATGAATCAAAGGAAATTTCATTTTAATAGTAATATGATGAAATTTACTTAAGAACAAGACATAATTCAGGGATTTGAGAATAGTGCAAAAAGTTAGGAACTTTTTGAAATAAAATTCACCCCCCACACACTTAAGATGTACATTGCCCTCAATGTACAAAGATATATATGAAATTATAAGAGATAGGGAGAGGTGAAACTTTCTAAATTTTGGATGGCTTCCTTGAGTTGGGAGTGGTCGTGGTGCGGTGGCCGCCGACAATCTCTGTGCTAGATGAAGAAATTGGGAAGCTCGTGAAGAATTAGCAAGGAAATAATAAGAATAATTCAAAATATACTAATTATATATTTAAAGAAAAGAAAAAGAAAAAGAAATAATGTAAAAAGTGAAATGAAACTAAAAGAAAAGATTAATGGACTAAAAGTTCCTTATTGTTAGATGGTTCGCGAAGTGGGTGTGATTTCTAAGGCCGTGGTTCGGTGATTCCCAAGCAGCCTTTAGAACCTAAATCAAAGAAAACAAAATAGAATAGACTAAAGTAAGTATAAGAGAAATAAAGAAAAGGAAAATAAAGGAGAAAAGAAAAGAAAAAGAATAATGAAATGGACTCAAAGGTCCTTGTCCTGTCGAGTTAATGAAGCGGCTGGCATGAACTTATGTAGATCGGTCTCGCTGAGGGAGACTGTGCTAGGATCCTTTCGTTTCTTTGACATGGATTGGGTGTAGATCAAAAGTTTGAAGAAGGGTAAAGATGAAAAGGGAGGGGAGTGTAAAGGGTATGGAAGAAGGTGAATGGGGAGTAGGTGAGAAGGGGAGAGGGGTGTTTTAAATAGAAATCTCAGATCTGGTACATCCCCACGCCTGTGTGTCATGGGCTTGTTGAGTAACACGGTCGTATCGCACGGCCGTGTTGTGCTTCGTTCGTTTCTCCCACACCTGTGTGCAGGTCGCCACGCCCGTGTTGATAAAACAGTGTCGACCACGGCAGTATCGCACGGCCGTGGTGTTTAATCGTAGCCTGTGGCTTGAGGATATTTTTCATCCTGTTTTGTACTATCTCTGCCACGCTAGTACAGAAATCTGTGGTGTCCATACGGCCATGGCCACGGCCGTGTTCAAGGTCGTGTGGTATGGAAATCTATGTTTCACTAAGTCGGTTAGTTTGTAGTTAGATGCTGAAAGTAAAAATAAAAAAAAAATATGACAATTAATCAGGTTAGTGCTCGGGTTGCCTCCCAAAAAGTGCTCGTTTATAGTCTTAAGCTAGACTTACCTCTCATTCGCATAATCATGGTGGTTTGATGAGTTGAAAACCCTTTCTCATGATATTAGTTCCATTATTAGTATATAGTTTGAGTCGAGTAGCGTTTACCTTAAAGGTGCCAAATTTGGGATTACTTACCTCGACGGTTCCGTGTAGGTAGATATTCAGTACCTCAAAAGGGATTTCTTCGTTTGTATTAAGGTCTGAAGTAGCGATCCGAGGGTAGGTTTTGTCTAACAATACCTGATCTCCAATCTTAAAATTTTTTGTCCCACGGACTGGCATTGGTTCTGCTTTGTGTATCCCTAATTTCTCCTTAAAATGTGTCTTCCACTCGTCTAGTTCATCGATCCAAAGCACTCGTTCCTCATGAGGTATTTCCTTTTTGGCATGAGGTCTAGGATCTGGCTCGGGTGTGTAATTTTGTGGTTCTTCCTGAAAAGAAGGTTTAACCAAATAGTCTTTTATAGAATTTATGTTCTCACCTTGATTACTCGATGTCCTAACTGAATCAAGAGCCTGAAGAGTGATTGTCTCGTCACCTACACGAAGTATGAGTTCACCTGTACCAACATCAATTTTAGTTCTAGCAGTTGCTAAAAAGGGTTTTTCTAAAATTAGGGGGATAGTATTGTCCTCATCCATGTCTAAAACTACAAAGTCTTCTGGGAATATGAATTTATCAATTTTCACAAGTACATCTTCAATTATACCCCTAGGAATTCTAATAGTCTTATCAGCTAATTGAATGCTCATCTTAGTTTGTTTGGGTTTCCCTAGACCTAGTTGTTTAAACATTTTATAAGGCATAACATTTATGCTTGCCCCTAAATCAGCTAAAGCATTATCAACAGATAAACTACCAATTAAGCATGGAATTGTAAAACTCCCTGGATCTTTTAATTTTCGTGGTAGTCTATTTTGTAGAATGGCTGAGCACACTGCATTTAGTTCCACATGCGACTCCTCGTCTAACTTCCGCTTGTTTGTCAAAAGCTCTTTTAAAAATTTCCTTGAATCTGGCATCTGTGAAAGAGCTTCAAGAAATGGTAAGTTAATATGTAATTTCTTTAAAAGCTTAAGAAATTTACCGAATTATTCATATGTGTTGTCTTTCTTCATCGCATTGGGGTATGGTCTACAAGGTTGGTATTCTTTAATTACCGGTTTTGGCTTATCATGACTTACTTCAACCTTACCTTCCTCTACCACATTCTCTTGCCTTAATTTGGACTTATCTAACCCTTCACTAACATGAGCTATTATGGCTTGAAGTTGCTTCTTCAGGTTAGTTTCAGTGTTGCTTGGCAAGCTGCCCTAATTGGTTCTCGATCCCTTGAATCGATGCTTGTTGATTTTTAAGTGTTGTCTCGGTATTTTGGAAAGGAGTTTCTGACACCGCGATGAATTTTGTCAGCACCTCTTCAAGGTTCGGCTTCTTTTCCTGTGGGAAGGGCTATTGTTGAAAACCTGGAGGGGGTTGTTGTCTTTGATTTCCTTGGCCACCGCATGAGAAATTGGGGGTGGTTCCTCCAACCTGGATTGTAAGTGTTACTATAAGGATTATTTTGAGGTCTAGAATTATTACCTATATAGTGAGCTAGCTCGTTTTCAGCGCTTGGGTTGTAAGGTGGATATTCAGTAGTGCTCATCCCTCCTCCATTCATCTCGCACTGCATAGCTGGATGTACCTGCGAAGAACCATATAAACCATCAATCTTTTTATTTAACATTTCTACCTGATTTGATAGCATGGTTACTGCGTCGAAGTTGAAAACATTGGCGGCTTTTGTTGGCCTTGTCCTTGTGACTTGCCACTGGTAGTTATTCAGTGACATTTCTTCTATAAATTCGTAGGCAGCCTCAGGTGTTTTATTATTCAAGGTTCCACCGATGGCTAAATCAATCAGCTACCTGGTTGAGGTTATAAAAGGTTTGGACCTGTAGCCACAAGGGTAATCCATGGTGTGGACACCTTCTCAATTGATCTTTGTATCTCTCCCACGCATCGTAAAGTGTCTCTAAATCCATCTGTACAAAAGAAGAGATATCATTCCTCAACTTGGCCGTTTTAGCCGGCGAAAAATATTTCAATAAAAACTTTCGGTCATTTGTTCCCATGTAGTGATTGATCCTCGTGGAAGAGAATTCAACCACTATTTAACTTTATTCCTCAAAGAAAAGGGAAACAACCGAAGCCGAATGGCATCATCAGAAACGCCATTTATTTTGAAAGTATCGCAAAATTCTAGGAAATTCGCCAAGTGATTATTTAGATCTTCATCCTGTAAACCATCAAACTGAACAAATTGCTGTATCATCTGAATTGTGTTAGGTTTCAGTTCAAAATGATTTGCAGCAATAGCAGGTCTAACAATACTTGACTTAGTTCCTGTTAAATTAGGTTTAGCATAATCATACATAGTTCGAGGAGCATGATTTTCGGCCACCTCTGGAGGTAGCAGATTATTCTCAGCCATCTCTTCGGTAGTATTAATTTTGTTTTCTTTCTCTTCTTGTATGTATTGTAGACGTCTCCTTATTTCCCTTCGGTTTCTACGAACTGTGCTTTCAATTTCACTATCGTAAAGTAGAGGTCCTGATGGGTTTCTTCTAGTCATAAACTAGAATACTTGCCAGAAGCAGAGAAGAAAATTTAGAAAAGTAAAAAATAAAATTTAATTGCAAAAATAAAATATGGCTAAAGTAATAAAAATTGAGCGTTCTTAATATTTTAGTTCCCTGGCAACGGTGCCAAAAACTTGATCGTGATGGGAAAGTCTTAAAATTTATATAACGAATGATCGAGCCTAGAAACTAATTATCACCACGATTGAGGCAAGCACACCTATCAAACAGTAGTATAGTTTAGTGGCAAGACCGAAATGTCGAACCCAAGGGAACCAAAAGTACTAATACTAACTTTCTTTTTATTATTTAGCCTAAGAATTAAGGGAATTGTTTTTTAATCTAAAATTAACTAACTACTAAGCTAAGGATGCTACGACACAAAGAATGAATTGGGGAAAATACTTTTGGGAAAAACCAATTGATTAGGACAATACTTGAGGAAGAATCCACCTAGACTTCACTTGTTATTTAACTCTGAATCAGACGATTTATTCACTTGACTTGATCCGTAGGATTCCCTAATTTATATTAATACCTCTTTCGAGGCTACTAACGTCTAACCCTAGGTTGATTAGTTGAAATCTCTTTCTAATTAAAACCCCTAGAATTGCATTAACTCAATCTACGAACTCCCATATTAGGTCTGACCCTAATCCGGCAAATTTTAGTCATCCTATTTCTAGGGTTGCAATCAACTCCGCTTACCTATGCTAGATCTACTCTTAAACAGCGACTTTTGCTCCACTACCTAAGCACATCAATACTTGAATCAATATCCTGAAATATCAAAGCAAGAATTAAGCACACATAATTAAGAACAAATCAAGTATTTATCATATAGTTCAGAAAACAATAACAAGATTCGTCTTAGGTTTCATCCCCCTCAGGTATTTGAGGGGTTTAGTTCATAATCATAAAAGAATACTTCTCAGAAGAAAATATAAAACAAAACATAAGAAAAACCCTAAAACCCCCTGAAGGAAATTGAAGGGAAGATCCTCCGTCTTGAGTATGACTTTGACTTCTTGAGATGAATCAATTGGCTTTCTTCGAGTAAATCCCACAATTCTGACCTCTCTGGCTTGGCTCCTAAGCCTTCCTAGACGCCCTCTTGAAGGTTGGCCTCTAGGGTGTTTATATAGGCTTTTGGAATGTCTTTCTTTGCCTCTAAGTACCCTATTCCGAATAGAATTAAAGCAGGTCACGGCAGGGACAGGCTTGTGTGGCACGCCCGTGTGAATCGAATCCAGGCTGTGGTCGGGTCTTCTAAAGAGGCACGGACGTGTGGCTTGGGCCCAGGCTGTGTGCATTTCGTGCTTTGGCCCTTTTTCTTCGTTTTTGGCTCGTTTCTCGTTCTTTTCACCTTCTGATGCTCTTCTAAGTATAAAACATGAAATTAAAGGATTAGGAGCACCAAATTCCACAATTCAGGGAATAAATCATCCAAAAGTATGCTAAATGTGGGATTAAAATATGTATATATTACAGTTTATCATCACATCAAAGGCATAATTCAAAACGATTTTGCTAAGTTAAAATTTAAGACCCAAAAGCCCAAAATCCCTGAGTCTTGTTAAGTAATGATAAAAACCTATTTAATTATTTTAAGTATTTTGAAAACCATGTTTAAACATAAGAAATTTATCCAGGTTTAATAATTAAGTAAACAGTTGAAACAACAAAACTCAAAATCCAAAGTCAAATCAGAGTACAAGGCCTTATTACATCCAACGAAAATAAAGTAATTAAAATCATGTCTTTTGAGACAAATAAATAAAACTTTTAAGTATCTTGTAGTGTGGCCATCTCTGAGTCCTCTCCCACGTTGAGCCGTTTACTGATGATGACCAGAAATATTTAATAAAAAAGGGTTGAGTTTCGAAACTCAGTGTGTACGACCCTTAGTAATCCAATCAACATATAATTATCACATTGGGCCTAAGCCCTATCAAAAACGGTGGTCTTGGGCCTTAGCCCACAATGACCTCATATCACATCAGTATTACATGAATGCAATGCACCCATCCCAAATCCAACCCTGCACTCCATTTCCCTTCCAACCCTACACTCTTGTGGGGATATAAATATCAACCCACCCATCCCTACACTCCAAAGGAAGCACCAGCAGCGGCACTACTCAAACGTTACAGCAAAGTTGCTATAATGGGCTTAAAGCCACCGGTGGATCCACAGTCGTCAAGCGACTATGCGATACTCAAATCTTCCTCCATAACATCAAAACCCACCCAAGTGCAACATATACTTCATGAATGCAACATACACATTTTCACACATTCGACACTTAAGGGTATTTTAGTCATTTCACTACCCAAGGGTATTTTCGTAAATCTACTCTATAGGGGTATTTTGGTAATTTTGCAAAACAGGGGTATTTTGGAAATTTTGTAAATCTAAGGATATTTTGGAAATTCTCAAATCAGGGGTATTTGGTCCCTCTCGGGTTTTAATTATGAACTTTGGCCCACTAACAAATCCTTGCGGCTAAAGTGAACAGACACTATGCACCAGGTAGGATTCCAGAGAAGAGGAGGTGGGCCACTAGGACCGCTTAAGTACCAAGCTCTCCCTAGATCCAATCCTAGACATGCATATGTCTGTTGCCACACTCTAACCCAGCAACTTGTCTACGGACATGTTTAATTATTAGATTAAGTCTTATGCGGTCTGAGAGTTGTTCAGAACTAGGCCTAAAGTCCATTAAACCCTAGCATACTTGTGTACCTCCCCATAAAGCCCATCAAGCCCATTTCACGTTCATATAGCCCATTATGCCCAAATCATATCCTTATGGCCCATTTGGCCCAGACCTCATTCATATGGCCTATTAGGCCCAAAACAATTACAGATCATGTAACATGCATGACTAACTCAATTCATATAACCAAACCAATCAATTTCATCAAACTTAGCCTCGGGGCCCACCGGGACCATTTAGCCACTTTCGGCTTTTCGGCTTTTCGGCATTGTGATATCATGTGTGTAGTGTTTGTACACACCTGGTTACTGTGACATGCTATACTATCCTTGGTCTTGAACCTACAACCAACCAACCTTCAATCAATCACCCATACTTAATCAAAATATTTACCAAAAGCCGAAGCCTTACCGTAACCTTACCATCTGCCACTGGGTTTTAATAGCCCTTCCTTAGGTACTAATCATGAGTATCCCCTAGATCTGCACTCACACAAACACCATCAAAATTCGAGTGACTCATAATCCACACAAGTCACCCTTATAGATCATACTCACATTCTGCCATTTACTTAAACCATAATTGAGTTGAGTACACTTACACTTTGCTAACGATCCTTACCACGCTTGCGACCTCTGAACCTTACCCTTGTTAATACAAGATTAACGACAATGAGAAGTTAGATAGGCCTTTGTCTTTTAACAAAACACACCAAGGGGTTAACCCAATACTTACCGAATCCACTTTTGATCTTGCGGCCTAGATAGCTACTGAACGAGATTCGGCTTTTAACCTTGACTGATAGTAGATAACAATCAATTTGTGATGGAGGCAAACAACAAAGATTCGGTACTAATAGGGATTTAAGCAACAGAAGATGATGCTACTTTGGCAATAAAAGAGTTAAGCTATGAGAGAATTCGGCAAAAAGGGATTCAGCTATAGGAGATTTTGGCAACAAGGCAAGGTATTTTCGGTTGTGGAAAAATAAGGTTTCGAAAAGGAAAAGAAAAAGAATGGAAAATTTAGCATTACCTAGGACCCCAGATTCGGCACACACACATTTATATAGCCTATAGCCGAAACTTAGCCACCCCTAACGTCCAATTCGGCACCACTTCATCCACTACTCATCTCCTAATTTTTCTCCATGACATCTCCCTTATCCTTCTCCTAAATTCTTTCTACTGATCACGTCTCCTTAGAGTCCCTCTACACGACACTTCTAGCCTTCTAGAAGCCTAAAATTAAACTCCAAAATAAAGCTAAGCTAGCACTCGAACCTTAGACCTTCCTGCATGCATATGTCGCCACCTCTCTACACCTTAGTGGCATCACTTAGCCACTTTACCACAGGCTTCTTTGTGCCATTTTCCACTTATTTTTATTTAAAAGCCCACTACTCACAACCCTGATTCCTTAATTAATTAAATTAAGAATCCTCCACCACAAAACTCGAACCCAGAGCTTCTCCAACACACCTAAACACTCCAAATTCATTAAACCTTTAAAGCCGTCATGTCATTTGTCATTTTCTTGCTCACTTAAAAATTTCATGAGACCCAAAGCCAAATAGGCCTAATTCTTCTAGGCCCAAATTCGAGGCATTACAATCTCTTTGTAGGTAAGTGACTTTAGAGGTCTTTCTTGATGATTTTTGTATTTTTGGGACCCCCAAAGCTTAAGCTAGCTAATGTGGGGAGTAATTTGTAATATGGTTAAAAGTTTAGGGACTTGCCATGAGAGTGTTTATGTTGTTTGTTGAGTTTTTATGGAAGAAAATGAATGTTAATGAGATGAGAAACAACCTTTGTGAAAGGTATTATCATGAAAACACCTAAATGGGACCAAGTTGTAAATGTTGTGATTTAGTAATAAATGCATGAAATAGTTGGATTTGTGAGCAGTTGTAAGAGGAATAAATGTTCAGCTAGGCTTGTTTAATGAGAAAATGTGATGAAAAATTATTTACGAACCTAGGGGCACAATCATAATTTTGCCATAATACAAGGGCAAAATGGTCATTTTTGCCTAAGTAGATATTATGATGTATTATAATTATAAAATGATTGAATGTTTGAACTTAGTTATTATAGATTAAGAAGAGCGCAGAATTAACCTTGACCGGGGAAAAGGCAAGGTTTCGGGTTAAACTGCAACTTAACACATTTTGCACCGTGGTAAGTTTATGTGTAAACGATGCATCTTAAATACACATGTTGTTACTTATTGGTGCATTGTATGATTAAGAACATATACGATGGGCTGTGTGCGATACCATCGTTTATAATATCATTTGGTGGGCTATGTGCGATACCACTATAAATATTGTCGATGGTGGGCTATGTGCGATACCACCCTGTTAAAGATTAATAGTGGGCTAAGTGCGAAACCACCGACTATTTGGTATTACTAAGAACGGCTTATTGTGAAATTGTTAAATGTTGTTTAATGTGATCATGTGGTGATAAGTGCAGGGATGTATGTTAAATAATGTGAGCATTTGGCTTGTGATATGGATGGAATGTGGTAAGAGATGAAATGAGTAAGCATGATCATGGAATGTGGTTTTTTCTTGCTTAGTATGAAATGCTATTTATTGATTAGCACATATTATGATGTTTATTTTTTACATGTAAACTTACTAAGCTTAAAGCTTACTCCATTTCTTTTCCATTGTTTTATAGTGTCAAAAAATCGGGTCGGGATACGAAGATAATTGGAAGATCACCCACACTATCAGCTCATCTTGGTATATCTAGATTTAGTGTTTTGAGTATAGCATGTATAGGGGCTAGACTAGGTGAATTGTTTTGTTATTTTGGCCAAGAGTGTGTTGGCTCCTTTAAATATGAACTCTTTTGTATATAGTCATAGTTGATGGCTCATTATTACTAATTTATGAAAAGATGAAGTTATTCATGGAAGTGTATGTTGCAAATCTGAGTTGCTTAGTGATTTGTTGAATGGAATTATGTTGTGTGAACTAGGGTGGTGAAAAGAGCTTGCCAAACAGCCTTGTTATTGTCCACACGAGTAGGCACACGGGCGTTTGTCTAGGCCATGTGTAACACACGATCAGTCCTATGGGTGTGTGACCAGGTCGTGTGTCCCCTGCATGATAGTGTTGCAAGTCAGTGTCGACCACGAGCTAGCCACACGGGCGTGTGCCTAGGCGGTGTGTCCCATATGAGGTTACTAACGTCACAAATAGAATACCTAGGTTTTTACACCCGGGCGAGGACACGGGCTTGTCTAGGCCGTGTGGAGCACACGGGCCAAGAACACAGGTGTGTGTTCCGCCATGTGAAAACCCCTGTAGGTTCGAAATGAAAATAAATCCCACATAGGTTAGGGACATGGGCATGTGTGACTACATGGCCTGCCTACACGGGCGTGTCCCATTTTACACGGGCGTGTGGCCCCTCTTTAGGTAAAAAATTTTAAGTGCACAAAAGTTTCTGTTTGGGTTCCGAAACCCTCCGTATGCATGTTTAAGGCCTCGTAGGTCCTTAATGAGAATGTTTTGATGGTGAAAGAAATATTTTAAGTTGGAATGAAATTTTATAGACTAAAGTTGTATGACCAAGTGAGTTAAGTCCAATAATGCCTCATGCCCGATTTTGGCGTAAGATACGGGTAAGGGGTGTTCCATTATGATGATGAGTTTTTGGTATGAATTTGAATGGCCTAATTTAGTATTTAGATACTTGCATTATTGATATTGGGAAAGCATGTTTTGATCTTGATTTCGTTGCTTGGAATGCCCAATTATGCTATTATTATGTGCCATGTGAGTTATGTAGGAGTATGGTAATTTGGGATGGCAAAATAACTCGGTAAATAGCCTATTTTTGTCCACACGGCAAAGACACGGGCGTGTGTCTCAGCCGTGTGTGACACACGGTCATGCAACACGGCCGTGTGTCCACTAGTGTTGATATTAAAATAAAGTCAGTATGCTCCACATGGTCTCACATACGGGCGTGTGACCGGCCGTGTGGCACAAGTTAGTATACCCCCTAAATGGCACATGGCCTAGCACACGGGCGTGTGACTTGGCCGTGTTGCATAAGTCAATATACCCTACAGGTTTGGCACGGCCTAGTACACGGGCGTGTGTGGCCACTTCGGAGGGCACACGGGCTAGACACATGGGCGTGTGGTTGGATGTGTGACCCAAGTTAGTATGTATGCCCTGTTTCCACACGGCCTGGGACATAGGCATCTCTGGAGCCGTGTGAGGCACACAGCCAGTTCACACAGGCGTGTGGCCCTTGTATGATTGAAAATTTTTCTAAGTTTCCAAAATTTTCATATGTTAACAGTTTAGTCCCGAACCATTTCTAAAGCATGTTTAAGGCCTCATAGGCCCTTATAAGGGATAATGTGATTGTGTTGAATTATATATGAGATTGAATGCTTTATATACTGGTTATGTTTGTTAAATGATGTTTATTGATCGGTAATACCTCGTAACCCTACTCTGGCGACGGATATGGGTTAGGGTGTTACATTTATTGGTATCAGAGCTACGGTTTAGTCAATTTTAGAACTAACATGGCGTGTGTGAGAGTCTAGTTATACATGCCATATATACTCTGCGATAGTGCGATGATTCCTGACAGCTTAAATTGTGTTTTCGTATAGTAATGGATCCAAAAGGAGCTGTGGCCGATGATGTAGAGAGTAATACGCTCGCTCCCACTCAAAGGGTAGTGCCATTTGATTCTAGGCCTATGACAAGTAGCCATAAGGGAGAGGCTAAACAAGCTTTTTTCCAAATGATGAACGAATGGTTCACGGAGTTCGTTTAAACGAATCCGCTGCTCAACAACCTCCACCCCCACCTATTCCTCAACATATCCCTATTATTCCTCAAGTTATAAATCCGTTAAGGTTGAACAAACCGCCAATAGATAAGATTCGTAAACATGGGGCTGAAGAGTTCCGGGCTACTGTAAATGATGATACTAAGAGAGATGAGTTCTGGCTCAAAAATAAGATTCAAGTATTCGATGAATTGTCTTGTACTCCTGAAGAATGTATTAAATGTGTTGTATCTTTGCTGAGAGACACCGCGTACCAATGGTGGAACACGTTAATATCTGTGGTTCCGAAAGAACGGGTTACTTGGGAGTTCTTCCAATCAGAATTCCAAAAGAAGTACATCAGTAAAAAAATTTCTCGATCAAAAGCATAAAGAGTTTTTAGAATTGAAACAAGGTCGTATGTCAGTAACCGAGTACAAGAGAGAATTTGTACGGTTAAGTAAATATGCTCGAGAGTATATTTCTACCGAGGAGATTATGTGTAAGCGGTTCGTTAATGGGTTGAATGAAGATATAAAACTACTAGTCGAAATTCTAGAGTTGAAAGAATTTGACGTTCTGGTTGAAAGGGCTTGTAAAGTCGAGGATCTTAGCAAAGAAAAGAGAAACGCAGATTTAGAGGCTAGAGACTCGAGAAAAAGATCGATGAGTCAGCCATATCAATCTTCGTCAAAAAAATCCAAAGATTCGTACGCTCATCCAAATGCTTCAAATGAATATTTGAGCAGAGATCGTAGAAAACAATACCCAGGTTCTAAAGCTCAAGCTACTTCAGTATCGAGTGTTGGCAGTGTGAGAGACAACAAACCCAAGTGTCAGCATTGTGGGAGACAACACTTTGGAGAATGTTGGAACAAAAGTACTAAAGCTTGCTTCAAATGTGGCCCTTCGGATCATTTTATTAAAGACTGTCCTGATATGGGTGAGAAAGATAGACCTCAAAATGTGAGACAGAGTAATATATCGACTAGAAGAAGACCACCAAGAAATGTTGGGAATGTGAGTGGTAGTCAAGGGGCGATGACAGACTCCACTGTGAGATTTGAGGCCAGAGTACCTGCTAAAGCCTATGCTATTCGCGCTCGTGAAGAAGCATCATCTCTAGATGTTATCGTCGGTACTTTCACTCTCTTTGATACTAATGTGATTGCATTGATAAATCCAGGATCAACTCATTCTTATATATGTATGAATTTGGTATCTAGTAAGACTTTGCCTGCAGAGTATACTGAATTTGTGATTAGAGTATCGAACCCCTTAGGCAAATGTGTTTTGCTTGACAAAGTCTGCAAGAATTGTCCGTTAATGAATCAGGATTTCTGTTTTCCAGCTGACTTGATGCTTTTGCCATTTGATGAGTTCGATATAATTTTGGGAATGGATTGTTTGACTCTACATGATGCTATTGTGAACTGTAGATGAAGGACTATAGAATTGAAGTGTCAGAATAATGAAATTCTTCGAATTGAATGAAATGAATCGAATGAATTGCCTGTTGTGATTTCGTCTATGTCAGCCCAGAGATGTGTGAGAAAGGGCTGTGAAGCTTATCTTGCTTATGTTTTGGATACAAAAGTGTCTGAATCAAAGATTGAATCAGTGCCAGTTGTATGTGATTATCCAGATGTGTTTCCTGAAGAATTGTCGGGGTTGCCACCTATCAGAGAGGTTGAATTTGCTATTGAGTTAGTACCGAGAACTTCACCAATATCTATAGCACTGTATAGAATGACTCCGACAGAGTTGAAAGAATTGAAAGCTCAGTTGCAAGAGTTAACAAATAGAGGTTTTGCTCAACTGAATTTTTCGTCCTAGGGTGCGCCAGTATTTTTTGTTAAGAAGGAAGACGAGTCAATGAGAATGTGTATTGACTATCGCCAGCTCAACAAGGTTACGATAAAAATAAGTATCCGTTGCCTAGAATAGATGATTTGTTTGATCAGTTGAAAGGTGCAACATTGTTTTCAAAGATAGATTTGAGATTGGGGTATTATCAGTTGCGAGTTAAACACTCAGATGTGCCGGAAATTGTGTCCAGAACGAGGTACGAACATTATGAATTCCTTGTTATGCCTTTTGATTTGACTAATGCTCCTGCCATTTTTATGGATTTGATGAATCAGAGATTTAGAGAGTATTTAGACAGATTTGTTGTGGTATTTATTAATGATATTCTAATTTATTCACGAGATGAGTCTGAGCATGCCGTGTAACAGCCCGATTTAGGGGCTAGTCGAAATAGTGGTTCAGAACCACTAATCCGAGGATTAGAGAAAATTATTTTCATGATATTTTATGAGTTAGAGTATGATTGTATAAGTACATGAAAATTTTGGTGCTTTAATTTTAGCGATTTCATGCTAAATCGCGAGAAAGGACTAAATTGCATGAAATTTTAAAATTTCCAGCTAAAGGTGCCAAATAGCTATGGTTTATTAATTGGAGGTCTTTAAAGGGCAATTAGCCCATTATATAAAGGTTGGCCGACCATAAAGGACAAGAAAGTAAAAAATTTGGTCAAGTAGGTGGATTAGGTGGACTAAATTGGGATTTTATATTAAAATAAAGAAAGAAAAGATATCATCTTCTTCTTCACTCCTCCACCAAAAATTAGTAGCAAATAGGGGCATGAAAGCTTCAAAAATTTCAGCAAACTCTTCTCCCTACAAGTAAGTGTTCTAGTGATCATTTCTTGATTAAAAATTCTACTTTTGGAACCCTTAAAGCTTAAGCTTTCTAAAGAGGGGACTATTTTGTAAAATACTGAAGAGTTTGGAGTTTTTCCATGAGAGCTTTTAAGTTGTTTGCTGCATTTTTATGGAAGAAAATGGGTCTTAGTTGTTAAATGAACAACTTTTGTGAAAGGTGTTACCATGAAAACACCTAAAAGGACCTTTTTGTAAAGGTTATAAAATATGTAGTAAATGTGTGAAATGTTGAGTTTTGATGGTAGTCATAAGAGGAATAAATGTTCACCTAGGCTAGTTGAAGGTAGAAATTTGATTAGAATTAATTTCCGAGCCTAGGGGTAAAATAGTCATTTTGCCAAAGTCTAATGGCAAAATAGTAATTTTGCTAAAGCAGATGATTATTCAAATGCTTTTATTAATGTGATGATTAAAATATTGGACTAGACCGACAATCTAGCCTACTTTGAAAACGAGGTAAGTTTGTATGTGATAAATTCAACAATTACGCCAGCATGTTTGAGAATGTTTGATATTATGATGATACATGATAATCTCGTAAATTGATTATTTGATGTCGAATCAGTAAGTTGAGATGTTGAAGTCCTAGTTGGACTATAATGAATGTGAAAACACTATCATTGTGACATGAGATGGATGAGGTCCCATATAAGACCATGTCGGGGACATGGCCTCCGCACCGAACTAAGATCCCGTATAAGACCATATCTGGGATATGGCTTCGGCATTGAATATGAAAAAAATCGAATAAGACCATATCCGGGATATGGCATCGATATTAATGTAAGGTTCTGTATAAGACCATATCCGGGATATGGCCTCGGTATTCAGAGATGATCCATGTGAGACCCCATCTGAGATGTGGCACTGGCTTCGCGTTTATGCTAACGATAATGAATATGCATCTTTGAGTATCCCTAGTGATTTATTGGGATAAATAGATCAGCTTACGACTAGAAACGAGAATTGTATTTAAGCTATGTGATTGAGTTAACACAGGTACCGTGAGTAATTCACGAAGAACATTTATGATACGTGGCTTGGTGAGTAATAGATAAGGGAAAGTATGAGTAAGTATGGCAAGGAGCCTATGACTTTGTGTGTAGTCATTTAATACCATGGATGGATATTGTCATGAGTTTATGGTTGCTATTTATTTCCATGCAAACTTACTAAGCTTTATGCTTACCCCTTTCATTGCCCTTTTCCTTGTACTATTGCCAAGTAAGCTCGAGAATTCACGGACGTCGGAGTTGGAGATCGCACTATCGACTACTTTTTGGTATAGCCAAATTAGACTTAATTTGAGTATGGCATGTATAGGACTCGAATGTTTTGGTTATGTCATTTTGCAAGCCAAATGTGTTGGCTACTATGGTTGTTTCAATTCATTTTGTAAATGGTCATTAATGTTGGGCCAATACTTGACCAGTTCTTTTATATATATATATATATATATATATATATATATATATATATCATTGAGGATGAATCATGACGTTTATGCTTTGAGTTGGTGTAAATATGGTTGCCATGTAGGGTGGCATGTGGCTTGGAATATAGCCTTTTTTAATGTCCAAATAGGTAGACACACGGGCATGTGTCTAGGCCGTGTGTGATACACGGTCAGCCCCATGGGCGTGTTGATCGACCGTGTGTCCCCTTGTGAGATAGGTTTACAAGTCAGTATGCTCAGTAGTAAACACACAGCCAGAGACACGGCTATGTGTCTCAGCCGTGTGGGAGGCACGGCCTTAGACATGGGCGTGTGCCCAGGCCGTGTGAAGTCTGCACCTGAAGTTAGGAATTTAATTCGACACATGGCCTAAGGATACATGCATGTGCCTTGGCCTGTGACTTTAGTGAGGTGATGACATCATAAACAGAATGCCAAGGTTTTGGCACACGGGCTAAGACACGGGCGTGTCAAGGCCGTGTGAGGAACATGGGCTAGGGACACGGGCATGTGTCTAGCCGTGTGAAATAAGTCAGTGTCGACCACGGGTGAAGAACACGGGCATGTCTTAGGGGCACACGAGCGTGTCCCTTGAACAACACGGGCATGTGACCCCTGTTTGGACAATAATTTTCTGAGCATATAAAAGTTCTCGGTTTAATTCTGAAACCTCCTGGAAGTATGTTTAGGGCCTCGTAGGCCCAGAATGAGCAGGTTATGAGTTTAAATGGAAAGTTTCTAAGCTGCAGCGAAATTTTATAGCCCGATGTGTTATGTTTAAGTATGTTAAGTTAGGTAATGCCTCATATCCGGTTTTAGCTTCGAACACGGGTAAGGGGTGTTACATGCCGAGCATTTGAGGATTGTGTTGCAAACCTTGAGAGATAAGAAAATGTATGCTAAATTCAGCTAATGCGAGTTCTGGCTCCAGAAAGTTGGATTTTTGGGGCACATTGTTTCTACGAAAGGTATAAGAGTTGATCCGAGCAAGATATCTACAGTTATTAACTGGAAACCACCTAGAAATTTATCCCAGGTTAGAAGTTTTCTGGGATTAGCGGGCTACTATCGACGTTTTGTTAAAGAATCCTCTATGATCGCTACACCGATGACCAGACTACTACAGAAAAATGTGAAGTTTGAATGATCCGAAAAATGTCAACAAAGCTTCGATCAATTGAAAGCGTTGTTAACCAAGGCACCAGTGTTAGTTCAACTTGAGTCGAGTAAAGAATTTGTGATTTATAGCTATGCGTCATTGAATGGTTTGGGTTGTGTGTTGATGTAGGAAGGCAAAGTAATAACTTATGCTTCTAGACAGTTAAAACCGCATGAAAAGAATTATCTGACGCACGATTTAGAGTTGGCTACAATTGTGTTTGCATTAAAAATTTGGCGACATCATTTGTACGGTGACAAAAGGCACATCTTTTCTAATCATAAAAGTTTAAAGTATCTTATGACTCAGAAAGATCTAAACTTGCGACAATGGAGATGGCTCGAACTATTGAAAGATTACGAGTTAGTGATTGATTATCATCTTGGGAAAGCGAACGTATTTGCTAATGCTTTGAGCAGAAAGTCATTATTTGATTTGTGTTCAATGAATACACAGTTAGCTTTGTCTGATGATGGTTCGATTGTAGTTGAGTTGAAAGTAAGAGCGTTATTCCTTCAGGAAATCAGTGAAGCCCAGAAATGTGATAAAGAATTGCAAGTTAAACGAGTTCAAGGTGAGTTGATTTCTGATTCAGAATTTCAAATAAGATCTGATGATTGTTTAATGTTCCAAGGTAGAATTTGCATTCCGAGAAATTCTGAGCTTATTCAAAAGATTTTAAATGAAGCACATAGTGGTTGTTTATCTGTACATCCGGGAAGCACTAAAATGTATAACGATTTGAAACAGTTATATCGGTGGTCAGGTATGAAACGAGACATTTCAGAGTTTGTATCGAAATGTTTAGTTTGTCAGCAAGTGAAAGCCGAATATCAAGTACCATCAGGTTTACTGCAGCCTGTGATGATTCCCGAATGAAAATGGGATAGAGTTACAATGGATTTCGTATTGGGATTACCTCTAACTCCGAAAAAGAAAGATGATGTTTAGGTTGTCATTGATCGATTGACGAAGTTAGCACATTTTATTTCGGTACGTACAAAATTTTCACTTGACCGATTAGCTGAGTTGTATATCTCTGAGATTGTGAGATTACACGGGGTTCCTGTTTTTGTTATTTCTGATAGACATACAAGGTTTACATCGTATTTTTGGAGGAATTTGCAACAGGCTTTAGGTACGCGATTACACTTTAGTACTGCTTTTCATTCGCAAATCGACGGTCAGTCTGAGAGAGTAATTTAGATTCTTGAAGATATGCTCCGTTGTTGTGTTTTAGAGTTCGAGGGAAACTGGGAAAAATATTTTCCGTTGGTTGAATTCGCGTATAATATTAGCTTTCAATAGAGAATAAAGATGGCATTGTACGAAGCTTTGTATGGTCGTAAGTGCCGAACAACTTTGTATTCGACCGAACTTAGCGAGAAACAGATTCGCGGGGTTGATCTAATTAGAGAAAGTGAAAGTAATTCGCGACTATTTGAAAACAGCTTATGATAGACAGAAATCATTTGCGGATTTAAAACGAAAAGACATTAAATATCAGATTGGTGACTGAGTGTTTCTGAAAGTATCTCCGAGGAAGAAAATCCTTAGATTTGGTCGAAAAGGCAAGTTGAGTCCGCGTTTCATTGGGTCGTATGAGATCATTGAAAGAATAGGGCCGGTGGCATATTAATTAGCTTTACCATCAGAGTTATAAAAGATCCATAATGAGTTTCATGTATCGATGTTGCGTTGATATCGATCGGATCCCACACATGTGGTTTCTCCATCAGAGATTGAGATTCAGCCTGATATGTCGTATAACAAAGAACTTATCAAAATTCAAGCACGTAAGGTTAAACAGTTGAGAAATAAAAGCATAGCTCATGTAAAAGTGCTTTGGCAATGACACGGAGTTGAAGAGGTTACGTGGGAGCCCGAGGAAGCTATGAGAAATCATTACCCTAACCTATTTACCAGTAAGATTTTTGGGGAAGAAAATCCCTAAGGGGGGAGAGTTGTAACAGCCTGTTTTTGGTCAAATCAGAACAGTGGTTTCGGGACCACAAATCCGAGGTCAAAAAATTATTTTCATATTATTTTATGTGTTTACAGCATGTTGCTTATACAATTTCTCACATTCACTTTACACATTCCCTGCACTCATCACCACAAAGCAACATGAAACCTTTACTTATACAATTTCTCGATGAACCCCTAGGACTAATACTAAGTACCCGGTGGTTTCGCACACAGCCCACCATTAATCAATAATAGGGTGGTATCGCACATAGCCCACCAACAAGAATATTTACGGTGGTTTCGCACATAGCCCACCAAATGATAATATAAATGATGGTATCGCACACAGCCCATCGTGAATAAGTAATAAGGTGGTATCGCACACAGCCCACCAAAAAGGATAATTACGGTGGTATCGCACACAACCCACCAAATAATTATTACGGACATTTTTCCACACTTACATATCTACTCCGAGGTTCATACAAGAATTACTCACTATCTATCAATTTCAATCAAACTCAATCATAACTGATCTCATTCATACAATGCACCAATAAGTAAAAACATATGTATTAAAATGTTTTGTTTACACATAAACTTACCTCGGTGCAAAACATATTAATCGACGATTTAGTCCGTAACCTTGCCTTTCCCTCGGTCAAGGTTGTTTCCGCGCTCTTCTTGATCTATAATAATAAAATTTATTCATTCAATCACTTTATAACTCATGATACATCAAAATTTCTACTTAGGCAAAAATGACCATTTTGCCTTTATACTTTGGCAAAATTATGATTTTGCCCCTAGGCCCGTAAATTATTTTTCATCACATTTTCTCATTAAACAAGCCTAGCTGAACATTTAATTCTCTTACAACAACTTACAAAACCATTTATTTTATGCATTTATTACACAATTTCAACCTTTACAAATAAGTCCTATTTAGGTGTTTTCATGATAACTCCTTTCACAAAAGTTGTTTCTCATCTCACTAACATTCATTTTCTTCCATAAAAACTCAGCAAACAACATAAACTCTCCCATGGAAAGTCCCTAAACTTTCAACCATTTTGCAAAATAGTCCCCTTATTAGCTAGCTTAAGCTTTGGGGGTTCCAAAAGTGCAAAAATTATCAAATAAAACCACCAAAATCACTTACTTTCAAAGGTGAGAAGTTGCTGAAAATTTTTGGCTTCCAAAACCCTTCCTTAGCTAATATTTTTGGTGAGAAGAAGATGAATAAAATGGGTGATATCATCTTTTCTTTATTTTATTTATTTCCTTCCATTTAATCCACCTAACCCAACCACTTGACCAATTTTGACTTCATTTTGTCCCCTATGGAGGGCCACCTATTCTCTATGGGCCTAATTGCTCTTTAAGGACCTCAAATTTTTTATTCCTTAGCTATTAGACACCCCTAGCTTGTAAAATGAAACTTTTGCACTTTATGCGATTTAATCCTTTTTCACAATTAAGCATTCAATCGCAAAAATTAAAGCACCAAAATTCTCATGCATCCTTCAAATCATGCTATAACATGTAAAATAATAATAAATTTTTTTCAACTTCGGATTAGTGGTCCCGAAACCACTGTTTCGACTAGCCCCAAAATCAGGTTGTTACAACTCTCCCCCTTTAGTGATTTTCGACCCCGAAAATCTTAACGGTAAAAAGGTTTGGGTACTGTTCCTCATGACTTCTTCCGGTTCCCAAGTAGCCTCTTCCACACCGTGTTTTTGCCATAACACTTTTACTAAGGCTATGCTCTTTTTCATCAATTATTTAACCTCTCAAGCCAATATCTTAATTGGATCCTCTTCATAAGTCATGTCCGGTTGTATCTCAATATCCGTTGGAGGGATCACATGTGAAAGATCGGAACGATATCGCCGCAACATCGACACATGAAACACATTGTGTATTCTCTCTAACTCTGTCGGCAAAGCGAACCGGTAAGCTACTGGTTCTATCCTTTCAATAACCTCATACGGTCCTATGAATTGTGGACTCAATTTTCCCTTTCGACCAAATCTCAATATTTTCTTCCACGGGGATACCTTTAGGAATACTTTGTCGCCAACTTGAAACTCGATTTATTTCCTTTTTAAATCCACATATGACCTTTGTCGATCCGAAGCAGCTCTCAGACTATCACGAATCACCTTCACTTTATCCTTGGTCTCTTTAACTAGATCGACCTCATAAATTTTCTTCTCACTAAGCTCGGTCCAATACAAGGGAGTTCCACACTTGCGACCATATAAAGCTTCAAATGGTGTCACCCGTATACTCGACTGATAACTGTCGTTATAGGAAAACTCGACCAAAGGTAGATATTTTTCCCAACTACCTTCGAACTCTAACACACAGCATCGAAGCATATCCTCAAGAACTTGAATCACTCTTTCAGATTGACCATTAGTTTGAGGATGGAACGCTATACTAAAATTCAATTTTGAACCCAAGGCTTCCTGCAACTTCTTCCAAAACCTCGAAGTAAATCTCGGATCTCTATCCGAGAAAATAGATATAGGTACCCCATGTAATCTCACTACCCCGTCAATATACAGCACAGCCAAATTGTCAAGTGAGTAATCCACACGCACCAGTATAAAGTGAGACGATTTCGATAATCTATCAAAAATAACCCAAACAGTATCTTTCTTTTTCGGAGTCATAGGTAACCCCATTGTAACACCCCTTACCCCTATCCGTCGCTGGATCAGGGTACGAGGCATTACAGTAATTTTATACACTTCTCTGATACATGCATTTCAATTGTACATTAAAATCATTCATAGTCACACTCTATGTCCCTATTATGGGCTTACGAGGCCCAAAACAATCATTAAAGTTGGTTTGGAACCAAACCAGAACTTTTCAACATTTAGAAATTTTTTATCAAAACAGGGTCACACGCCCGTGTGACATATGACACACCCGTGTGAGTAGACCGTGAGGTTCTCACACGCCCATGTCTGGATCCCGTGTATAATTCATAATAATACATACAACCAATAACTAAATCTCTATACATGCCATTCACTTGAAAATAATTAGGAATTGTCATGATTCCAACTTGACAAACTGATAGTGTGATGATACCTCCAACGATCTCCAACCCCGAGCCAACCTGACAACACTAAGAGAAATGGAAAAATGGTGTAAGCTTAATAGCTTAGTAAGTTGGCATATTAAAAATAATAAGCAATTTAATTAAAAATATTAACCCATTTCTCAATAAATATATTCAAGGGAATAGAATCAATATTCACATAGATTTACCCTTTTTCTTAAGTTCAGCTTAGGCTGTTTTTCTGAGTCACAGTCACTAATTTAATTATTTCATACGCTACAGAACTCAAAATTAAGATCCATAAATTTTACATGAAACTAGACTCACATATATTCACACCATAAAATTTCCATAATTTTTGGTTTAGCCAATCAATACATTTTATTCATTAAAGACTCCCCTATTTCACTATTCAATAGCTCTAACACCTCTTCACTAAAATTAGAATTCCTCATTATATAGAGTTTGGATAACCTTCTCATTTGTCTCTCTCGAAAGTAGACTCACCAAGGATTCTGAGAATATAAATTACACACCATAACCATTTTTATACAATTTTTAATGATTTTACCAAGGCAGAATAGGGGATCACGTAATCATTCTGAACTAGTCTTACAAATATTTAAATATCTCAAAATATAAAAATGCTTTGCTTTCTTTGTTTCTTTTATATCAAATTAAACTCAATAATCGTTAAATCAATATCTCATCCAACATAAAATTAAATTTCTACGATTTATGGTGATTTTTGAAAGTCGCATAACTGCTGCTGTTTCAATCTATTTTACTAAAAATTTTACTTTCACATGTTTTCTTTATATTACTTCCATATAATGCACACATAACACCAAGCATATTCAAAACTAGCCATACAAATGGACAATCATCACCAGTATTTATGAGTACTCATAATGGCGTTTACACCATATCAGCCTTACCACAATTTCAATCACGTATCACATATCAAACACATTATGCACACACACACACATAGTCACATGCACCCTTGCTCACCCGTAGATTTGCCACATTTCTCAATTGGTCATATTCACTCTTGCACTTATTCATAACATGATCGCACCAATCACCAGTAGTAAGTTATCTCGTTGAACCCCTTCGAAAAACGCCCGATACTGGTGATCTCAGCACATAGCTCCACCTACACATAATTCGGCTTTATTGTACACATGGTGAAGGTCCCTTATCACCCATGTGACCTAGCCATTCCATCTCGTAGCTTTCTTGTCTACATGGCGTCCAACACTAGGAACCGCTCATGCGACCTAGCTACTCATAACCCGTAACTTTCTTGTACACATGGTATACACACAGTATTACACATGTGACCTAGTTACATATGAAATTATTATCCCGTAGCTTTCTTGCATACATGGTGAAAGTCCCTTATCATCCATGTGGCCTAGCTACACATCAAATTTTGCCATCTCTTAGCTTTCTTGTGCACACGGTGAAGTTCCCTTATCACTCGTGTGACCTAGCTACATATTGTCCGTATCTCTCGGTTTTCCGAAGGTTCAATCGAGAATTTCTCATTCCATAAGTTTTCATATTGTAGTTATCACCCAATGATTTCCATAATATCTAGCAAAATAATTATTGAACGAGTAAAATAAATGCATTATTTACATATCAACTTTCCATTTCACATAATAACCATAGTCATAGAAAACACCTTTTATCATAAACATATTATTAAATCAATTCACCAACTTACCTCGGATCCAGAAACGGTAATTTACCAACTTTTCCGATTTTCAATTTTCCTCCCGTTCTAGGTCCAAATCTCATTTTTCAGGGCCTAAAACATCAAATTTCACTTGTTTAATTAATGTATTACTCAAAACAGTCCCTAACTCAAACTTTGGCAAATTTATAATTTTGCCCCTAAACTTTTCAAAAATTACACTTTTACCCCTAGGCTCGTAAATTAAAATTTATTCCTTTTTTCTTATGTTTTATGACATGCTGGACATTTTTCCCTTCTATGGCAACATCAACTTCTCACTCTAACATATACTTGTGAATATTAGGTATTTTTACTGATTATGTCGTTTTACTCGTTTTCACGTAAAATCGCTTAGTAAAAGTTGTTTAACATAATTTCAGCCTTCATATTCTATCATAAAACATCAAAATAAACACATTTCACCTATGGGTATTTTTCCAAATATGAACCCTAGGTTAAATTATTGCTAGAATAAGCTAAATCAAGTTACCGGGACTCCAAAAACATAAAGAACATTAAAAACGGGGCTTGGAATCACTTACTATGGAGCTTGGAAGCTTGAAACAAACCCTAGCTATGGAGAACCCTTGTAATTTCGTCCTAATGAAGAAGATGGACATATTTGGCATTTAAATTTTATTTTTTTAATTCATTTAATTCACTAATTTACCAAAATGCCCCTTAAAAAAATCTTTTGAAACATACCCATCCATATCCATTTTTGTCCACCAACTTAACCAATGGTCTAATTATCATTTAAAGACCTCGAATTTAAAATTTCATAACAATTAGACACCTCTAACATGTAGAACTCAACTTTTGCATTTTTTACAATTTAGTCCTTTTGACTAAATTGAGTGCCCAAACGTCAAAATTTTCGAATGAGATTTTCACGAAATCATTCCGTGAAATTGTAGACCATAAAAATATAAATAAAATAAATTTCTCAACATCGGATTTGTGGTCCCAAAACCACTTCCTTTTAAGCCCTATTTCGGGATGTTACATTTCTCCCCCTTAAGGATTTTCGTCCTTGAAAATCTTAACAGAATAAGGTTTAATATATTTCTCATAATTTCCAACATCACTAAATAATCTTTTTTAAGATGATACTTTCAGAAACACTCTGTCATCGATCTGAATCCTAATAGAACTCAGTGAATTCTGTCAAACAAAGAATCGACACATATTGAAATTATTATGCTAATTGCATCAAATGTTCGAAAACAACCCACTAGCATTTCTCTTGGCTCCCCACAGATCAATCGATGATCACTCACAATCTTTCAATAGCTTAATTCATCACCACTTTCTTAAACTCAAACTTTGCTATGCCATCAGATATATTAAACTCTTGAAACCAAGAAACATATGACAATCCTCGTTAAACAAATAGTGTCATCAAATTTTTCAATACAAACATAATAATAACCATCTATAAATTACTAACCGAACAACTCTTTTTAATGTAATATTAACTGTCTAAAAACATGAACCATTACTTTACATTCTAGAGAATATACACATTCAAATCCGTTCACTGGTGTGTCACTAAAAAATCATAATTCCATTGTGTTCCAAAGTCGATTATAATAGAGATAAAACATATTCTATACAGATATAAACAGAACAATAGCCAAAAGAAACAGTAGAATTATTTCATATAAGTTCACTGTCAACTCTTATCTCAGATGTAATGGAATTGAATTCCAATAAAAGATAGTGGAATACCAATCATAGATCAATCAAACTGACGATTCTTTACTCAGAAAACAAGCAATCATAATTGTCTCTGAAAAGAAACGAACACATAAAATGCCCAGAAGAGATAGTCGTAAACTGCTCAACTATGACTGTCATATTTAAACATCTTCACATGTCAAACATCATTCTTCTGACTAATTCTGCCATTACTAATTTCCACATTATTTCTTTCACTAAAGAAAATCAGTTCAGAAAAATTTCAGTTAATACTTCCTTTCAGCATCTTATCTGAATAAGTCGATTTATCAAAGTTAAATTTTTCACTAATTATGATATTGTATAAACCAAATAATTCTTGAGTCAATCTAATATTTCTCTAATTCTGTCCTTCATTTGTCAACCATCCTCAGTCTTTGATCATATCTATAGTTATTCTATAACTAAACTCTTTGATTCCACACTTAGGAAGTTAATCAACATGATTCTTATGAATTTCCGTTATAAACACCTCATCGGTAAGGGGGTGAGGTCGTACAGTCTCTAACTCGATTCTCACACATATATATACATATGACACATCTTTCATTATCAACATATGTCATTATAACTATACTACCCATTTCGAACAATTTATTATTCATATTTGCCTGACATAAAATTTTCAATTATCTCATTCAAACAAGTGCACTCATTCATACATTCTACGAAATTTGAATAACTTACTTATCACATTCACTAATCAACTTTTGTCAAGCATGCTACAGTATATGAAGGTCAGAAAAATATGAATAAGCATATTACCGTATAAACTTTCATTTCACACATTATCACACATACACATTACGGATTCTTATTCATACTTTTCCGAGCTTATCTCATCATAGCTACAATTTATTCAAATACTTCAATATCACTATCAAATGGTCGGATATAGCTCGGTTGGAGAGTACTTCTCTTTTAATAAGATTATCCTCAATCGCGTCGGAAGGCATCACATTATCACATATTGGTGGCATGTATAACTAGACTTTAGACTTTCACACTTGCTATGTTAGTCTGAGAACCGACTAAACCATAGTTCTGATACCACTAAAATGTAACACCCCTTACCCCTATCCGTCGCTGGCTCAGGGTACGAGGCATTACAGCAATTTTATACACTTCTCCGATACATACATTTCAATTATACATTAAAACCATTCATAATCACACTCTATGTTCCTATTATGGGCTTACGAGGCTCAAAACAATCATCAAAGTTGGTTCGGAACCAAACCAGAACTTTTCGACATTTAGAAAATTTTTATCAAAATAGGGTCATAGGCCCGTGTGACATATGACACGGCCGTGTGAGTAGACCGTGAGGTTCTCACACGCCCATGTCTAGATATCGTGTATAATTCATAATAATACATAAAACCAATAACTAAATCTCTATACATGCCATTCACTTGAAAATAATTAAGAATTGTCATGATTCCAACTTGACAAATTGAAAGTGTGATGATACCTCCAATGATCTCCAACCCCGAGCCAACCTGACAACACTAAGAGAAATGGAAAAATGGTGTAAGCTTAATAGCTTAGTAAGTTGGAATATTAATAATAATAATCAATTTAATTAACAATATTAACCCATTTCTCAATAAATATACTCAAGGGAATAGAATCGATATTCACATAGTTTTACCCTTTTTTCTTAAGTTCAGCTTAGGCTATTTTTCTAGGTCACAATCACTAATTTAATTATTTCATAAGCTACAGAACTCGAAATTAAGATCCGTAAATTTACCATGAAACTAGACTCACATATATTCATACCATAAAATTTCCATAATTGTTGGTTTATCCAATCAATAGAGTTTATTCATTAAAGACTCCCCTATTTTGTTGTTCAACAGCTCTAACACCTCTTCACTAAAATTAAAATTCCTCACTATATAGAGTTTTGATAACCTTCACGTTTGTCTTTCTCGAAAGTAGTCTTTCTCGAAAGTAGACTCACCAAGGATTCTGAGAATATAAATTATGCACCATAACCATTTGTATACAACTTTTAATAATTTTTCCAAGGCAGAATAGGGGATCACGTAATCATTCTAAACTAGTCTTACAAATATTTAAATATCTCAAAATATAAAAATTATTTGCTTTCTCTGTTTCGTTTATATGAAATTAGACTCAATAAGCTTTAAAACAATATCTCATCCCACATATAATTCAATTTCTACTATTTATGGTGATTTTTCAAAGTCACATAACTGTTGTTCTTTCAATCTATTTTACTGAAAATTTTACTTTCCCATGTTTTCTTTATATTACTTCCATATATGCACACATAGCACCAAACATATTCAAAACTAGCCATACAAATGGATAATCATCACCAATATTTACGAGTACTCATGATGGCGTTTACACCATATCAGCCTTACCACAATTTCAATCATGTGTCACATATCAAACACATTATGCACACACACACATAGTCACATGCACCCTTGCTCACACGTACATTTGCCACATTTCTCAATTGGTCACATTCACTCTTGCACTTATTCATAATATGATCGCACCAATCACCAGTAGTAAGTTATCTCGTTGAACCCCTTCGAAAAATGCCCGATACTCGGTGATCTCAGCACATAGCTCCACCTATACATAATTCGGCTTTACTGTACACATGGTGAAGGTCTCTTATCACCCATGTGACCTAGCCATTCCATCTCGTAGCTTTCTTGTCTACATGGCGTCCAACGCTAGGAACCGCTCATACGACCTAGCTACTCATAACCTGTAACTTTCTTGTACACATGGTATACACACAGTATTACACATGTGACCTAGTTACATATGAAATTATTATCCCGTAGCTTTCTTGCACGCATGGTGAAAGTCCCTTATCATCCATGTGGCCTAGCTACACATCAAATTTTGCCATCTCGTAGTTTTCTTGTGCACAAGGTGAAGTTCCCTTATCACTCGTGTGACCTAGCTACATATTGTCCGTATCTCTCGGTTTTCCGAAGGTTCAATCGAGAATTTCTCATTCCATACATTTTCATATTGTAGTTATCACCCAATGATTCTCATAATATCTAGCAAAATAATTATTGAAAGAGTAAAATGAATGCATTATTTACATATCAACTTTCCATTTCACATAATAACCATAGTCATAGAAAACACCTTTTATTATAAACATATTATTAAATCATTCACCAACTTACCTCGTATCCAGAAACGGCAATTTACCAACTTTCCCGATTTTCGATTTTCCTCCCGTTCTAGATCTAAATCTCATTTTTCGGGGTCTAAAAAATCAAATTTCACTTGTTTAATTAGTGTATTACTCAAAACAGTCCCTAACTCAAACATTGGCAAATTTATAGTTTTGCCCCTAAACTTTTAAAAAATTACACTTTTACCCCTAGGCTCGTAAATTAAAATTTATTCCATTTTTCTTATGTTTTATGGCATGCTAAACATTTTTCCCTTCTATGGCAACATCAAATTCTCACTCTAACATGTACTTATGAACATTAAGTATTTTTACCGATTATGTCGTTTTACTCGTTTTCACGTAAAATCGCTTAGTAAAAGTTGTTTAACATAATTTCAGCCTTCATATTCTATCATAAAACATCAAAATAAACACATTTCACCTATGGGTATTTTTCCAAATACGAACCCTAGCTTAAATTATTGCTAGAATAAGCTAAATCAAGTTACCGGGACTTTAAAAACGTTAAGAACATTAAAAACGGGGCTTGGAATCACTTACTATGGAGCTTGGAAGCTCGAAACAAACCCTATCTATGGAGAACCCTTGTAATTTCGTCCTAATGAAGAAGATGGACATATTTGGCATTTAAATTTTGTTTTTTAATTCATTTAATTCACTAATTTACCAAAATGCCCCTTAAAAAATCTTTTGAAGCATACCCATCCATGTCCGTTTTTGTTCACCAACTTAACCAATGGTCTAATTATCATTTAAGGACCTCCAATTTAAAATTTCATAACAATTGGACACCTCTAACATGTAGAACTCAACTCTTGCACTTTTACAATTTAGTCCTTTTGACTAAATTGAGTGCCCAAACGTCAAAATTTTCGAATGAGATTTTCACGAAATCATTCTGTGAAATTGTAGACCATAAAAATATAAATAAAATAAATTTCTCAACATCGTATTTTTGGTCCCAAAAACATTATTCCGTTTAGGCCCTATTTCGGGATGTTACACCCATTACGAAATCCATTGTGATTCGATCCCACTTCCACTCGGGAACCATCACTGGCTGAAGTAATCCTGAGGGTACTTGATGCTCGGCTTTCACTTGTTGATAGATCAAACACTTTGTAACAAACTCAGAGATGTCTCTTTTCATACCCGGCTACTAACACAACTTCTTCAAGTCATTGTACATTCTTGTGCTGCCCGGATGTACTGACAAGCAACCACTGTGTGCTTCATGTAAAATTTTCCGAATTAACTCATCATCCTTAGGTACACAAACTCTATCATAAAACATCAAACAACCATCTAAACTAACCCAAAAATCAGAGTCATTTCCTGATTCGCACTGAGCTCTCTTAGCTTGCATCTCACTATCATTCTTTTGAGCTTCACATATCTGCTGAATAAATAATGGTCTAGCTCTTAACTCAGGTAATATAGCACTAGCATCAGACAACGCTAAGCTCGTACTCATAGCTCTCAAATCATATAGGGATTTCCTGCTCAATGCATCCGCAACCACATTCGCTTTTCCCAGGTGGTAATCGATTGTTAGATCATAATCTTTCAGTAATTCAAGCCATCACTGTTGTCACAATTTCAAATCTTTTTGGTCCATCAAATATTTTAAACTCTTGTGATCGGTGAAGATTCGACACTTCTCACCATATAAATAATGTCGCCAAATTTTCAAAGCAAAGACGATCATAGCCAACTCCAAACCATAAGTCGAATAAATTTTCTCATGCGGTTTTAGCTGTCTCGAGGCGTAAGCTACTACCTTACCCTCTTGCATCAACACACAACCAAGACCATTTAATGATGCATCACTGTAGACCAAAAACTCCTTCCCCGACTCAGGTTGTACTAAAACTGACGCCTCAATCAACAATGCTTTCAATTTCTCAAAACTCTGTTGGCATTTCTCAGTCCATTCAAACTTAACATCTTTATGCAACAATTTTTTTATCGGGTAGCAATCATAGAGAACCCCTTTACGAACCGTCTGTAGTACCCCGCTAAACCAAAAAAGCTTTTAATTTCAGATACATTCCTTGGCGATTTCCACTCCACAATAGCTGAGATCTTACTCGGATCAAATCTTATGCCATCATCCGACACAATGTGTCCTAAAAATCTGACCTATCGGAGCCAAAACTCACTCTTGCTGAATTTAGCATACAGCTGCTTGTCTCTTAAACTCTGCAAAACAATTTTTAGGTGCTCTGCTTGCTCACACTCATCCCGGAAATAACTTAGTATGTCGTCAATAAAAACGACCACAAATTTATCCAAACATGGTCAGAAGACACGGCTCATTAAATCCATAAAAATCGCAGGAGCATTTGTTAAGTCAAATGGCATGACAAGAAACTCATAATGGCCATACCTCATCCGACATGCAATTTTCGGCACATCTTGCTCTTTAACCCTCAACTGGTAATAGCCAGACCTTAGGTTTATCTTAGAGAACACCGTAGCTCCCTTCAATTGGTCAAATAGATCGTATATCATTGGCAAAGGATACTTATTCATCACAGTCACCTTGTTGAGTTGTCTATAGTCTATGCACAATCTCATCGATCCATCTTTCTTCTTTACAAAAAGTACTGGAGCACCCCACGGTGAATAGCTCGGTCTTGCAAAACCCTTGTCCGTTAACTGTTGCAACTGAACTTTCAATTCTTTCAACTCCAATAGTGCCATCCTATACGGGGAACCTAAATAGATGTTGTACTCGGCACTAACTCAATCCCAAACTTGACCTTTCTAACTAGAGGCAATCCAGGTAACTCTTCTGGTAACACATTTAGATACTCGCATACTATCGGCACTGATTCAATCTTTACCTCTGAATCTTGAGTATTCATCACAAAGGTGAGATAGGACTCATATCCTTTTCTCAAGTACTTCTCAGCTACCATAGATGAAATCATTACAGGCAAACTATCCGATTTACCTTATTCAACCCGAATGACATCTCCATTTACACATTTCAATAAACTTTCTACCACAGTTCACTAAGACGTTATGAGCAGTCAACCAATCCATACCAAGAATCAGGTCAAATTCATCAAATGGCAACAACATGAGAGTTTTCGAAAAACAATGACCTCTAATTGTCAAAGGACGCATTCCTACACACCTTGTCAACAAGCACATGTTTGCCTAACGGGTTTGACACTTTTACTACAAATTCTGTAGACTCAAGAATCATACTCATACTAGATGCCAATTTCATGCAAATGTAAGAATGGGTAGACACCAGATCAATCGAAGCAATAACAGAGTATCATGAAGAGAAAAAGTACCCATTATCACATCTGGAGAGGTACTCGACCCTCTGATCTCACAGCAGAGTCTCTAAGCGCATCTCTACTACTAGTCCCACCTCCCGAGTTCTTTTGTGGCCTACCCCTCGAAGATACATTACTTGATCTCAATTCTTGTTTTCTATCCTTTTCATCCCTCTCTAGACAGTTCCGATTGAAATGATCGGGTGAACCACACTTGTAGCAATTTTGGTTATTCCCCCAACACTCCCCCGTGCGTTGCCTACCACAATTTGGACACTCTGATTTATTAGACTTTGGATTGCCTACGCTTGCCATCGAGGTGGCTTGAACTCTCAAGCCCAAGTATGTATTATCTCGATCTCGATGTGAATATCCAATTGACGCAATCACCCGAGGATTCATTTCCTTGGACCTCTTTGATTGAGTTTGATGTGATTTACTCATTGGCCTTTTTCTTACATTTCGGGCCTCACTTATGGCTTTCCCCTTTTCCTTATTTGGTTCCTCGGCCTTGCATGCCCTGTCTACCAACACCACAAATTCTTTTAACTCCAAGATCCCAACTAGAAGCCCGATATCCTCATTCAGCCCATCTTCAAACCTCTTGCACAAGATAGCTTCTATAGACACATTCTTGTGCATACTTGCTGAGCCTAACAAACTCGCACTCATATTTTGTCACAGTCATTTTTCTTTACATCAATTCAAGGAATTCTTTCCGTTTCTGGTCCACAAATCTCTAACTTATATACTTCTTTCAGAACTCTTCCAAAAAGAAGTCCCACGTTACCCTCTCCCTTGGAACCACTGACGTCAACGTTTTCCACCAACGATATACCAAGTCTTTTAGCAATGACACAACACATTTCAAGCTCTCCTCAGGTGTGCAGGAGAGTTCATCAAATACTCACATTGAGTTCTCAAGCCAGAACTCTACCCTCTCGGGGTCATCATCTATGATAGCTCTAAATTCTTCAGCCCCATGTTTCCGAATCTTACCTACCAGGCGTTTGGTCATTCTCACCAAATCTATACCTTGAGGAGCCACGGGAACTGGCTGAGGTATAGGAGTGGGTGGAGGAGGTTGAGCATTAGGGTTTGCTCGTACATACTTCGTGTACCAATAACTCATCATTCGGAGAAAGGCTTCCTGAGCCTCTTCTCCCTAACCCATAGTCTCGGGTCTACTCTCTACAAGCGCGATCCCTTGCTCGGGAGCCGGCGCGTTACTAGCAGCTTCATCAGTAGCCGCTCGGTCGAGATCCATTTACTATATAAAAAAAAGTTTTAAACTGTTAGAAGTCACCACACTATCAATATACGCTTACAGCATTTATAGCTAGACTCTTGCACACGCTACAGTAGTCTGACTTCTATTTGGCTTCGGGCCATGGTATAGGTACTTACTGATTGAGATCCTTGAGTATCCGACTTCTATCCCGAATGGTTCAACAGGTAAATGAAAGATGTAGTTAAGTATTAGATTGGTACGATATGGTATAGGTATATACGGTAATGAATTGAATATCAAAACTATGGAATTGATGAGCTCCTTGGTAAGTTATGTGAATGACCATTTGATGTATTAAACCGTTAGAAGTCACCACACTATCAATATACGCTTACGGCATTTATAGCTAGACTCTTGCACAGGCTACAGTAGTCTGAGAACCGACTAAACAATAGATCTGATACCACTAAATGTAACACCCCTTACCCGTATTCAACGCCGGAACTGGGTACGAGGCATTATCGGACTTAATTTGCTTGAACAAACAACTTTGGGCTATAAAATTTCATTCCAACTTAAAACTTTCCTTTCACATTCAAAACATCCTTATTAAGGGCCTAGGAGACCTTAAACATGTAAATAGAAGGTTTTGAAATCAAACCGGGAACTTTTGTATACTTGAAAAATTTTTCCTTAACAGGGCCACACGCCCGTGTGAAATGGGACACGCCCGTGTAGGTAGGCCGTGTGGTCACACACGCCCATGTGCCTAGCCCGTGTAGAATTTTTTTCCATTCGAACCTAAAGGGTTTTCACAGGGCCGGACACACGCCCGTGTCCTTGGCCTGTGTCCTCCACTTAGCCTAGACACGCCCGTGTCCTCACCCATGTGTGAAAACTTGGGTATTTTGTTTATGATGTCAGCAACCACATAAAGGGCACACGGCTTAAGCACACGCCCGTGTGTCTAGCCCGTGGTCGACACTGACTTACAACATTAACATGGAAGAGACACACGGCCTGATCACACGCCCATGGATCCGACCGTGTGTCTACCCGTGTGGACAAGAACAAAGCTATTTGCCAAGCTCTTTTTGTCACCCTAACTCACACATCAAAAAAAATCCATTCAACCATTCACTAAGCAACCCAATTGTGCAACATACACTTTCATGAATAACCTCATCTTTTCATAAATTAGTAATAATAAGCCATCAACTATGGCTATATATAAGGAGTTCATTTATAAAGGAGCCAACACACACTTGGCCAAAATAACAAAACATTTCACCTAGACTAGCCCCTATATATGCCATACTCAAAATGCTAAGTCTAGATATACCGAGATGAGCTGGTAGTGTGGGTGATCTTCCAATTAACTTTGTATCTCAAACTGGCTCTTTGGCACTATAAAACAAGGGAAAAGAAAGGGAGTAAACTTTAAGCTTAGGAAGTTTACATATAAACAATAAGCATCATAACATATGCTATCAATCAATAACATTACATACTAAGCAAAAACAATTCACGTTTCCATAATTGTGCTTACTCATTTCACCTCTTACCACATTCCAACCATATAACAATTATATTGCTCACATTCACTTGTACACATTCCTTGCACTCATCACCACAAAGCAACATGAAACATTTACTTATACAATTTCTCGAAGAACCCCTCGAAATAATACTAAGTACCCGATGGTTTTGCACACAGCCCACCATTAATCAATAATAGGGTGGTATCGCACATAGCCCACCACCAAGAATATTTATGGTGGTTTCGCACATAGCCCACCAAATGATAATATAAACGATGGTATCACACACAACCCATCGTGAATAAGTAATAAGGTGGTATCGCACATAGCCCACCAAAAAGGATAATTACGGTGGTATCGCACACAGCCCACCAAATAATTATTACGGACATTTTTCCGCACTTACATATCTATTCCGAGGTTCATACGAGAATTACTCACTATCTATCAATTTCAATCAATCTCAATCATAATTAATCTCATTCATACAATGCACCAATAAGTAATAACATATGTATTAAAATGTTTTGTTTACACATAAACTTACCTAGGTGCAAAACGTATTAATCGACGATTTAGTCCGTAACCTTGCCTTTCCCTCGGTCAAGGTTGTTTCCGCTCTCTTCTTGATCTATAATAATAAAATTTGTTCATTCAATCACTTTATAACTCATTATACATCAAAATTTCTACTTAGGCAAAAATGACCATTTTGCTCTTATACTTTGGCAAAATTACAATTTTGCCCCTAGGCTCGTAAATTATTTTTCATCATATTTTCTCATTAAACAAGCCTAACAGAATATTTATTTCTCTTACAACAACTTACAAAACCATTTATTCCATGCATTTATTACACAATTTTAACCTTTACAAATAAGTCCTATTTAGGTGTTTTCATGATAACTTCTTTCACAAAAGTTGTTTCTCATCTCACTAACATTCATTTTCTTCCATAAAAACTCAGAAAACAACATAAACTCTCCCATGGAAAGTCCCTAAAATTTCAACCATTTTGCAAAATAGTCCCCTCATTAGCTACCTTAAGCTTTGGGGGTTCCAAAAGTACAAAAATTATCAAATAAAACCACCAAAATCACTTACTTTCAAGGGTGAGAAGTTGCTGAAAATTTTTGGCTTCCAAAACCCTTCCTTACCTGATATTTTCGGTGGAAAGAAGATGAATAAAATGGGCGATATCATATTTTCTTTATTTTATTTATTTCCTTCAATTTAATCCACCTAACCCAACCACTTGACCAATTTTGACTTCATTTTGTCCCCTATGGCCGACCACCTATTCTCTATGGGCCTATTTGCTCTTTAAGGACCTCAAATTTTTTATTCCTTAGCTATTAGACACCCCTAGCTTGTAAAATGAAACTTTCGCACTTTATGCGATTTAGTCCTTTTTCACAATTAAGCATTCAATCGCTAAAATTAAAGCACCAAAATTCTCATGCATCCTTATAATCATGCTATAACATGTAAAATAATAATATTTTTTTTTCAACCTCAAATTAGTGCTCCCGAAACCACTGTTTCGACTAGCCCCAAAATTGGGTTGTTACAACTCTCCCCCCTTTAGAGATTTTTATCCCCGAAAATCTTAACGGTAAAACGGTTTGGGTACTGTTCCCTCATGGCTTCTTTTGGTTCCCACGTAGCCTCTTCCCCACCGTGTTTTTGCCATAACACTTTCACTAAGGCTATGCTCTTGTTCCTCAATTGTTTAAGCTCTCAAGCTAATATCTTAATTGGTTCCTCTTCATAAGTCATGTCCGTTTGTATCTCAATTTCCGTTGGAAGGATCACATGTGAAGGATCGAAATGATATTGCCGCAACATCGACACATGAAACACGTTGTGTATTCTCTCTAACTCTGCCGGCAAAGCCAAACGGTAAGCTACTGGTCCAATCCTTTTAATAACCTTATACGGTCTATGAATCGTGGACTCAATTTGCCCTTTTTACCAATTCTCAATATTTTCTTCCACGAGGATACAATTAGGAATACTTTGTCGCCCACTTGAAACTCGATTTCTTTCCTTTTTAAATCCGCGTAAGACTTTTGTCATTCCGAAGCAGCTCTCAGACTATCACAGATCACCTTCACTTTCTTCTCGGTCTCTTTAACTAGATTGACCTGGTGAACTTGCTTCTCACTAAGCTCGGTCCAATACAAGGGAGCCCGACACTTGTGACCATATAAAGCTTCATACGGTGCCATCCGTATAATCGACTGATAACTGTTGTTATAAGCAAACTCGACCAAAGGTAGATATTTTTCCCAACTACCTTCGAACTCTAACACACAGCTTCGAAGCATATCCTCAAGAGCTTGAATCACTCTTTCAGATTGGCCATCAGTTTGAGGATGGAACGATGTACTAAAATTCAATTTTGTACCCAAGGCTTCCTGTAACTTCTTACAAAACCTCGAAGTAAATCTCGGATCTCTATCCGAGATAATAGATATAGGTACCCCATGTAATCTCACCACCTCGTCAATATACAGCTCAGCCAACTTGTCAAGTGAGTAGTGCTCAACCCATCTATTATATTGGGTTATTCTTTAGCTCCCACAAGGATTGTTTTTGCTTCACAGTTTGTGAGTAGTGCTCTAGTACGCAAATTAGCTTCTCGGTCCATTTGACAAGCAGTAATGGTTGAACGAAAATAGAAGGGTCTATGCTTTTGGTGTGGAGCCAAGTACCATGTTGGACAAAAGTGTGTCAATTCTAAACTATATCAGTTTCTGCTAGAACCTCTATCTAACAGTGAAGTAGAGGAATTCCAAGAATGTTCTGATCGGCTTAAGGAGAGTAATCCTGAAGAGGAACCATCCCTATGATTTCATTACATGCCCTCACTGGTTTACAATGCCATAATACCATGTGAGTGGCTACTCGAGTAGGGTCTAGTTGGGCAATAATTCTGGTCGACTCAGGCAACAAACATGATTTCATCAATACGAGGATGGTGAGTAGGTTATCACTGCTAGTAATGCACCAAGAGTAGTTGAAGGTCTATGTGGCAAATGGGAGTTGTTTGTTCACTAGGGGGATGTGCAAATGAGTCCAATAGGAAGTTCAAAACTGCCAGTTTGAAATAGATTTCATGCTGTTACCATTGAAGGGATGTGACATAATGTTAGGGGTCCAATGGTTACTAGCCTTGGGAGATATTGTTTGGAACTTTGGTTCCTTAACCATGCAATTTATGGTTAAGGGTGAACCATGTATTATTCATGGTATTTTTCTGGTCTCATTAGTAGTAGAAAATAATGGCTCAAATTCGAGATGTTTTGTGGCTATGGGGCAAGCTTTGGGGCCTTATACCTTAGTAATGAGCTCACCTAATCAAGTGACACTTTCGGATATGGTAGTCCATGATAGTGATGAATAGCTTCAAGGGTTATTGGGAGACTTTGCTGATGTTTTTCAAGTGCCAAAAGGGTTACCACCACCTCAGTTGCAAGACCATAGAATTCCCTTGAGAGATGAAGGAGTTGTAGTTAAAATTTGACCCTACAGATATCCTGCCATTTAAAAGGGAGAGATGAAAAAATTGATTCAAGAGATGCTCCAAACTGGGATAACCAAAGATAGCAATAGCTCTTTTGCTTCTCCTATAGTGATGGTAAAAAAGAAAGATGGAAGCTGGAGGTTGTGCATTGATTACAGACAACTAAATCAATATACAATCAAGGATAAGTTTCCCATCCTCATAATTGAGGAGCTGTTGGATGAATTGGGGGAAGTTCGGGAGTTTTCCAAACTATATTTAAGATCCGGATATCATCAAATCTAAATATGGGAACCAGATATACATAAAATAACATTTAGGACACATGAGGGGCATTATGAGTTCCTAGTGATGCCCTTTGGCCTCACTAATGCTCCCTCTAGCTTTTAGGCTCTTATGAATTCAGTATTCAAACCATTGCTGAGGAAGTTTGTGCTTGTATTCTTTGATGACATATGGTATATTCAAAGTCATAGTCTGAACATTTGCAACATTTGAGAACAATTCTTCTCATCTTAAGAGAGCAACAACTGTTTGCTAAAAAGAATAAATGATGTTTTTGTACTTCTCAAATTGAGTACCTTGGACATGTGCTACATGAGGGAACAATATCTGAAACACCCCAAACCCGGCCCACGAGCTTTGACCGGATTTGGTATGTTCCTTGAGTAAAACGATTCAAAACTTGTTTGCTTCTTTGGAAAATTTGGGATGGTTTTGAAGTCTAGATTTTAATAAAACTTTATTTACGAAATATTAAGTCAAAAATATTTTAAGATTTATTCTTAAGAAAAGTTACTTAAAGTTTAATTTGATAAAAATTCGTACCATAATAAAATAATTAAAATGCATGCATAAATAGTTCAAACTAGTGGCCTTATTACATTAAAAACAAAACCCAAAATAAATTCAAAGTTCTTAAAAATAGAAAGTCTAAATAAAATAAATTTCGTGCTGAGCATGGCCACCACTAAGCTCCTACTGACCCAGTCCATCACTGAGCGTCACCTAAAAAAAATATCCCACAACGGAGTGAGTCAAACAGACTCAATGTGTAACAACCAACACTAAGTCTCAACAATTCAGGCATATCAGACCATACATATACATATAGCAATTAAATATAATGATGCAATCCCGAACCCAAACCTAGAAACCATCCGCTACACATCACCCGTACCAACCATCACACCGTGGGGACTACTAAGTTGACCCTCCATCCGCTACACACCATCGAAGGCAGTTGCTGCAGACGACTTGCACATCGCCCTTATAAATTCGTGGCATAGCCACCAGATAATAATAATTTTGTGACATAAGTCACCACATTCAGATTACGTAACATACGTCACCACATTCAGATATTGTGGTATAAAACCACCAGATCACTTCCCCTTAATATAATCACCCATATGCCCCATATATCATACATATCATGCAATCTTATGCCATAGGCCTTATTTCACTTTCATAACATTTTCACATTTGTGTCATAACAGATATTCTTATTATTGACATAACTTTAGAGAATAACGTACCTGAGTACTCTGTACCATTTGTATGGTACCTTTGGCCACTTCCATATTATTATTAACATACACATAATATTAGAACCATAAATCTATCAGGAAATAGTGCGGGGTTACACACCTGGTTTACTTAGCGAGTTCACTGAATCTCGAAAATCTACCAAAACCTATTGCACTCCTTCCTAATACCCATAGGTGAAATCGGTTAGGCACTAATACTAAAATATGGCATTGGCCGAATGTTCATATATACTTACCTTATGATTTTAAATCCCGAAAGTAGTCTCTTGGCTATGAAGATGTCGAAATCCCTATAGGTTTATGTTAGATTCCATTCTAACATTTAATCACAAATAAATGGCCCTTTGGCCGAATACCACATAGAGCTTACCTTGGATTCTTGAAATCCCGATGATCTTTCCTTGTAGTCGACTACTTCTAAAAATCCCGAGAGATCCTTCAAGGTTTCGGCTAAAACAATAATGGGATTAGTACCGTGATTTTCGACAATTAGAGGAAGAAAAGAACAAGAGTTCGGCTGAGAGATCCTTGCCAATAAGATGACTAAGACACAATTAATCACTACTTCAAGAAATCGGCAAAAGAGCTTGTAGGAGAAATTGATTCAGAGGGGGGTGGCAATGAAGTGAACTTTCGGCTTTTGATAGGCACCAGAGAGTTTTAGCTTTAACAAGGATGAAAAGGAAAAGTATAGGCTTAGAGAGAATCGGCAATTGATGGGATTTAGGAGAGGGGTATTCGGTTTTGAAGAAAAAGAATGAAAGGAAAAATGCCTTCAAAAGTAATAATATTTCGGTACCAAAAGAAAGAAAAGCTTGAGAGGAAAAGAAGAAAAAGAGGATACCAATATGGTCAAAGATGATAACCAAAACAAAACATAATTTTCACCTAATGCTCATGACAAATTCGGCTAAGGAGAAAGATTTTCGAGAAAAGGGAAAAAATGCACAAAATACCAAAAATTTGGCCAACTATCTTCCCTCTAATCCCATACAATATTTGGCCAACCCCCCTAGCCCCCTAAGCCGTCCACATTCATGGTCAAAATGACCATGAAAAAATTCCAAAACATTACCCATACATCAAGCCTTATGTCCCATTATCCTTCCATAACACCTTGATTCCATACCTTAACTAATAACTTGCCTTGCCTTATTCCCTTAGTCTACTATCCATAAATGATAAAGTCCAACCTTATCTTAATTAGAGTTGACCGATACATGCCATACACATGCAAAAATAAAAGTCACCTTATTGCCATCCATGGGATTCGAACCTCTTCCCTCATTCAATTACTCATGCGCCAACACCACTTTACTACTAACTCACTTATGCTAACATTAAACACTTAAATTAACTTAAGTATCAGGGTCACTTGATTCACTTCACTAAATTTTCCCATACTAAAAAAAAAAATTATTCTAAATCCAAATAATTCCAAGCCTTCACAAAACTATATTAGGCACACAATAAAATCATATCCGAGCTAACACAATAAACCAGATGATACTCAAATTTTAGGATGTTACAATATCCATGGGTAGATCTAAGATTGAATGTATCTCTTTATGGCCCATTCCTCAACCAGTGAAAGAATTAAAAAGCTTTCTCGGACTATCCGGCTACAATAGGGGATTCAATAGACACTATGGATTGCTAGCCAAGCCCCTTATAGACTTATTAAAAAAGAACGGCTAGGATTGGTCTGAACAGGAAAGTTTAGCTTTTCAATCATTAAAAGAAGCCTTATGTGCAGCACCTGTCTTGGTGTTACTAAACTTTCAGCTTGAATTCATGGTGGATACTGATGCGAGTGGGTTTGAAATTAGAGCAGTGCTACAACAGCAAGGGGGACCGGTGGCTTTCTTTAGCAAGGCCTTAGGTGTAAAACATCAAGCTCAATCGATCTATGAAAAGGATATGTTAGCAATTCTATTAGTTGTTAGGAAATGGCATGCCTACCTTGTGGGGAGGCATTTCAAAATTCAAACTGATCACCAAAGCCTATGGTTCTTGTCTGATCAAGTAGTCTGATCAAGTAGCTATCACTCCATTTCAGCAACAATAGGTAGCTAAAATGTTAGGTTATGACTTTGAGGTCTCCTACAGAAAAGGTATCAACAACAGGGTGGCTGATACTCTCTCTCGACAGCCTCAGTTGGAGCAATGTCAGTTCTTTCAATTATCAACTAGTTCTGTCATTTCTGGACTCTTGGAGCAAGTGAAACAATCATATGAAATAGATGATAAGTTGTAAAGGATCATACAAGATATCCAACAGCATAGATATCCATGCCACTAGGAAATGTTTAGCTAGTTTGCTATTCTGGAAAGGTCTAACAACTAATGTTAAACATTAGATTTGGGAATGTTTGGTCTGTCAGAGTTGCAAGAGTGAGACAGTAGCATCTCCAGAACTTCTTCAGCCTTTACATGTGCCTGATCGAGCTTAGTCCATTATCAGCTTAGATTTCATTGAAGGATTGTTGAACTCAAGTAGGAAAAATTCCATTTTGATTTTGGTGGACCACTTGACTAACTATGGTCATTTTTTGGCACTATCTCACCCATATATAGCTAAAGATGTAGCACAAGAGTACTTGAATCATGTTTATAAACTTCATGGCATGCCTGATTCAATTATATCAAACAGAGACAAAACTTTTATTAGTGGATTTTGGCAGGAACTATTTCGAAGAGCTAGTACCAGACTTCTATTGTCCACAGCATACCATCCTCAAATAGATGGTCAAATGGAGGTATTAAATCAGTGTCTTATGCATGACTGGAGAAACACCTATAAAGTGGTTCCATTGGTTACCCCTCGCAGAGTGGTGGTATAACTCATCTTTCCACTCCTCCATTCAGCTTACCCCATATGAAGCTTTGTATAGACAGTCTCCACCTCAGCACATGCCTTACTTAGCAGGAGTCTCATCAGTGGTAGTGGTCAACAAAATCCTGCAGGCTCGAGAGGCTGCAATGAAGCTATTACAATTCCATCTCAAAAGAGCTCAAGCTCTTATAAAGCAATTAGCTGACAAACATTGATTCGAGAGGAGCTTCCAAGTTGGTAATTTAGTATACTTGCAACTGTAACCTTATAGCCAGCAGGTAGTTAGGAAGGTTCTTAATAAAAAATTATCTCCTAAGTACTATGGACCCTTCCCTGTGATTAAGAAAGTGAGGGAAGTGGCGTATACTCTACAATTACCCCCAGGCTCTCGTATTCACCCAACATTTCACGTTTCCCAGTTGAAGAAACATATAGGATCAGCTCCTACTCAAGCTCAATTACCCTTGGTTGATGCTCATGGTGCACTGTAGAAAGAACCAATTAGAATTGTGGATAGAAGAATAGTTAAAAAAGGGAACCAAGCTGTTACCGAAGTTTTGGTTGAATGGATCGACTCTTTTCCTGAAGATGCAACATGGGAATCTTTACTCCTACTTCAAACGAAATTTCCTCACTTTCATCCTTGAGGACAATGATCCTTTTCTTGGGAGGCAGTACATGTTATGGGGTGAAAAACTAAGTAAGACAATAGAGAGTAAAGGGGTCTCAAAACGGTGAGTTTAATACTTAAAATAATTCAGCAAAAACGGTGCTTAGGGGCTTTAGTTAAACGGTGAGTATTGCTATAACTGAATTTACCACGTTTATCTTTTCTTTATTTTTCCTTTTTAAGTATGGGTTGTAATGGGAAAATGGTTATGAAAACACATAAGGAAATTGCAGAAATCTCTCTTTTCTCTATGTTCTTCTTCTTCCTTTACTATTTTTTCTATCTCGGATTTGAAGTTGCATCAAATTAACTGTAAGCCCAAATTGGCATGAAAGTTAACAAAACTACATGTAAATATTTAGGGCTTAATTTTAAACAATTCAATAGAAAAGGTTGGCAATCTCACACCTCTTCTTTGCCGATGATAGTTGTGTTTTCTTTAGAACTAATATTGAAGAATGTCAAAGATTAAAAGAAATGTTGAAGGCTTATTGTTTCTTCTCTAGAAAAAGTATTAAGCTGCAAATATTAGAATTAACTGTAGGCCCAAATTGCCACCCAAGATTCATGAGCATGTTCAAAGAAATTCTTGGCATGAAAGTTAGCAAAACTACAGGTAAATATTTGGGGTTTAATTTTAATCAATTCAACAAAAAAGGTATTTTTCAACAGAACATTCTTGATAAGATTAGTAAGAAACTTCAAGGATGGAGAGGTAATCTTCTTTCCCCGGGAGGAAGACTTACGCTTATAAGATCTACTCTCACTTCCTTACCTCTCTTGATTTTCTGCCACTAATAGATTTTATGACACTGCGGATAAATACATTAGGAACTTTTGGTGTCATAAACTGGGGTAAGTTATGTCAACTAATTGAGCAAGGAGATCTACGTATTAAATCTTGTCAAACTTGAATCAAGCTTACTTGGCAAAGCATAGTCTGTCATCCATGTAGGAACTATTTACAACTATTGAACTACTTACAAGGAAAGACAAACAAGTCTGTTTTGCCAAATGATAAATGGAACATTGCTTAATATGACTAGTTATGAATGTACAAGGAAGAGAGGACATTTTATGCAATCTTGAAAGTGAAGCATACCCAAAACGCACATGCCAAAAGAAAGAAATTGTGTTTGATGTAGAGGAGGGAACATTGATAACGTTCGAAGTAAGAGAAGTGGCTGGGTGAAATGGATGAAAGATGTACAAACCAACTTGTTCTTTACCAATCCCCATGATCTTTCCAGTTGAGGGATCCTATAAAAGACAAAATTTTGGATAGAATGAAACAAAACAATGCAAATCATTAGTAAGTTTTGAAATAGAGATGAGATTATAACAAAAATCTAGAATGTAAAGAACATTTAAAAGTTTAAGGGTAGGAGAAATGGTGCAGGTTCCAACATATGTAATCAGAATGGAAGAACCAGTAAGCAAACAAATACAAGATGGAGTAGAAGAGCAAGAAACAAGAGATTCTAAACACTGGAAATTTGAAAGCATATGATTGGTGGCCCCGGTGTCTAAGATCCATTCACTTGAGGAAGCTATACTTGCCAAACTTATTGTGGCTTCTCTTGAAGAATCTTTGTTTAACAAATCTAGAATCTGTTGCTATTGAGCCTGCGTGAACAACGGAGCTGAGGGTGCATTGGGTGTGCTATTACATCAACCAATTCTGCATAATCAGTAGCCACTACATTGTTGACCATAGATCCAGTTGAAGTGGAGCTCATTTCTTTTTTAGTGAACTTGAAATTTGGAAGATAATTGATTAGTCGATAACAATTTTCCTGTTTGTGCCCTTTAACTTTGCAATGGTCACAAACACCATTGAACCTCCTCTTTGAAGTACTATTGGAAGAATACAAAGTTGTAGGCTCAGAAACCACTATTCTTGACACATGTTGTTGCTGGGGTTCTTTTTGCACTATCATAGAATAAGCATGATTTACAGATGGTAATGGACTCATCAACAAGATCTGACTCTAAATAGCATTGTATGTTTCATTTAAACCTATTAGGAACATAAACAAGTGCTGTTGAGTGACATGACCAACATTTGACTTGGATTGTGCATAACCACAAGATGAAAACAAGACAAGAACATCATACTCATCCCAGAGCAAGCGTAACTTGGTAAAATATAAAGAGACTGAATCTATTTCCTATTGATGAGATGTGATTTTATGGTGCAAAAAATAAATTCATGAACCATTAACTTTGTTAAACCTTTCAGCAAGATCATTCCAAACAACAACAGCACTAGAAGCAAAGACTATGCCAGCTGAGAGTTCTTTACTCACCGTGTTCAGAACCCAAGATAGAACGATAGCATTACAGTGTTCCTATTGAAAATGAAACGCCTTCGGTAAAGACTCTTTAGAATAAGTTCCTTTCACAAACCCTAACTTATTTTGGGTGAGCAATGCAATCCGCATAGATCAACTCCAAACACTGTATTTTTCGATACCATAAAGTTGATGGGAAATAAACAACACACTTGGAGTGTAAGAGGGATGAAAATAGAACAGACTGCTGGAATCAACTAAAGAATCCGTCGAATTTACCATGGAAGATTTCTGGAAACAAACGTCAAGAAAAATAGGCAGAAAACTTCTGCAACTACCTACTAACAATAACCTGAAAACAACAAGAAGAATAAGAACTACCACGACTTGGAACAAACACTCGATGTTGGCTCTGATACCATGTTAAAATACTGGTAATGATGAGGTATTAAGCTCCGACAACCTCCTACATCTGATATTGAAGCTTTAGAGAATATATCAGTTTTTTTATTGCTGTGTAGAATGAATATTTTAAGTTACATTGTGCATACATTTATACTTCCATTAACTGCTACTAACCAGTTGACTACTAACTATTAACAAACTAACTATTCACTAACCATCTAGCCAACTGCTATCATCTCTTCTACAGAAAAAAGCCTAAAAATGAATTTTCTTTGATTTTTTGATGAACAGATTAAACAATTTTAATTGTTTAATGGTGTTTAAAAAAAACTAATGATTTGGGGCTCAAATTTACCATAGGGTTAAATTTTATTAAGAAGCTTCATTTAGTGTGAAACTATAATATTACTGCAACTTGAGGATGAAATGAAAATTTATTATTTTTATTGATTTTAATTAATTTTCTATCATTTTTCGCCATGTATCACAACCACAACGTCACATGTGGTAAAGATAATAACTTTAAAATTTTTATATTTTATAATAATTTTTATATTTCTAATAATTTTTATATTTCTAATAATTTTAAAAAAAGTTTTAATAAATTATAAATATTTTTCTATAATTTTTATAAAATTTTAATAATTTTGTATTTTTTACATTTTTTATTGATTGAAATAATTTTTTTTATCATTTTTTTGCCATGTGTCATTACCACGGCGTAACAATGATTAAAAGACCTTTGTTGATACATTTTGACAGTTTAAATACCCATTGAATGAAAAAATAGAGACTCAATTGTTTTATCCTTTAAAAAGTTTAGGGATTTTGTACAGCTCTTATGTCAAAATTTTAGTGTCTTTCGAATAGTTAATAGTTATTTAAGGCCAAAATTTTGGTAATTACATCTTAACGTATATGGTATATTAACATATACCCTAAACTAATTCCAATTTATCAAAAAAGTTTGTTTATCAATGATAATTTAATTTTCAATTATCTTATCTTAGATGGAGCAATGGCTTAAGTTTTTGTCAGTACAGATTCGAATTGTATTACTCTATTCTATCCCTATATTTCATAAAAGAATTTTAATATAATTTTTGAATGATATATATTTATTGTAATGGTGAAAATCGTGTTCCCTTTTATTAATTTTATTGTTGTGATGGTATTTATGATATCACTGAATATTCCTAAAATTATTCAAAGTTATGCGAAGATATTTTACAACATTGAGAATAATTTCCAATATTATGTTGCTCACATTCAATTTAAATTTTAATTCAAAAAAAATGGAAATATTAAGAACATATTAGCAAATTTAAGAATAATTCTCTCTGCTTTACAAAATAAATGGACCCACCAATGGAATTACTGTAACTACCAAGGTAGCACTGGTGACACTTGTTAAATAGGGAATTCATTTGGCATTGAAAGTTACCTAAAATACTTCTGAACCTTGCCATGCATCATATTTAATAATTATTTACTTCTTTTTTGTACACAAACAGGCAATAGAATAATATTAATTAGCATGTCTATCATCAGAAAAGGATATTCTACTGTCTGGCCATACTTGCCCATTGTTGTGTTTCCTCCATGAATATGCTCTTGTTGTTATCCCATACTACAGTTTGCACGAGATGAAGAAGCTTTTTAATGCCGTCAATCCATGGATTAAGCTTCCCGTTCCATTGATCATGTTTTCTCTACAGTAAGGTATACAATCTAAAGTCTAGGTGAGTGACAAATTGGGTTTGCAGACTCTAGTTAAGTGCATGAATGAGGACATCCTGGATGGCATGCAATTCACAAGAAGTAAGATCCCAATTGTTTAAACATTCACTTCTCTGCTTTAAAATAAACCTTCAGGGTCAACAATTGTAAAGGCAATACCAATACCATGTTCCCTTTTTTCCATGTTATGAAAGTCGTCGAATAGGATTGTTGAAAAAGTGATGTCCATTGAGTTTTTAAAGAAGGCCTTTCCCTTTGATATCCTTAAAAGTGAGGAAAGCATCCGACCTTTGACTTGCAAAAGTAGATGCTAGATGTAGAGCATGATTTGGTATGACCTCAATTGCATTTTTTTTTTTTTTTTGTTTCTGCATTTCCAGATGCTCCAAAGTATAGTCTCCAGTTTAGAAATAATAAGATGCGTGTTATCTATTTTGTTCATGATCCTTTGAAAAAAGGATTCATACTTCCAAGCCATATAGCTCTAGCAAAGGTACACTGTAGGAAGACATGCTCAACATTTCAATATCATTTCCACATAGAGCACTAAAGCAATGTTTCAAAATATTTTTTATCATTTTTATTGATTTTAATTATTTTTTATCATTCTTTCATCACATACCACAATCATGGCATGACACATGACATAGATAATAACTTTAAAATTTATAAATTTTATATTTTTTTTAAAATTTTCCTATATTTTTAAAATAATTTTTCTATATTTTATAATTTTTTATATTTTAATAGTTTTTTTCTATTTTTAATAAAATTCAAATATATATATAAATTTCTAATAAATTTCTATATTTTCTATATTTTTATTGTCTTTTATCATTTTTGTTGATTAAAATAATATTTTTATCATTTTTATTAGATTGTTTATGTTAGGTTTTTTTACCTGCGGGTTCCATGTTCTGTTAGAATGATCTGTTTAGGCCTTTGGGTTATTTTGGCCCTACAAGTGTTTGATATTTTTTTGGCCTACTGAGGAGTGACATGTTTGATAAAACATTAGTTGTTTTTCGGTTAGGACTCTTTAGCTCTTTAATTGGTCATATTGAGAAGTTTAAAGTGAAGATAATGTTTATTCTTATCATTATCTCTTGAGAAAGTATTAAAATAGTTGGAAGACTGATTTATGAATACTTCTATTTAATAAATACTTAGGATAATTAATAGGATAATTTTCGCTTTTAACTTGGAGTTTAAAGCTTATCAAAACTCTGTTGGATGAACTCTTGTCTCAGCCTATAAATAAGTTGCTTATGGCGTGACTTTTTTAGCAGTTCTTGAGTGTCTTTGTCAACAATTTTATTGTGTTCTTATGGTTATTTTGTGACACTCTTTTAAGTATTCTTTTGAGAGTATGTTGATTGTATTGTGAGATATTTGAGCGAGTGATTTGTGACAATTGGGGTTTGTATTTGGGCTACAATTACTTTTTTGTGTAAGGGTAGATTGGGCTTAAGCCAATAGGTGATCTGAATAGTTGTGAAATATTATCATCCACTGGGCAAGGCTTCGCAAATATGAGACCATTGTATTTAAATTGCATTAACAAATATAGTAGTTGGAACAAAATGGTTTTTTAAATGCAAACCAAAGGCTTTTTCAGTTTATGCATATATAACGTTGTTCACTGTTTGAGAGTTAGCTCAGTTGGTTTAGTCTGAGAAAAGAGCAAGTGCTGGTAATATAGTATGCCATGGTTCGTCGACTCCTACTCTTGTGTTTTTATTTGAAGGCCATGTTTGAATTAATTTTTTTTGTTGATTAAAACCATTGAACCAATTAAACCATGACTCAAACATGTTATTTATAGCATATACATATATGTATATTGAAATATTATTATTTTTGAATAATATATGATGCACCGTGCATAAATTCTATGCACCATCAATAAACCACATCAAACCACTTCATCAATGAGTAAAAAAAAAGTATTTAAGAATTTGTAAGTAAAGGTTATTTAGTTTATTTAAATGTAATTAAACTTGTTATTTTCTCTTCTATATAAAAAAAATTCTTCAAAATCCTTGAATCAATATATCAACAAGGTTATGATTTTGTTGAGAAAACCTAAATCAAACTAACAATCTCTTTCTCTTTTTCAATAGTATTCATTTACAAGTCTTAAACTACTTTTTTTTTCTCACTCATAATGTATAATGTAGTTCATTAATGGTGTATGGGATATATTTTTTAAAAGAAATTAATGCTTAGTATAGCAATTTAGAGTTTAGAGAGCATAATAATTAAAAAATTGTCATATTTTGTTTGAAACAATTTATTATTCTAAGTAACAAAAGTTGAAATGAAAAGTTGATTTACATTAGAAAATTTAAAAAGAAAATTTTAAGGCATGCGAGTTTGGATTAACTACTATTTTGAAATTTTAAGTAACAAAAAACTAAATAATAGTACTAAATTATTGTAGTTGATAATCATATGAGTCTGCCACTTTGGCACGTTTCTCTCTGCCGCTCTTGACACGATTTTTTAGGATCTTAGTTTTACTCTCATTTTCTTTGCTATTGATTGCGTTTCTTTTCTTGATCGTGAATTCTGTTTCCGCTCTGGGGTAGTAAAATGGGTTGATTCGCTGGAAGGAATGGAAAACGGTATTGCAGATCTGAATTTGGATAATGGGGAAGATGAGGCTTTTTCTCTACCAGAAGAATTAGAAGAACAATTTTTTGCGTATAATTTCTGTTTGGTGGGCTGTTTCCTTAAAACTAGTGTGGTCCATTTTCCAGCTATGAGAAATACTTTGGCAAACATTTGGCATCCACTGGAAGGGGTACAAATATCAGATCTGGGGGAAAGACATTTTCTCTTCAAATTTTTCAACGAGATTGATATTTCACGGGTAATCACTTGTGCTCCTTGGACTTTTAATAATCATCTACTGATTTTCCATCGAGTTCAAAAGAATGAAGACCCGATGTCTATTCCTTTGGTGTATACAGATTGGTGGGTTCAGATTCATGACTTGCCCCCAGGTTTCTTTAGAGACTCAATGGCAGTCCATTTTGGAAATGTTATTGGCAATTTATTAAAACATGATACAAAGCAAATCCTTAATGGGTATAGAAATTTTATGCGTATCCGTGTGCAGATTGATGTGCAAAAACCTTTGAAGCGTAGGAAAAAAGTTATGTTTGCTGAATCTAAGTCCTCGTATGCAAACTTTAAGTATGAGAAATTAACATTGTTCTATTTCTTATGTGGATGTCTGGGCCATAGTGAGAGTTTTTGTCCGATGAGATTACGTATTAGTGCACAGGAGGTTGAGTTTGGGTGGGATCTGACATTGAGGGCTCCAATGAGAAGGGCTGATACGAGTAACAGCATCTGGCTGAGGGATGAGGGAGACAATGGTCGTTTCGGAAAGGCTCAAATCGGACAGCAATTTAGCCATAATTCAAGTCAAAATCAAGGTCGTGATCTGAGGGGAAATTTTAACAACTTTCCTGGATTAAATTTGGAAGGTTCCAAATCCAGGGACGTGGGGCATGAAGATCAAGAAAATGGAAGATTTTGCCTTATAGGGGGAGAGTGCAGGACATGGAAAAATTCAAATGGTGGGATATAATCAAATTGACAATGATTTTCAGAATGATACGGGGAGAAAGGGGTTTTTGAATGGGATAGAGTTGTCAAATATGGAGTGTGATTTAGAAGATGCTCCAATAAGTAATGGAGAAGGTGATAAAAGAGAAAGGTTTGATTCTTTACTCTCTAATGTTTCTAATGGACAAGATTCGTTAGAGGGTCGTGGTGGGATTTTCGCTCATAATCAACAAGTATCGGTGGCTGCTATGGAGCATGCCGATCGGACGCAATGAAGATATTTTGTTGGAATGTTCGTGGATTGGGGAGTCCACAAGCAGTCAGAAGACTTCAGCACATGCTGAAAACTTATCATCCCCAAGTTGTCTTCTTCATAGAGACTAAGCAGAATGTTAGTAGAATGGAAAAAGTTAGGAGACGGTGTGGTTTCTTCAATGGTATTGATGTGCCGGCTGAAGGCTCTCGAGGAGGTTTAAGTTTAGGGTGGAATGGGGGACATTTAGTTAATTTGAAGAGTTTCTAAAAAAATCACATTGATGTGGGAATTCAAGAAGAGGATGGCAAACCTTGTTGGAGGTTTACGGGTTTTTATGGGGATCCTGAGGTTAGAAATAAAGCAGAGATGTGGCATTTACTTCAACGATTGGGGAGGAATAATTTGTTACCTTGGTTGGTTGGAGGGGACTTTAATGATTTTCTCTTTGCACGCGAAAAAAGAGGTGGTCTTCTAAGGGAAGAGGCTAGAATGGAGGCGTTTCGTAAAACGTTGGATGATTGTTTTTTGGAAGACATTGGATTTTCAAGTCCTTGGTTTACTTGGGAAAGGGGTCGCATATTGGAACGAAACATTAGGGAAAGAATTGACAGAGGAGTAACGACAGATACTTGGATACAAACTTTCCCAAATTTTTCTCTGAGGCATCTTCCTCACTCTTTCTCTGATCACTGTCCTTTGCTCGTTGATTCAGAGTTTGGTAGGAGGAGGAACAATCCTACTCAATTTCGTTTTGAATCTTGGTGGGTTCTTGAGGAGTCGTGTGAGGATGAAATAAGAAAGCTTTGGGAAGAAAGCGCTGGCCCCTACCTTAATCGCATGACAATTCTTGCAAATGGTTTGAAAGTTTGGGCAAGCAAAATTCAGTCCAAACGTAAAGGCGAGGTGAAAAGATTAAATAGAAGACTAAAAGAATTGAATGATGAGGAGAGATCAGAGGAGACTTTGACGGAAATCATAGAGATGAAAAACTTCATTTAAATATGGAAATTGATAAGTAAGAGAGATATTAGGAACAACGTGCAAGGTCAAACTGGCTACAATTGGGAGATAAGAACACTTCGTTCTTTCACAAGTGTGCATCGCAGAGAAGGCGTATTAATCAAATCAGGGGGTTACAGAGAGCTGATGTGTAACAGCCCGATTACGACCCTAATCGGAACAGTGGTTTCGAGACCACGAATCCGGATTAGAAAAATATTTTTTTAAACTATTAAGTTGATATCTATGTTATGTGTTTGAGCATGCCCTAAAATATGGTAGGTTAATTTGTTTGTTTGGATGCTTAATTTTAGTCAATGGATTAAATTGAGTAAGTAAGAAAAGTAGCTATCATGATAATAAGTGGTCAATTTTAATAGTTTTCTTTTAATATAAGGATTTGAGTGGCAAATTTACCTTTGAGGATATAGTGGACGGTAATGACTTGTGAAATTAGTGGGAGAAGTGTTAAATTATAATTTTAAAATGTAGTAAGTGGGTTGTAATAATATATTTTAATTATATAACATTAAAATAAGAAAAACATGATAACATAGGAATTATCATCATCTTCTTCTCTCTTTGACCGAAACAAAAAGAAGAAAGGAAGGGAAAGAGCTCTTAACATTCGGCCATTTGCATGTTCAATTAAGGTGAGAGTTTGAATTTGATTTCTTGAATTTTAAGCATTTTTGAGATTGTTTCCATGAAATATATATAGCCCATATTCGAAATTTTGAATTGGTTGTTTAAAGTGAATGTTGCCATGGATGAAAAGCTTGATGTTTGTATAATTGTTGATAGAATATGATAGATGAATGTTAGATTAACAAGCTTCTCTTTAGTAATATTGATGATATTTAGCCTAAGGGATTATTTATAAAAATAAAATTTTCGAAGGGACTAAATGGCAAAAAGAATGGAAGAAATGAATTGATATAGGGACTAGAAGTATTCGGCCCTCAATAAGCATGATTAAATTTTGATATTTTGTGATTTGAGTTTTAAGGATTAAATTGTAAACATTGTAAATGTTGGGGGTAAATTTGGTAAATTGTATAATGATATAATTTTGAATTAAATTGGATGAATATGTGTTTGAATAAGTTCAATTTGAATTATTTAGATCAAGTACAAAAGGAAAAGGATTTGGGTCGGGGAAAAACAAAATTAAACGAATAGTCGGAAAGCTAAATTCATCGACTTTCGAGGTAAGTTTAAGCAATTGAATTGGATTGCATTTTTTTATTTTATGTTAGGCTCATATATTATTAATGATTTTAACTTGTTTATATCATGAGGCCGAATGTATTGATGGGATTTGCATGTAATGGCTGAATGTATGACTTGATAAATGTTTAAGTAAGCTTGATTTTCTTATTGAGTGGTTTTAATATGTATGTATGTAATATAAGATGGGTGTATATAAGAATGAAATGAGAGATGATTATTTAATGATGGAGGGTATATGTTATATGTTTAACAAGTGTGCCGAATGTGGTGGTGAGTATTTGAGCAAATGTGATATTTGTAAACTTATAGTTATGTGTATAAATATTTGACCATATGTGTAATTTGTATTGAGGAGAAGGTTGATTGGGCACTATGTGTGCGAGTTTGTAACCGAGCACTGTGTGTGCGAGATTGGTTGATTGGGCACTATGTGTGCGAGTTTGTAACCGAGCACTGTGTGTGCGAGATCGGTTGATTGGGCACTATGTGTGCGAGATTGTAATCGAGCATTGTGTGTGCAAGATCGGTTGTTGGGCATTATATGTGCGAATGGATATACCGAGCACTGTGTGTGCGAAATCGGTTGTATGGCAATACGTTACTCGAGTTGCACTGTGTGTACGGACTTACGAAGCTTACAATAGCAAAAACAAATGAAAGGAGACATCCGAGAAAGGGTAAATAGGTAAACAAAGTATGACAATTGAGTAGCTTAATACTAAGGGTAAGTTGTTGTGTTCATGAAAGTATAGTATTGAGATGTCATATTCAATTTTTGAGTTTGTTCGAATGGAAGATGATATGTTTGTATTTGATTTTGAGACTTATTGAATTGGTAAATGATGACTGGTAACATGATATTTGTAATGCATTGAGGTATTTGTTGATGTTCAAGTCAAATTGATTTAATTCAAATAATAATTATTCGTAATTTTTCTTATTAATGCTTAAACTTACTAAGCTATGATAGCTTACGGTATGTGTCTATTTGAGTATTTTATAGACTTTGAAGGCTAGCTCGCGCTCGGGGATCTCCGTTGAAGTCAAATACACTATCACCAACCTTTGGTATCTTAAGTTATGACTCTTTTGAATTCGTGGCATGTATAGGCTAGGTCTCTTTAGTTTATATTTTGAATGGTACAAACTTGTATACAAGCCATGCGAAAATGGCTATACTTTTGTGGTTAAGTATGGTGTAGTCATGTTTGAAATTGGTGCCACTAGTATGAATGTTTGAATATTAAATACAAGCTATCTTGCAAGATTATTCAATACTATGCTATGCACGATAATTGAATTCATAAACTTGATTTTGTATAGGGTGCAACGCATTTTGGTCGATAATTATTCATAAGATATATGCGTGTATATGATTTGTAATACTAGTAATGGTATTAATGATTTAAATATTTTTAATGATTTATGTGTATGCTGGTTGGAGATTTTACAAATGGATCGATTATGGTATTTATATATATATATATATATATATATGACATTTAGGATGATGATGTTTTGTTTTGATATGTCAGTTTGTATGTATCAATGTGATTAAATATAGATGATGTATATATATATATATAGTACTTTGTGCATGCGCATACTATAGGTGATATAGAAAAGAATAAAATTTTTGTGTATTATTCATAGGCATTCGGCAATGGGTTGTTTTTGTATGGATTTTGGATTATCTTATTGAGCGGTCAAATATGTTCGGTTATGCATCACCAATGTTAAACAATGATGTATTTATTAAATAAGGTGTATATATATATATATATATAAAGAACAAAGCCGAATGGGATAAGAAACTTATGAAATAAATGAATGGAATTGAGCTTTGTAATTGTGGTTTGAACGAATGTAGGAGGAGATGTATGTTCAATAATGAGTTTAAGATGTATGATTAGTGGATAGTAGATGTGTTCATTAATGATTAAGAGCCAAATGTCTATTTGATCATTGCTTTATACATGGCTATATGACTAGTGATTTGTCTATTGATATGTATTTTACCAAGTATTATTTCTGATTGGGTGCATTAACTTGTATTGGTTTAGTAATGCCCTTAACCCTAATCCGGCGACAGATACGGGTTAGGGGTGTTACATGATGGGTCTCTTGCGACAAATGAAAGGGAGATTGAAGAGGTTGCTCGATCGTATTTTTCTGATTTATTTGAATCTAAAGGAGTTGGAGATGTGACACACATACTATCAGGGTTTAAATCATGCATTTCAGATAGTATGAACCTAAGTCTGATTGCTCTTTACACAGAGGCTGAAATTGTTGAGGCACTGAAAGGAATAGGGCCTATAAAAGCTTCAGGTTTTGATGGTTTTCCGGCTATCTTTTATCAAAAATTTTGGTATGTCGTGGGAAAGGACACTTGTGATTTTTGCTTGGAGGTGTTGAATCATGGACACTCGCTTGAGGAAATAAACAAAACTTTGCTGGTATTGATTCCGAAAACTGCAACTCCTATTAATCTTAAGAATTTTCGCCCTATCAGATTGTGCACAGTGATTTATAAGATTATTGCAAAGGTAGCTGCCAACAGATTACAAAAGGTACTGAATGATTGTATTGATGACTCTCAGAGTGCATTTGTTCTAGGGAGACTCATTATTGATAATGTGTTGCTGGCATATGAAGTACTTCATTCGTTTAAGAATAAAAGATCAGGGAGGAAATGATTTATAGCTTTAAAATTAGACATGAGTAAAGCCTATGATAGAGTAGAGTGGACTTTTATCAAAGAAGTAATGTCTAAGATGGGCTTTGCAGTGGTTTTTATTGAATTCATTATACGATGCCTTAATTTGGTCCAATTCTCTATTTTAATTAATGGGGAGGAAGGTTTGAGTTTCAGAGCCACAAGGGGTCTTCGTCAAGGGGATCCACTAAGCCCTTATCTATTCTTGTTTTGTGGAGAAAGTCTGTCAGCGTTAATGAGATTGGCTTGTCAGGAGAGGAAGATCAGTGGAGCTAAGGTTTGTAGAGCTTCTCCTTCTATCACCCACCTCATGTTTGCAGATGACTGCATTCTTTTTGGGGAAGTTTCGACTAGAGGGATAAATGTGTTAAAGGATATTCTTAAGGAATATGAGGTATGCTCGGGACAGTGTATTAACTTCGAAAAATCAACGGCGTTTTTCAGCTCAAATGTAAATGATCAAGATAGGAATTTGGTGTTTCAAGCCCTCAGAGTTCGATGTTCGGATGATCCGGAGAAATACTTGGGACTCCCAAACATAGTGGGAAGGAAAAAGAAACTGGCTTTCCAAGTTTTAAAAGATAGGTTGAAATAAAGAATTAACAGTTGGAGTATTAGGCATATCTCACAAAGGGGTAGAGAAGTTTTCATCAAAGCCGTTTTGCAAGCTATCCCTACATACACAATGGCTTGTTTCCTTCTGCCAAAGGCCTTGTGTACAGAATTGGAAAATGTAATGAATTCTTTTTGGTGGAACAAAAGTAACTGAAAAAGAGGCATGCATTGGTGTGATTGGAAATCATTAAGCGCGCTTAAGGAAGAAGGGATGGGTTTTCGTGATCTGAATTCTTTTAATATTGCTTTGTTGGCCAAACAGGGTTGGCGTTTGTTACGTAATCCAAATTCGTTATCAGCACGTACGTTGAAGGCAAGATATTTTAAAGACTCCGATTTTCTAAAGTCAAATCTGGGTAATTTACCTTCTTTAACCTAGAAGAGTGTGTGGGCAACAAAAGGACTCCTGATGAAAGGTTTGGGCTGGAGGATTGGCGATGGACAGCAGGTATCTATTTGGAAAGACATTTGGGTCCCTAGAAATGATGTGCTAAGTGGTCAGATTCAAGATACTAATCCAAGTCTAGTAAAAGTTACAGATCTGATTGACTCTAACACAAGGAAATGGAAGACAGAGTTGATCCTTAATACCTTTGCAGAGAGGGATGCTGAGAGGATTTTATGCATTCCACTGCCACTAAGCCCATTTGAAGATTTTGTTGTTTGGAGTGGAGAGCCAACTAGGGAATATCCGGTGCGAAACGGACATAAAGCCCTTACACATGATGGACAGACTCAAGCACATAACAGATTTAAACATTTTTACAAGCGACTTTGGAATTTAGATCTACCCTCAAAAATCAAAATTACAGTTTGGCGAAGCTCACGCAATTATTTGCCTAACTACAACAATTTACATTACAGAAGAATAATGGGATCTACCATTTGTCGGAGGTGCCAAACAAAAGCTGAGACAAGGTAGCACTTATTTAGAGACTGCCCTGTTGCAAAGGAAACATGGGAGAGATTAGATATTGCCTGGCCTGCTTTAGAAGAAAGCATGGAGTTCATCAAAGTCTTAAAAAAAAATTTTGCATCTAATTCCCTAGGAATGTGTAGGAAATTTGTGTGTGCATTGTGGGGGATTTGGACAGCCAGAAACAAATTCATTCATGAAAGCGAAATGAGAACAGGGAGTCAAATTGCTGATTTTGTTATTAACTATATGAAGGAGCTCGATGGGGTGAAGCAGATCTTACCTGAGAGAAGGCTCCACATGAACAGATGGATAGCCCCTTTAGGGATGCGATTGAAGATAAATTTTGATACGGCTTTTAATGGACAAAGAAAAGAATCATGCACGGGATTAATAGCCAGGAATGGAAAAGCAGAAGTAATATGCTTGAAATCTATCATTAATAAGAATATATCGTCCGCTTTTGCAACCGAGGTGTTGGCGTGTTATCAGGCACTCGATTTGGGTTTTTAACTTGGTCTTCGGGACGTGGAAGTAGAAGGCGATGCTAGGATGGTGATTCGAAAACTGCAGGAGAAGAAAGAGGATCGAGCTGAAATCGCGGCGTATATAGTAGATTCAAAGAAAATGACTTTGCATTTCAGATATTGTGTTTTTCTTTTTCTAAACAGGGAAGCAAATGAGGTTGCGCACAAAATAGCTATTGAAGGCATTAAAAAGGGCGAAAACACTTATCTATTACAGCGGGTTTCGAATGTCGCTGCAACAGTAGTGATGGGAGAACATAGATGGACGGAAAATGCGCAGGGGACAAGGGTTTGACGCTGCTGAAGAGGAAGAAGGAAGACGGAGAGTTTTTCTTCTGTTGATGGGTCTTTGAACAATAAAGGGAGTCTTTAAGATGATCTGAGGGGTTTCAGAGATGATCTGTTGGAAATGATGGAAGGTATTTAATGAGAACTGATAATTTGCCATCTGATTTTGTTCTTTCCGAGATGGGGATTTAATTGTCGATATAGCTGGAACGCAATTTCCTAAAGCATACCCGTCGATTCTAGTGCTGGTTTAGTCTGTTCTTGGGTCGGGTTTTTCGTTTTTTCTTTCTGTTTGTTCTATTCTTTCATTGCTTTTGGACATTATGTTTTGGGCTTCAGTTTCTTTCTGTTCTGGACTATGCTTCGGTCTGAGATTAATAATATTCCAGCTTTATATCAAAAAAAAAATATTGTAGTTGATATAATAATAATAAAATATAATTATACTGTTTAATAATAAATCTTAATTTTTGAAAAATATTATTTTTGGAGAAAAATTAAATCTTAACAGCCTATTTATGCATATAAATTAAGGGTTTATTAGGGTAATAAAAGTATAAGAATTTATTTAAATAAAATGCAGGCTGTAATCTAATATTTTCTCAAAACATCACCATATATAACCGGTTTCACCTTAAAAACATGTATGAGATAATAGTTGAAAGATGGATTGTTCCGATTATTGATACTAAAAAAATAACACAAGACATTTATTGATTAATTATAGATATACCACACAATAATATATCCCGGATTAATAGATTTAAGGACATGGAAGAGAAGCCATTTGAAACCAACCTAAAAAACTCTAGCTTTAAGGTTCTAAAAAAACATATCGATGCAAATTACACAATTACAATCAACTAAGGATCGAAAAATATACTCCTTAAGTTGAATATTTCATGTATAAAGAAAGATTTAAGTTAGGACCCAATCCTGAAAACTTCCATGGATGGCCAAAAAAAAAAGGTACTAAAAGTTCAAAAGAGGATATGATTGAAGCCTTTGGGCCAATTATTTATCATCCGTTTGCAAATGAGACTTCATGAGATTGCTCATCTCCTTTGTAATGGCTGGAATGCAACTTGAGCTCCTTGCGATCCCAGTTTTATTTTTAGCTCCTCGATGATGATGATCCCTAGGGCTAATAGATTTGGACCTTGAACCTTTCCTCAATATCTCTCTCATGGCTTCAGCCGTCAACAAAGCTGGATTGGCCCTTCCGATTTTGTTAAAACGAGCACAGGTGTTCATATGTGCATTCAAAGCTTCCTCTATCTTGCATTTGCCACCATTGCTGGCCTTCTTCTCCATCTCTTCTTTCACCGCTTCGCCACATAACCCGCATATCCATTTCCCTAAAAACTTGTTCCGGACTCGCTCGATGTACTCCGCGGTGTACTCTTCGCTCATCCCGCAACATTCGCACTTGGCATCGTCGACTTCTGATATCGGCGGCAGCTCTTTCTCGTCGACCGGCGATGATGCTTCTTTGTAATTATCAATCACTTCTTTGCTAAGTTGGAACGAGATATCGGATATGGTTCGATGGAGACTGTCGTTAGAGAGTCTTGGTGGCTTGGAGAAGTTGTTGGTCCTGCTGATAGCCTCTCCATGCGGTGCCATGTTAAGAAACAATAACCCAAAGCGTTGATATTGATGAAGAGCCCTAGGGAAGAAGTCGGAAGATATATAGGGTTAAGTGCATGAAACTATCGTATTTATAGCAATAATGGGATCCCTTTTTTTCTGTTTCTAACAAGGGAAATTGTATGTATGGATCTTGTGGACTCACATGTCGGCTATCAGTAATATGTTTGCATAGAAAAGGGTTAGTTTATAGCCTTAAAAACATGCTAGATTTTTCAGGAAAGAAAGACTTGTTTTGGCTTTTCACTTTTGGGTTTAAAGCTAACTGTTCATCTACATAAAGACACAGGAGGCAGCATATTACATTTTATTTGAGGATATATTTTTTTTATCAAGTATTCACTTTTTCACCATCATTATTTTATTTGGGCAGTTGAGTAGGGTTCCTCATGCAAATTTTTCGTCATTTATAGTTTGTTGAAGAAACCAAAACCTATAATATTGCCTCAAATGTCTTTGAAAAAAGAAAAAAGATTCTTATTATTTATTAAAACCTTCTTGTTAGATTAAAGCGATGTTTTAGAAGGGCGAAAATTTTGAGTTTAAAGCTATTTATCAAAGGCAATTTTTTCACTGCAATACAAACATTTTATCCTTAAATCATTTTTTAATCTAAACTTTCTCAGGTTTTTCCAACAAAAATATTAAAATATGTGTATGTTGAGGGAATAAAAAATCGTACATGTCATCAAGCTGATGAAAATTAATATATCTGTTTTCATGGGGAAAAAATTAAAAATCAATAAACAATACAGGGTATACTCTCACATTAATTAGTTTGTTGAAAGGGTTTTCTTCTTAACTTTAATTAGCTTACAAAAATGAAATTGAAAAGTAATTTGTTCTGAAAGAGAGTTGGATTCACATGAGCGTCTAAACTAGCCATAAGCACCTTAGCCAAAAAAACAAAACACCTTTTTTTTTTTTTTTTAAGGAAAGAAAGGTTGGGGCTTTATGAATCAAAATCTCTAAAACCATACGAACCTGAGAGATTCACGAGAATGCTACAAGCTGGAAAGAGAAAGAAAAGAAAAGAAAAAAACAGTAGCCGGTAAGCACGGGAGAGTGTAAGAGAAAGGGAGTTGATGTTAGGTTCTTTGTATAAAGAACAAAGAAGAAGGTAATGTTACAATAAATATCGTTTCACATTTCTTCAGTTTACAAATATAAAAAACGCTGAAATATACTATAATGTTTTAATTTTTGAAATTTAGTCTCTTTTTTTTTTAATTTTAAAATTTAAATTCAATTATTAATACTATTAAAATTATTTAGGTTACTTACAACATTATATTTTTTATTTACATGAATACTTATTTTTATTTTAAAATGTCACGTCAACAAATTTAATAAAAAAGAAGTAACACAATTAATAATTAAACATGAATTTGAAAATTTAAAAATTAAATGGACTAAATTCCTAAACATAAATATATAAGGACTAAATTTTATACTTATTCAGAGTATTCTCATATTTTAACCTATCAAACTTATAGCTTTGGATTTGATTTTGTGGTTTTAGCCCCAAAATTCTTAACCAAACTCGAAGTTGTACAATCAGTTTCCACAATAAACTTATACTAATCCAATAATCTCCATGCTCTGAAAATGGCCGAAGTTTCTTTCGGTCCATCCATACTCAAATATGAATAACCAATCAAATATGAATAACCAATGTATTATATTATTATATTTGGTTTGTTTAATTAAATGCAAATCTTTATTGTTTGATTAATGAAATTTAGTAGTATCACCTAAGTTATAAAATGTTGAAAATTTTCAACAAGCTTAGCTTCGTTGATTTTAAATATGGGAGTCATCTAAATGTGATTAATCAACTATTCAATCTACTCATTTTAGAATTTTCCTAGAAACACTCTAAAACAACAAACTCTAAGCTTAACCAAGTTTAAGTTCAAGAGTTGGATCACGCCATGCTTGTCTTGAAAAGAATACCAATTTAACATATGATACTTTACTAGGGTTTAAGTTTTTTATTAATGCAACTTTATATATTTATTCTAAGACTCTTAACTTTAACTCCATCCACTACAACAAAACAGGCCTATTGCGACACTTTTTTTAACTTAAGATGACGCAAAAAAGGTTAGCATAAGTGTCGCAACACTTCTCCTGACACTTTCAAAAAGGTTGTTTTTAGTACAGTTAATATAGGTGCCACGACACTTTTGAAAAAGCATTGGCATAAGTCAACATAAGCCGATCTTTATTGAAGGGTTAATAAAGACCTAGTCAAGGCCCGCCTTTAAAAAAAGTTGGGATAGACCCATCTAAAGTAACCTTAAAAAGGTTGGATAGACCTTGGTTAAGACAATCTTTAAAAAAGGTTGCTATATAGCAGTCTAAGGCGACCTTAAAAAAGGTTGGGATAGACCTTATCTAAGGCAACCTTTAAAAAAGGTTAGGATAAACCCATCTAAGGCAACCTTTAAAAAAGGTTGGGATAGACACGTCTAAAGCAATATTTTTTTATTTTTATTATTTAATATTAATATATTTTCATAAACATTTAGAGTGAATAATGATAGAAATTGTGCTTTAAATACATATAAAAAAATATAAAATTAAAATTAAAATTAAAATAAAAGTTGAACATTCACTACAAAAATCGATCCAACAATCAAAATACATTAACATTTAGCTAAAATGTATACAACCAACATTCAACCCAATATATAGAAGTAAACAAATAAAAAAAAGTACCTAATACGATAGACATTGATATTGATGTTGTACTACATAAAAGCTAATACCGTCTAAAACTGCAACTACATAAAAGCTAATACACATGACATAGCTAAAGAACCCACGAACATTGTAAAAAGAATTTACAAAGAAAAAGGAAAACAAAATATTGATATTCCAAATTTCTTGTTCATGGTTGCAAGCTTTGGATTAGTCTTTGTAGCTTCCTGATTCTTCGACCATCCAATTTTGGCATAATGTTTGCTTCTCTCTCCATTTTGTGCCTTTGCTTCATCATCTACAATATCATACATAATCATATCACAAAAAATGCTTAATGTTGTCAACTCTTGTGCATCATTTAACACAAGCATCCACTCCACTGAATTTTTTACTACCATTCTCAAAAATTTATAAGTTTTAAATATTTTAGACTTGAAATTATAGAAAAAAAATTCTTTGTCATTTTGCCAACCAGCTGAACCCTAGAAATGAAATTGAATTTCACACATTTATATTAATTAACATGACATCTCAGAATTTAAATTTTTATGATCAGCAGGAACTAGATATACTGCATTAATTACCTCAATGGTCATGGGAGCAAAAATGAACAAATTGGATAGATTGAAGGCAAATGCAGAGACTAAAAGATTGAAAGATCCATTATCAAACATCATTAAACAAAATACAAGAATGATTGTTCATTTTTCACTAGATGTGAAACCCTTGTACTTGGAACTTTACTTAAAGATTGAAAGATCCAATATCTTGTGTTTTATTCAAAGTGATCGAGCAACACTTTTTAATTCAGTTAAGCAAGATTGAAGTACCTTTTGGCGATTTTGAAGGGATTGTCGTTTGTGTTGCAGTACTTCAATGGCGGCAGGAGAAACAAACATGTCCTTGAATTTCTCATCATTTACAGCAAACAGATCCAACCCAAGTTCCACTACCAGCTTGTCCCTGCTATATCATATAAAAAGTAAAGAATTAACAAAGTTTATTAGCTCTAACCTGAAGTGAAATGTTAATTACATTATTAAAGTTTAAACACATGATTTATTAATTTATTAGTTCTATACAGTAATATTCTTGATGCAATTTTTGAACACAAACACAAGAGTTTGGTGTAACATCAACCACTTTGCCATTTCCCATCTTCAATGACAAAAAACAGCAACAACAAATGCCAACACATTAATTGTATCTGACCAGCCTGAATAAAAGAAAGCTAGAACTTTTCATTGCTAATAGAACAACGGAAGCACAGAACTTAAAATCTGCAAACCTTGTTAGAATATGGCCTCCCATGTAGCCCATGCAGCACCATGAAGCAGCTCATGCAGCAGGAAAGGTGGCCATGCAGTCGAGCCATGCAGGAGCTATTATTGCATGTGTTAACTTGTGCCATTTTTTTCATTTTTGTAATCTTTAGTTAATGTAATGTAATTTAGTTCATTTGGAACTATGTTAGGCTGATATTTGATGTAATTAGGTGGTGATTGAGCTGACATATCAACTTTGTTAAAGTTTACAAGTTAAGCTTTGTTTACTCCAATGTAATTAGTGGGATTAGGTAAGTATTAGGTGAAAAGTTGCTTTGATTTGCTTTGTCAAAGTCTGATATATGTAATAGCAGTAAGCCAATGTTGTTTTGTAATGAAATACATCAGATTTCATGCAACTTAAGCTCCATTTGTTCTTGCTTCTCGTTGTTGTTCTTGCTTCTTAGCAAATTTCTATTTTACTTCTTCACCAAGCTTCGAGGCTTGCTGTACAAGCTAGCTACTCAGCTAACTTAACCTTGTCTCAAACTCCAACAATTGGTATCTAGAGCCATTGTCTTAGAGGACCTTTTGCTGTTAAACTTGAATTCGAATGGCTGCAAACTTTTCTCCAGCAACACCACCAGTTTTCAGTGGTGAAGGGTTCCACATATGGGCTGTGAAGATGAAGACTTACCTACAGGCCTTTGATCTATGGGAAGTTGTGACCTCAGATGTCGAGCCAGCTCCACTCAGAGCCAATCCCATAGTGGCTCAGATCAGGCAGCATACTGATGAAAGAACAAAGAGGCACAAGGCCATGTCTTGCATACAAAACTGTGTGTCCGATGTCATCTTCACAAGGATCATGGCTTGTAAGACTCCCAAACAGGCCTGGGACAAGTTGAAAGAGGAGTCCCAAGGGACTGAAAGGACAGGCAGCAGCAACTATTGAATTTGAGAAGAGACTTTGAAAATTTAAAGATGAAGGAAGAAGAGACAGTAAAGCAGTATTCAGATAGGATCATGGCTGTGGTCAACAGCATAAGGCTGTTAGGAGAACAGTTCACTAAAGCAAGAATCGTGGAGAAGGTACTCTCAACATTGCCTAAGAGAAATGAAGCAAAAATCTCATCCCTTGAGGATTCGAGAGACTTGGCCAGCATCTCCTTAACAGAGCTCATTAATGCTTTGTATGCTCAGGAGCAAAGGAGGGCCAGTAGACTGGAAGAGCACCAAGAAGGTGCCTTCCAAGCCAAAACAAAACCAGCCTCGAGCACCACTGCCTACAAAGGCAAGAAGACTTGGAAAGACAAGCCAAAGTCTGATGCTACTAGAAGAAGGGACCAGCCATGTAGGCATTGCAAAAGACCAGGCCATCTAAAAGCAAACTGTTGGTTTAGACCAGATGCAATATGTCAGTTTTGCAAGAAGAAAGGCCATGTTGAAAGGGTTTGTAAGAACAAGGGCAGACCAAGGCAGGCTCAACATCAACAGCCAAAGGCTGAAGCTCGAGTACTTGAAGAAGGCAGTGACCATAGGGAAGAGGTCTTTGCAGTATCATGCTCAGCTGCAAAAGAAAAGGTTACCAATGGATGGCTCCTGGACAGTGGCTACACCAACCATATGACACCAGATGCTGCCATTTTCAAGTCAATAGATAAAAGCTTTAAAGCCAAGGTTAAAGTTGGAAATGGTCACTTTATCAAGGCAGAAGGCAAAGGTGATGTGCTAATAAGCACTCCTACAGGCAACAAACTAGTTTCAAATGTGTTGCTGGTGCCTGAGATTGATAGAAATTTACTCATCATAGCTCAGTTGCTAGACAAGGGCTATACAGTGGTGTTCAAGGGCAAGGAGTGCCAAATCAGTGATCTACATAGATCTAAGCTCATACCAGTCACTATGGCTAATAAAGCTTTGTTGGTGACTGGACAAACAACACAGACTTAGCATACACAGCTTCAGCTGAAGACTCCAAGCTATGGCATCAAAGGCTTGGGCATGCAAACTTCAGATCAATGGCCAAGAAGATCAGTGAAGATTGGTTGAAAACTTCACCAACTCAGTGAAGCGTGATGATGTTTGTGAGGTATGTCAGCAGAGGAAACAAGCAAGAAGCTTCAGCTTGTACACACTGATGTGTGTGGTCCTATGAAGACTGAATCACCCAGTGGAAATAGGTACTTCATTCTTTTCATTGATGACTGTACAAGATATTGCTGGATATTCTTCTTGAAACACAAGTTAGAAGTAGCTCAAGTGTTCCTAAAGTTCAAAGCTGCAGCTGAAACTGAAACAGGCAGCAAACTCAAGACCATCAGGTCAGATAATGGGACTGAGTACACCTCAGCTTAGTTTCAAGCTCACTGTGAGAATGAAGGCATCAAACATCAACTTACCAACATTTACACACCTCAACAGAATGGTGTGAGTGAAAGAAAGAATAGAAGCTTGATGGATATGGCCAGATGCCTTATGTTTGAAAAGAAAATGCCAAAAACCTTATGGGCAGAGGCTGTGAACACTGCTGTTTATTTACAAAACAGGCTCCCAACCAAGGCTCTGGCTCACAAAACTCCATTTGAAGCTTGGTTCATGTTCAAGCCATCACTGGCTCACCTCAAAACCTTTGGTTGCCTATGTTATGCACAGGTTCCAGCTGTTAAAAGAAGCAAGCTGGGTGAAAGAGCTCAAGTAGGCATATTGGTAGGCTATAGCTCATTCAAAAAGGGCTATAGAGTTCTGGATCCCTCAACAAACAAAGTTCTAGTGAGCAGAGATGTGGTGTTCAATGAAAAAGCAAGCTGGAACTGGAAAAAGAATGAACCAGAGGCTCCCTCTGAAGAGTTGATAGCAAGCCAGCCTGAAGATGAACATGCTGGTCTAGAAATGGACATTGATGATGTCCCAATTAGAGGCACCAGACCTTTGGCAGAGATCTATGAAAGGGCACAAGTAACCATAGTGGAGCCAAGTTGTTTTAAAGAGGCTGAAGCACATCAAGGCTGAAAGCAAGCAATGGCTGATGAAATTGATCGCTGAAATCAGAGCTTTAAAATTTATAAAACGAATGATCAAACCTGGAAACTAACTCTGACAATGATTAAAGACAAGTGTACCTATCGAACAGTATAGTTTAGGCAAGACCGGATTATCGAACCCAAAGGAACTAAAAGTATTAATCCTAACTTTCTTTTTATTATTTAGCATTAAAAACAAAGTGAAGTTGCTTTAATCTAAACTAACGACTACTAAGCTAAAGACGCAAAAAAAAGAACGAATTGGAAAATAACTTGAAGAAAAACTCAGTTGATAACGACGATACCCTTAGGAAGAATCCACTTAGACTCCTCTTGTTACCTATCACCGAACCATATGATTTCTTTACTTAGCTTGATCCGTGAGACTCCCTAACGTATATTAAACCCTCTCTCGAGGCGAATAATGTCTAACCCTAGGTTAATTAGTGGAACTCTCGTTCGCTTATAATATCCCCCTAGAATAGCAGTAAATCGCTCTCATATTAGGTTTCACCCTAATCCGGCAAAATCTCGAAACCATATCTCTAGGTGTTCGATCAACTCCGCTTAATTATGTTAGATCTACTCTTAAGTAGGGTCTATTCCTCCTCCACCTAAGCACATCAGATTTGGATTAAGCAACATAATTAAGAACAAATTAAGTAACTATCATATAATTCAAAAATCAAATAACAAAATTCATCTAAGTTTCATCCCCTTTAGGTATCTGAAGGGTTTAGTTCATGACAAATAAAGAAAACATCTCAAGAGAAAAGATAAAACAAAACATAAGAAATCCCTAAAACCCCCTGAAGGAATTGAAGGAGAAATCCGCCGTCTTGAGTATAACTCCGGCTTCTTAGGATGGATCAACTGGCTAACTTCAAGTGATTCCCCCAACTCTGACCTTCTCGGCTTGACTCTTTGGCCTAGCTTTGACACCCTTTCAAATGTGGCACTTGGGGGATATACATAGGCTCTTGGAATGTGTTTCTTTGCCCCAAAGTATCCAAATCTGAATGAAATTGTTCATTGCCTCGACAGGGACACAGCCATGTCACACGCCCGTGTGACTCATCTTCAGGCCGTGTTCGGATTTCTAAGTTGAGGCACGGCCGTGTAGATCGAGGGAGAGGCCGTGTTCTAGAGGCTTGACAAGGCACAGCCGTGTGGACTTTGGGCCAGGCCATGTTGATTTCATAATATGGCCCATTTACTCCGTTTTGGGCCCATTTTATGTCCTTTTCATCCTTGGGTGCTTTCCTGGGTATAAGACATGAAAAGTAAGGATTAAAAGCACCTTTTTACATAAATTGATGGATAAATCATCCAAAAGTAAGCTAAATGTGGGATTAAAATATGTTATAATTACCGTTTATCAAATACCCCCACACTTAAGCTTTTGCTTGTCCTCAAGCAAAATTTTCAACTTACAATTAAAATGAACTTTCCATAATTTACAATTCCTATCAACAATGCCTCATCATAATTCATAGATAATTTATACATGGATAATTCAATTCAAAGAGTCCTAAAGATTCAAACAATGGTAAGTCATTCATTTGTATTTGAAAACGTAGGTGGTTCCCCTTATCTGAAATATTACCTTTGATTCGAAATCGACAAGAGTTGACATCCTTACTGTAGATTCACTTAAATCACTCAAAGTGTTTAAGGGTTATAACAAGAAGCACTCATATGTTGAACCTGAAAAGTTAATCCCATAGACTTTGTAACACCCCAAACCCGACCCATACGTTTCGACCAGATCTGGTATGCTACGGGTTGTACATTGAAAACTTTTGCTTTGTTGGTTTTGGAAATCGTAAGTTAATTAGAAAATATTTGAATAAATAAATGACATTTTAAAAAAAACCTTGTATTATTATTATTTCGTATAATTAAACCTTCGACATAATTTCATAAGTTGCAAATATTAAAACTACTTAGGTGAATATAAACTATGGGGCCTTATTACGTAAATATTTCCAAAATAATAAAATAAAAACTTAAAGAAAAACCAAAATAATCTATAGAAATAAAAACTTGATGGCCCCTCGAGTCCGTCTCGGCTCCCATGTCCATGATCTACTGCTCATCTGAAAGAGTAGGAAAAATAAAAGGGTGAGTCACCAAGACTCAGTGTATAAATCCCAAACACAATGACCTAAGGCCCACAAAGACATTATGAGCCCTGGCCCATACATAAAGGCAACAATCAAAATTACATGATAGGTAATAAATGATGAATGGCCCAACCCATCTTAGAATTCCATCCTCTACACACCAACCCATACCAACCATCACACCTCGGGGATTTCTACAATCAACCCTCCATCCGCTACACACCATAACGATAGTCGTACTGCCTATTACTATTAATCAGGAATCATTAAACGTGGCATAGCCACCGATCACTATGTGACCTCATAATATAACGTGGCTCAGCCACCGATCACTATGTGACCTAACATTTGAATTTATGGTTTAACCAACGATCACCAAGTGACCTATCATGCACTTCCCCTTCATTATCATAATCCCACCCCATGCATACACACATGAAAAATTGAAACATCATACCATCTTCAAGAAAACAGGCTTTCATATATATATATATATATATATATATCGATACACATAGAGATTTCTATGATTACGTACCTGGCATCCTCTGCCTAACCCTTTTAGGGTTTTATTCGACTGTCTACACAACCTCTTTTCGGCTTTTAGCCCATAACATATATTTAGCACAGATTACTATATAGCCTTTTTCCGGCTTTTAGCCCATAACATATATTTAGTACAGATTAATTAGTGTGTTAGAGATCTACACACTTGATTACAGTCAAGACGAGACCTTCTATGTCGACACTATCAGAAGCCGATATGGCTGCTAACTGCCTAAGATTTTGTTCTGAAGCCAGTCCACAACCTGATGGCCAATCCCGAACTGCTGACACCACTCGTTTCTTAAACTTAGGGATTGGTTTTACAGATCCAATCCCCTCCTTCTCCTGATCGATATTCGACTCCATTAAAAGACCTTATCATAACATATGGTTAAGATCACAATTACGATAGTGAATCTAAAGAGAATCTAAGGAGAACCCCTTACCTTGAAATCCCGAAAAGAGAGATATGAAGTTCAGAGACTAACGGTTTCAGCTTTTAGATCTAAGCGATCTACTTCAATTCCCGAATGTCGCCCAACAAGAGAACATCAAATCATTAATCCATTAGCCTTTCAGCTTTGTCTTCTAAAAACCAAAAGAGAAGAAGAATAGATCAGAAGAAATTGACACCTACCTTTACAGAGAATTTCGGCAACTCCTAGAAGATTTCAGTTTTTGAGAAGATCAAAAAGAGAATATAATAGGAAGAAATATATGTAGATTCGACTTTTAGTGAAGAGATCGGCAAAAGAGAATAGGAGGTATTCGGCTATAGAGATGAGAAGAAAGTTCAGAGTTTCGGCTTTTGAAGGGAAAGATGTTGAGAAGAATTGGGTGGTTTCGGCTTTGTAGAAGAAAATAGAAAAAAGAATAATAGACTTTTGGCTTTTGCATAGAAGTGAAGATGAGAGAATAGGCTTAGGGATTTCGGCTTTTATAGAGAATGGGAGAATAGAGAAACCCTAATGTCGAAATTGAAGAAGAGAGTGGGAGAATAAAACCCTAATGCTGAAAATTAGCTAAAATTTAATTAAAGGAATTGGGCTTCATGCAATTGGAGTTTGGGCCTCCTCAGCTGACGCCACCTCCCTGCTCTCTAAGTGGCGCCACTTTGCCACTGGGCCACAAGCCCATTTGTGTCATTTTCCTCCATATTTTATTCTTAAAGCCTACCTACTAACTCCTAGGGTTTTATTCACCTAAAACCAAAATTTCCCCAAAGCCAAAGTTTGATCCCGGGACTTCATAGAAGCCCCCTAACCTTCCAAAATCACTTATCTAATAGATCCAACTTGCAATTAAGCCGATCTCTTGTTCTCTAAAAATTTAAACGCTACTACGCTCAAGGCCCAATGGGCTCAATCCTACTAGGCCCAAATTCAGGATGTTACAGGCTTGCCTGAAAATCAAATCTCCACCACTGTAAAATAAGATGATAAACAGATCAAAAGGTCTTTGTTAGGGTTGTAACGGGGCTAGGGTTAAGGTGTGGATAAAGGCTGAAGTTAGAAGGTTAGAATTGAGATTGTCTTGACAAATTACCTAACTAGAAACACGAACTAATAATAAACTTGTACTACTAATAATATTCTGATATGAGCTTCTTCTTGGAATTTGACGTATAAGCTCACCTAATCACAAAACTAATAGTGAATATACTTTGTCGTTTTTTTAAGAACAAACTAAATAATAAAGGATAAATTAAACTATTGAAATAATATAATTAGGTAACTGATCGAATTAATTCTCGATATAAGGGTAGTCAAAAGGAATGGTGATAACAAATACAAAGGGTTTTTGGGTTAATATTAGCTGGTAAGTCAATAAAAAGGGTTGTTAGGATCAACGGGGTTCACTAGGGGTTAGTTGTTAAGATAGGCTATTTAGTGGAGTGAGTGGGTTAAATCCTAGGTGCCTTTATCATCTCTGTATATCAAATCGTAGATGTGGTCTCAACATGTATAAACGAGGCAAGTTCTAGAATAACAGTTCAAAGTTGACACACTCATAATCGAAAAGTGAGCACGAAAAAGAATATATGCTCTATAAGGCTCAAAACTCACAGAAATTATGGGTGTTTTGACATCAAGCTCATAAATCTCATAAATTTCAAATTTCAAAGCAATATTCAAATTTAGGTTAACAACCTAGCAAAAATTTTTATTCTAAAAATTAGACTTATCATGCTTAATTCTCTAGTATCTTTAATATTTAAGCATCAATGCACAATTATCAATGACTTAATCTAAAACATGTCAATAAGGATCATAAATCATCAGAAATTTCATCCTAATTAGTAATCTGAAAAATTTACTTAAAAACAAGTCTAAATTCAAAGATTTGAAATAATGAAAAAAGTTTGGCCGGGTTTGGGAATAATGCAGAAAGTTAGGCCCTTTTTTTGGATAAATATTCACCCCCCACACTTAAGATGTACATTGCCCTCAATGTACAAAGATAGTTATAGCATTTATGGGATAAATCAAAAAAGAAGGGGAAAGACTACTCCATGAATTTTGGATGGTATCCTTGGAGGATGTGGAAGGTCTGTGGGTGGTGCCGTCTTACTGGTGGGCCGGTTGCTAACGAACTTTGCGCTAGATGAAGAAATTGGGGAGCTCGTAGAGGATTAGCCATGGTTTATTGAGACATAATTAAAATAAGCAAATTATAAATATAAAGAAAAGCAAGCTAAAGGGAAGGAGACTAAGAAGAAAACTGAAATGAAAAGAAAATACTAATGGACTGAGAAGTCCTTATTGATGGATGGTTCATGAAGTGGGTGTGACTTCTAGGGTTGCGGAGGTGGTGGCGGTGGCGGAAGTGGTATGGTTATCTTGGTGGTCGACGTGATTCCCTAGTAGCCTGGCGAACCTGACACTAAGAAACTAAAATAAGTTAAACTAAACTAAGCATAAGATTGTCAATGAGAAGGAAATTGAAGCAAAAGAGAAAAGAAAAAGAAAAACTAATTGGTCTCAAAGACCCTTGGCTTGGTGAGTGAACGAAGCTACAAACATGAACTCATGTTGAAGGTTTCCTTTGGGGAGACTATGGTTGGCTTTCTTCCGTTTCTTCGACATGGTTTCTTGTGTGGCTCAAGAGGTTGAGAGACTTGTTAGATAGATAATCTGAGAGGAGTGTGGAAGAGGAAGGGTGGAGAGTGAAGGAGGAGAATAGGGAGAGGGTGGGGTGGTGTTTAAATAGAGGCCCCAAATCTGGTACGTGCCCACACCCGTGTACTAAGGGCGTGTCGAATTACACGGCCACCTAGCACGGTCGTGTGTTCCATCGTGTTGATTTGCCATGCTCGTGGTGCAACCAACCACGCCCATGTTTCAGAAGTCAGTATGTAGGCACGGTTGAGGAGCACGGGCGTGTTGCGCCTGTGTTTGGCAAGTCAGTAGCTTCACACGGTTGTGGGGCACGGCCGTGCCATTCTGTCGGTGCCCGTGGGGGAGAGTGGTTGGATCCGTGACGTCGGGAAGTGGTTGAACTAGTTTGCACGGCCTTTGCTATGTCAGTATGAAGATTCTGGTGGTCTACACAGCCACAGACACGGCCATGTGTAAGACCGTGTGTTCTTGAAATTCGGCACTTTTGGTTGGTTTAAAAGAAAAGAAAGAAGGAAAACTAAATAAACTGAAAATAAAATTGAAAGAAAATAATGTTAGTGCTCGGGTTGCCTCCCGAGAAGCGCTCGTTTATAGTCCTAAGCTAGACTTTCCTTTAAAAGAAATCAAGGAGGTTTAAAGGTTTGAATATCTTCCCTCATGCTTACGGTTCTATTTTCTTGACAAAGTTTAAGTCGAGAAGCGTTTACCTTTAAAGTGCTGAATGTGGGGTTGCTTACCTCGACTGTTCCATGGGGGAAGATATCGTGTACCTTAAGAGGAGTTTCTCCCTTTGCCTTCAGGTCTGTTGTGTTGATATGCGGGTCGGCTTTGTCTGACAGTACCTGGTCTCCTATTTTGAAGTGATTTGATGTTCCTACAAGTTCTTCTGGTGGTTTCTCCTGTTTTACTTTGTGTGGTTCCGATTTTTCTTTGACGGGTGTCATCTACTCTTCTGATTTGTCGACTCTAAGGCTTTGTTCCTCGTGTAATTCCTCTTTGTTCATTTGAGGTCTATGAGTCGGCTCAGGTTTGTGTCCTTGTGATGTTTCCTGTGATGAAAGTTGAATAATTTGATTATCATTTGAAGCGACTTTCTTACCTTCATCGATTGTTGTCCTGGCCGAGTCAAGAGCTTGAAGGCTGATTGATTCGTCACCTACACAAAGTATAAGTTCTCCTGTGGCAACATCAATTTTAGTCTTGGCAGTTGCTAAGAAGGGTCTTCCTAAAATTAAGGGGATTGAATTATCCTCATCCATGTCTAAAACAACAAAATCTATTGGGAAAACAAATTTATCGATTTTGACCAAAACATCTTCAATAATGCCCCTAGGAATTCTAACAGTTTTATCAGCTAATTGAATGCTCATCCTAGTTTGTTTGGGCTTCCCTAGACCTAGTCGTTTAAACAATGTATAAGGCATGACATTTATGCTTGCCCCTAAATCAGCTAATGCATTATTAATAGTTAAACTACCAATTAAACATGGAATTGTAAAACTCCCTGGATCTTTTAGTTTTCGCGGTAGTTTATTCTGTAACATTGCCAAGCATGTTGCGTTCAACTCCACGTGGTGCTCTTTGTCTATTTTGCGCTTGTTTGTCAAGAGCTGTTTTAAAAATTTCCTCGAGTCTGGCATCTGAAAAAGAGCTTCGGGAAGAGGTAAGTTAATATGTAATTTCTTTAAAAGTTTAAGAAACTTACCGAACTGTTCCTCTGAATCGTCTCTTTTTATTGCTTCAGGATAATGTATGCGAGGTTGGTATTCTTTGATTACCGGTTTTGGCTTTTCTTGTGTTACCTCTATTTTACCTTCGTCTACCTCTTTGTTTGGTTCGTCTAACCCCTTGCTATCGTGATCTGTGATGGCTTGAATTTGCTCCTTAGGGTTAATCTTGGTGTTACTTGGTAGACGTCCTGGCGGTCGTTCTGACATGAGCTTTGCGAGTTGTTCGACTGCATTAGTGACTTCCTTGACTGACTTAGTAATTTCCCCGATTCTGCTCTCGTTGCTTTTAATTATTCTCTCGGTTTCTTGGAAATGCTTTTCTGTGTCAGCCAAAAATTTTGTCAACATTTCTTCGAGGGTTGGTTTCTTCTCTTATGGATAGGGCTGATTTTGGAAGTTTTGAGGGGGTTGTTGCCTTTGATTTCCTTGACCTCCCCACGAAACATTTGAGTGGTTCCTCCAACCTGGATTGTAAGTGTTACTATATGGATTATTATTGGATCTAAAATTGTTACCTATATAGTTCATTTGTTCGCTCTCTGTTTCTGGTTGGTAGGGTGGGTACTCAGGATTCCCCACGGTTCCACTTACGTCGCACTGCATGACTGGGTGTACCTGCGAAGAACACAAACTATCAATCTTTTTATTCATCATCTCAAACTGTGTTGATAGTGTGGTTATCGCATCGAGGTTGTAGACTCTGGCGGATTTTGTCAGTTTCGTCCTTGTAACCTGCCACTGATAATTATTCAGTGACATCTCCTCAATGAACTCGTAGGCTGCTTCAGGAGTCTTGTTATTCAGAGTTCCACCGGCGGCGGAATCAATTAGTTGCCTCGTGGAGGGGTTTACACCAATATAGAATGTTTGGACTTGTACCCACAAGGGTAGACCATGGTGTGGACACCTTCTCAAGAGATCCTTGTATCTCTCTCATGCGTCGTATAGTGTCTCTAAATCCATCTGCACAAAAGAAGAGATATCATTCCGTAATTTGGCTGTTTTGGCCGGTGGGAAATATTTCAATAAAAACTTTTCGGTCATTTGTTCCCATGTAGTGATTGACCTTCGTGGTAACGAGTTTAACCACAGTTTGGCTTTATTTCTTAATGAAAAACTGAATAACCGAAGACGTATGGCATCATCAGAAACGCCATTTATTTTGAAGGTATCACAGAACTCTAAAAAGTTAGTTATATCCGTGTTTGGATCTTCATCCTGCAAACCATCAAATTGAACAAATTGTTGAATCATTTGTATTGTGTTAGGCTTTAGTTCAAAATTGTTAGCAGCTATAGCAGGCCTAACAATACTCGATTCTGCTCCTGTTAAATGCGGTTTAGCATAATCAAACATTGTACGTGGAGCATTATGTTCCCCCACATCTCGTGGTGGTGGATTGTTCTCGCCCATCCCTTCAGTAGGATTGGATTCTCGCTCTTCTTCTGTGTAATTTAGGGCTCGCCTGATTTCTCTGCGATTCTTTCGATTGGTAGCTTCAATATCACTGTCGTATACTAGTGGTTCTCTTGGGTTCCTTCTAGTCATAAACTAGAGGTACCTGTCAGGAAAAGAAAGAAGAAAAGAAAATTTAACAAAATTAAAATTTAACCTAAAATAAAAATAAATTGCAAAAAATAAAAATAATGGCTAAAGTAATAAAAATAGAGTCCCCGGCAACGGCGCCAAAAACTTGACCGCTAAAATCAAAGCTTTAAAATTTATAAAACGAATGATCAAACCTGGAAACTAACTCTAACAACGATTAAAGACAAGTGTACCTATCGAACAGTAGTATAGTTTAGGCAAGACCGGATTATCGAACCCAAAGGAACTAAAAGTATTAGTACTAACTTTCTTTTTATTATTTAGCCTTAAAAACAAAATGAAGTTGCTTTAATCTAAACTAACGACTACTAAGCTAAAGACGCAAAAAAAAAGAACGAATTGGAAAATAACTTGAAGAAAAACTCAGCTGATTACGATGATACCCTCAGGAAGAATCCACTTAGACTCCTCTTGTTACCTATCATCGAACCATATGATTTCTTTACTTAGCTTGATCCGTGAGACTCCCTAACGTATATTAAACCCTCTCTCGAGGCGAATAATGTCTAACCCTAGGTTAATTAGTGGAACTCTCGTTCGCTTATAATATCCCCCTAGAATAGCAGTAAATCGATCTATGGGCTCCCATATTAGGTTTCACCCTAATCCGGTAAAATCTCGTAACCCTATCTCTAGACGTTCAATCAACTCCGCTTAATTATGCTAGATCTACACTTAAGCAGGGTCTATTCCTCCTCCACCTAAGCACATCAAATTTGGATTAAGCAACATAATTAAGAACAAACTAAGTAACTATCATATAATTCAGAAATCAAATAACAAAATTCATCTAGGTTTCATCCCCTTCAGGTATCTGAAGGGTTTAGTGCATGACAAATAAAGAAAACATCTCAAGAGAAAAGATACAACAAACATAAGAAATCCCTAAAATCCCCTGAAGGAATTGAAGGAGAAATCCCCGTCTTGAGTATAACTCCGGCTTGGCTCTTTGGCCTAGCTTTGACGCCCTTTCAAAGGTGGCACTTGGGGGATATATATAGGCTCTTGGAATGTGTTTCTTTGCCCCAAAGTATCCAAATCCGAATGAAATTGTTCATTGCCTCGACAGGGACACGGCCATGTCACACGCCCGTGTGACTCGTCTTCAGGCCGTGTTTGGATTTCTAAGTTGAGGCACGGCCGTGTAGATCGGGTGAGAGGTCGTGTTCTAGAGGCTTGACAAGGCACGACCGTGTGGACTTTGGGCCAGGCCGTGTTGATTTCGTGATATGGCCCATTTACTCCGTTTTGGGCCCGTTTTATGTCCTTTTCATCTTCGGGTGCTTCCCTGGGTATAAGACATGAAAAGAAAGGATTAAAAGCACATTTTTACATAAATTGATGGATAAATCATCCAAAAGTAAGCTAAATGTGGGATTAAAATATGTTATAATTACGGTTTATTAGAAATCCACATGATCAAAAAGAATCAAACATGGGAGCTGGTTGAAAGGCCTCCTAACAGAAAGATCATTGAGGTGAAATGGGTCTATCGAGCCAAACAAAATGCTGATGGCAGTTTGAACAAGTTTAAGGCTAGGCTTGTTGTGAAAGGGTTCAGTCAGAAGCATGGTGTGGACTACCTAGAGACCTTTGCACCAGTAGCTAGACTTGACACCATTAGGCTACTAGTTGCCTTAGCAGCTCAAATAAAGTGGAAAATCCAGCAGCTTGATGTAAAGTCAGCCTTTCTCAATGGCTACCTTGAAGAAGAGATCTATATTGACCAACCACAAGGCTTTAAGGTAACTGGTAAGGAAGATATGGTGTATAAGCTGAACAAAGCCTTGTATGGCTTGAAACAAGTACCAAGGGCCTGGTACAGCAGAATCGATAGGTACTTGATCAGTTTGGGATTCGAGAGGAGCATTAGTGAACCTACATTGTATGTCAAGAGGGAAGGACTTCAAACACAGCTAATTGTCTCATTGTATGTTGATGACTTGTTGGTGACACGAGGAGATCAAGCAATGTTGGTTGATTTCAAAACCAAAATGCAACAAATGTTTGAAATGTCTGACTTAGGGTTGATGACCTACTTCCTAGGCATGGAAGTCACACAAACTCAGAAGGGAATTTATCTAAGTCAGAAGGCTTTTGCTATAAAGATCTTGAACAAGTTCTCAATGCAGAATTGTAAAGCAGCTAGCACACCAGTTGCTGTTGGAGAAAAGCTATCGAGCCAAGGCACCTTTGAGAAGGTATGTGAATCATCCTATAGAAGTCTAGTTGGTTGTTTGTTATACTTGACTGCCACTAGTCCAGATATAATGTATGCTGTGAGTTTACTCTCAAGATTCATGCAATGTTGCAATGAAAGTCATTTCAAAGCTACCAAAAGAGTCTTCAGATACATCAAAGGCACCTTAAGCTATGGTATGTTGTTTTGCAAGGCTAAACATTTGAAATTGATTGGCTACACTGATAGTGACTGGGCTGGTTCTATGGATGATATGAAAAGTACATCAGGTTATGTTTTTAGTCTTGGATCAACCATGTTTTGTTGGAGCTCGAAAAAGCAAAGTCTGGTAGCTAAATCAACTGCAGAAGCTGAATATGTTGCAGCAGCTAGAGCTGTAAACCAGGCCATATGGCTTAGAAAAATCTTGGTAGATTTAAACCTCAATCTAAGTGGTGCTACAAAGATCTATTGTGACAACAAATCAGCTGTTGCAATAGCAAAAAATCCTATTTTCCATGGCAGAACCAAGCATTTCAGCATAAAGCTTCATGTTGTTCAAGAAATGAAGCAGGCTCAGGAAGTTGAATTGATCCATTGTAATTCAGAAGATCAAGCTGCACCATGCAGCCCATGCAGCACGATGAAGCAACTCATGCAGCAGGAAAGGTGGCCATGCAGTCGAGCCATGCAGGAGCTATTATTACATGTGTTAACTTGTGCCATTTTGTCCATTTTTTTAATCTCTAGTTAATGCAATGTAATTTGGTTCATTTGGAACTATGTTAGGCTGGTATTTGATGTAATTAGGTGGTGATTGAGCTGACATATCAGCTTTGTTAAAGTTTACAAGTTAAGCTTTGCTTACTCTAATGTAATTAGTGGGATTAGGTAAGTATTAGGTGAAAATTTGCTTTGATTTGCTTTGTCAAAGTCTGATATATGTAATGGCAGTAAGACAATGTTGTTTTGTAATGAAATACATCAGATTTCATGCAACTTAAGCTTCATTTGTTCTTGCTTCTCGTTGTTGTTCTTGCTTCTTAGCAAATTTCTATTTTAATTCTTCACCAAGCTTCGAGGCTTGCTGTACAAGCTAGCTACTCAGCTGACTTAACCTTGTCTCAAACTCCAACAAACCTCTTTGAACCAGTTTCGAATGGTTGAAACTCTAAATACTAATATTTGTTTAACCATAAGTTCAAATTCTACTCCTACATAAAGTAGCTAGATAAATAATATCTTACCTTGGCGGCATTGGGTTCCAGTTCTTGTACTATCTTCAACCTTTCACTAATCCTCTCACATCGATATTGGAGAAAAAAAACACATTCTCTCAATGTTAACTTTTGCAATCAAACTTTCTCAGCAATCAATACAAGTTTACTTAAGACACACAACCAAACCTTGGCCACAATACTTTGGGATTCCTTTGATGGTTCTGACTTTGTTTTTCCCTTTTTAGTTTCATTAGTGCATTGTTTCTTCAAAGCTTGATTTCTCCCTCCCTACAACCAATTTTATCAGTACTAAGCTCAGCTGGTATCTTAAATGGTTTGAATATTGAAAAAAGAAGAGTTGTTTACCATATGGGGACGCTTAAGATCAGCTTCTGGTGAGCCTGGATCCTGGATGCTTCTGCTATCAAAAAACACAACTTCATCGTAATATAGCCAAACTCCATTGGTAGCAATTTCAAAATAGCTAAAATCTTCCACATCTTGAGGATCCCATTGGTCCACCATTGAGTGAGCATGTTTGTAACCACTAGTTCTCAAGCAAGTAGTGTGTTGCCGACCCTTCTCATTTTGTTAAAGCTAGGCAAAGGTCCATTAGTGCTATGAATGAAGTTATCATACCATGAGCCCTTAAAGTTCATCAAAGAATGAGGTTGCAATTGCCATTGAAAGAAGGGATAGAGCTATACTAGTTCAAGCTGATAGTTCGAAGACATACATATGCAGAAAAACAACTTTGATACAATACCTATAGATATGTAGAGATTCATACAGTTAGACTAAATATTAATAATGATAGGTTTCATTCAATTTTTTAAATAGGAAGAGATTGGAAATGTAACATCCCGAAATAAGGCCTAAACGGAACAGTGGTTTCGGGACCACAAATCCGATGTTGAGAAATTTATTTTATTTATATTTTTATGGTCTACAATTTCACAGAATAATTTCGTGAACATCTCATTCGAAAATTTTGACGTTTGGGCACTCAATTTAGTCAAAAGGACTAAATTGTAAAAAGTGCAAAAGTTGAGTTCTACATGTTAGAGGTGTCCAATTGTTATGAAATTTTAAATTGGAGGTCCTTAAATGATAATTAGACCATTGGTTAAGTTGGTGGACAAAAATGGACATGGATGGGTATGTTTCAAAAGAATTTTTTAAGGGGCATTTTGGTAATTTTGTGAATTAAATGAATTAAAAACAAAATTTAAATGCCAAATATGTCCATCTTCTTCATATGGACGAAATTTACCAAGAGAAGACATGGCTAGGGTTTTCTCAACTTTCCAAGCTCATGGTAAGTCCGTTCTAGCCCCGTTTTTCAAGTTATTTACGGTTTCGGAGTCCCGGTAGCTCGAGTTAGCTTATGCTACCAACAATTCGTGCTAGGGTTCATCTTTGGAAAATTACCCATAGGTGAAAAGTGTGTATTTTGATGTTTTATGATAGCATATGAAGGCTGAAATTATGTTAAACAACTTTTACTAAGCGGTTTTACGTGAAAACGAGTAAAACGTCATAATCGATAAAAATACCTAATGTTCATAAGTACATGTTAGAGTGAGAATTTGATGTTGCCATAGAAGAGAAAAATGACCAGCATGTTATAAAACATAAGAATAAGGGCTGAAGTTTAATTTTCGAGTATTGGGGAAAAAGTGTAAATATGTAAAAGTTTAGGGGCAAAATTGTAATCTTGCAAAAGTTGAGTTAAGGACTGTTTTGAATATTACATTAATTAAATAAGTGAAATGTGATGTTTTAGACCCTGAAAAACGAGATTTGGACCTAGAATTGGAGGAAAATCGAAAATTGGGAAAGTTGGTAAAATGGTCGTTTCGGCATTCGAGGTAAGTTGGTGTGTTAATAATAATGCAATAATGTCGTAATGTATATTTGAAACCTAAATTGTGGTATTAAATTGATTTTTCTGAATTACATGTTTAGTATATTATGTTGGTGAATTGATTTAATAATATGTTTATGATAAAAGGTGACTAGGTGACATGGAAAATGGGTTGAAATGTTGTGCTTAAAGGTGTTTTCTATGACTATGGTTATTATGTGAAATGGAAAGTTTATATGTAAATAATGCATTTATTTTACTTGTTCAATAATTATTTTGCTAGATATTATGGAAATCATTGGGTGATAACTACAATATGAAAATGTATGGAATGCGAAATTCTCGATTGAACCTTCGGAAAACCGAGAGATACGGACAATATGTAGCTAGGTCACACGAGTGATAAGGGAACTTTACCGTGTGCAAAGAAAGCTACGAGATGGCAAAATTTGATATGTAGCTAGGCCACATGGATGATAAGGGATTTTCACCATGTGTGCAAGAAAGCTACGGGATAATAATTTCATATGTAACTAGGTCACATGTGTAATACTGTGTGTATACCATGTGTACAAGAAAGTTACGGGTTATGAGTAGCTAGGTCACATGAGTGATTCCTAGTGTTGGACACCATGTAGACAAGAGAGCTACGAGATGGGATGGCTAGGTCACATGGGTGATAAGGGACCTTCACCATGTGTACAAGAAAGTCGAGTTATGTGTGGGTGGAGCTATGTGTTGAGACCACCGAGTATCGGGCGTTTTCTGAAGGGGTTCAACGAGATAATTTTGCTAATGATGATTGGTGCGATCATGTTATGAATAAGTGCAAGTGTGAATGTGACCAATTGAGAAATGTGGCAAATGTACGTATGAACAATATGCTCGATATGTAATCAGAAATTGGAAAGATTGGTATAGGCAAGTGATGAACACGACTAAAGTGAGAGAAAGCAAAATTTTACAATAAAGCTGTTTTGGACAGCAGCAGTGAGGTGAATTTGAAAAATCACCAAAAATGGTAGAAATTTAATTATAAGTTGTATGAGACATTTATTTAAAGCTTATTGAGTCTATTTTTATATAAAAGAAACAGAGAAAGCAAAGGATTGGTATATTTTGAGATATTTGGATTTTTGTGAGACTGGTGCAGAGTGATTTCGAGATCCCCTATTCTGACTTGGAAAAATAATTGAAAATTGTAAAAAATTAATATTGAGACATAATTTATATGATTAGATTCCTTATTGAGCCTATTTTTAGAATAAGCAAACTATAACATCATTTGAATTCTGTACAAAAAGATAATTAAATTTTAGCAAAGAATGGTCGGAATTGTCAGACAGCAGAACAGGGGCGACTTTGAAGAATAAACTGTACTAATTGGCTAAACCAAAAATTCTTAAAATTTTATGGAAAAAGGATATGTGAGTCTAGTTTCATGGAAAATTTACGGATCTTAATTTGGAGTTCCGTAACTCCAGATATAAATAATTTAATTACTGTGACTCAAGAAAACAGCTTAACTGGAATTTGAATAAATAGGAAGAATATGAAAATAACATGCTATCACATTGCTTATTATTTTCATGCGAGCTTACTAAGCGTAAAGCTTACTCCCTCCTTTCCATTTCTTTTAGTTTTGTCAGGTCAGCTCAGCGTTGGAGATCGTCGGAGGCAGTATCACACTATCGGGTCATTATCCTTGGAGTATTGGCATGTGTATGTTAAATGTTTTCAAGTGAGTGGCATGTATAGGGACTTAGTTTTTCTATGATGGATGTTGTTGTGATTAGCCAAATGTATTGGCATATAGTGATTTGTTGATTATGGCCATGAGATGTGGCTTATAATGATTTTGGCTTATAAGCCTATTTATCCATGGTATGTGTTAATGTCTTGTTATGTGGTATAAGTGATTAAATAGATGACAATGTCAAATGCATGTCTTTGAAAAGTTTTAAATTTTGGGCGAAATTTGGTAACCCGGTTTTGTATGATTGTGAATGTTTAAGTCCGGTAACACCTTGAACCCTGTCCTGGAGTCGGACACGGGTGAGGGGTGTTACAGGAAATACTTTAAAGAAGTCTTTAAGTAGTTATTAAGAGATATAAATATGTATATAAAAATGTGATTGTATGTATCGGGATTGTTAGTTGGCAGAGGAGAATATATATAGAATGGAAAGTAATAGAAGATTAAAGGAAAAGGAATGCAAATGTAGGAACAACATAAGTGTCGGTGGATTTTTCTCAAACTCCACATCTCTGACTATCAAATTCCTAGTTTTTTATTTGAAGGTGTTGCTTCCCACACTTCTTCCCCTTCACTTCAGCACCTGGAATTGGATTTCTACTATTTTTCGGTCGTGTGAGATCAACAGAAGGTTTTTCGGCATCATGTCATTCGCTGTTTTTTAAGCTTTTCGTTACACACCTGGTCAGTTTTCGATGCAAATCCACAAAAGTAATTTTTTTAGTACCTAAAACTTTATTTAAAACCAACCATTTAGCAAAAATTCACTAAATTTTAAACCAACAATTTGGCCATAACCGTTAACAAAAGACCTCAACGAACCGAGACAGCCCAAAAATGAAGCATAATTCACATACCTTTGAACAAAAAAGCAGCCTATAACACTTAATTCGTTACCAAATCTTCACCTAAACAAGATTTCTCATTGCTAGAACTTTAATCACACAACCGAAAAATCATAACCCAAAATGTGACAATCCCCAAAACCAAATACGAAACTTAAATTCACAAACTTACCACACACGACCGACAATGACGCAAAAGGAACGTTGATACAGAAAATCTCAAAAGCAAAAAAGAGGATCCCTAATAAATAATATTTCTGCTAACTTATCAGTTGATAAAATTCAAATCCAATTCAAATATTAGCCACGTGGGTCGCAGAAGCAAGGAATTGCAAAAATATTTCCGTTTGCACGCAGAATTCAAACATAAGACCTCAAGATAAGCTGAAACCTTACCATTGAACCAGTTGATCAAAATTCAAATGCAATTCAAATATTAGCCACATGGGCAGCACAAGCAAGTAATTGCAAAAATATTTTTGTTTGCACGCATAGGGATTCAAACATAGGACCCTAAGGTAAGCTAAAACCTTACCTTTGAACCAACATACTCATTCTATCACTAGTTGAGCTAAAATAATAGATAAACTAACTGTTCAAGGGTAGGGGTTGGAACAAAAATATATAAAACTTAAGGAAAGGGATTTGATCACAGGATCTCACACACACAAACAAAACACTTATCACTAAACCAAATGAAGTCAATTCGCTTTAAAATTTTCACAAACTCGGTTTTTAGGATGTGATAACTCCCCCTCCTTAAAAGAATTTTGTCCCTGAAATTCCCGCTGTCACCTCATTCACTTAACCACAAAATTTGAAACTCCTCACCCATATTGACCATCACGCTACCACTGCGTAACTCTGATTTCAATGCAATCCAAACAATATTTCTAGTGAACTTTCTATTCACTAACACGAATTATCTCACAGAACCATCTTCAGAAATATCGTTAACGATCCCACTATGCCAGATACTCAGAAACACCGTTTACAACGAACACTTGAATACAAACAATTCTTAACCAATGTAAGGTACAATTGAAACGAATCGAAAAAGTACCTGTGTAACACCCCTTACCCGTATCCATTGCCGGAATAGGGTACAAGGCATTACCGGAGTTTACTAAACATTTTCAAATAATCCCGAGTCATTTATTATTCATATTCTGAAAATAATCATAACGCCCATTTATTGGGCCTTCGAATCCCAAAACATACATTAGGAACCAACCGGGATTAAATTGGGATCATAGGGAATTTTTCGCAAGATCCTAAAACTTTTCTCAACTACAGAGGTCGAATGCCTTTGTGGTTCGAGGACACGCCTGTGTGGTCAGGCCGTGTGGCCAACACGCCCATGTGACTTACCTCGCTCCTGGCCGTGTGGCTTCACACTCCCGTGTCCGTAGGTCATGTAGTTAATTTTTATTTTTGAATTAGGTGCAGGATTCATACAACCATATCACATAATAAATCATTTCATAAGAAATTGCATAATTGAAACCTTTCCACTCTTTCATAAGCTCAATTATATTTTCATCTAAGCACTTACCATTTCAATGCACCTTATAATTAAACATATTACCAATCAACCAGTATTTTGGCACTTGCCTAAACTTCAAGCAACAACATTGGTTAGCGTACTTTAATATTGAAAAACTTATTTTCTCGACATGTCTCGCTTGAATTTATTACTCGTCTTAATATACATAATTTTCCTTGTATCAACGTATCAAAGATAGTCTTATATTTACATGTCATGATACATATCATTCTCTTGTTGTTTCTTCATAAATAAAAATTATTCAATTCATTATGACAATATTTCATGTACCATCATTTTCATGAGTTTAGTGTATATTTATTCCAGTAGCAGTTCATAATCTTGAATATGCATAATTACCAGGCAAGTTTCACATACATGTATTTTTCATGTCATATTTCAATATATCAAATAATTATCATTTCTATGTATTTCAAGTTTAATTTCATGATTTCAAGTACTTACCATTTTCTATATTTACCCCCTTGAATTTCTCAGAATTTCGAAGGATTTCCAGTAGTACACTTATAGTGTACAATCTCATTAACTGTCAATCCGTACATATATATACATAAGTCCTTTTTAGAGAGCACGCTCCCGCGAACCTCATTTCTTACAACGGGATTACCAGTTCAGGCTAAATCCCCTGTAACATATGCTCAAAAAGTATTGTCGGGATTACCAGTCCAGGCTAAATCCCCTGCAATGACAAATATTCTATAGAGCTTTGTCTAGATTACCAGTCTAGGCTAAATCTAGACTCACATTTACTTCGGATTACCCGTCCAGGTTAAATCCTTTTCACACATATTCTTCGGGAGGACTTATATCAAGATCACCCATTTGGGCTAAATCCTTTTCACACATATTCTTCGGGAGGGCTAATACCAGGATCACCCGTCCGGGCTAGATCCTTTTTACCGTCAAATCCTTTTCAGTGATCCATCGAATTCCATTCCATCCAGCCGGGATTTATTTCTCTTTTTATCAAGTATTATCAACATTTCATCTATTTTCATACATTAAACATTCAATTCACATTCATGTCACATAAATATACAATTCAAGTATTCAAGATTTCAATTCAAGTTGCATGAACTTACCTCGTTGCTTGTTCGTGTTTATAATTTCACCAATCCAATGTCTTTTCTGTTCCACTTTCAAGTCTCGTATTTGAGTCATCCGGATCTTTATAAATAAATTTGATCACCATTTTCATTCATTTCATATTCCAATACATTCAATTAATGCTCTAGGCAAAATTACCATTTTGCCCCTAAGCTTTTAATTAATGACGATTTCATCCTTAGGCTCAAAAAAACAAAATTCTTATAATTTAATCCTTGTTTCAAGCCTAGTTATTCTCATATATATTGATAACAACCCATGAATTCTATGAAATATCAGAATTTTCCATAATTTCAACACTTTTCAATTTAATCCCTAATACATGTTTTCATCTGATCTTGATCTAAATTAATAATTTCATTCAATTTTGTACTTTAAATAATAAAATAATCCATTTCATGTAATTTTTTCATTTCTAAAATTTTTATAAAATTGCCTATAAAGTTTTACTTTTATTCAATTTAGTCCCTGAGCCTAAAACATGCAAATTAGCCATGCTAGTTGAATATTCATATATATTTTCCTCCTCCTCCTCCTCCTTCTCCTCCTCCTCCTCTCCATTCCACATCCTTAATTTATATAACATGCTTAAAAGTATCATTATCTATGATTTCACTATTTACTTATAAATTTATTCAAAGATGTCCATTTGAGTCATAGTCACTAAATTATTTATATCTTGAGCTACAGAATTCCAATTTAAGATCTGTTTGATGTTTTAGAAACTAGACTCAAATATTTTTCTACCATAAAAATTTCAGAATTTATAGTTTAGTCAATAAGTACAGTAAAATCTTCAAATTTGACTCTGTTTTGCTGTTTGACAGTTTCTACCTTTCTTTACTAAAAATTAAGTATCTCTTAGCACGGGATTTGGATGATGTTTCCGTTTGTTTCTATTAAAAATAGACTCAATAAGAATTTAAAAATATAAATTTAAACTTCTAAATATTTTATAAAATTTTTAATGATTTCCTAAAGTCAGAAAAAGGGAACCCGAAATCATTCTGACCTTGTCTCACAAAATTTACTATAACTCATAATTTACAAGTCCATTGCTTACATCGCTTCTTCTATGAAAAACTAGACTTAAAAATATTTAATTTCTTTTTTATTCATCCTCTAATTCAATTTCCAAAATGTTTGGTGATTTTTCAAAGCTAGACTACTGCTGCTGTCCAAAACTGTTTTAGTGCAAAATGTTAATTACCAAGTTTGTAACACCTTTATTTCCTTTCTCTACAATATTTCCCATCACTTTCTCTTATTTTCCTTCACTAACATATCAAGAACATAAAACCTTATATAATAAAACTCTACATTAACATCATTTCCATACTTTTTCAACAATATCAAACTTAAAAATATATTGAACTCTTGATGTTCTTACATTGTCTTATTGATTTCAATCTTTAACTTGATTTTCTCTCTCCTCCAGCTTCTATTTCTTGAATCTAACTTGATATTCTAGCTCACCATAGTCTCATTGTCATCTTTCTCTCCTGATGGCTATGGAAATTCTTTTGAATTCTAAGTGAAAATGGTAAATTTTTGGTGAAAGGACCAAATTGTAAAGAAAGCAAAACTTTCTTTCTTTCTCTCTTCTTCTCATGTTGGTGCATGGGAAAGATGATAGAAATTCTTCATCTTTCCTTCCTTATATACTAAATAAATAATAATAATAATAATAATAATAAAAATCTCTCGTTAAAATATTAATAAAATAATATTTATCTAATTAAATAATTATAAAATATCATCAACATCATCATTACTTTCTAGATTTCTCTCTCTTCTAATTGACCATTTTGCCCTTTGTGATCTTTTAAAATCTCATTCTTGAATCATCACATAATTTGGTAAAATTACAATTTAGTCCCTCATAATTCTTTACATATTCAATTTTGTCCTAATTCATCCATTTTCTTTAGTTTCTAGACCATTCCACCCTTAAAATATTTGCACTATTGGTCCTTCAACTTTTTCATATTTACACTTTAACCCTTAAGTTTTGAGTATTTACTCTTAGGTAACAAAACTTTTCTCACTTTTGCCATTTAGTCCTTTCTTGAATTAATATATCATAATATACTTCCCAATATTGTCATAACTCCAAAATTTCCCTTTTTGTCGTTTTATTTCCTTATTTTACTATATCAAAGATAATATCTTACTGTAAAAATTTTCGGGGTATTACAACCTGTATCATTGCCAGATGCCACTCAATCCTCTCAACGCCTAGTTGCATAACTCCATCTCTGATTCCCTCTCTGAACCAAAGCTTGCATCCAACTAAGAGAGTGTCGTGAACAATCCCTAACTCGGTGCTCAACTGACCCACATCTAAAACAAACTCCCATTTTCCGCCATAACTGCCTCAACCCGCTACGGCCTGTCTATTCTAGCTCGTTTCCTAGGTTGCAGATTCAAGTCAGTAGGACCAAAACTCCTCTTATTTTGTACCTTGTTCCTTTCCTTATTCATGCCCTTCAAGCGATTAATCTCTTCCGCTTCCTTGATCTCATTCGACTGAAGTCACTCAATCACAACTCTTAGCCCACAGATCCAAATTGGGCCCCATTGGCCCTTTGTGAATCTCTAAACACACCTTGGGGCACAGTATCGTCCCTGACTTCCTGATTACCTCCCCCAGAAATGGGCGCCTCCGTAGTTTCATTCAATTCTAGATGGAATATGCTGTTAAGAGGAGAGGACTCGACGCAAACCATCTGACAACGACCTCCACGTCCTCGCACACCACGACCACTAATACCGTGTGACCTCATTTTACTTATCTATAGTTCATAAGTCTAAAGTTTGACCTAGGTTTATTTTTAAACCTTAAGTCTAAAGTTTAGCAAATATACTTATCTTAAAATAGAGATGTCTTATTTAATAGTCCCTAAATCCGACAATTTTACTAAAGTACTAAAATAAAAGTAACTAAGGTATAGTTAACTAAAGTACACATACTTACTTGGATCGACGTCAGAGACTTAGATTCACATTTCCAGAACCTTAGTAATTTTTTGTGCAAATTACCCACATCAAATTTCCAAAAGTTTTCTTTAAAAATCAGAAATTTCAAAAACAAATTATGCATGCAATTTTAAACCCAAAAATCACAGCCAAAGTTTTGCAATTTGGCTTTGATACCACTAAATGTAAGCCAAAGTTTTGCAACTTAGCTTTTATACCACTAAATGTAACACCCCAAACTCGGTCTGGATGTTATGACCAAATTTGGAGAAGTTACACCAACTTGTTTAAAAACCCATAAAACTAATTTGAACATGTAATGTAAAAACCAAAGTTAAGTTTGACAATTCATTTTTTGGATTAAAGGAACAAAATCCTTATTAAAATCATTTATGTTATTACAGAAAACCACTTAAGCGCTCACTTCATTTTGCAACAGAATTTTTAGAGTTTTAGTTTGAAAATCGTATTCTAATTTGTTAACTCGTAAGATTTTGCAGTTTTAAGTTAAAAATACCAAAACCCGACGAACAAAACAAAAACCAAAAACAAAGTCCAAAAATGAATTTATAGTTCAAAAATCTTAAAAAATTTAATATCATAACTTATCATATTTAATTTAACCAAATAAGCAATTCGAACTTCTCTACGCCGTCCGATCCTAAGTTTGTTGATTACCTGAAAAATCAGATATGAAAGGGGGTTAGCTATAAAGCTCAATGTATAACAAAACTCGAACAGAGAGCACATATTGTAATATCCTGAAATAGGATATATATATATATTTGATGGTGCAAATGCTTGACACAAGGAAGTGAGTGGTCTAGTGGCTAAGGGCACTGCCAAGGGAGCTTGAGGGTGCGCCAGTATAAGTCAGGGGTTCGAGTAGCTTGGGGCGCAAAGCATTTTATTTTTAAAGTATGCGCTATAGCAGGGAAGGCTTTAAAGGAAATGCGAGATGGTTCGTATCACAAAAAGGCGCCTGGCAGAGTGGCTAGGACGTTTGCAGCATGGGGCCCTCTCGAGGTCGAGTGTTCGAGCCCCAGGGATCACGCGTAGTGCCCTTTATTTTCATTTTAGCATTCTGGCAAGGTAAGGGTTAAAAGGATTTCCGATGCGTTTGTTAGCATGAAATTCGAAGTGGCCGAGTGGCCAAGGACTTTGCGTGAGAACTAAGACTCGGAGGACTCGCGTTCGAGTCCTGAGGTTAGTGCATAAGGCATTTTATTTTTCTTTTAAGCGCTAGAACATAAAGCGCCAGTGAATTAAGGTTTAAAAGAAATTCCATGCGTTTATTGGCATGAAACGTGCATTGGTCGAGTGGTAGGAGGTGAGGGGAAACTTCCTCAGGTCTCGGGTTCGAAACCCCGGGGCTGCAGTGGGGTGTTTTGTTTTTGACCTCTAGCATTAAATGCGCACGGGAGCCCAGAGATGGAAGATTAAAAAGAAATTCCGTCGCAATTATAATTGAAAAGGCGTTGTAGCCGAGTGGTCAGAGGCTTGGGCAGTCTTCCCCAGGTCTCGGGTTCGAGACCTGGCAGCTGCATAGGGGGAAATTTAAATTTTTTTGCTTCGGCCAGCAGAACGCAAGTGGCCTGCGCATGGGACATGCATGCGCGCATGCTCTAGGCCTGCTGCCGTGGGGTGTGCTGACATTATGGGTTCAACCATAGTTTTTTATTTATTTATTTATTTATTTATTATTATTATTTATTACTATTTATTATTCCAATATGGTGTATGGGTAAGATCCTTACCATTATTTTCTTATTGAGCATAGGAGAATTTGTTAGTTCCCACGTTGATGGGATTATTAATAAACCCTTTTTATTATTTCTATGGTGATGGGAGGCAATAAACAAAGTTTTAGTAAATGGTGATAGAGGTTATCATGATGGAAAAAAATGTGTGGCCGGCCAAGGGTCTTTTGGGAGGGGTAAATTTCAGTCAATTAAGGGACTAAGGCTGACATTTTATTTGGGTCTTGAATAGGCAAACTAGGAAGAAAATAGAGGTGTTAACGAAGTGTTACTAAGTAGGAAAATGGTGGCTGATTGTGAGACTTTTGTCTATGTGCATGATCGGCTTTGAGGCTTCTAGGAGGGTAGGGTGCCGAAATTTGGTGTGCATTAAGGTGAAGTAATCGGCAAGAGGTTTCAACAACCCATACTCGAAGGTTGGTAAGTATTTCCCTTTTTACTTCGGTTCCCTACCTCTCTTTTGTTGAGCCGAAAGCATGAGTTCATGCACTTCTAAGGGTAGGCCGAATGCCTAAAAATAATACTTAGTGTCTCCTTTGAAGGTAGCCGAAACTAAGGATTTTTGAAGGAGTCATTCGGGTCTCGTTCTTCAAGGGTTTTGACTATTCAAAGCATAAGGGGAATTTTAGAACTTCGGTAGACAAGGTATGAAGTCATTAACATTCGGCCAAGGGCCATTTTGGTATCTATGTCTGACCGATTTATGCACTTTGTTTTTTTTTAGGGGGGTAAACCGGCTATGAAACCAGAAGTTTTCAAGATTTCAAGCCACATTAGTTCGTATTAATCAAGGTTCGGCCTAAGGCCCTATTCTGTTGAAATATGACCAATCCTTTGGATTGTTAGTTAATCACACGAGACCCCTTATTAATAATCTATGATGGCCGAATATAGGGGCATTACGAGGACAAGTTCGGGACTTTTGTAATATCGCATAGATACGAGAATCCTAGTTAGATCTTCGATTAAATAGGTGTGTAAGCTCTTACACACTTTATTAGTAATAATTGCTATTATGATAATGTTAATAACTTCTCATGTGGAATTTTGCCTAGTAGGCATAAGCTTGGTTCCGGGTAAGTTCCCTATTACTCGATTTACGATGTATGTGGTATATGCCATCATATGCTGAAAATGCTATGCTATATACGATTGCATGATATATGGAATCATGATATTTGTAAAATGAGCATGATGATGGTGGGATTGATGAGAGGGAGTAATATTCGTGTCGACGGACACCAGTGTTTTGGTAACACATTGTGGCTACGGTCACCAGAGGTTTGGTACCTCCAGAGGTTTGGCACCTCATAGCGTCTCGTCCCTGTGGCTTAGTACCACCGTGGGTTGGCCCCACATTTGAGATACGGGATCGACGCCAGTGATTTGGTATCACACGATGGGTTGGCCCCATCATTTGATTGTGACTTCGGGTCACCAGTGGTTTGGCACCACCAGTGGTTTGGCACCACACGTATTGACGGATATTGTGACTTCGGGTCACCAGTGGTTTGGCACCACCAGTGGTTTGGCACCACACGTATTGACGGATATTGTGACTTCGGGTCACCAGTGGTTTGGCACCACCAGTGGTTTGGTACCACACGGGGTAGAAAAGGAGCATGGATGGCTAGGTGGGGTTGCATAATTGCATGTCATACTAATATCTTGTGTATGAGTGTTATTTTCGGGTCGGGGATTTATACACTGAGTCTTGGTGACTCACCCCTTCCCATACCATCTTGCAGGTGAGTAGAGCACGGATGCGGAGCCGAGGAGAGCTCGAGGCGGCCATGTTGGTTTTGTGGACTTGAAATTTTATTTTGCCCCGTTTTAAGTTTAATCATTTACTACAATTCGATTGGGTTGTAATATGGCCGCTTATTATTATTTTGGATGGTTAGGTAGTTGTTTTTACTTTACCTTATAACTAATGAACTTACGAACGGTTAGGCAAATCGATTAAAAGTAACGTTTTCAAAAATAAGTACTTGTACGCGTTTTCAAAAATGCTACCCTCGGGTAACAAAATTTTCTAAGCTATCGATCACACTAATGTTCTAAAATTTAAATGGTCAAATGGTTTTAAAGGAAGAAAGGATTTTCAACTCAATCGAATCAACCCACTTGAGTTTTAACAAACACCGTTTTATACCCTTAACAAAAATTTTCTTAAATTACTACTACTAATCCAAACCTTCCAAACTTCTCTTATTTTGTGACATACCAGATCCGGTCATGACTCGTGGGCCGGGTTTGGGGTGTTACACATATTGCACAATAAACGGATAAGAGTATTGTAAGGAATTCATCAGACTTGAATGGCAAAATTGTAGATGCATGATTATGTCAATGCAAAATTTTGGAAAAACAAAATGCAGATTTCCAAAAAACTTCCTACCGAACTCCACTACATACCAAATTAGAGTTCCCAGAACTCGTCCATCAAAACACACTAATTAAGTAATCTCAGATTGCTCGGCAACGATGACCCCGCCATCCCTGGTTGCCCGGCAACGATGACCTATCAAAATGCAGTTAAACTTTCAGATCAAACATATGTGGTCAATCCATTAAGTTGCAGTCAAGCTGCCAAAACAGATATGTGGTTATACCACCAAATAGTGCAAATTATTAAACTGCCAAAACTTCCTCCTTAACATATCATTCCAATCCCATGCAATGTGACATGGCATGCAAATACAATAACAAAATGATAAGCATGTTGAGCATGCATTCATTTTATTAACAGAAACTAGTAAGCGTGTGATCTCATGATTTACAGCCAAATATATATCAGGTTACAAATCACTTTAACTAGAATAACCACAACATCACATGCTATGGAATTGAAACAAAGCATAGCTCAGCATTAATCAGATATTCGTAAACTAAATAGCAAACAAACAAATAGAACTCTCATATTTACAAGTTAAATATTAATCACACACTATGACATGCTTGCAGATGTTACACATGTGATATCAATCTTACCGATATCAAATATAAAAGTCACACGTACTATACACATAAGATTTCCAGAGGTCATATTAGCAAAAGTAGAATATCAGTTCTCACACTTTACAATCTTATTTATACAATAAGGAACATACGGAAAGCCTAAATTTGATTCTCACATAAAAAATGGCCTTAGGGTAAAATTTCAATAGATAGGCTCACACAGCCTAACACACGCCCATGTTGCCCACACGGCCCAAATAGTCCAGACTGTGTGGCCCACGCGATCTGACACACGGCCTGGCACATGGTCGTGTGGCTCACACGGTCTGCTACATGGCCTGGCATACGATCATGTGACGTCGAAAGAAGGTTTTTCGGCATCACGTCATTCGTTTTTTTTCGGGTTTTTCATTACACACCTGGTCAATTTTCAATTTAAATCCACAAAAGTAATTTTCGGTACCTAAAACATCATTTAAAACCAACCATTTAGTAGAGATTCACTAAATTTTAAACCAACAATTCGGTCATAATTGTTAACAAAAGACCTCAACGAACCTAGAAGCCCCAAAACGAAGCATCGTTCACATACCCTTGAACGAAACAATAGCCTACAACACTTAATTTGTTACCAAATCTTCACCTAAACAAGATTTTTCATGGTTAAAACTTTAATCACACAATCAAAAAATCATAACCCAAAACGTGACAATCTCCAAAACCAAATACGAAACTTAAATTCACAAACTTACCACACACGGCCTACAACGATGCAAAAAGGAACGTTGATATAGAAAATCTGAAAAGCAAATAAGAGCGTAACAAAAGAAGAGGAACGGCAGGATGAAGTCTTGTGCCAACAAATTGAATCGAGAAGAAAAAGAAAGAAACCAAAACTAAAACTTACAGTAAAGGATAAAAAAACGTGAAAGTGGATGGGAAGAGAGAGAATGAATGGACGGTAATTTTGGGGAGAAATTTAGGGAAACTAACTTCAAAAATTAAAAATAAAAATAAAATAAACAGAATCCTAATCAATCAGATTTAAGCTAACTTATTAGTTGACCAGAATTCAAATCCAATTCAAATATTAGCCACATGGGCGGCACGAGCAAGGAATTACAAAAAGATTTTTGTTTGCACGCATAAGAATTCAAACATAGGACCCAAGGTAAACTGAAACCTTACCACTGAACCAACAAACTCATTCTATCATCGATTGAGCTAAAATAATAGATAAGCTAAGTGTTCAAGGGTAAGGGTTGGAACAAAAATAACAAAAACTTAAGGAAAGGGATTTGAACACAGGATCTCTCACACACAGACACAACACTTATCACTGAACCAAATCAATTCACTGCACTTTAAAATCTTCACTAACCCAATTTCTACTAACCCGATTTTTGGGATGTGACATTTCCACTATTTTAAATATAAAATATTTATTTTTATATCATAAAAAGATTAAACTTAATTATATATTAAATAAAAAATAAAAAGGTAAACTACCAAAATAGTCACTTTTGTTTACCTCAGGTTACTTATGTTTGAAATGTTACGTTGTAATCACTTACATTATCGTGTTTGTAACATTTTAGTCACTGAGCCGCTAATTGTCATTAACGGTGTAACGGTAAGCTGACGTGACACGTTAAATCATAATTTCCAACAAAAATTTTAGGTTAATTTATACAGTCGGTACCCATATTTTTTCGTTTTGAGAAATTTTATTTTTCTCTTTTATGTTTTTCTAACTTTCTTTCTCTTTTTTTTTTCCATTTTCTTTTGCTTCTCCCTCTGTTTTCCTCCCTTCTCCATTTCTTTTAATGTAATTTTTCTTTGTTTTTCATTTGTTAAAACTAGTCCTTATAATTTTATTTTTTTGAACAATTTATTGTTTTTTTTTAGTGAGACGAGCTTGTGGACTAGTTTTAACAAATGGAAAACATAGAAATATTGCGTTAAAAGAAATGAAGAATGGAGTAAACCATAGGGACAAGCAGAAAAGAATGGAAAATAAAAAAAGGAAAGTTAAAAGAACATAAAAGAAAAAAATTAAATTACTTAAAATGAAAATATATAGGGACCAATCGTAGAATTTAACCTAAAATTTGTGTTTGAAATGACGATTTAATGTGCCACGTCAGCTTACCGTTACATCGTTAACGACAATTAATGGCTCAGTAACTAAAATATTACAACACGATAACGTAAATAACTAAAACATAACATTTCAAACATAAGTGACTAAAATATAACCTGAGATGAACAAAAGTGACTATTTTAATAGTTTACCCAAAATAAAATTCGATTCGATTTCAGAGAAAAATAACCCAAATTCGTGTCGATTTTTGATTTTTCAATTTTTCTTACTCAACCCAATCACACAATCAGTTACTTGAGCACATGACAATTCAACGAGATAAACTAACCTTAAACTGAGTATTAGAAATCGAAGAACCTTAAAGCTTTAAATAAGTAGTTGGTAGTAAGATTGACAATAAGCTTGCAAGGCAACAATAAGAGAAGAATGTGCCTACAAATGGTAGAGCAAGCAACAGGCAATTTTTTCAACTTAACAAGATAAATTTTATTGAAAAAATAAGGTGAAAATCACCATTCAAATTACAGGAGAGAACCTAAGCCAACTTGTACAAATACCCTATATGAACACTCATAACACTAATGCCACCAATAAAACCAGTAGACAGTAAAAGACCCAAAAAAATCAAGAAAACTGATCACATTTTAAAGAACCAAAAACAGGGTCAAATATCTTCCATGACACCTATGACTTCTCACCATAAAAAAAGAATATTAGAACACATTTTCCAACTCTGTTGTAAAAAATGAATCAAAGAACGTTGAAAGCCCATGATGTGAGATCATTGATAAAATGCCTTCCACACGTAAATAGTTGGATCATGGAGAATGAGGTAATGAAACCAATAATGGAGCCAAGCATTAATAACCCATTATCCAAAAGAACATCTGATGCCATCTTCAAGACAAAGAAAACAATTGATACAAGATAACAATCGAATGAGCAATAACTTTGCAGTGGAAAATAGACAATTTCACAATCAAAATGCAATAATTGATCCACCATCATCACCTCACAAAATTGAACATTAGAAAAAAAAACCACACAATTAAAGCCCATACCTTCAAAGTCAAGAGCTAGCCAATGAGCACAAGAAAACAACACTCTTTTTATTCCTCAATAACCTTATCATCATGTTTGTCAACTCTTAAACCCAAAAGCATACCAAATCCCTACGCTTTTGTAACTCTTCCAATATTAGTTTTTTCAATTCTTGAAATCAAAATCAGACAACGATTCATTAGAAAACTTGTTTGATTGAGTTCAAACAGTTGATAGGCCTCTTCTCGTTCTCCCACTCCTATTTATAAATGCCTTATTCACAAGCTCCAAGCAATACACAACCCATCGAAAGCCACCCACAAGTCTACCTCGATCACAAAACATTAACCGATATTTCTAGAGAAACCAAACATCCAAACCTTACTATAGTCTCTTATCACCCCAATTGACGAGGCTAGCCCCGTCTTAGTCCTCAAATCACCATATGAGTTGATCTTATGCCATCCTAGATCTGGTGCTATATGTTTGATTAAACAATAGATTTTGTTTCCATCTAGGAATTAGGCTGAGCATTCAACCAAATCGAGACGAATTGGGCGAAAAAAAATTGAGTTAGCTAAGTTAACTAAGTCTTATTTCATCATCCATATGGTTTGAAATATTTTTTTAAGTAAAATTAAATTTGAGTCAAGTTGAGTCGAATTTAATTCAACAAATCATTCATTTGCATACTTTTCTACAACGTGCTCTCCCATTCAAAAAATCTTCATTAAAAATTATATTTTTCCTCTTTAACTAGAGGTTTAAACATATTATGCCAAAAAGTATACCATAATCATCCTCAATACTAGCAAAGTAAGTAGGGTTCGACAAGTTAATATGGATCCAATCACCGACATCCATCAAAACTCAAGGATCTTATCTAGTTTTACCAATTGAAACAATGTAGGCAATGTAGGAAAGGAATGCCGTAAAAAAGTGATTAATATTATCTACTTAGTTCTTACAAGACATGTGATTCGGGTCCCTAGTAATTTGTCTTTTCATTCTCCCTTCAGTAGTTAGCGGCTTGTTATTACAAAACCAACCATTAGAATACTTTGACTCGTTGCAAGCTATTATAATGCCAAATATATTTCCACCTTTTATCAACTTTTGCATTTGATGATCCAAGAAGGAAGCCAGATTTCACCAAAAAGCATCGCTTGTTGTCCTACAACTAACCCGGAAAGTCCTCTACATTAGTAAAAGAAGGTGGTCTACGGTATACATGTTAGGATCTGGTGTCCTAAGTTTAGTTTATTTGTCATTTGTAACCCCATAACTCGTATCCATCATCAAATTAGGGTTACAGAGTATTAGCAAACAATTTAGGGCAAACAATAAAAAATGGCATCCAATTTACCAAACTAATAAATAATTTCATAAATAATTCAATTGGGGTAAAACATACATTTATAGGCCTTAAATCGAGTCTATGTGTTCTAAAAAATAGTTTTGAAACAAGCTGGGACCAAATTGAAATAAATAAAAAAGTTTGGGAAAAACTAAAAATTTCCAAAGTAGGGGTCACACGGCCGTGTGATAGAGCCTAGACCATGTGATTGCACCATACACCTATGTACGTAGACCGTGTAACTCACTGTGCCCGTGTAATATAAGGTCACAAGACCGTGTAACTCTCTGTGGCCAGTGACAAATGTGCATTCAATGCTCTCAAGGCAAATAATGATTTTCGACTTAATGCATCTGCAACAACATTAGCTTTCTCGTGATGATAGCCAATCACAAGATCATAATCTTTTAGTAGTTCTATCCGTCGTCGCTGTCTCAAATTCAGCCCCTTTTGAGTCATCAAGTACTTCAGACTTTTATGATCTATAAATATGTGACATTTTTCACCGTAAAGGTAGTGACGCCAAATATTTAAAGCAAAAGCAATGGCAACTAACTCCAGGTCGTGAGTTAGATAATTCCTCTCATGTGGCTTTAACTGACGAGAAGCATAAGCTATTACTTTCCCAGCTTGCATCAATACACAACCCAGTCCACTAAGCGACTCATCACTGTAAACAAAATATTCTTTCCCAGATGCAGGTTGTGTCAGTACTAGAGCTTTTGTCAACATTCTTTTTACCTAATCAAAACTCTGCTGGCACTCAGCTGACCAAACAAACCAAACATTCTTCTATAGTAACTTGGTCATCGGTGAAGCTATTATAGATACGTTTTTAATAAAGTGTCGATAGTAACCTTCTAGTCCTAGAAAACGTCGTACTTCTGAAACATTTTTTGGGTATTTCCAATTAAAAATGGAAAAAAATCTTACTTAGATTAATACGTATCCCATCTACAAAAACCACGTGTCCAATAAATCCAACCTCTCGAAGTCAGAACTCACATTTGCTAAATTTTGCATACAACTGCTTCTCGCATAGAATTTGTAATACAGTTTTCAAATGTTGAGCATGCTCGGATTCTGTTTTGGAGTAAATCAATATATCATCAATAAATACAACCATAAATCTATCCGGTTGAGGTTGGAAAACCCAGTTCATCAAATCCATAAAAGCAGCAGGAGCATTAGTTAATCTAAAAGGCATTACCAAAAATTCATAGTAACCATATCGGGTTCGAAAAGTTATCTTCGACACATCACAGTCTTTTACTCGCATATGGTAATATCTCGTTTTGAGATCTATCTTAGAAAACACAATTGCACCTTTCAACTGATTGAATAACTCATCAATACGAGGCAAAGGATATTTATTCTTTATCATTACTTTATTCAACTGCCTGTAATCAATGCATAATCTCAGTGAACCATCTTTCTTTTTCACAAACAACACTAGTGCACCCCAAGGAGATACATTCACTCGGATAAAACCTCTGTCTAACAATTCTTGCAACTATGCTTTAAGTTTTTTTAGTTCAGTTGGTGCCATTCTATATGGTGGAATTTATATCGGTACGGTTCCATGCATCAAATCAATAACAAATTCAACTTCATGCTCTGGTGGCAATCCCAGTAATTCTTCAAGGAACACATCTGTAAACTCTTTAACAATGGGCACCTGATCCAATTTCGATCCCGACTCCCGAGTATTCAGTATGTAAGCCAGAAATGCCTCAAAGCCCTTACAAATCATTTTCTGTGTAGAAATAGTTGAAACAACTTTGGTAACACTATTCAATCTGTCAGACTTAACTGTAATCAATTCACCTGTCAGACATCTCAAATCAATTCGTTTCTATCTACAGTTTACAACTGCATCATGTATCGATAACTAATCCATTCCCAGAATTATATCAAATTCATGAAAGGGTAACAACATTAAATCAGTGGGAAATTCTCAGCTCGGGACTTCCAGCGGACACTTCCGACATATTAAGTTAACTACTACACTCTGACCTAATGGATTTGTAACTTGAACATCAAACTCAGTTGACTCGACAAGTAGATTTTTTTCAGTTGCCAAAGTTGTGCAAATATACGAGTAAGGCGACCCAAGGTCAATCAATGCATATATAGTAACATCAAAGAGATAGAATATACCAGTAACGACATGAGGTGTGGTAGCCTCTTCCCAGGCTCGGATAGCATAAGCTCGTACAGGTGTTATGACTTTAGATATGGCAGCTATATCTTTAGTGATACTGTGGTTCACCCCTAGGTTGCTACTCTGACCAAGACGTTTGCTCTTCTATGGCGTAGTCACAGGTTTTTCTCCCCGGTCATCATTCTCCCCAGCCATCCTTGGGTAGTTACGTGCAAAATGATCTGTTGACCCGCACCGAAAACATGCACCCAATTTGGATCTGCACTCACCAGTATGTGGTTTACCACAATGTTCACACACCGATACGAACACTGACCACGTTGTTAGTAGGTTTATTCTGGAACCTAGAATCATGTTGTCTTGGTTTACTTCTGCCTGAAAACCCGGGTGATATAGTGACACGATTATCATCTTCTTTTACTTTCTTCGGTAGTGGTGCAGAAAATGACTTGGAGAAGTTCTTTTACTGAATTCCCGAGCTTTCTTTTCTCTCTACCTCTTGTCATTATAGATTTCTTCCATCTTTTGAGCCCTATCAGACAAAACTACAAACTGTCGTATCTTGGTCCCCCCAATCATCATCTTGATTTCATCATTCAACTCGTCTTCAAAACAGGTACACATCTCTTCCTCATTAGGCATAATTTCTCTAGCATACTTACTAAGGTGCACAAAATCTCTCTCATATTCTGCTACTATTTTGTTTCCTTATTTTAATTCCAATAATTCTTTCTTTTTCCAATTTACGTATCTTTTGCTAACATACTTCTTTTTAAATTCTATTTTGAAGACTTACCAGTTGATGTTATCTTTCGATACTACCGTCGTTAACGTTGACCACCAACTGTAAGCTTCATCATTCAATAATGATACTACACATCTGAGGTAATCATCAGGAGAACATGCCATTTCATAAAAAAACCCATCGAATATTTTCCAGCCAATACTTAGCTTTACTCGGATCATTTTCAGTTCTACCTCGAAATTCCTCGGCACTATATTTTCTAACCTTGTCAATTGGAACCCATCGACTTGTTTCAACTGTGAGAGGGGGTGGAGTTACAACAAGAGGTGTAATAGGGGGTACAGTAGGGGTGGAGGTTGTTGAACCACTGGATTGTTTCTCATAAACTCAGAGAGCCATTGTCCCATTAAACCAAAGAACATATTTTTAACTTCATTTTTAGACATTTGTGGAATCGGTATATTGTGACTTGCACCAGAATCAATAGTTGGAATATTTTTCATCACGATCAGAATCAGATGACATCTTTAAAATCTACAAGAAAATCAGGGTTAGATCAAATCAATCAATATTGCACTATCACAGGTTTATATGACGTGTAATTTTTAGATTTCATTCACGCTACGTTCAGTCAGAGAATTGACTAATTGTAGCTTTGATACCACTAAATGTAACACACATAACTCGTATCTTTCATCGAATTATGGTTACAGAGTATTATTGAACAATTCAGGGCAAACAATAACAAATGGCATTCAATTTACCAAACTAATAAACAATTCAATTGGGGTAAAACATATATTTATGAGCCTTAAATCAAGTCTACGTGTTCTAAAAAATAGTTTTGAAACAATCCAGGACCAAATTGAAACAAATCAAAAATTTGGAAAAACTAAAAATTCCGAAGCAAGGGTCACACAGCCGTGCCCGTGTGGCTTGGGACATGGCCATGAGGCTATTTTGCACGCCCGTATGTGTAGATCGTGTAACTCACTGTGCCCATGTAATATAAGGTCACATGGTTTTGTGATAAAGCCCAGAGTATGTGGCTCACTGTGCCCGTGTAATATAATGTCACACGGTCGTGTGGCCAGGCCATGTAACTCTCTATGCCCATATGGTCCAATCTGTACCATAACACGCTAGGGGCACACGCCCATGTGACAACTCATGTCCCAGGCCATGTGTGCCCGAAATGACCAAAAACATGCTCATTTTTTATTCAATTGCATAGGTACCTAAACCATCTTATAATACATGATTACAAGCCCCAAAAATCGTCCAAGAACCGTTATAACATGCCAAACAATCAATCAAAAATACTTTTCAAAGTCATTAAACTCCCCACATCTCAATCAATTAACAATTCATTACCTTGACTAGATTTCCACGCTATCACGCTTGACCACATTTAGCACACATATAAGTTAACAAACTTATCATTTGATTCACACATCCATATTACTTGTGCCTAGGTTGATACCATACATACATGTTTTAAAAACTATAAACACAACCAAATCATAGACAATTCAAGTTATACAACATAAACCATTATGCATCACTACATACAACTTTAACTCATATCACATGCCATACAATTCAAGATGTATACAAAATCTACCAAAAAAGATCCTTGGATAGTGTGATTCTTCGAGTTGATCCATACTCCTAACTTCCACAAAATGTAATCTACAAAGAAAAGACAAGACTCGAGTAAGCTTACATAAAACTTACTGAGTTCGTCATTTAAACAATAAAGCCTGCCGAATTAAAATAATAACTCAATTAACAAGGTTATTAAACGATTTCTTATAAATCACAGCTCAACCAGGTGAGTAATGCCCAACATTAGTACAAATCAATTCTCTACATTTCAATAACATTCAAATATCAATAAACAATGCCCAATGAACGATGTATGAATACGAGTACACGGTTAACCAACCAGAACACACCAGAAACTCATACGAGCCAATCCAACCGATGACACACCTCGACACTAAGTGCCTAGCTCATAGGTCAACATCCACTCCCGTAACACACCAGAAAACAATGTAAGATAACACAATAGTCCGCAACAAATACAGGGCGTTAGTATATTCAATAATTAGAGGATATACAGAAAACATCGTCACATCTCATACTAATCCCGTACTGCACGCAAAATAACCTATTGGCATGCAAATTGCACTCTATCCTACGTTCATCCAACTCAGGTTTTATAACAGAAAATAGTATTATCGTTTCATTCCATCAGTTCTCATTTGCAAGACAACATTTGCATTAATCAGCATTCAACAATTGAATTTCATTTAATAAGCATTTAGAAATATATTAGAATTAAATTGTTCAAACTTACCTAACTAAACTAAATCACAACAAGATATAAGGACTATTCAACAATTTTCTCTTTTCCGCGATTATCAGCTCGTTCTTGATCTAAAATAATAATTTCATTCAATTAACTAATTCCAACAGCAAAAATAAAATCACTTTATACAATTAAGTCCTTTTTCCTCAACATTTTACTTTTATGCAATTTAGTCCCTAAGCCCAAAACATGCAATTTAACCATTTTCATCCAAACCCAAGCTTAGCCGAATATTCAAAGGTTTCACTGCATACAATATTTGCAATTAATTTGTATCAAGCCCTTGTAATTTTATTACTTTAATAATTTAGTCCTTAAACATTAAAATCATCAAAAACTACTTTACAAAATAGTCCTATTTAACAACCACACTCAATAATCTTTCATAAAACTTCAAGAATAACTCAAAATAATCAATGGCATATTTCGAAAAATTTGACAATTTTACAAATTAGTCATCTAGCTAGCTAAATCAAGCTAATACGAGCTCAAAAAAAAAATTACTAAAACCGGACAAAGTTTACTTGCCTATTTGAAGAACCTTAGCTTGGTCGAACCTTAGGTTTTCTAATGGTGGCTTCCTTTCAATTTTTTGGTGAAAGATGAATTGCTAAAGAAGATGATGTTATTTTATTATTCTTTTGTTTTAATCTTATTTGCTTATTTACGATTTTCCCCTTAAAAATTAAATCAAATTTCATACAATTAAGCATCTAGGATCATCCACTAAACATCAAATGGTATATTTTCCATTAAAAACCCCTAGTCTTCCTTTCTATAGCTAATTGATAACCTTAACTATTAACACTAACTTCTGCAGCTTTTACCATTTAGTCATTTTTATTTAATTAACTATCCAAGCGATAACAATTCTTAACAAAAATTTAATACAACACTAATGACCTTGTAAATACTAAATAATTAATATTTACGGACTGACACGTTGGAGCTGTGGTCCCGAAATCATTGTTTCCGACACCACTGAAAAATGAGTTGTTACATCATTAGTATATGTAATTTTTCGAGCACATTGGTTTAAATAAAATTTCATTATTCACTTTAATATCATTTGTATTTGTCCTCAATGGTTTTTGCACGCAAAGCAAAATGTAAACAAATATTGGCTCATTGATTACCTAATGTTTTACTACTACTAAGTTGCATTACATGATTGAATCTTAATGTGAGAAGACAACTTGTATTAGTAGGTAATCTACAAGGTCCATAGTCTGATGAATAGAAATTGAGTAAATCAGTTAAAAGACTATTATGTCATCTATCAAGTCCAAATGGGAAGATACATTGTCTTAGGTATTAGAGTGGTTTACTCCTAGAAGATAAAGACATAGATAATATTGTCTAGACTAACAATACATCGGAAAGGAACTAAGTTGAATTAATCATAAATACGTTTATGAATTAATTCACTTATGACGTTTATAGTGTAGTTTACCTCAATCCTAAATAAGTGACTAACTTTGTGTGCATGACTCGTATACTTTAATGTATTAAAAGCCTGAGTTCAACTAAAGAGCTTCAAATAACTAAAGAGCCATAAGCTAGCACGTTAAGCATACAACTTCTGCATAACATAGCTACATATACAATATTGGAATTCATAGTCCAATAAAGGGTAAATGATATCCTCTCATCGACATTACATGATAGATGAAAGAGTAACGTGATCACGAATCATTTGTCTAGGGCAAATGGTTACTATAACAACCCGATTTAGGGCCTAGTCAAAATAGTGGTGTGAGACCACAAATCCGAGTTAGTAAAATGAGTTTTTAAGCCATTTGAGATGTTTGCATGATATTATGAAAGTTTTATGTAGAGATTTTATGAAATTGGCATTAAAGGGGTCCATTAGGACTAGATTGCAAAAGTTGCAAACTATGAGATTCTAGAAGCTTTTTGTATGAAATAGCTTTGGATTATTAATTAGAAGTCCTTAAAAAGCAATTTTCCCAAATTACAATTTTTGGACAAAACTGGACATGAGTTAGAATTTTAGGAAGAATTAGTGAGAAGGGCATTTTGGTCATTTATCAATTAAATGATTAAAAAAGGGAAAAAGATGACAAAAATCTTATTCATCTTCTTCCCCTTGTGCCGAAAATTTGAGAGACTCCATAGCTAGGGTTCTTCAATTTTTGAAGCTTGCAAGTAAGTGTATACTAGCTCTGTTTTTAATATTCTTCGTATTTTTTGAGTCTTCGTATTATGAATTAGCTATTTATAGCTATAAGTTGAGCTAGAATTCATGTCCATAAAAAAATACCCATGTATGACATGCTTGTAAAATGATGTTTTATGGAGGATTATGAGAGTTTGATGTTAGATAAACATCTTTTCCTAAGTGAATTTTATGAAAATTGTTAGTATGGACTAATTTGTAATAGTTTTGAAATTGGTCATACATAATAGAAATAGTCAGAATTGATGATTGTTATAGTAGAGAAAATGAATCAGCTAAGCATGAAGTTTAAGAAAGTTGAATGAAAACCACTTTACGAGCCTAAGGACAAAAGTGTAATTATGAGAAAGTTTAGGGGCAAAATGGTAATTTTGCCAGAGTATGAGTTAAGAGTCAATTTAGTCAATTTGAATATTAAATGAGTTAAATTATTATTATAAATCAAGAAAAACGAAGCCCAGACTGAAACCGAGGCAAGAACAAAGTCGAGGACTAAATTGCATTACCTACATACATTTTGTACATTGAGGTAAGTTTGTATGATTTCTAAGCTTTATGATTAATATCATTGAACTGCTTAGTATGATGTTGAATATATCTTAATTCCATGGGATTGTTTAATGCTATGTTAAACAAAGAAATCAATGAGATTAAGCATGAGAAAGTCCCGATTGAAGTTGAATTACTTAGGATACTCGATCTATCACCTGAGACAAGAAAGTCTGTATAAGACCAAGCCAAGGCATGGCATCGATGATCAAGCAAGTTATCATGTAAGACCAAGACAAGTCTTGGCATTGAAGATTCATTATGAGATGAAGACACATGTAAGTCCAAGCCAAGGCATGGCATTGGTGAGTCTTCAAGCAAAGATGTCATGTAAGTCCAAGACAAGTCTTGGCATTGAAAAGCTATCATGAGATAGAGATCCCATGTAAGTCCAAGCCAAGGCATGGCATTTGTGAGTAACAAGGAATATTTCATGTAAGTCCAAGCCAAGGCTCGGCATTGACAAGTTCATGAGTAAAAGATACCAAGTAAGACCATGTCAAGACATGGCAATGGTAAGTTCCCAAGGGAACACACAAGGAAGACTTCGTGCAAGTCCATGTCAAGACATGGCATCGATACCAAGTTGAGAGATCCCATGTAAGACCATATCTAGGATATGGCTTTGGCATCGAGCTATAGGTGAGATGAAATTCAGTATCCTCGGTTATTCATAGAAATTCATCAGGCAAATGAGTAAAGCTTAAATGAGATAGTAAGAAAGTTAAGTAAGAAAAGCTATTATCAAGTTGATTATGAGTATTATTCATGTTATGAATGATGAATTAGAGATTATGATTATCATAGCAAAGTACGCTAATCTACGTGATTAAGTGAGACAGGTACCTTGTTTACCTTACAAGCATGAGACTAGTAAGTACCATGAGATATGTAAGAATCATTAAGAGTAAGTGAGCTCAAGCATATGAGTTCGGTAATGTCTTTGATTATGATGTATGATTTATGTTAAGCAATTAGGTTGCTACATTCATTACATGCAAACTTACTAAGCTAAACGCTTACGCCTTTAATCTTTTCCTTCCATGTAGTCTCACCAAGCTAACTTGTGGATCGTTGACGTCGGAGCTCAGAGCACACTATCAATCATTATTTTGGTATAGCCAAGTTGTTTATATTAAGTATGGCATGTATAGGAAGCATTTCATTTTGAGAATAGGTTTTACGAAGAGCCAAAGTATTGGCTGTCAAGTTCATTATTCTTTTTGTATATGGCTAAAGAGATTGGTCAAGCTTGACTAAGTATGTATGTTTATAAATATCAATGAAGTATACATCATTGTCCATGTTAGATGAAATATTTGAGTTGATGAATTTGGTTTGAGATTGATCTTGATTTCAGGATGGCAATTGGCTTGGTAAATAGCCTCTAAGTGCCCACATAGATAGACACACGGGCGTGTGTCTAGGCCGTGTGTTCCCTGCATGTTAGCGTCTTAAGTCAGAATAGACCACGGGCTAACCCCACGGCCGTTTGTATAGGCCGTGTGTGTGATATGGGTAGTACATAGGCGTGTGCCCCAGGCCATGTGAATAAGTCAATATGTCAAGATATGGCACAAGGTCTAGGGCCAGGTCGTGTCAAGGCCGTGAATAATTAGTCAGTGTCGACCACGGGTGACAGACACGGGCATGTCTTATGGGTACACGGGCGTGTCCCTAGTTACACGGGCATCTGACCTTGTTGTGAGGAAAAGTTTCCGGTTGAGTCCCAAAAGATTCCAGACGAAAGTTTAAAACCTCGTAGGCCCATGAAATGTATGTTTGACTAAGAAAGAGAAGTTTTTAATTCAGAACGAAATTTTATAGCCCGTAAGTATATGTTTAAGAAAGTTCAAGTATAGTAATGTCTCGTATCCACTCCTAGCCCCGGACTCGGGTATGAAATGTTACATTTAGTGGTATCAGAGCTACGGTTTAGTCGGTTCTAGGACTAATGTAGCATAAGCATGAGTTTAGTTATACATGCCATACGTAAGAATGTTTTTATAATGATAGTGTGACGACTCCTAACGACTTAAATTATGTTTATACATATAGTAAATGGATCCTGAAAGAGCTGTAGCGAATGACGTAGAAAGTAACGCTCCGGCTCCCGCTGAAGGAACGATGCCTGATGAGAATGAGAATAGACCCACTACGGTGAGTCAGAGAGAAGGAGAAGAGGCTAGAGAAGTCTTCCTCCACATGATGAACACATGGTATACGAATTCCTTTGTACGAACCCAAATGCACAACCCCCTCCACCCCCGCCTATTCCTCAGCCTATCCCAGTAGCCCCTCAAGTAGTAGAGGTGGTAAGAGGTGATAAACCTCCAGTTGATAGGATCAGGAAATATGGGGCAGAAGAATTTCGGGCTAAAAGAGATGATGATCCAGAAAAGGCCGAGTTCTGGTTAGAAAATACCATCAGGGTATTTAATGAGTTGTCATGCACATCTGAGGAATGCATGAAGTGTGTAGTTTCTCTTTTTAGAGATTTTGCCTATCAATGGTGGAACACCTTAGTATCGGTAGTACCAAGAGAGAAGATTACTTGGGAATTCTTCCAAGAAGAGTTCAAGAAAAAGTATGTCAATCAAAGATTTATTGATCAGAAAAGAAAGAAATTCTTAGAACTGAAGCAAGGCAAGATGTCTGTGACTGATTATGAGCGTGAGTTTGTACGACTCAGTAAATACGCTCGAGAGTGTGTATCCACCGAGGCCATCATGAGCAAGAGATTCGAAGATGGACTAAATGAGGACATCAAGTTGTTTGTTGATGTCTTAGAATTAAAAGAATTTGTTGGGCTAGTGGAGCGGGCTTGTAAAGCCGAAGAGCTAGTAAAAGAGAAGAGAAAATCTGAAATGGAGTCTCACTACTCGAGAAAGAGACAGTGGAATAAGTCCTTCCAAACCTCTTCCAAGAAGTAAGAGATTTCTCCACCTGATCGGCTACTTCCATTGGGTTTTCAAGGAAGGACAAGAGTAAGCAGTATTCGGGAAATAAGGCACAGACTACTTCAGTTGCTAGTGTGGGGAATATTCGATCTGATAGACCTGAATGCCCATAGTGTGGCAGACGTCATCTCGGTGAATGCCGAGCGCATGAAAATGCATGTTTCAGATGTGGTACTCAAGACCATTTCATAAAAAACTGTCCACAGACAATGAAAGAAGAGAGAACTTAGAACCCGAGATCCGGGAGTATGGTCAGAGGAAGACTGTAGAAGAACCCGGGTAGTGGAGTAAGTGGTAGAGGTAACCCTAGAGAGCAGGTTGCGAGACCTGAGGGTAGGGCACCTGCAAGAACATATGCCATTCGCGTTCGTGAAGAGGCATCTTCTCCTGACATTATTACCTAGTTGCCATCCATTGTTGCACCGCCCCCTTGAAGCATTGGTGGTCCTCTTATTAGAATGAAGCTCTCCTCACCTTCTCTTAAACCATTGGTTTAGATTCTCAAGCCAACCATTAAATCCCAAAAATAAAGTTTTGTTCGAACCTTTCTTGGTCCCAATCACTATTGTTCTCCATCAAATCAACATGGCTTCGAGGTATGTGCTCCTCCGTTGGCGGCCACCTTCTCACTTGGCGAGTGAACCACTAGAGCTATGAGAACTCAACAATCCAAAATTAGTTTTCTCTTCCCATTTTCTTTTTTAAAAGAATAGTTTATAAGAAGGTAAACTTTAAAAAATTAAATTATTTGATTTAAAAATGTTATACAAATATTCAAATAAAGATATTATATAAAAATTTAAAAAATAAAAGTAACCTCAAAATATTATTTACTAATACATATAACAAATTATTTGAGTACACTTTCAATTGAATTGGTGTCATATACAAATGATTTTTTTAGTAAATTTTCAATTAAATTGGTGTCCATGGATTGAAAGTGAACTTTCAACTTCACTAATCCATAAATAAGATCGTTCGACTTCCATGATTCAATTTCATCACACATACACACAGGTCTTTTCAAAATAATAACAATGTGATAACATATTATTTGGTATTTGAGTTAGACCTAACTATATAATTTAATATTTAAGTTTTTTATAAAAATTTGTACCTAAGTTTGGTTTCAATATTCAAAATGGTATCTGAGTTTTTTCAATTTGATATTTGAATTTTTTTTATCTCAATTAAGTACTTGAGTTTAGTTTTAATATTTGATTTGATATTTGAGTTTTTGTATCCAATTAAGTACCTATGTTTTCTTTTAATTATAACTTGACTCTCCAAAATAATAAAATTTCAATTTAGATCCAAAAACTGAAAAATATAAGCTAATACTATAGTGAAATAATATTTTAGCTTCATAGAAATATATAACATAATTGCAATCCCCTACCTCGAATATTTTTTTGGCTTTGCCCTTGGGCCACTTAATATGATTTTATTTGAGTATCAAATTGAACATTAAAATTTCATTTTAGGCGCCCAAAATAAAATATTTGTAATTTAAGCACTCATGTTATATAGTTTAATCATTTTGTTAGTCCCCATTAAATTATGTAGTAGAAATCTATGACATTTTTCTTTTTTATGTGATTAAAGTAAAATCCATGTCATTATTATTCATAAAAATTATAATTTTAGTCCTCAAACTTTTAATTTAATATAAATTAGGTAAAATCCTTAAAAATTTGAGACATTTGCGGAACATTTACAAGAATGCCGGCCGTCACCACTGCTGGTCAAGTCTTCTCTGAGGATGTTGCTGACTTTTCCATTGGGCTTCTCATCGAAGTTCTCCAATGAATGTCAGCCAGTGACTAAAATAATTTTTTTATTATTTTTAATACCTAAAATGAAAATCTCTTATAGTTAGGTGACTATGTGTGTAATTTACCATAATAATAATAACCTTCCCCGCCCTCTCACCCGTATCCGATTCGTTGTGACTTGTCAGATTGTGACTGTAAAGTTGTCTCAGGTAGGATCAAAAAGAGTTCAGGCCAACGCATAGCAACGCACCATAAAATCCCACCGCTACGCCTCTCTCTTGACTGAGAGAAATGGAGGCATTATTGGTGAATTACGTTGAGAAAAGCCTGGAGCAATACATGAGAAGAAACGCCGTTTTCCTCTGCGAACGCCTCTACGCTGAGTTTCCTTCCGAGGTTTCCTCTTTATTTTCCATTCTTCAATTGTTTTCCTTTTCTTTTATTCTATTTGTTCTTGGAATTGAATCGAAACTTTAAATGTGTTATTTTTCCTGTTACTGTAGGTGAATTTACAATTATTGGCTAGATGTTACTTGAATAATAATCAACCTCACTCTGCATATTACATTCTTAAAGGTACTACTTTTCTTTAACGTTTTCGTTTCTCTTTTTAATGATGTTAGGGAATGATACTGGTATTTTGAATTGATGTTTGTGTTTATTTGTCCTGATTTCAAGGTATGCAAATGGCTCAGTCTCGTTACTTGTTTGCAATTGCGTGCTTAGAAATGGATCTCTTTTGTGAAGCGGAAGCTGCATTGCTGCCTGTTAAAGATCTATGTGCTGAGGTATGTGATCACCTTTTGAAAGTCGATTATAATGATGAAAAGGGTGGTTTGCGATATGTGCTTGTTGGTTATTTATTTTAATTTCATGATCATATTTGTTGTTACATGCATGTAGGTTCCAAATGGTGCTGCTGTGCAATATCTTCTCGGCATTATTTATAGGTTTTTTCTGCCACTTGCTTTTTATGTTTTATGTTTCTTCTCATTTTTCCAAGCTTTATAGTAGTACTGGTATGGTAAGCCTAGCATTCATTGCATTGTTCTCTTTCACTAGATTAGTGGCTTTCCTTGACTGAACAGTTTCGATGGGAAAGTAACCCTGAAATCAGAAAATTCCCTTCCTAATTTCTTCCAAGGAGAATTGGATGGACAGGACATTTTCCTCCTAATTAGTTGGGAGAACTTTCAATTTTACTTCGAATGATAATTTTTTTTTACTTTAGATAAACGAACCACTGTTGGCTTGTAATTGAATTAGCATTCCTGACTAATCCACTAACACTAAATACTGAGCTAGTTTGTTCACGTGCCAAGTTTATAGCCTTGAATCATACTGAGTCTAAGCTGTTCGAGAGAGGCCAGGTTTATTCATACAGAATTGGCATTTAATTCTATGTTATACTTTCCTTTTCATTTGGGCAGGATGTTACTTGTGTTGGCTTGCTATATTCCCATTGTCGTTCTCTCTCTTCACTAAAATATCTTTGTTCTGTATTTTTTTCTCCACAGGAACACCGATAGGAAGAACAAGTCTATTGAACACTTCAGGAAGACTTTGTCAATTGACCCTTTGTTTTGGGCAGCATACGAGCAACTTTGTATGCTAGGTCAGTGATTTTTGTACAGATTAAGTGAGAAAGATTACATAATTTTAAGCTTTAGCCTTATTCTTTTTTTTTTTTCTTCTTGTAATATAAACAAAATTTCCTTTAGAAAGATAAGAAAAAGAATAAATACTTTTGCAGAGTCTGTGTAGTGTTACAATTAACTTATAACTATAATTTTCAGTTGTAGGTATCTATCTGCATAATCATTAATTAAAATGTTGTTGACAAGGCTTAAGTGTATTTATTTCAGGTGAGGCAGAGGAAGCTGCTGTTTGCTTTGGTGATGCAACTGTTCCTTGTGCTCAAGAGCATTACCTAGGCAATGCATCAAGTTGTTTACTAGTAGCTGATACTGATCATAGCTCGGATTCTTTTCAAAGATTTGGCTTAGAATATTTGAGTCGAAGCCTTTTAAAACAAAGGGAAGGGAACAATATCAGAGATATATGTGAGAATAATCATGGAGGACCTAGTTTAACAGGAGCTGTTAGTCAAAGTAAAAACAGCTGTTGCAGTACATCATTTTTAAGTACTCCTTCCCCTGTTCCCACACAAGTAAGTCATTTTTGGGTAATTAAATAGTTAATCCATTTGAATTGTTGTGAAATACTTATTTCATATCCTTGTACTAGCTCTAACTTGTTTAGTGATTTAGCATCGTGTGCATGTGGGTTTACATGTATATTATATTTGCTTAGTTGATTTACTGCATCTTTTTTTATACTTAACCTGGTGAGCACATTCTAGGCAAGCAAGCTTGTCATACATAGTCTTGCTCTGTTCAACTTAGTAGCGTATTCGGATTTTAGGACTACTATTTGCAGGCTCTTGGAGGCATCAATTCTTCAAAAGCAACTTGGTTTTTGTCATTAGTTTGAACAACATTATGTTGAATGCTTTGGATGCATGCAAATTATTTCAGGGCATTCTTAACCATGATTTTCAGAATATGACAATGTAGGTAAAATGAAAACATTTTAAAATTTAGAATTGATATTAGCAACTTTTAACAGAGAAATTGGGATGCAGAAAAGATTTATCCGTTCAGATGCAAGGAATTATTGATTTTATAGTTTCAAAGATATATCACTTACACAGCTTCACATTTGCAAAGAAGATGGCAGCATTTGTCTACTCATTCAAATTGCATGTCATGAGAAGCCTTGGCTGATTCAAATTATAAATGATCTAGTTACTTGAACTTTGACACATTTGCTTAAGTCCTTGTATGGTTATTTACAATGATGTAGTAATAGACTAACAGCAGCTGGTCTGTTAGGCTCTGCAGCATCAGTTATGTTCTTACTTTTTCATATGGATATGTTATTTATCTGTATCCATGTTGAACGTGTTTCTGAGATCTGTGTTTTCACTCTTAAGCTATCAGATGTGGCTCCACCACCTCTAGTTAGAAACATGCATCTTCGTCAAAGTGAAGACTCTCTAAGACCTAGTACTCAAGCTCGAAGGAAATTTGCTTGTGATAATGAATCAGCACAGGTTGTATTTACGCATTTATCTATGACAATGCCTCTATTACCTCCTTTAGTTTTAATAATAATTTCCATTTGTTTGTTAAACATAGGCTCAACCATTCCTAATAAATTTTACTTGTTACATTCTTTAGGAGTCACGTTTCTCCTATGCTTGCATCATGAACATTGCATGTAATGCAACTTGTGTTGATAATATTGAAGTCATAATCTTACATCATCTAATATAATTAACTAATTATCTCTATATGTCATTTTGTCGATGAAGAAAAAATCTAGATATCTAGGATTGCCCTTGACATTAAAAAGTCACCTTCTCTTTTGCTACACATACAGGATTTGCCCTTTTGACATCAAAACCTTTTTGTCTTGTTGAGAACAACCTTTAAAATAATTCAAATCCATTTATATATTTGATAAATAAAATATTAGGAGCGAATGTATGTTTTTCGTGTATGGGTTTGGTAGGGATTTTGCTTTCAGCTTGCTGAATTAGGAAAGAAGTATATTCAGAAAATGATATGGCTATTGGGCAGTGGTGTGCGGACTGTTTATCCCTAAGTTGTAAGGCCACTTGTTCCTTTCTATGGATCCCTTAAACCTAAGTGAGAATATTACTAGTTTTGTTAACCTCTACTCTCCTTGTTTTCTGATTTTCTTTCATATGCAAATTATTTTTCCTCTTTATTATATTGAGCTTGTTTTGTCTGTTTGCTTTCAGTTCTTATATCTTATTTTATTATATTTTGGTTGTATTGAAACTTGGAATAAGGTGCTAGTGACTGCAGGATGATGGTTGAACGGAGTGTTTTTGTTTTGTGGTTTTGTATGGACTCAAACTATGCCATTAATTTTACTTTTAGATCAACATTCTGAACTCGTAGGAATGAAATCTTTAATTGTCTTTGTAATTTTCTAGCCTTTTGCTTGTTAGAATCTACTTTAGGCTTATATATGCACTTTTCTGTTGCTTCTTAGGGGCGTTTCTTCCAGTTTAATTGTTTTAATTTTTCTATTATTATTTAACATTGCTAAAGTACATCATGGTTCTCCCCTTAATTTTTTTTCTAAAATGTGCTGCCTCTTCTGTTATGACTCTGAAGATTCGTGGCAGTTTATTTTTCGATTCAGGACTTCGTAGAAGTGCTAGATTAGCTGCAGGGAAGAGAAGCTTGAACACCTCACAAGGATCAGAAAATAAAGCAAAAAGTTTGCATGCTTCAACTAAATTAAGCTCTGAGACTTGCTCTTCAACATTTTGTCAAGGTCAATTTCTTTTATTCAGTTCCTCTTTAACAAAATACTTGATTTATTAATTATGGTTAGTTTTTATTTTATATGTTAGACACACTTAACTTCAGGCATAGCCGTGAATTTAATTTGATATGTTGCATAATGTCAAAAAATATTCATGTTTCATCTTTTCTTCTATGCATTTTTTATTGCATTTTTAGATTCAAACACTTTGATGTCATTTGTAGGGGAATTGATGGAAACTTATGAGGTTGCTGTATCAGAGTTCGGAGCAACTTCTTCATCATTATCTTCGACAACTGATGTTAAATCCATTCAGCATGAGATAGAAAATACAAAACTGAGCAGCTTTATCTCAGATAGTGCAACAATTAAATGTGGTATCTCAGATACAATGAAACTCCTGAGAACTCTTGGGGAGGGCTATAGGAATTTGTGTATGTTTAGATGTAAGGTATTGCTCCGTCAACTAAAACATGTTTTATCCTAAATAGTGAGCTTGAGTGCATATTTTTATAATGTAGAAAAATGATTGGGGATACTTTCTTACTGATGTTACAGGAAGCTTTAAATGTCTATCAAAAGCTCTCATCAAAGCAGTATAATACAGGCTGGATTCTTTCCCAGGTGATTGTGTTGTACCTGAGTTCTCCATTTTGTGAATCTATATTTTGTTTATATCTGCTGGATTTTGAAAGGGAGTAACAAGTATTTTAGTTCTTTGAGAATGGTAAACTGAAAATTTCTTTTCTGGTTTGCTTTCATCCTTGCTTAGAAGTTGTAGTATTTCATTGCAAATGGTGTACTACAAATTGTGTCTTATTCACAGTTTCAAGTTTTTGAGACATTGAAATATTTTTTATTTTAGGTTGGGAAAGCATATTTTGAGCTAGTAGATTACTTAAATGCTGATTATGCCTTTAGTCTTGCGCGCCAAATATCTCCTTACAATCTGGAAGAGATGGATGTATACTCCACAGTTCTTTATGTGAGTTGTATTTACCCATGTTTTATCTTTGAGATAGATCATTCATTGATTGCCGCTTCAATGTATATATTAAAATGCAAATTTATTCAATTTTATATGCAATTTGAAACCCTTTAGTTTCTGCCTTCTACTCAAAGTAAGAAACTGCTCCATGTTGCCAATTTATATTTCATTCTCCTTCTGAAACCTTATCTTTTGCAAAGTTATTATCTTTCTGAGGTGCAGAGTTAAGTAATCTCCAGTCCAGAAATAACTATACCAAGTTTATAGAGGGGAGAATTTTATAGGTTGTGACACCCTTAAATCTTTGATTTGATAAGAACTCATTTGACAACAAAAACCACTTCCCTCCTCGTCAGTTATACTTGATTTCATCGCAAATATCAGACCTCAAGTTGTTTTTTTTTAAAACACCCATATTTCTACAGAGAAAAGCTTCATGATTTTTATGGCAAGGATGGAAAGTTGACTTAATGATGGCTAACCTAAAATAAAGGAAAGGAGGTTATGCATTCTGGTTGTTGGATAGAAAAAACTTTCTGCCAGACATAGTTTTATGAGCTCCGTTTGTGGGGCAGAAAAAAATGATGATATTTTGATATTTAGTTACTTTTCTCTGCATTTACCACATGTTTTTTTTTTCTTTGCAGCATTTGAAGCAAGATATGCAATTGAAATACTTAGCTCAGGAGATGATATTAGTTGATCGTTTTGCTCCACAAACATGGTAACTTCGATAGACCTCTATGATCCTGTAAAATAGTCAAAATAATGTTATTTTTAACCCCATGCATGTCTGAGCTAAGCATTTTTCTGCTGTTTTCGTTCATATTTATTCCCAAGTATTTCTTCCTTTCAGATTTTCTGTTGTAATTGAAGATGACTACCTTGTTTGGACCATTAATTTTCTTGTTCATTATCTACAGTCAAGAAAACATGTTTCAGCAATCTGTGTGTGTGTTTCTTTTAGGGGTTGCAGGGAGTGGTTTGTGGTGGTGTTAATAGGACTAGAAGTTTATCCGTTGGATAAAAGTGCATTTCTATTGTATTCCTACATCCTTAAACTACATTTAATCAAATGAATTTGTCATGCATGATGGTTTTAATTATGGAATGCCTAATGCAGGTGTGCTATTGGGAACTGCTATAGTTTGCAGAAGGATCATGAAAGTGCACTAAAAAGTTTTCAGCGAGCTGTGCAGCTGAATTCTAGATTTGCATATGCTCACACTCTTTCTGGTCATGAGTATGGTCTTACACTTGAGAATGTTTTTTAGACTCATCTCGATTAATTGAAAAACTTAAAGAAAAGAAGAAAAGAAAAAGGGGTTCTGATCAAGTGATTGTTTCAGGTATGTTATCATGGAGGACTATGGAAAAGGAGTGGAGTGCTACCAGACATCTCTTCGTGTTGATGCAAGACATTATAACTCCTGGTATGGGCTTGGGATGATCTATCTCCGCCAAGAGAAGTTTGAATTTGCGGAGCACCATTTTCGCCAGGCTTATCAGATAAATCCTCTTTCATCAGTTATCACGTACTATTTAGGAACCACTTTAGAAGCATTAAAGGTTTGACCACTTCTATATTATCATTCTATACCTATCATTTTTTGCTACCTTAGGACTCAGTGACCACAATATGTTCTTATCATTGAACAGTTGTGCAATGCTTAAATATGTAATGTTTAAAAAATAAAAGTATTGAACTAGTGGAGTCTTGTTTTTCTATGCTTGTGCAATTGACAAATGTTTTGTTTTTTTTTTTTTTTTTTTTTTTTTTTTTTTTTTTTTTTTCCATTTTGCAGAGGAGTGAGGAAGCTTTGGAGATGATGGAGAAAGCTATTGTCATTGACAATAAAAATCCACTTCCAAAGTACAGCAAAGCAAAACTGCTGGTGACACTTGGAAAGTTGAATGAAGCTTTGGAAATTTTGGAGGAACTCAAAGAGTGCACCCCTCGTGAAAGTTGCATTTATGCATTGATGGGTGCAATTTATAAACGGAATAAAAAGTATGATAAGGCAATGCTTCATTTTGGAATTGCTTTGGACTTAAAACCATCTATAGTTGATGTTGCTAAAATAGAGGTAATGTTCATCATCCTCTTCTTTCTTAGACATCAATGTGGCTTGTTTCTGAAATGTTGCTTTCCTTGTTTCATCCACTGGTGTGCATAGCAATTCAAATTATATAAATTATTTTCACAATTTTAATCAACTTATACCTGTTCAAAGCCTGAACATATTTAATGACCATACCGCATCCCAGTGTTAGGTTCATATTCATATCAGTTTTTGGTCCAACCATATTGCAGAAGGTTATTAATGCAGCATATTTTACCTTCTAATCACTGGTATAACATATTATACATGTAATGAAATAGGGAACCTAGTTGTATGAAATGATTTTTCTTATTTCCCTTTTTCTAGGGCATGTTTTATTTTTTCCTTTTGCATTTTTTATATACGATGTGAATGAATGAAGTATGATCCCTTCTCTAATTCTATTCTTGTGACCATAATAACGTTGATAAGTTTAATTTTTATGAACTTGAATTTCATCCAGAAAGGAGTAACTTTCATATTGTAATAACACGTTATGAACATTTCTAGGGAATCAATCATCTGATCCCTTCTGGCAGAGTGTGCTGCAGTCCTAGAACACTTACAGATACCAATTAACATAATAATATTATTACCAGGAAATAAGTATTGTACGTGGTATTCTGTTTCTGACTATTCTGTGTAAATTGTTTTTTATGGGGCAGGCTGCCATCGAAAAATTAATTATACCAGACGAAATGGAGGAGAGCCTGTAGCAATTTGTCCATAGTCTCGGAGTGAACTTGATTGAATGCAGAGTCCCTGTTGTCTGAGGTACTTGACATGCTACGCGATGTGGTTGTAGATGTCCGGAAGACTTCTACAGACGAGCTTCATCCCAAATTGATCAGGAAGTGAGTAGCAGTTTAATTTATGCTCCGTCACTTCGGGGACATCTGATAAAATTAGAACAATACAGAGTTTAATTTATGCTCCAAGCTTAGTTATGAGTAAACCTGGGACTAGCTTGATTTCCATTTATATTTCATGCCTGCAATGCACATATTGTTTTGATCAACCATGAGTTGTTCAATAGCCTTTAATCCCAAATGTGGTTTTTTGCCTTTTCAATAGTAATTAATAGCTTGGGATAAACCTTGTCTCAGATAAAGTTTTCTTGAACATGATGCGATTTAGATATTCTAATAATATATTGCAAGAAATGTAACTTTCCGCACTATAAACAAATAATAAAAAAGGAAATAGTAGTAAAAAGTTAAAAATACGTAATCTTAAATTTTAAAATTTGGGTTAAGTTGTTAACTCTATTAATTAAATTCTTTTTGTTAAATTTACTGATATGATATTTTTAAAAAAAATATTTACTACGTAGTTATGTAATTAAAAAAAATTTAAATTTGATAAAATAATTAAAATCTAAAAAAATAAAAGAACTTAATTTCTAAAAATAAAAATAAAAATTTACTATTTTAACCTAATAAAAAAATAATTCAAGAAGAAGCTGTACGATGTTATCTTCTTGAAACAAATATTGCCACGTTTTGTATACATTGCAATCTGATCGAATGAAGCAAGCGATTAAAATGGAATTCTTCAGCTATTGTTTATAGGCTAAGGAAAGTCATGCATTGCTTGAATTTTTATAATCATTGAATCTAAATTTACCCTTAAAAAAAGGTCAAAGTTGGGGGATATTTAATGCAACCAAAAATATCTTGCATGCTTCAAAATTGGCGCCGCCCATTCAACTCACTTTTGCTGCCTACTTTCACCATTTCGTCTTTTTCAAACACCTTTCTTATGCTTCTCATTTTATTTACGTTACTTATTTCTAAATTTATTTTATTCTTCGAAATTATTTTAATTTAATTTTATATTATATTTCGATTATACTTTCTAATATTTAATTCTGATTATAATTATTTAACTCAAACTCTTTTTTTTCTTCTTTATACAAATAAAATCGCAAATTATATTAAAATTTGAATTTAAATTATTAACTGTCTTTTTAAAATGTAAATGTATAAATTAATTAGACTAATTTAATTTTGTAAATAAAAGTAGACTAATTTATATTAAGAGTTTATTGTGGAAGTTTTCTTATGAATCAATCACTTATATTTATTGGATTCAGATGTAAGGAGTTTAATGTCAATAAATAAGATATTGAATTCTACCTTTATGAATAGAGAAAATAACGTTAGCAAAATTTGTCCTCCATTTAGGGGCATGATCCGATTCGACTTTGAATCTAGTTGAAACTCAATATAATTACCCAAAGATAGAGTACCTCAAACAAGAAAATGTATGAATCGGTTAGACTAAATTTTACAATTTTTTGATACTATACTTAAACTAAGTACAACCCTTCAATTCCTAAAGTGAAATATATTACGCAATTGAATGTGCTTAAACTCATATCTTTTTGCAACAAAGTGAACAACTACATTTTACATTTTGTTCGGTAAAATTTATAAGCTTTTTATAGAAAAAAATTAATGTATTTTTATTTGATTATGGTTTCTTAATGAAAAATGAATTGGAGCTGTTATAAGAGTAATTACAATTCTACCTGTAATTGTTCATGATTTATAACTTATCTTATTTGAAGTTTGTAATCTTTTGAACTAAAATACTTGAGTTATGATTTAAGTTGATTTAGTGAAAGCATGTTAGTTCATTTATGAAGTCATTCTATAGGAGAAACAAAACATTGTACATTGGATCGATCTAAATCCCTTATTTTATTGAGATTGGCACGACTGACATAAGAAAAATCTTAGAGATTTTTGAAGGGATAAATCCCAAAATTACATATGAGCTATGGTTTAATGAGTAATTGTATACATAAATGTTGATTTTATGCAATTTTATACATAAAATTTTGATTTGATGAAATTCTTATAAATTATTAACACAATTATTGATATAATGTCATTTTATGTTTATATATTGCATGCATAAATAATTTTATTTATCCAATATAAAAAAATTGATGTTTTTTATATTTAAATGTATATGATTAAATCACAATTAAAGTTTCAAGTATACATTTGAATCACAATTAAAGTTTCACGTGTACAATTGCACATTAAACCAAAGTTCATGTATAATTTTGAGATTTATCCTATTTCTAAATTATCCTAGAATTTATTAGGATATCGATACTTTGGTGATAGATTAATATTGTAATTGATATGTATTTTAACAAGTCCAATAATGCTTATATATTTGAAACTTGTATAGGTTGGAGGTACCGAGAGTTTTAGCACTTATTCTATTATTGGAATCTATTCTAGTGAATGTATTTGTAAGTAAAACAAGTGGATCACTTAGTTTTACAAATAGAGTTCTCTGTAGAAAAATTTAGTAGAGAGTGATTTAAATCTGTAATGTAAGTATAAATTGCTACACTAAAATTTAAATCATTAATTATAGTAGTTGGAAGATAGTAAATTGACTCTTTAAATAACATCTAATCAACATAAGTGAACCAAATATTACTATAATTCATATGTTATATGCTCAGTTAAAACAAATCAATTTTTTCTACACAAATATATAAATTTGGCTAATATTAAAACTATTGCCTCCAAAACAGTGGTCTAAAGTTAGCTGTCACTTTCTTCATCCAAAGCTCTCATGAGCTTTAGCCAACCTAATCACCACCTACCAAAAATGATTGGAGCAAGCAAACGGTAGAGAAGAGGGATAATGGTTGGATTTTTCTTAATGTTTTTTAAATATATATATTATTAATAGTATATAGTGTTTTAAATAAATTTAAATAATTATTTTTAATTAAATGTTGAGAAGAATAATCATGAATCTCGAATATGAACTATGAAATGGATATCAAGTTAAAAAAATATAAGTTTAATCATTAATTTCACTTCTTTACTTTATAAAAAATAGCAAGTTAATTTTTGGTCCTCGTATCGAGAAGTTAACCTAGTTGTTGACAAACATATAAGCTTGAATTTAGGGGCAAAACCAGAGAACTTATTTAGGGGGTCGAAATTAAATTGTAATTTTTACAATAGCAAAAATACAATTTCATCATTTATAATAGTCTACATTTTTATACTTTTTAAAGGATTGAATCAAATTGTTATATTTTAGGGGGCTAAAGTGCAATTCTACTTTTCTAATTTAAAACTTTAAAAGTTTTAAAGGACTTAAATAAAAAAAAATTATTTTAAGGGCATGCTTGAATTGCAGAGTTTTGTTATTTGTTACATACAAATTGTTGAGCTATTAATTATATAGATCAACGATTTAACTGCAAAGTTTAATAAATGTATTGAATTAGATTAAGTTTTAATAAATTTATTGAATTGGAGTAAGTTGAAAAGTTGGATAGATTAGAGGAGAAGAAATAAGATTTCAAAATTGATAAAGAAATAAACAAATTCTAATATATAATTAATTTACTTGTTAAATTAAAAAAAAAACATTTGTGTTCTCCCCTTGCTATTCTTTCCCTTTATATAGAGCCCTCCCCTCCTCTCCCTCAAACTCCAACAAATAATTGCCTCTCTCTCCCTCAAAAGTCAGCAATAAATCAAATATAGTAAAAGCAATGGAACAAAATCCACCAGTGATAGCCAAAAGAGTATGGAGCATAGTAAGAGCTGTTCTCTTCATGATGAAAAAGGGCATATTATCCAAAAGAAAGCTCATGGTTGATCTCAACATGTTGCTCAAACGCGGCAAAATAGCCAGCGCCAAAGCTATTGCCAACCTCCCCATGTTCCACCGCCACCAGGTCTCTTCATCAGCGGCGGCGCCGGCCCAGGAGTACGAGTTCAGCTGCAGCAACACCCCTAACTACATCTTCCCTTTCAACCTCCCCACCAAGAAGAAGAACAGCATTAACAACTACTACCACCACTTGTTCGCTTGTACCCACGCGCCTCCTACTCACGACGACGACACCGCAGCCATGAACGCCTTCAAGGTTGTCTTGGAGATGCTCAACAACAACATGGGAGTGGAAAGCGATGCTGCTGTTATTGCGGCTTCCCCTATGTTACCAGGGTTCGGACAAACTCCACTGGTGAGACAACTTAGAATAACCGACTCTCCTTTCCCTTTAAGAGATGTTGATGAAGGTAATGGCAACGTAGATAAGGCTGCCGAGGACTTCATTAACAGGTTTTACAAGGACTTGAAGCTCCAAAATAACAACACTACTGCCTGAGTTATGACAGAACCATATCATTGAAGCTCCAAAATAACAACACTACTGCCTGAGTTATGACAGAACCATATCTTTGCCATTGTTAATAATTTCCATGTTTGGAGGGAGTTGTTCATGCTTAATTTCTTTTTTGGGGGTTCTAATTTTGTTGTTGATAAAACAAATAAGAAAAGCCCTGGATTTTTCACTTACTCTTTCGTTATAAACTTTTCTATGTTAATCATGCGATCAAATATGGTTTTGGAGTTGAAAGCATTTAAGCAGCTTCTAATATCTTTAGTGGATTATTTTGGGGTATTGGAAATAATTCATGTATTTTTGGTTTGTCGGTGGCAAATAAAAAGTTTTCCTTTTGCAATATATGAATATCAATATCAATCCTTAGGGTTTGAGGCAGTCTAAATTACAATAGCCAAATGGAAACCTTGATTCATCAATACGGAAAATAGCATAGCTTTTATTCTCTGAACCCATCACTTCCAATGGAACTTCATTTTTATGTCTTTACAAATTGATACGATTCCACTAACTTAAAAGTGCACTTATATGGACCCTCTCCCTAAAGACAAACAAAATAAAAACCCCTATCCCTATTCCTCTCTCTCTCACTTTTGCTTTTTCTTTTTTTCTTTTCAAACTTTAGCTAAAAAACAAACTATAATTGAGTTCTGCTCTGGTTTATTTTGGAATTTAGATTTATAGTAACATAGCAAAGCTGCGATTTAAACATATATCACACTTGGGAGTGTAAACACATTTAACAATTAGGTCATTAAATGGGGATTTATATATTTATTTTTATTTAAAACATTATATTTATATAAAATTTAAATAGTTAATATATATTCAAATTAATATGGAGAAATAATAATGAAAAAGAATGTACAGAATCTCTTGCCTTAATAATAAATGTAGGTATAAAAATTTAATTTCTATCCCAAACAGTTGTATTTCCCCATCCAATTATATATATATGGGATGAAAGTTGGAAAGATGTTGATTGAGGAAAGTAGAATCCAGCCAACTGTGGTGTATCAGATCAGATTAATTTTGGTTACAGTTTATTGGATAAGGAGATGCGGAAATCACATATTCCTTAAATTAATTCAAAAAGTAAAATATATGGAAGCTAGTAGTATACTACTTTTCATCAATTTAATAATAAATGTGAAGCATGCGTGCCATATCTATTCTATATCTTATACATACTATTGTAATATGTGTTTTTATTTTACATATTTATATTTTTTTTATAAGGATGATTTGAACACATTAATTTTAAAGAAGATGGACATTTGACGAATAAGCTAATATATATAATATCAATGCGTTAGAATTTATACATCTTTAAATTTTTTGTTTTGTTTTTTAATATAATAATAATTTTAAAATTTAATGTTTATCATTTTTATAACATTAATCCCAACCTTTAGATTTTAATAAAATTAGATGATTTATTTTATTATTATTCCTAATATAATATACATATATGCATGTGTGCACAATGGCAAAACCATAATTTTTTTGGGGGAGAGGCGGAATTAAGTAGTATTGTAACACCCTTAACTCGTCTCTGTCATCGGATTAGGATTATAGAATATTATTGTACAAACTAAACAATTAACTTCAAAAGAAAACACTTAGGCAATTTAAATATCAACATTCAATACATCAATAAAATTAATGAATAGATACAATTACGACCTTAATACAAGCCTACGAGACCCTAAAAATAGTTTGGAAATGTTTAGGGGTCATTTTAACACAAAATAGAAAATTTTGGAAACAAGGGTCACACGGCCGTGTGGCCAGACCATGTGACATAGCCCAGATCGTATGAGCAATCGAAGTTAGGACACACGGCTGTGTCCCAGCCCATGTGAGTATTCGAAATAGGGCTACACGACTGTGTCGTAGGCTATGTGCCAAACCCTGTGTGCATTCGATGTTGGGTCACACGACCGTGTCGTTGGCTATGTGACAAATTGTTTTGGAACACACGACCGTGTTGTAGACCATGTGCTAGACCATGTGAAACCTGCACTTAAAAATAATAAGACACAAGGCCGTGTGACACGCTAGTGTTTTAGGCCGTGTGCCACATAAAAGCTTTCAAAACAAGGCAATTTTTCACGTATTACTTAGGTACCAATCTAAACATAAAACTAATCATTTACATACTATAAAAACTTATCCAACAAGCTTAAAACATGTTAAATCATTCAATCTAATTGCCTAACCAATGTGCTCTTATTGACGCCACAATTCACTGATCCTAACAATACTAAACAAAGGCTATGCTATCTTGACACAAGCATATACCAATTGTCTTGCGCTAAAGCTCAAGAAACAGACATTGACTCTTGTCAAAACTTACCATTCCTCTTCCCATCTAGAACATATTCATCCATACCATAATTCAAACACTTTATAAGGTCTAATTCAAGTGATTATATAACACCTCTAACCCGTAACCATCGCCGATTTAGGGTTAACGGCATTACCAGACAATCGAAAACTTTTACGGACATTTTATAACTTAATTTGACAAATCACATCAAAGTGTCCCTTAAATAGGTCTTTGAGACCTTTAACATGCTTTAGAATAGGGCTGGGACTAAACCGAACACATACAGGAATTCTCAGAAATTTAAAAATTTTTCTAAGTTACAGTCACACGTCCGTGTGGGCAGGCCGTGTGCCTCCCACGGCCTCAGACACGCCCGTGTGTCTAAGCCGTGTCAAAACAGGGCATACATACTGACTTGTCCACACGGCCGTGGACACGCCCGTGTGCCTCACCCGTGGTCGCTACTGACTTGCACCACATGGCCAGTCACACGCCCGTGTGTCCGGCCCGTGGTCGAGTCTGACTTGTTTTGAAATACAACCACGAGGGACACGGTCGAGCCACACGCCCGTGTGCTCAACCGTGTGGGAAATTATAGGCCATTTTCAAGGCCAAAAAGCCACCCACACTATGGGCTATCCCTACAAGCATCATACCAATTCAATTCATGCCATAAATAACCAACTATTCCAAGCATTCATAAGCATTTCAAGCATAATATCTTATGCAAAAATTAGCTCAACTAAATGACAAACATTTCTAAGCAAGTTTCATTCACAAATTTACCATCATATTATAAGACATTTCTCATCAAGCATATACCAATTTTGCATCAACAAGCTTACCATTACCTTGATCATTTCATTAGTTAGCAAACCATATCAAACTAAGCATCATATAGCTTGATCACTCATACATATCACAAACATTTATCTAGCCATATCACATGGCTATTACATATCATAAAAATAATCCATTATAACTAGACTATACATGCCATACTTAATATATACATGATCATAAGGTACCAAAATGTGATTTGAGTAGTGTGATGACAATCCTCGACGAATCCTGAGCCTTCTGTAGCTTTGACGATATATAAAACAAAGCAAACACATACAAAGTAAGCTTTCAAAAGCTTAGTAAGCCATATGCAAATAAACTTAGCATGAATTGCACATAATCATATTAAAATAATGTCATTTAAGTTTCTCATTTGCAAAATTCATAACATTTTCATTGGCTCATTTGTTAGCCATAGTTTACCAACATATATTATCTCAAAACATCTCTTTTACTCATACCAAAGTCATACATATATCACATTTTATATCCACGAAACTATGCACATATCTCACTTAGATAAGTTTACATAGATATACTTACCTTCCATACACATACATAGTGTACAATTCAAACGTGCCTGTTTCGCTTAAACATTTTACGTAGTCTCTCATTTCTTGGATTTTCCCGTTGAATCGTTCGGAATAAAATAGGAAGCTTGGAATACTCAGAATGGTCGTACAATGCCAACATCCCAGACGTGGTCTTACATGTAACCAGATATCGATGCCACTGTCCCAGACAGGGTCTTACACGAATCAATACGATGCCAATGTCCCAGACATGGTCTTACACGTAAATATCAAATCGATGCCAACGTTCCAGACGTGGTCTTACACGATATCACATATCGAAAACCTATGTTATGACATACGAAATCCTACCTATTCCTAGGTTCGTACGAGACTTTTTCGGATGTTGACACCTTGTCGATACTATCTCGGATTTCATGTACTTATCATCTCGTACACATTCATCACTATGAATTTTCATATAAACATACATATATCAATGTAAATACAATTATTTTTATATAGACTTACCTAGGATTCGGATAACGTACGGACTCGACTATTCGATTACTTTCAACTTTCCGCGATCTAAATCTGTTTTCTTCAGTTCTTGATCTATACATATTGAAATTTAATCCATTTATTCACCACATCATTCAATTCAATCCAATAACACATATTTAGGGACCTCACATTTAAAAAGGCATACACATGGGTGCTTTTAACATATAACGTGCTAATTTAGCATCTTTCACAATTAGGTCCTTTTATCAAATTAAACACTCAAACAACAAAATTAATTCACAAAAATTTCACACATGCTTAATCATATATTGCAGACACAGAAAATAATATTAAAATATTTTTAACTCGGATTTGTGGTCCCAAAACTACTATTCTAACTAGGGTCTAAATCGGACTGTTACAATTCTCTCCCCTTGGGGATTTTCGTCCCCGAAAATCTTACTGTTGAATAGGTTCAGACATTGTTGTCTCATTGTATCTTCAGGCTCCCACATAGCCTCTTCAACCCCGTGTCGATGCCATAACACTTTCACTAACAATATTTTCTTATTTCTCAATTCTTTCACTTCACGAGCTAAGATACGAATCGATTTTTCTTCATAAGTCCTATCAGATCAGATTTCAATCTTAGACGGAGTAATCATATGTGATGATCGGATCTGTACTAACGAAGCATTGACCCGTGAAATACATTATGAATCTTTTCTAGTTTTGGTGGCAACAATAACTTATAAGCAACTGGCCCAACTTGTTCGATGATCTCATACGGTCCAATAAACCTCGGACTCAATTTGCCTTTACGTCAGAATCGGAGTACTTTCTTCCACGGAGATACTTTCAAAAACGTTTTATTATAAATCTCAAACTTAATTTCTTTTCGTTTCAAATCTGCATAAGATTTCTGACGATCAGACGCTACTTTTAAACTATCACGGATTACTTTTACTTTCTGTTCAGTGTCTTTTATCAAATCGACCCCGTGTATCTTATTTTTGCTGAGCTCAGTCCAATACAGAGGGGTCCGACATTTACGTCCGTACAAAACTTCATAGGGTGCCATTTTGATGCTCGACTGAAAACTATTATTATAGACAAATTCAATCAATGGCAAATATTGTTCCCATGTACCATCAAACTCAAGGATACAACATCTCAACATATCCTTAAGAATCTGAATAATCCGTTCGGAACCATCCATCTGCAGGTGAAAAGCCGTACTGAAATGTAATTTCGTACCTAAAGCTTCTTGCAATTTCTTCTAGAATCGTGATGTAAATCTTGGATATCTATCAGACACAATAGACAATGGCACTCCGTGCAATCTCACAATATTAGAAATATAAAGCTCAGTTAACTTATCAAGTGAGTAATTAGATCGTACCAGAATAAAATGGGCAGATTTCACCAATCGATCAACTACGACCCATATTGCATCTTTCTTTCTCGGAGTTAGTGGCAATCTAGAAACAAAGTCCGTCGTCACTCCATCCCATTTCCACTCGAGAATCAGAATCGATTGTAGCAAACTAGATGGAACTTGATGTTCAGCTTTAACTTGCTGATAGACTAAACATTTCAAAACAAAATCAGAGATATCCTTTTTTATACCAGACCACCAATAGTGTTGCTTCAAATCATGATACATCTTTGTACTACCCGGATGAACAGATAAACGATTATTATGAGCTTCATTCAAAACTAACTGTACTAACTCGGGATTTCTCAAAACACAAATTCGATCTCGAAATCTCAAGCAATCATCATCATCAACTCGAAATTTAGAATCAGAATTCGAATCACATTGAGTTCGTTTCGCTAACATTTCATTATCAACTTTCTCAGCATCACATATTTGTTGTAAAAACGACGGTTTTGCTTTCAATTCAACTAAAACTGAACCATCATCAAATAAGTCTAAATGAGCATTCATAGTACGTAATGCAAATAGTGATTTTCGTCTCAGTGCATCAGCAACAATATTTGCCTTACCCGGATGATAATCTATTATAAGCTTGTAATCTTTCAACAGCTCTAACCATCTTCTCTGTTGCAGATTCAAGTCTTTCTTAGTCATTAGGTACTTCAAACTTTTATGATCTGAAAACACGTGGCATTTCTCACCGAAAAGATAATGACGCCAAATCTTTAATGCAAAAACAATTGTAGCTAGCTCAAGATCGTGTGTCGAATAGTTCTTTTCATGCGGCTTCAATTGTCTCGAGGCATAAGCTATAACTTTGCCTTCCTGCATCAAAACACATCCCAGACCATTCAATGAAGAATCACTGTAAATCACGAATTCTTTACCTGATTCTAGTTGTACCAAAACTTGAGCTTCAGTCAATAGAGTTTTAAACTGATCAAAGCTTTTCTGACATTTATCAGACCATTCAAACCTCACATCTTTCTGAAGCAATCTAGTTAATGGAGTAGCTATCATTGAGAATCCTTTTACAAACCGACGATAATAACTAGCTAGTCCCAGAAAACTACAGACTTCAGACACATTCTTCAGAGGTTTCCATTCCAGAATAGCAGAAATCTTACTCGGATCAACTCGTATTCCAGAGGCTGATACAATATGTCCCAGAAAACCAACTTCTTGCAACCAAAATTCATATTTACTGAACTTTGCATACAATTGCTTATCTCGCAGAGTTTACAAAACAATTCTCAAATGCTCAGCATGCTCAATCTCATCACGTGAATAAATCAAGATGTCGTCAATGAATACAACAATAAATTGATCTAGGTACGGTCTGAAAATTATGTTCATCAGATCCATAAAAACAGCAGGAGCATTTGTTAGTCCAAAAGGCATAACTAAAAACTCATAATGCCCGTACCTCGTTCTGAAAGTAGTCTTCGGAATATCTGAATCTTTTACTCGAAACTGATAATATCCCGATCTCAGATCTATCTTTGAAAATACAGTGACTCCTTTAAGCTGATCAAATAAATCATCAATTCTAGGCAGAGGATATTTGTTCTTTATAGTCACATTGTTCAACTGACGATAATCAATGCACATTCTCATCGTGCTATCTTTCTTTTTCACAAACAGAATAAGAGCACCCCAAGGTGAGAAACTCGGTCTTGCAAGCCCTCTGTCAGTCAACTCTTGTAACTATGACTTTAACTGTTTCAACTCTCTATTGATGCCTTTCTATACGGAGCTATCGAAATAGAAGTTATTCCCGGTAACAAATCAATACCAAATTCAACTTCACGTATCGGAGGTAATCTTGGCAATTCTTCAGGAAATACATCAGGGAATTCACAAACCACTGGCACTGATTCAACTTTCTTTTCAGTCACTTTTGAGTCAATTACATACGCAAAATAAGCTTCATATCCCTTTTTCACATAACTCTGAGCTTTCAACATTGATATCACAGTTGGTAACCTAATCAAATCATTAGACTCAATCCGAACTATATCATCATTCTGGCATCTCAAATCAATAGTCTTTCTTTTGCAATCCACAACAGCATCATGCAACGTCAACCAGTCCATACCCAAAATTATATCAAACTCATCAAATGGTAATAGCATCAAATCAGCCGGAAAACAAACATCTCTAAACATCAATGGACAGTTCTTGCATACTTTATCAACTAGGACGTTTTTACCTAAGGGGTTCGATACTCTAATAACAAATTCAGTAGACTCTACAGGCAAAGTCTTACTGGATACTAAGTTCATGCATATATACAAATGTGTAGAACCTAGGTCTATCAATGCAATCACAGAAGTATCATAAAGAGTAAATGTACCTGTTATAACATCCGGAGATGAAGCTTCCTCACCAGCTCAGATGGCATATGCTCTGGCAGGCGCTCTAGCTTCAGATCTCGCAACAATGTCTTTCGTAGTTCTCTGACTACCACTGACATTTCTTGCATTTCGGGAAGGTTTACCTCTCATTGAAAGATTATCAGATCTCGGATTCTGAACAATCTCTTGCTCAACAGACTCTGGGCAATCTCGGATGAAATGATCTAACGATCCACATTTGAAACAAGCTCGATGATTCGATATACAACTACCTGGATGTCTTTTACCATAGTGCTTACATTCAGGTCGTTCGGATCGAACATGTCCCACACTAGCTATCGATGTAGCTGGAGCTTTAGAATTCAACTGTAATCTGCTCGATCTCTATTCGATTGTCCCACACTAGCTTTGGAACAGCTATGTTCATCTCTAAATTTCTTTGAAGTAGACTGAAATGTTTTACTCGGAAATCTCTTTCTCACATCTCTAGCTTCAGAATCAGCTTTTCTTTTATCTTTCCCAAGTGCTTCAGCTTTGCATGCTCGACCAACAAGCACAACGAACTCTTTTATTTCCAAAATCCCAACTAGCAAACGAATATCTTCATTTAAGTTGTCTTCAAATCTTTTGCACATTATTGCCTCGGTTGATACGTATTCTCGAGCATATTGACTTAATCTCACGAACTCTCTTTCATACTCGGTGACAGACATGCGACCCAGTTTCAACTCCAAAAATTCTTTTCGTTTCTAATTAATAAATCTCTGACTAATATATTTCTTTCGGAACTTAGACTGAAAGAAATCCCAAGTGACCCGTTCTTTGGGAGCAATCGAAATCAAAGTCTTCCATCATTGATAGGCTGCGTCTCGTAACAAAGAAACAACATATTTTATGCATTCTTCAGGAGTCAGTGACATTTCATCAAATACTCGGATAGTGTTTTCGAGCCAAAATTCCGCTCTCTCAGCATCATCATCACTAGTAGCCCTAAACTCTTCGGCTCCATATTTACGAATTTTGTCGACCGGAGGTTTATTCAACAAATTCAAGCTCATAACCGGAGGTATAGTAGAAGTATAAGGAGGATTAGGCGGGGGCGGAGGTTGTGAAACAGCCGGATTATTTCTTACATACTGGGTGAACCACTCGTTCATCATTTGGAAGAAGGCTTGTTTAGCCTCTCCCTCTTGACCGCTAGTAGCCAGTCTCAAATCAGATGGCGCTGTCCCTTGAGCGGAAGCAGGCATATTACTTTCAACATCATCAGCTACGACTCTTTTAGGATCCATTACTATACGAAAAACACATTTTACACGTCTGGGTTCATCACACTATCACTGTTCATATATATGACATGTATAGCTAGACTCTCACATGCTACGATAGTCCGAGAATCGACTAAACCGTAACTCTGATACTAATAAAAAGTAACACCCTAACCCGTAACCATCGCTGGTTTAGGATTAAGAGGCATTACCAGACAATCGAAAACTTTTACGGACATTTTATAACTTAAATTGACAAATCACATCAAAGTGTCCCTTAAATAGGTCTTTGAGACCTTTAACATGCTTTAGAATATGGTCGGGACTAAACCGAACACATACAGGAATTCTCAGAAATTTAAAAATTTTTCTAAGTTACAGAGGTCACACGTCCGTGTGGGCAGGCCGTGTGCCTCCCACGGCCTCAGACAGGCCTGTGTGTCTAAGTCGTGTCAAAATAGGGCATACATACTGACTTGTCCACACGGCCGTGGACACGCTCGTGTGCCTCACCCGTGGTCGCTACTGACTTGCACCACATGGCCAGTCACACGCCCGTGTGTCCGGCCCGTGGTCGAGTCTGACTTGTTTTGAAATACAACCACGAGGGACACGATCGAGCCACACACCCGTGTGCTCAACCGTGTGGGAAATTATAGGCCATTTTCAAGGCCAAAAAAGCCACCCACACTATGGGCTATCCCTACAAGCATCATACCAATTCAATTCATGCCATAAATAACCAACTATTCCAAGCATTCATAAGCATTTCAAGCCTAATATCTTATGCAAAAATTAGCTCAACTAAATGACAAACATTTCTAAGCAAGTTTCATTCACAAATTTACCATCATATTATAAGACATTTCTCATCAAGCATATACCAATTTTGCATCAACAAGCTTACCATTACCTTGATCATTTCATTAGTTAGCAAACCATATCAAACTAAGCATCATATAGCTTGATGACTCATACATATCACAAACATTTATCTAGCCATATCACATGGATATTACATATCATAAAAATAATCCATTATAACTAGACTATACATGCCATACTTAATATATACATGATCATAAGGTACCAAAATGTGATTTGAGTAGTGTAATGATAATCCTCGACGAATCCTGAGCCTTCTGTAGCTTTGACAATCTATAAAACAAAGCAAACACACACAAAGTAAGCTTTCAAAAGCTTAGTAAGCCATATGCAAATAAACTTAACATGAATTGCACATAATCATATTAAAACAATGTCATTTAAGTTTCTCATTTGCAAAATTCATAACATTTTCATTGGCTCATTTGTTAGCCATAGTTTACCAACATATATTATCTCAGAACATCTCTTTTACTCATACCAAAGTCATACATATATCACATTTTATATCCACAAAACTATGCACATGTCGCACTTAGATAAGTTTACATAGATATACTTACTTTCCATACACATACATAGTGTACAATTCATACGTGCCTGTTTCGCTTAAACATTTTACGTAGTCTCTCATTTCTCGAGTTTTTCTATTGAACCGTTCGAAATCAAATAGGAAGCTCAGAATATTCAGAATGGTCGTACAATGCCAACATCCCAGACGTGGTCTTACATGTAACCAGATATCGATGCCACTGTCCCAGATAGGGTCTTACACGAATCAATACGATGCCAATGTCCCAGACATAGTCTTACACGTAAATCTCAAATCGATGCCAACGTTCCAGACGTGGTCTTACACGATATCACATATCAAAAACCTATGTCATGACATACGAAATCCTACCTATTCCTAGGTTCGTACGGGACCTTTTCGGATGTTGACACCATGTCGATACTATCTCGGATTTCATGTACTCATCATCTCGTACACATTCATCATTATGAGTTTTCATATGAACATACATATATCAATGTAAATACAATTATTTTTATATAGACTTACCTCGGATTTGGATAACGTACATACTCGACTATTCGATTACTTTCGACTTTCCACGATCTAAATCTATTTTCTTTTGTTCTTGATCAATACATATTGAAATTTAATCCATTTATTCACGATATCATTCAATTCAATCCAATAACACATATTTAGGGCAATTTACAAATTAGCCCTCACATTTTCACATTTTAACATTTTAGTCCTTATTTCACAAAATCACAAAATACACAAAATTTGCTCACACCATGTTTAGGCCGAATATTACCCATGCTCATACAAGTCCATACATTTCATTTATTTCACATTTTAGTCCCTCAAAATATTATTTTCTCAATTAAGTCCAAATTACTCAAAATCATCAAAAATTCAAAGACAAACTATGTTATTCTATCACATATCTTTCATAATTCATCTTCAAACATCATAAAACTTATGATTTCATCAATGGCACATTTCAAAATCATCATCAATTCACAAAATTGAAGCATGGGTTTTGAAGAACACTAAGCAACGATTACAAAAACGTAGAAATTATCATAAACAGAACAAAACTCTTACCTTAATTTAGCCAAACCATAGTCGAACCCTTGAAAGCTTTTGTTCTTTCTTTTTCTTTCAAAATTTGGTGGATGAACAAAGAATAAATGGCTTATTATTAAGCTTTTGTTTTATTATAATTACTTTAATTATCAAATTCCAAATTTAGCCTTTTTATTATCATTTAAATTCCACTAACTTTAGGCATTAATGTCCATCCATATTTCCAATGGTTCAATTGCATTATAAGGACCTCACATTTAAAAAGAAATGACACATGGGTGCTTTTAACATATAACATGCTAATTTAGCATCTTTCACAATTAGGTCCTTTTATCAAATTAAACACTCAAACAACAAAATTAATTCACAGAAATTTCACACATGCTTAATCATATACTGCAGACACAGAAAATAATATTAAAATATTTTTTTCTAACTCAGATTTGTGGTCCCGAAACCACTATTCTGACTAGGGTCTAAACCGGACTGTTACAGATTAGCTAACACAACAAAACCATAATACACCAAGATCTAAAATATGATTTCTTATAAGCTATCACAAATGTAAGCAGCAATTCAACAATCCAACCAATTCCACATATATACACATAACCATACATATACAAATTTACCTACTATATGTGATATAGGACAAAGCAAATCACTTCCAACTAGCCATAATTTGACCATTTCCATCACACATACATATATACATACCACACAAGACTACCATGGTACAAATTTTACCAAAATTAACATTTTATAACTTAGGTACATGCTAAAACAAACAAAAATACCATTCACCAACATTCAAGTTCAGGATCATCACTGGATGTTAAGTCGATGATAGATCTACTAGGTACCTAACCTGCACATGAGAAAACAAACGTATGCTAAGTATAACTCAATTGTGTTTCCATAAATTGAGTAATTAAACATAGTAAAAGTTATTTTGGCTCTGTTTGTTTGCCAGTAAAACATTTTCCGGAAAATATTTTCTTTATTTTTCGGTGTTTGTTTGATGGAAAATAAATTACATTGGGAAAACCTTTTCTAAAACATGGGTAAATGAAATGGGTTTTTTAGGGAAAACGTCTTACCGATTTTATTTTTATAAGACATTTTCCATCTTCCTCCACTCTCACCATAAATTCTTTCCTCCTTCTTCCGTTCACCATCTTCCTGCTCCTTCTTCATCCACTTCCCTTCCTGAATCTCAATCAATGTAACTTTTTCATGCCTTATTTAATCTGCCTTTATTTCATTCAATTTCTTTTAAATCTTTTTTTTTCCTTTTTTTTTGTTGAAGAATACGTTCTTCCGTTCTTCATCTTCCTTCTCCTTCTTCATCCACTTCCCTTCCTGAACCTCAATCAAGGTAACTTTTTTATGCTTTATTTAGTCTTCCTTTATTTCATTCAATTTCTTTTAATAAATCTTCTTCTTCCTTTTTTTTTTGTTGAAGAATCTGTTTGGATTTTGAATCTATGTTTCTGGGTTTTGCATCACTCTTCGTCAAGTCTTGAATTAATTTACTCCTTACAGTTTATGCTTGCTCTTCTATTACCCTTTCTAGTATGATTTGTTTTTTTTACTTTGATTTTATGAAGTGAAATTTAATTACTTTTTACAAGAAGATGAAGCCAGGATTGCATAGGTGGGTGGTAAAATAAGTAGGTACATGTAACCATCAAGAGAGAAATTATCCATGTAACCATCAAGAGAGAAATTATCTCCCTAATGAATTTATAGTTGGTCAGTAAAGATTAAAAGAATTGGATGGTTGTTGTAGTTGTAGTTGTTAGAGCTATGTCACTAGAGGTATAAGCATGATTATAGAGTGTATAAAATCTAGGTTATATAGATTGATACTTGTTTGTGGTAAAAAAGAGTGAAGAGACCTCTGCAATTCCCATACTCGATTGAGTTTAAGCATAAATGTATAAAGGCACTTATGTTTTGTTTAACAATAGAACAAGCAGAAATTCTATGAAGTAAAAGCTTTTTCCTTCCTTTTAGTAGGAGGCAATGGCTCTATAGGTGGGTTATTGAGATGGCTTGTTGTAGACAGCTATGCTTAGCTGATGCATGATGGTATTGAAATTGATAGAATCACTAAGCAAGCCTATTTTGGCCCACATTTCTAGGATATGGTAAAAAGTTGGTTGATAAATTGTCCAGAAGTAACACTAAGGGTTAGAGCTTCCATGCTTTTGGTTCTTCTTTATTATTGATGTTTATTCTATGACCCATTAGCATCAGTCTATAGATAAATTGATGTTTATAATATCACAATCCAGACTGGTACTCTTACTGGAAATCTTTTCATGAGTGTTATACATATAACTTTAGTATGCCTTTAGTATTTAGTTGCAAATACAAAATTTGTAAGCATCCAAAAATGACTGGTGGACATGTCACGCATGCTTTCTTTTATTTGGCCATGTGGATTTAAATATATTAGTAAAAATACTAGTATATAAACATTTGCAGTCTAGACCTGTCATGCTTTTGTCGGTGTTATATTGCTTTCCTCATTTAATTTAAAATCAAAATTAGTTTTTTTATTTATTTGCTTAGATATAATAGCAGACGCCAGTTGTGGACAACCAGCTCTGCTTTTAGTTTTAGATTAATTATATTTTTTTTTCTTTTCCAAGATAGTATTATTTATACCATGATCCAGATAATAATTAGTTGAGAGTAAAAACATTGCATGATGAGGAACATGCATATTAATATATAAAACATAAAAAAATTTAGAAAAGATTGTAGTTGCAGTAAAAACCATAAGTTGTTGTCAGCAATGCAGTTATATGATTAGGGGGTTTTGTTGACTAAATTCTTCCGGTATAGAGGGAAAAAATAAAAGAAAGTATATGCATGTGATTTGGGTTGGTTGAGGCTGAGGCAATTTAAAAAATGAGTATTATTTTTGAGTCTATATTTTTGTCTAAATCTTTTCACCTTTCGAGCAACTTTCGAACCTAAAAAGATAATCCGATCCATAATCAGGTTTAATAAAAATAGAAGAGTTTTATTAAATTAGATAATGTGCCAATTTTATAAAAAAAAATTGCTCACTAAAAATTTAAAAACGCATGTAAGTTAAAAACGCATGTAAGTTATGTATTTAATAGTGATAAAATTATATTATAGGAAATCTCTTTCTCCATTAAAAATAATTTTTTCAAGTTCAATTTCCAACAACTAACTCTTTGCAACCAATACAAGTTGTATTTAATAGAATGTTTTTTTTTGTCCAATACCTCTTTGACAGAATTATATTATTGAGGTCAAAGCTTTTTGTCGCATTATTAATCTGACATGATTTGTCTGATTGTCTCTTTACAAAATCAATAAAGATTTTTAGCAATTAATTATCTTATCATTGCTTGAGAAACTTTCATATTTGTATGTATGCACTTTAGTCATGGTAACTTTAGTCATATATGTGACCTTATGAAAAGCTTGCATCTTTTTTGTAGTGATCAAATATTTTTGTGGTATTATTTTGTGTAGATGGATCGTAATCAAGATCAAAATGCAATTGTTGGAGTCATGGCTTTAGTTTTAGCTTTTGGGGCTATTTGGATTAAAAAATTAAAAACTAGGAAGAAAGTTGCTTCTCATCCTCGTGTGAATCGAGATTATGAAAGAGAAAATGATATTAATAGTATTTTATATAGTGGTGACCAGCATTGTATTGATGTGATAAGGATGAGACCGATTGACTTTTTTAATTTGTGTGATATTTTTAGTAGGAATAATTTGTTACAATCAACTAAATCGGTGAATATTAGGGAGCAAATAGTTATATTTTTACATATAATTGGTCACAATGTAAGGTTTCGAGTGATTGGATCCAGATATTATAGATCAATTGAGACAATTCACCGTTACTTTAGGGTTGTATTGAGAGCTATTTTGAAATTGTATAAACTAGTTATTAGATTACCTGATGAGTCAACTCCTAGTGAAATCAGAAACAATCCAAGGTTTTATCCTTATTTTAAAGATTGTATTGGAGCATTAGATGGAACTCATGTTTGTGCATCCATTCCACTTAACATTCAAGGAAGATTTCGTAGCCGTAAAGGGGGGACGACACAAAATGTATTGGTAGTCATTACATTTGATTAGAAATTTTCCTATGTTCTAACTGGTTGGAAAGGTAATGCACATGATTCTCGTATTTTAAGTGATGCACTTTCACGCCCAAGAGGATTAAGAATTTCGGAAGGTAAGAATTAACATTAAATACCAAATAGTTCTAGTAAGCTCATAATTTATTAGTAATAATTATGTTTTGTAAAATTGTAGGTAAATGTTATCTTGCTGATGCTAGATATGGCATCCGAAATGGATATATTACCCCATATTGTGGTGTCCGATATCATTTAAAAGAGTTTAGTGCTCAGGGGCCTCAAAATGCAAAAGACCTCTTTAATCTTTGTTATTTATCATTGCGAAACTATTAAACGTGTTTTGGGGATTTTGAAGAAACGTTTTCGTGTATTATATGCTAAACCATTTTGGAATTTTCAAACTCAAGTAGATATAGTTTTGGCTTGTTGTATCATTCATAATCATATAATGGGAGTTAATCCTAGTGATTTACTTAATCAAGGGTTATACGGGGAGCCTGAGTCTGATTTGATAATACCAACTTTTACGGAGCGAGAAGAAAGAGAAGAAGTAAGAGAATGGTCTACTAAGAGAGAGGAAATTACACAAACTATGTGGACTGATTATATGGCTAGAATATTAGGTAGGTTTAGGGCTTAAGGTTATTGTTTCTATGTTATGTATGTTTTAGTATTAAAATTGTTTTTTTTTTTTTTTTGTTAATGTTGGTTGGATAATGATATTGAAATTAGTTTGTTGGATTTTTAAATTATTATGTCTTGAATTAGTTAGATATTGAATTTATAATGTTTTAAGCTTGTTGGATATTGAAATGATTGACAATGACAATTATTAAAGTAGAATGGGTAAGGGCAACAAAGAAGGGACCTCCAAGAAATTTAGGTGGACAAAACTGATGGAACATCTTTTTCTTTGAAATTCTAGCAGAGGAGGCCCTGAAAAGAAATAAGCCTTCTAACACTTTCCAAGCAGTTTTTATTAATCGTGTTGCCGTAGTTATTTCTGAAAGATTTCAAGTCAAATGCAATGCGAAACATGTGGAAAATCATTTGAGGACTGTAAAAAACCAGTGGCAGGTTATATGCACAATTCGGGCTGAAAGTGGTTTTGGATGGGATGATAACATGAAAATGATCACATGTGATAGAGCGACATATGATGCAGCAGTGATGGTAATATATGTATATATATGTTAAGTATATTTCAATTGTTTTATACTTGTTATTCTAATTGTGTATAATTGTAACAGCCCGATTTAGGTGCTAGTCGGAATAGTGATCTCAGGATCACTAGTCTAAGATTAGAGAAATTTATTTTCATGTTATATTATGAGTCAGAGCATGATAGTATATGTGCATGAAAATTTTGGTGCCTTAATTTTAACGATTTCATGTTTAATCGCGAAAAAGGTCTAAATCGCATAAAGTGCGATAGTTCCATTCTATAAGCTAAAGGTACCAAATAGCCTTAGAATGACAATTGGGGGTCTTTATAAGACAATTAGACCCCGCAATATTGGCTTGGCCGGCCATAGACTTCATAGGGGACAAGAATTGACGAAGTTGGTCAAAGTTGGTGGTGTGTGGTGGACTAAATTGTTAATTTAATATTAGAATAAAGAAAAGATGATGTCCATCTTTTTGCTCATCTTTCTCCACCGAAAATAGCAAGCAAATAGGGGTTTTTGAAAGCTCAAAATTTCAGCAAGCTCTCATCCGTTCAAGTAAGTGAACTAGTGATCTTTTCTTGATAATAATTGTACTTTTGAGACCCCTAAGGCTTAAGCTTTCAAATGAGGGGACTATTGTGCAATATGGTAAAGAGTTTAGAGTTTTTCCATGAGAGCTATCTTATTTATTTGCTGCATTTTTATGGAAGAAATTGAGTCTTAGTTGTTAGATGAACAACTTTTGTGAAAGGTGTTGTTTTGAAAACACCTAATTGGACCTTGATGAAAAGGTTACAAATTTGTAGTAATTATGTGAAATGTTGAGTTTTGATGATAGCTATAAGAGTATTAAATGTTCACCTAGGCTTGTTGAAGGTAGAAATGTGATTATAATTAATTTCCGAGCTTAGGGGCAAAATGGTCATTTTGCCAAATTCTAGGGGCAAAATAGTAATTTTGCCTAAGCATGATTATTGAAATGCTTTCATTAATGTGGTGATTAAAATGAGTTAAATTGCTATTATAGAGCAAGAAGAACCGAGAATCCACCTCGATCGGGGAAAGAACAAAGTCTTGGACTAAACCAACGAGTTAACTCATTTTGAAATCGAGGTAAGTTTGTATGTGATCAATGCAATAATTATGTTAGCATAATTGAGAATGCTTGGTATTTTATTGATGCATGACGCTCTATTACATTGATGATAAATGAGATGATGAAGTCCTAGTGGACTACATTGAATACGAAAATGCTATCATCGAGATATGAGGTAGATAAGGTCCCGTATAAGACCATGTCCAGGTAATGGCCTCGGCTCCGAGTCGAGATCCCGTATAAGACCATATCTGGGATATGGCTTCGGTGATGAATATGGAAATCGTATAAGACCATATCCAGGATATGGCATCGATATTAAATTTGAAAACCCATATAAGACCATATTCGGGATATGGCATTGGCATTTAGAAGTGATTCCATGTAAGACCACCTCGGGGATGTGGCATTGGCTTCGTACCTACAAGAATGACGATGGATATGCGTCTTTGCTTATTTCTAGTGATTAAAGGGATAAGTAGATGAGTATAGAAGTAGAAATGAGAATTTTACTGAACTCATGTGATTGAGTGAAAACAAGTACTCGTGAATGAGTCACGAAGAAACGATTACGAAGTGTGGCACGGTATATGCTAAATAAGGGCAATTGTAAGTAAGTATGGAAAGGAGCCCATGGCTTGTGTATGGTTAGTTAATGCCATGGATGGATTATATTATGAACTTATTATTGCTATGTATTTCCATGCAAACTTACTAAGCTTCATGTTTACCCCTTTCATTGCCCTTCTTCCGTGTAGTATTACCCCTTTCATGGCTTGTGGACGTAGGAGCTCAGAAATCACACTATCGACTTTCACTTTGGTGTAACAATTTAGACTTATTTTAAGTATGGCATGTATAGGACTTGGGTATTTTGTTAAGTTGTAATTGTTAGTCAAAGTGTTGGCTATGTAAGTTATTAAAGTCCTTTTTGTAATGGCCTTATAAGTTAGGCAAATACTTGGCAAGTTTTATTGCTTAATAAAGATGGATTTCATGAAGTATATGTCCTTTTGTATATCTTAATCTTTGAGTTCCTAGAGATGCCTTTAAAGTTGAATTGAGTTGGTGTATATGTGTATGCTATGTAGAGAGGCAAAAAGGCTTGGTAGATAGCCTATTAATTGTTCACATGGGTAGATACACGAGCGTGTGTCTAGACCGGGTGGGAGGCATGGCTAGCACATGGGCGTATGCCTAGGTCGTGTGAGGTCTGCACCTGGCACTTGGAATTTAAATTGCCACAAGGCTGAGGCACACGGTCATGTGCATAGACTGTATCGATACACAGGCCAGGGCCATGGGCGTGTCAAAGCCGTGTGAAATTAGTTAGTGTCGACCACGGGTGAAAGACACGGGCATGTCTTCAGGGAACACGGCATGTCCTTAGACCAACACGGGCGTGTGGCCCCTGTTTTGTTGGAATGTTTCTCGAACTAGTAAAAGTTCCCGGAATAGTTTCGATACCTCTCAGAAGTATGTTTAGGGCCTCCTAGGCTGAGTATGTGCAAGCGATGGGTTTAAATGAAACTTTACAACCCTGTTCGGGGTGTTTAAGCAAGGTTAATTAGGTAATGCCTAAAACCCTATTCCGGCTTGAATACGAGCAAGGGGTGTTACATTTATTGGTATCAGAGCTACGATTTAGTCGGTTCTAGGACTAACATAGCGGAAGTACGAGTCTAGTTATACATGCCATATGTAAGAGTGTCTGAGTAATGATAGTGTGATTGGCTCCTGATGTATAAAATGGTGTTTTATATAGTATATAGAATCTGATCTAGACTGAACTGCAGTCGATGATGCTACGAGTAACGCACTGGCTTCAGCTCAAGGGACCGCGCCAGCTAATAGTAGGCCCGAGACCTTGGGATAAGGGGAAGAGGCCCGAGAAGCCTTTCTTCACATGATGAGCAACTGGCATACTGAGTATACCCGAGCGAATCCTAATGTTCAACCCCCTCCGCCCCCACCTAACCCTCAACCCGCTCCGATAGCTCCTCAAGTGGTCGAGGTGTTGAGAAGAGAAAGGCTTCCGGTAGATAAGATCCGAAAGCAAGGAGCCGAAGAATTTTGGGCAAATAAGAATGATGACCTAGAGAAAGCAGAATTCTGGCTCAAGAGTACCATCCGGGTATTCGATGAGCTGTCCTGCACCCATGAGGAGTGCTTAAAGTGTGCGGTATCTCTCTTGAGAGATTCAGGCTACAGATGGTGGAACACCTTGGTGTTGGTGGTGCCAAGGGAGAGAGTTAGCTGGGAATTTTTCCAAGAGGAATACCGAAAGAAGTACATCAGCCAGAGGTTCATCGGCCACAAGAGGAAGGAGTTCTTGGAACTGAAGCAATACCGTATGTCAGTGACTGATTACGAACGGGAGTTTGTAAGGCTTAGCAAATATGCTCCGGAATGCTTGTCTACCGAGACATTCATGTGTAAGAGGTTCAAGGACGGACTGAATGAGGACATCTGTTTATATGTTGGAGTCCTAGAACTAAAGGAATTTGTAGTGTTGGTAGATAGAGCTTGTAAAGCTGAAGATTTGGTTAAGGAGAAGAGAAGAGCAGAAAACGAGTCTCGTGACTTGAGGAAGAGACAATTGAATAAGTCTCACCAATCCTCATCCAAGAAATCGAGGGATTTCTCTGCTCGATCAGTCACCTCAGCGGAGTTTTCAACCCGAAGTAAAGGCAAGCAATTTTCGGGGTCGAAAGGGCAAACCACATCAGTTGCTAGTGTGGGCAACGTCCGACCAAGTAGACTGGAATGCCCTCAGTGTGGCAGGCGCCATTCTGGTGAGTGTCGAGCTAATTAGAAAGCTTGTTTCAGATGTTGGTCCTTAGACCACTCTTTGAAAGACTGCCCCGGGGTGGGCGAGAAAGAAAAGCCTCAGAATGCAAGATCAGGAAGTACTACTAGGGGAAGACCACTGAGAAACCCGGGACATGAGATGGGTAGCAAGAACCCATCTAGAGAGCAGGCTGCTAGAGTCGAGGGTAGAGCACCGGCGAGGACATATGTCATTCGTGCTCAAGAAGAGGCATCTTCCCTCGACGTAATCACGGGTACCTTTTCTCTTCATAATACTCGTGTTATAGTTTTAATTGATCCGGGATCTACCCAATCATACATATGCATGAAATTAGTCTCTAGCATGAGCATGCCTATAGAGTCTACCAAATTTATCGTAAGAGTGTCTAATCCCCTAGGTAAGTACGTGTTGGTTGATAGAGTTTGCAAAGGTTACCCTTTGATGATCAAGGGTCATTGTTTCCCAGTTGACCTTATGCTATTTCCATTTGATAAGTTTGATGTTATCCTTGGGATGGATTGGTTAGTTACTCATGGGGTAATTGTGAATTTTGGGAAGAAGCATATTGAGTTGGAAAATGAAAATGAGAATCTTATTTGTGTTGAATCAGATAAGCCAGATAAATCACCAGTGGTGATATCAACTTTGTTGACTCAGAAGTATTTAAGGAAGGGGTACGAGGTTACCTTGCCTTTGTGTTGAACACTAAAGAGACTGATTTGAGAATTGAGTCGGTACCCATAGTATGCGAGTACCTAGATGTTTTTCTAGAAGAGTTGCCAGGGCTACTTCCTGTTAGAGAGATTGAATTTGAAATTGAGTTAGCTCCGGGTACTGCCCCTATTTCTATTGCTCCATATAGAATGGCACCAACCGAGCTAAAAGAGTTGAAAGCATAGTTGCAAGAGTTAACGGATAAAGGTTTTGCCAGGCCTAGTTTTTCTCCGTAGGGTGCTCCAGTTTTATTTGTGAGGAAGAAAGATGGTTCTATGAGGTTATGCATAGATTATCGACAATTTAATAAGGTAACTGTGAAGAACAAGTACCTGTTGCCGAGAATTGATGATCTGTTTGATCAATTGAAGGGAGCTACTGTATTTTCCAAGATAGATTTAAGATCCGGGTACTATCAGCTGAGAGTCAAGGACTCGGATGTACCGAAAACCGCATTTAGGACTAGGTATGGCCACTATGAATTTTTGGTCTAATGAATGCCCCTATGATCTTCATGGATTTGATGAATCGCATTTTTTGACCATACCTGGATAGATTTGTGATGGTCTTCATCGACGACATATTGATCTACTCTCGAGATGAGAACGAACATGCCGATCATTAGAGTATGGTTCTGCAAGTTTTAAAAGAAAAACAATTGTATGCCAAGTTCAGTAAGAGTGACTTTTGGCTCAAGGAAGTGGGATTTTTGGGGCACATTGTCTCAGGAGACGGGATTAGAGTCGACCCGAGTAAGGTCTCAGCAATTGTTGAATGGAAACCGTCGAGGAGCGTAACTGAAGTAAGGAATTTCCTAGGCCTAGCCGGCTATTATAGGAATTTTGTCAAGGGGTTTTCCATGATAGCTACCCCGATGACATGGCTTTTACAAAAAGATGTGAAGTTTGATTCCACAGAAAAGTGTCAAAAAAGTTTTGAGAAACTGAAGACACTATTGACTGAGGCTCCTGTTTTGGTGCAACCTGAGCTGGGAAGAGAATTTATGGTCTATAGTGACGTGTCCTTGAACGATTGGGTTGTGTACTTATGCAAGAGGGTAAATTGATTGCATACGCCTCTAGGCAACTAAAGTCGCACGAGAAGAAATACCCGACTCATGACTTAGAGTTGGCCGTAATTGTGTTTGTGTTAAAAATTTGGAGGCATCATTTGTATGGTGAAAGGTGTCGAATTTTCACCGACCATAAAAGCCTAAAATATTTGATGACTCAAAAGGAATTGAATTTGAGGAAACGAATGTGGTTAGAGCTGATTAAGGATTATGAGTTGGAAATTGACTACCATCCAGGAAAGGCGAACATAGTCGCCGATGCTTTGGGTAGAAAATCATTGTTTTCACTAAGAGCCATGAGTATTCAGATGGCCTTGTTAGATGATGGTCCCATTCTAGTCAAGTTGAGGGCTAGACCATTGTTCCTTCAAGAGATTTGTGAAGCTCAAAAAGAAGTTAGCAGCTTGCAAGCCAAAAGGGTTTTGTGTGAGTTGAATATTGAGTCAGACTTCTGAGTAAATCCTGATGGGGGTCTAACATTTCAAGATCGGGTCTGTATACCCAGAAATGACGAGCTTATTCGTAAGATCTTGCATGAAGTGCATAGCGGATGTTTGAATGTACACCCAGGCAGCACGAAGATGTACAATGATTTAAGGAAATGGTATTGGTGGCTTGGTATGAAGAAAGACATTTCCAAGTTTGTATCGATGTAACAGTCAGGTTTATACCCTAGTCGGAACAGTGGTTTCGGGACCACAAATTTGACTCAGTAAAATATTTTAATATTATTTTCTGTGTCTTTGATAAGTGAATAAGCATGTGGTATAGTTTTGTATGCTAATTTGTCTGTTTATGTGTTTAATTTGATAAAAGGATTGAATTGCATAAAGTGCAAAACTAGCATGCTAATTGTTAAAATACTAATGTATTGTGGCTTTGTAAAGGTGGAGGCCTTATATGGCAATTAAGCCATTCATAAGTTAGTGGACGGCTAAGGTAAAAAATGACCTTGAACTATATGTTATAATATGTCTATTAAAAGGCTTAATTAGTAAATTATTAAATAAAGGCTGTTAAACAAAAATCAAGGCTAAATGCTATCATCTTTTTGTGTTCTTACCACCGAAAATCAAAGAAAGAAAAAAGGAAAAAAACTAGCTAGGGTATTCAGCCATTGAATTGCATGATTAAGGTATATTTTGGCTTTGGATTTTTTATGATTTTTATGTTTTTGAGATTGTCGCTTAGTCTACTATCAAGCCCATGTCTCAATTTTGTGTATTGATGATATTTGTGAGTTATACCATTAATGAAATGGTAAGCTTTATGATGAGTTTAGTTGTTAAATGAAAGACGTGTTTAATGAACATGCTTTGCTCTTGAAATTTTGATGAAATGAGCTAATTAGGGCTAAGTTGAGAAAATAGCAATTTGAGGGACTAAATTGCAAATTTGATGGAAATTATGGGCTTGTATGATATACATAAGCATTCGGCTAAGCATGGATGTGTAATGAATTTATGTATTTGATGTTTTGAGAAAAATGGACTAAATTGATAAATTGTGCAAATGTGAGGGTTAAGTTGTAAATAGTCTTAAATGTGTGTCCTTGGATTGAATTGAATGAGTTAGTGAATAAAAGGGTTAATTCTGAATATGTATAGATCAAAAACCAAAGAAAACGAACTTAGATCGCGGGAAAGTGAAAGTAACCGAGTAGCCGTTTCAATTTCCGTAAAATCAAATCCGAGGTAAGTCATTATGCAAATAAACGTATTTGTATTGAACTGTGTATGTTCATATGACGATTGTTAACTATGAAAGCTTATGAGATAATTACATGAATTCTGAGATAAGGTTGACTTTGTGTCGATGTTTGAGAAGTCCCGTACGAACCTAGGAATAGATAGGATTAGCTATGTCATGACATATATATCTGTTCTGTTTTGTCATGTAAGACCATGTTTGGAACGTTGGCGTTGATTTGAGATTTCGTGTAAGACCACGTCTAGGACGCTGGCATCGATATGAGCTTTACGTGTAAGACCATGTCTGGGACATCGACATCGTATTGATTCGTGTAAGACCTTTTCTGGGACAGTGGCATCGATATCTGAGTACATGTAAGACCTCGTCTGGGACGTTGGCATTGTACAACTATTCCGAGCTTTCTGGGTATCCTATTAGATTCCTAACGGTTCAACGAGCAAGTCTGTGATACGAATGGTTATGTGAATTGTAAATTCGTTTCAGGTACGTTGATTTATACACTAAGTGTGTATACAAGGTAAGTATCTATATGATCTTACTATGATGATGATGTATATTGAAATAATAATATGATACATGTAAGTATGTATGAAAGAGTTATGTAAATATGAGATTGTTGAATTGATTAAAGTGACAAATATAGTCAAGTATATGAACCGAAGCATATATGTGATAAATTGCTATGTAAATGAAATGTGCCAATGTTCCCATGCACTTATATGCCTTTCATGCTAAGTTTATTTGTATATGACTTACAAAGCTTTTGGAAAGCTTACTCTCTGTGTGTGTTTTCTCTGTTTTATAGATCGTCAAAGCTACTGAAGGCTCGGGGACCGTCGAGGATCGTCTTCACACTACTCAACTTATTTTGGTACATTTTGGAAATGTATATAGCTAGATATGGCATGTATAGGCTAATTATTTGGATAAGTATGAGATGTGAACTTAGCCACGTGATTTGGCTAGTTATGTGTTGGCAATATGCTTTAATGAATGTGATTTATGATGTATGTTTGGTATGGTTTGATAGCGTAAGAAATGGTCAAGTTTAAGGTAAGTAAATGGATGGATTATGCTTGTGTTTATATGAGATTTAGTCTTGTAACTTTAGTATGAATGAAATTGGATTTGAATGTAGAGTTTGGATGGTTATTTTGATATACTCTTGGTTGCTATATGTGCATAAGTTGAATTGATAATTGGCTTGTAGTTTTGACCCTAGGTGGGTGGCAGTTTGGCCTTGCAAATGGCCTATTTTGTCACACGGTTGCGGTACACGGGCGTGCCTAGTGACCGTGGGACTAAGTCTGTAGCTAGTTAAGAGTACACGGCCTTGGCACACGGACGTGCCTGGTAATCGTGTGATTTCAACAGGATCGACCACGGCCAAGGTGCAAGGGCGTGCTTGGCGACCGTGGATTAAAGTCAGGTTCGACCACGGGAAAGACACACGGGTGTGTCTAACAGCCGTGGGAGGCACATGGTCTGGCCACACGGGTGTGTAACCCTTGATACTTTGAAAAGTTTTAATTTTATGAGAATTTTTGTATGTGTTCCGGTTTAGTCCCAACCCTATTTCTGAGTATGTTTTAGGTCCCGATGACCTACAGAGGGGACACTATGATTGTAATTGATGATTACTTTACAAATTGTCTGATAAAGTTTCCGATCTGTCAGGTAACTCCTTTAACCCTAGTCCGGTGACGGATATGGGTTAGGGGTGTTACATTTGGTTGGTATCAGAGCTATGGTTTAGTCGTTTCTCGGACTAACGTAGCGTGTCAGAGTCTAGCTATACATGCTATATTTCTGAACTGTGATAGTGTAATGAATCCTGACGTATAAAATGTGATTTTCGTATAGTAATGGATCCCGAAAGAGCCATAGCTGACAACATAGAAAGTAATGCGCCTGCTCCCACATAAGGGACAACGCCCTCTGATCTGAGACCGACTACTAGCGGTCTAGAGGGAGAAAATAAACAAGCTTTCTTCCAGATGATGAGTGAGTGGTTCACTCAATTCGTAAGGAATAACCTGACTGTTTCGCATTCCCCGCACCCGGTTAATCCCCCTCAGACATCTGGTATGCCTCCAACTGCAAATTTGAATCTGTGGAATAAGCCTCCAGTTGACAAGATCCGTAAATATAGGGCTGAAGAGTTCCAGGCTACTAATGATGATGATGCTGAAAAGGCTGAGTTCTGGTTAGAAAATACAATCCGAGTATTTGATGAAATACCTCTGATTCTGGAAGAATGCATAAAATGTGTTGTATCATTGCTTCGAGGTGCAGCTTATCAGTGGTGGAAAACCTTAACTTCTATTGTTACGAAAGAGCGAGTTACGTGGGACTTCTTTCAGATCGAGTTTCAGAAGAAATACATCAGTGAGAGATTTATCGATCAGAAACGAAAGGAATTTTTGGAACTAAAACAGGGCCGAATGACTGTTTCAGAGTATGAACGAGAATTTGTAAAATTGAGTCAGTATGCTCGAGAATGTATATCATCCGAAGCAATAATGCGCAAAAAATTTGAAGATGGACTTAATAAAGATATTCACTTGTTAGTCGGGATCTTAAAAATAAAAGAGTTTGTTGTACTTCTTGATCGAGCGTGCAAAGCTGAGGCACTCGGGAAAGATAAAAGAAAAGCTGAGTCTGAAACTAGAGATGTGAGAAAGAGATTTTAGAGTAGATCATTTCAGTCTGCTTCGAAGAAGTTTAAAGATGACCAAAGTCGTACTAGAGATAGTGTGGGACATTTGAATAGAAATCGAGCTAGAACGCAAATGAGTTCCAAAACTCCAGCAACTTCAGTGGCCAGTGTTGGAAATGTTCGGACTGAGAGACCTGAATGTAAACATTGTGGAAAAAGGCATCCAAGAATTTGTAGATTAAATGACAGAGCTTGTTTCAGATGTGGATCACTTGACCATTTTATCCGTGATTGCCCTGAGTCTGTCGAGCCAGAGATTGTTCAGAATCCGAGATCTGATATTGCATCTGTGAGAGGTAGTCCTTCGAAGAATGTAATAAACGTCAGTGGTAGTCAGAGAACTACGAGAGACAATGTTGCAAGATCTGAAGCTAGAGCGCCTGCCAGAGCATATGCTATCCGAGCTCGTGAGGAAGCTTCATCTCCAGATGTTATAAGGGGTACTTTTACACTTTATGATACTTCTGTGATTCCATTAATAGACCTTGGTTCTACACATTCGTATATATGCATGAATTTAGTATTCAGAAAGACTTTGCCTATAGAGTCTACTGAGTTTGCTATAAAAGTATCGAACCCCTTAGGTAAAAGTGTCCTGGTTGATAAAGTATGCAAGAATTGCCTGTTAATGTTTCGAGATATCTGTTTCCCTGCTGATCTGATGCTTTTACCATTTGATGAGTTCGATATCATTCTGGGTATGGACTGGTTGACATTACATGATGCTGTTGTAAACTGTAAAAGAAAGACTATTAATTTGAGATGTTCGAATAATGAAATTGTACGGGTGGAGTCTAACGATTTGAATAGATTGCCTGCTGTGATATCTGTATTGAAAGCTCAAAGATATGTGAAAAAGGGAGATGAGGCATAGTTTGCTTATGTGATTGATTCGAAAGTGACTGAAAAGAAAGTTGAATCAGTGCCTATTGCCTGTGAGTTTTCTGATGTTTTCCCTAAAGAATTGCCAGGTTTGCCTCCGATACGTGAAGTTGAATTTGGTATTGAGTTGTTGCCTGGTACTACACCTATTTTGATAGCTCTGTATAGAATGGCACCAACAGAGTTGAAAGAGTTAAAGTCACAGTTGCAAGAATTGACTGATAGAGGGTTCGCTAGATCGAGTTTTTCGCCTTGGGGTGCTCCTATTCTGTTTGTGAAAAAGAAAGATGGCACGATGAGAATGTGCATCGATTATCGTTAGTTGAATAAGGTGACCATAAATAATAAATATTTGTTGCCCAGAATTGATGACTTATTTGATCAGTTAAAATGAGCTACTGTATTTTCCAAGATTGATCTGAGATCGGGATACTAACAGTTGAGAGTGAAAGATTCAAATATACCGAAAACTGCTTTCAGAACGAGGTACGAGCATTATGACTTTTTATTTATGCCATTTGGACTAACCAATGCTCCTGCTATTTTAATGGGTCTGATGAACAGAATTTTCAGACCGTACCTAGATCGATTTGTGGTAGTGTTTATAGATGGCATTTTGATTTATTCACGTGATGAAAATGAGCATGCTAAACATATGAAAATTGTGTTGCAAACTTTGAAAGAAAAGCAATTGTATGCGAAATTCAACAAATGCGAATTCTGATTACACGAGGTTAGTTTTTTTGGGGACATATTGTATCAGCTTCTAGAATTTGAGTTGATCCAAGCAAGATTTTTGCTATTCTGGATTGGAAACCTCCGAGGAGCGTGTCTGAAGTCCGTAGCTTTCTGGGTTTAGCTGGTTATTATCGTAGATTTGTAAAAGGATTTTCAGTGATAGCTACTCCGTTGACTAGACTACTTCAGAAAGATGTTAGATTTGAATGGTCTGATAAATGTCAGAAAAGTTTTGATCAGTTGAAAACTGTGTTAACAGAAGCTCTAGTGTTAGTACAGCCAGAATTGGGTAAAGAATTTGTTATATACAGTGATGCTTCATTAAATAGTCTGGGATGTGTTTTGATGCAGAAAGACAAAGTTATAGCTTACGCCTCGAGACAATTGAAGCCGCATGAAAAGAATTATCCGACACATGACCTTGAGCTAGCTACAATTGTGTTTACACTAAAGATCTGGCGCCATTATCTGTATGGTGAGAAATGTCATGTGTTTTCAGATCATAAAATCCTAAAATATCTGATGACTCAGAAAGAAGATGGTTAGAGCTGTTAAAAGATTATGAGCTTGTGATAGATTATCATCCGGGTAAAGCAAACATTGTTGTTGATGCATTGAGTAGAAAATCATTGTTTGCACTATGTGCTTTGAATGCTCAGTTAGAATTGTCTGATGATAGTTCTGTGATAGCTGATTTAAAAGCGAAACCGTTATTTATACAACAGATATGTGATGCTCAGAAATCTGATAAGGAGTTATTAGCGAAACGAGCTCTGTGTAATTCGAATTCTGAATCTGAATTTCGAGTTGTTGATGATTGCTTGAGATTCCGAAGTCATATCTGTGTTCCGAGAAATCCAGAGTTGATTCAGTTGATTTTGAGTAAAGCACATTACGGTCGTCTATCTGTTCATTCGGGAAGTACTAAAATGTATCATGATTTGAAGCAACATTATTGGTGGTCTGGTATGAAAATAGATATTTCTGATTTGGTATCAAAATGTTTAATCTGTCAACAAGTGAAAGCTGAACATCAAGTTCCGTCTAGGTTGCTACAACCGATTCTGATTCCTGAGTGGAAATGGGATAGAGTAACAATGGACTTTGTTTCTGGTTTACCCTTGACTTCGAGAAATAAAGATGCCATATGGGTCGTAGTTGATCAATTGACGAAATCTGCCCATTTTATTCCGGTACGATCTGATTATTCACTTGATAGATTAGCTGAGTTCTATATTTCTGGGATTGTAAGATTGCACGGAGTGCGACTATCCATTGTGTCTGACAGAGATTCGAGGTTTACATCACGATTCTGGAAGAAACTACAAGAAGCTTTAGGCACGAAACTGCATTTTAGTACAGCTTTTCATCCGCAAACAGATGATCAATCTGAATGGATTATTCAAATTCTCGAGGATATGTTAAGATGATGTATACTTGAGTTTAACGGTATGTGGGAACAGTATCTACCATTATTGAATTTGCGTACAATAATAGTTTTCAGTCAAGCATCAAAATGGCACCATATGAAGCTTTGTACGAACGTAAATGTCATACACCTCTGTATTGGACTGAGCTCAGTGAAAATAAGCTACACGGGGTCGATTTGATAAAAGATTCAGAATAGAAAGTGAAATTGATCTGAGATTATTTGAAAGCAGCATCTGATCGTCAGAAGTCCTATGCGGACTTGAAACGAAAAGATATAGGATTTGAGATTGGTGACAAAGTATTTTTGAAAGTGTCTCCATGGAAGAAAGTACTCCGATTCGGACGTAAAGGCAAGCTAAGTTCGAGGTTCATCGGACCGTATGAAATTATTGAACGTGTTGGGCCTGTTGCATATAGATTAAGGTTGCCCTCTGAGTTAGAAAAGATTCACAATGTGTTCCATGTTTCGATGCTCCGTGGATATCAATCTGATTCGTCACATATAATTTTCCCATCTAAAATTGAAATCCGATCTGATATGACATACAAGAAGAACCCATTCGTATCTTAGGTCGTGAAGTGAAAGAGTTGAGAAATAAGAAAATTCTGTTAGTGAAAGTATTATGGAATCGACACGGAATAGAAGAGGCTATGTAGGAGCCCGAAGATTCAATGAGCCAGCAATATCCGAATCTGTTTGATGGTAAGATTTTCGGGGACGACAATCCCTAAGGGGGAGAACTGTAACAGTCCGGTTTATAACCTAGTCGGAACAGTGGTTTCGGGACCAAAAATCCGGGTCAGTAAAATATTTTAATATTATTTTCTGTGTCTTTGATAAGTGAATAAGCATGTGGTATAGTTTTGTATGCTAATTTGTCCGTTTATGTGTTTAATTTGATAAAAGGATTGAATTGCATAAAGTGCAAAACTAGCATGCTAATTGTTAAAGTACTAATGTGTTGTGGCTTTGTAAAGGTAGAGGCCTTATATGGCAATTAAGCCATTCATAAGTTAGTGGACGGCTAAGGTAAAAAATGACCTTGAACTATATGTTATAATATGTCTATTAAAAGGGTTAATTAGTAAATTGTTAAATAAAGGCTATTAAACAAAAATTAAGGCTAAATGCTATCATCTTTTTGTGCTCTTACCACCGAAAATCAAAGAAAGAAAAAAGGAAAAAAACCAGCTAGGGTATTCGGCCATTGAATTGCATGATTAAGGTATGTTTTGGCTTTGGATTTTTTATGATTTTTATGTTTTTGAGATCAAGCCCATGTCTCAATTTTGTGTATTGATGATATTTATGAGTTATACCATTAATGAAATAGTAAGCTTTATGATGAGTTTAGTTGTTAAATGAAAGACATGTGTTTAATGAACATGCTTTGTTCTTGAAATTTTGATGAAATGAGCTAATTAGGGCTAAAAGTTGAGAAAATAGCAATTTGAGGGACTAAATTTCAAATTTGATGGAAATTATGGGCTTGTGTGATATACATAAGCATTCGGCTAAGCATGGATGTGTGATGAATTTGTGTATTTGATGTTTTGAGAAAAATGGACTAAATTGATAAATTGTGCAAATGTGAGGGTTAAGTTGTAAATAGTCTTAAATGTGTGTCCTTGGATTGAATCGAATGAGTTAGTGAATAAATGGGTTAATTCTGAATATGTATAGATCAAGAACCGAAGAAAACGGACTTAGATCGCGGGAAAGCGAAAGTAACCGAGTAGCCGTTTCCATTTCCGTTAAATCGAATCCGAGGTAAGTCATTTTGCAAATAAACATATTTGTATTGAACTGTGTATGTTCATATGACGTTTTTTATGTAACATCCCAAACCCGGCCTAGACGTTATGACCGGATCCGGCATGTCACATGGAAAGGGTAATTTAAAAACTGTGCGTTCTTTAAAAACTTCATATTCTTTTTGAAACTTCAGGCTTTGTTGTTTGTCAAATTCAGATTCGATTTTAAGGTTTTCTTGTGAAAATGTTGTTATTATTATTTTCGAAAACTTTGTTTATAGAGAAATCAAATTCAATGAGTTGCGGAAACGTGATATTTTGAAAACAGTTATTTACCGTTTTAGGAAAACCCAGAGTTTAATCATTTCTAGTTTAAACATAACTGTAATGAAAGTTTAAAAGAAAAAATAAAATTCCAAAGGCCTTATTACAAAATTTTAACCCAAAATAAATAATCTTAAAATAAAGCTAAATTGAAATTTATTAAAGTTCATGAGAAATACTCTGATGTATGGCCACCACAGAGTCCTCCGCAGCTCCAAATCCTCTAACGCTGAGGTTCACCTGCAAGGTTAAAGCAGAGGGGTGAGTTATGAGAACTTAGTGTGTAATACCCTAATCAGTCATTAACTGGGCCTGAGCCCATACAGAAGCAGACTGGCCAAAGCCTTATTCAGTAACAATCTGGGCCTTAGCCCTATAAACATGATAATGCAACAGAGTATGCAGCCCAACCCAATAATCCATCCGCTACACACCCCCGTACCAGCCCTACACACCTGTGGGGACCAAGTCAACCCACCTAGCCCTACACACCAAGAACGCAGCTGAGCTGCCAGAATATAAGCGGCTTAAAGCCGTCGGTAGGTCCACAGTCGTCTCGGGCGACCCGTGTGATCCTAACAATCAAATCGGTGGGTCCACATCGTCTCGAGTGACCCGTGCAACCCTAACAATCAAGTCGGTGGGTCCACAGTCGTCTCGGGTGACCTGTGCGACCCTAACAATAAAATCGGTGGGTCCACAGTCATCTCGGGTGACCCGTGCGACCCGTGCGACCCTAACAGATCTATCACTTCCTCCAATTACATAATCCCAATCCCATGCAAGATGTCAGGTATGCAAAGCACATATCAAATGATGTATGAAATAAATTACCATCATAAACAGTTAAACAGAATACATAAAATCATACTAATCAACCCCTAAGGGTATAACAGTAATTTTATCCACCGAAGGTATTTCAGTAATTTAACCCACCAAGGGTATTTCAATAATTTAACTCATTAAGGGTATAATTGTTCATTTACCCTCTAGGGGTATTTCGGTAACTTTACACTTAACGGTCTTTCCGAAGGCCTTCTGTCGCCTCGAGCGACACAGGACCCATTTTGGGTCTCTACGGAACTATTGGGCCAAAGATCCATTTCAGGCCCAAACGAGCCCATACACTCATGTGGCTCATTTCGCATGGTTTCGCTTTCAGATTTGCAGATTTTGCATTTGGACCTATCATTTGATAGTTTTCCAACAGTTTTGCCCAAGTGGGCCGGATAGCCCATTGGGCCCATTTGGCCTGTTTCGGCTCGATTTGGCCCACTACAGCCTCAGTTTTGCGAGAGTGCTCGTGACACTCTCAATGACATACAGTCATTATTCATACTTCAATTTATCCCTACGAGCGTTCGCAAGCTCGAGTGGTCATAGATGCTGATTTTTCGGCTTTTCGGCTTTTGGCTGATTCGCATAACACCACGTGCAATCATTCGGAGGGGTGTGAGATTACACACCTGTTACCAGCGTAGATTGGAACCCTCGATATTACGCACCTACACCATCAATTCATCCCTAACTATTAGTCTCATTTCTGATAAAACATAACCGAGTCTTGAGTCTAAATAATCATTACCATCACTTACCACAAAGAAATCTCCTTCGATGGACCAAACAGCTTCGTCCTATCCCTTAACTAACACCCACAAGTTCCTATCACCATTGATGTATCAAAACATAGAGGGGTTATCAACCACCCACATTCAGTAACAAAAAGAAACTCACAATACCAATAGCACCACTTACCTTCAAGTTCGGCAAGAACAGGTTCTTGCACAGTTAGAAGTTGAACCCCCACGACCCTCAGAGATGATAATCAACTGGAAGAAAGAAGAAAGGATGAGTTTTGTCTTGGCAAAAAAGAAAGAAATAGACAAAGTATTAGAGGTGTATGGATTCGGTCCTACTAAAAAGATCAAGGTAGAACGTATTCGGCTTATGCTTTGAATGGAGAGGGAAGGAACAATAAGGCAGAAGGGTATGCTGCATTCGGCCAATGGAAAGAAATAATATAACGAGAAGAGAGAAAATACAATGGCAATGTAATCTTACCTATTCAGCCACTACCAAGAGAAAGGAATAATGGAGCATAAAATAATCGGCACTTGATAAAAGCAAACAAAGGATGTAACACCCCTTACCCGGATTCTACGCCAGGACCGGGCCTGAGGCATTACCGTATTAAAACTACTTGATCGCCACTTAGGCTCATCATGACTACTCTTTTAAGTCACCTCAATGACCTCATTCTCGACTTACAAGGCCTCACTCATACACTCGAGGGCTCTCGAGCCTATACCAGAACTCTTTTTTCAAATCTTAAAATTTTTCTCTTTTATACAGGGCTCACACGCCCGTGCAAGATGAGACACACCCGTGTTTAGACACGCACGCCCATGCCTTCCAATCGTGGTGAACACTGACTATCTACCCACGGCCTCCAATCCTAGTCACACGCCTATGTGGCTAGCCCGTGGCCAACACTGATTAACTCACACGGCCTAGGCACACGCCCGTGTGACTAGTCCGTGGTCTATTTTGACTTAATATGCCAACATGCAGGGGAAACACAGCCAAGTCACACGCCCGTGGGCTGACCATGTGTCACACATGGTCTAGACATACGCCCGTGTGTCTATCCACATAGACAAGAACAAAGCTATATGCCAAGTTCTTTTCACCCCTTTAGCATACATAACATGTACTCATTCAACACATCCATAACCAACTCATAGTGAAGTGCAATTTCACATGGATAACTACATCTTTTCATATAATAAAGTAGCCAACAACTATGGCATTATACAAAATAGATTATCCAACTATGGGCTAACAGATCTTAGCCATTTACAACAAAATTCACTAACTTTTCTAGCCCCTATACATGCCATATACAAAACATTGAGTCTCATGTACCAATGACTAGCCCCAAAATCGGGCTGTTACAACTCTCCCCCTTTAGAGATTTTCGTCCTCAAAAATCTTACTGGTAAAATGGTTTGGGTACTGTTCCCTCATGGCTTCTTCCGGTTCCCATGTAGCCTCTTCCACACCGTGTTTTTTCCATAACACTTTTACTAAGGCTATGCTCTTGTTCCTCAACTGTTTAACCTCTGAAGCCAATATCTTAATTGGTTCCTCTTTATAAGTCATATCCGGTCGTATCTCAATTTCTATTGAGGGAATCACATGCGAAGGATCAGAATGATATCACCGCAACATCGACACATGAAACACGTTGTGTATTCTCTCTAACTCTACCGGCAAAGCCAACCAGTATGCTACTAGCCCAATCCTTTCAATAACCTCATACGACCCTATGAATCGTGGACTCAATTTGCCCTTTCGACCAAATCTCAATATTTTCTTCCACGGGGATACTTTTAGAAATACTTTGTCACCCACTTGAAACTCAATTTCTTTCCTTTTTAAATCTACGTATGGATTTTGTCGGTCTGAAACAGCTTTCAGGCTATCACGAATCACTTTTACTTTCTCCTCGATCTCTTTAACTAGATCGACCCGGTGAATTTGCTTCCCACTAAGCTCTGTCCAATACAAGGGAGTTCGACACTTGGGACCATATAAAGCTCTGTCCAATCAGTATACTCGACTGATAAATATTGTTATAGGCAAACTTAACCAAAGGTAGATATTTTTCCCAACTACCTTCGAACTCTAACGCACAGCATCGAAGCATATCCTCAATAACTTGAATCACTCTTTCGGATTGGCCATCGGTTTGAGGATGGAACGATGTACTAAAATTCAATTTTGTACCCAAGGCTTCTTGTAGCTTCTCCTAAAACCTCGAAGTAAACCTCGGATCTCTATCCGAGATAATAGATATAGGTACCCCATGCAATCTCACCACTTCAATAATATACAACTCAACCAACCTGTCAAGTGAGTAATCCACACGTACCGGTATAAAGTGAGTCGACTTCGTTTAATCTATCCATAATAATCCACACAACATCCTTCTTTTTCTAAGTCGTAGGTAACCCCATTATGAAATCCATTGTGATTCGATCCCACTTCCACTTTGGAACCATCACTAACTGAAGTAATCCCGAGGGTACTTGATGCTCAGCTTTCACTTGTTGAGAGATCAAACATTTTGTAACAAACTCGGAGATGTCTCTTTTCATACCCGGCCACCAATACAATTTCTTCAAATTATTGTACATTTTCGTACTGCCTGGATGTACTGACAAGCAACCACTGTGCGCTTCATGTAAAATTTTTCGGATCAACTCATCATCCCTAGGTACACAAATCCTGTCATGGAACATCAGACAACCATTTGAACTCATCCAAAAATCAGAGTCATTTCTCGATTCGCGCTGAGCTCTCCTAGCTTGCATCTCATCATCATTCTTTTAAGCTTCACAAATCTATTGAATAAATAACGATCTAGCCCTTAACTCGACCAATATAGCACCAACATCAGACAATAGTTCTCAAAGCATACAGGGATTTTTTGCTCAAGGCATCTGCAACTACATTCGCTTTCCCCGGATGGTAATCGATTACTAGCTCGTAATCCTTCAATAATTTGAGCCACCGCCGTTGTCGCAAATTCAAATCCTTTTGGTCCATCAAGTACTTCAAACTCTTGTAATCGATGAAGATTCGACACTTCTCACCATATAAATAATGACGTCAAATCTTCAAAGCGAAGACGATCGCAGCCAACTTTAAATCATGAGATGGATAATTCTTATAATGCGTCGGATAATTCTTATCATGCGGTTTTATTTGTCTCGAGGTGTAAGCTACTACCTTACCCTCTTGCATCAACACATAGCCAAGGCCATTTAATGACGCATCACTATATACTACAAACTCTTTCACCGACTCAAGTTGTACTAAAACCGGCGCCTCAGTCAATAATGCTTTCAATCTTTTGAAGCCCTATTGGCATTTCTCAGTCCATTCAAACTTAACATCCTTATGCAATAGCTTCATCATTGGTATAGCAATCATAGAAAACCCTTTGACAAACCGTCTGTAGTAACCCACCAAACCCAAAAAACTCCTAATTTCTAACACATTCTTTGGCGGTTTCCACTCCATAATAGCAGAGATCTTACTCGGATCAACTCTAATGCCATCACTCGACACAATGTGTCCTAAGAATCCGACCTCTCGGAGCCAAAACTCACTCTTGTTGAATTTAGCATACAACTACTTGTCTCTTAGAGTCTGCAAAACAATTCTCAGGTGTTTTGCATGTTCACTCTCATCTCGAGAATAAACCAGTATGTCATCGATAAAGACAACTACAAACTTATCCAAATACGGTTGAAAGATATGGTTCATTAGATCCATAAAAATCACAGGAGCATTCGTTAAGCCAAATGGCATGACGAGAAACTCATAATGGCCATACCTCGTCCGAAATACAGTTTTCGACACATCTTTCTCCTTAACCCTCAACTGGTAGTAACCAGACCTTAGGTCTATCTTAGGTCAAATAAATCATCTATCCTTGGCAAAGGATACTTATTCTTCACTGTCACCTTGTTGAGTTGTCTGTAGTCTATGCACAATCTCATCGACCCATCTTTCTTCTTCACAAAAAGTACCAGAACACCCCACAGTGAATAACTCGATCTTACAAAACCTTGTCCGTTAACTCTTGCAACTGAAACTTCATTTCTTTCAATTCCAATGGTGCCATCTGATACGGAGCAATCGAAATAGGTGCCGTACCCAAAACTAACAAACTTAACCTCTCTAACTAGAGGCAATCCAGGTAACTCTTCGGGGAACACATCTGGATACACGCATACCACCGACACTGATTCAATCTTTACCTCTGACTCTTGAGTATTCAGCACAAAGGCGAGATAGGACTCATATCCATTTCTCAAGTATCTCTCGGCTACCATAGATGAAATTATCACAGGCATACTATCCGATTTACCTGATTCAACCCGGATGACATCTCCATTTACACACTTCAATTCAATAAACTTACTACCATAATGTACTAAAACATTATGAGTAGTCAACCAATCCATGCCAAGAATCAAATCAAATTCATCAAACGACAACAACATGAGATTTTTCGGAAAACATTGACCTCTAATTGTCAAGGGACAATTCCTACACACTTTGTCAACTAGCACATGTTTGCCTAACGGGTTTGACACTTTGTCCCAGATGTGGTCTTATACGGGATCTCAGTTCAGTGCCGAGGCCATGTCCCAAACATGGTCTTACACGGGACCTTATCCATCTCTTGTTTCATTAATAGTATTCTCACATTCACTCTAGTCCAACCGGGACTTCATCGTCACAATTTTCATCATTTTTCTCATTCAACATTATAATTCAATTTCATAGAGATATTATACAACATCACTAATATCAAACATTTAGAAACTTAATAACATGATGTTGAATTTATTGCATACAAACTTACCTTGATTTCAAAATAGGCTAGATTGTCGATCTAGTCCGATACTTTGCCCTTTCCTCGGTCGACGTTAACTCTTTGCTCTTCTTGATCTATAATAACAATTTAGCTCATTTAGTTGCCACATTATTAAACACATTTCAATAATCACATATTGGAAAAATTACCATTTTGCCCTTAAACTTTCTCAAAATGACCATTTTACCCATAGGCTCGGAAATCAATTATAATCAAATTTCTTTCTTTAACGAGCCTAGGTGAACATTTATTTCTCTTATGGCAACCATCAAAACTCAATATTTCACACATTTACTACATATTTACAACTTTCTCAAAAGGGTCCTTTTAGGTGTTTTCATGGAAACACGTTTCACAAAAGTTGTTTATCTAATATCTAAGACCTATTTTCCTCTATAAAAATGGAGCAAATAACTTAGAAGCTCACATGGAAAAGCTCTAAACTTTCAACCATTTTGCAAAATGGTCCCCTCATTAGCTAGCTTAAGCTTTAGGGGTTCCAAAAGTACAATTATTATCAAGAAATGATCATCAAATCACTTACTTGTAAAGAGAGAAACTTGCTGAAATTTTTAAGCTCTCAACCCCTATTTTTGCTGTAAATTTTCGGTGGAAGGAAGGAGAAGAAATATGATATCTTTTCTTCTTTATTTTATTTTATTTCCTAGACAATTTATCACCTAATCCACCAACTTGACCAATTTTGACATCTTTTTGTCTCCTATGGCCGGTGAACCATTACTAGAGGGGTCAATTGCACTTTAAGGACCTCCAATTAATATTCTTTAGCTATTAGACACCTTTAGCTTCTAAAATAGAACTCTCACACTTCATGCGATTTAGTAATTTTTCACGATTAAGCATGAAATCGCTAAGATTAAAGCACGAAATTTTTTATGCAGCTAAATAATCATGCTCTAACTCATAAAGTAACCTAAAAATAATTTTCTCCAACCTCAGATTAGTGGTTTTGAAACCACTCTTCCGACTAGCCCCTAAATCGGGCAGTTACAATCATGCTTACTCATCTCATCTCTTACCACATTCCAATCACATAACAATTATATTGCTCATAATTGCTTGTGCAAATTCTCTGCACTCATCACCACAAAGCAACATGAAACATTTACTTATACCGTTTCTCGATGAACCCCTCGAAATAATACTATGTACCCGGTGGTTTCGCACATAGCCCACCGTTAATCAATAATAGGGTGGTATCGCACATAGCCCACCAAAAAAAGTAATTAAGGTGGTTTCGCACATAGCCCACCAAATGATAATATAAACGATGGTATCACGCACAGCCCATTGTGAATAAGTAAAAAGATGGTATCGCACACAGCCCACCAAAAAGGATGATTACGGTGGTATCGCACGCCGCCCACCAGTTAATCATTACGAATATTTTCCCACTTACGTATCTATTCCGAGGTTCATACAAGAACTGTTCACCATCAATCAATTTCAATCAATCTCAATCATAATTGATCTCATTCATACAATGCACCAATAGGTAACAACATATGTATTAAAGATGTATCATTTACACATAAACTTACCTCGGTGCAAAATGTGTTAAGCGACGACTTAGTCCGTAACCTTGCATTTTCCTCGGTCAAGGTTGTTTCCGCACTCTTCTTGATCTATAATAATAAAATTTACTCATTCAATCACTTTATAATTCATGATACATCAAAATTTCTACCTAGGCAAAAATGACCATTTTACCTTTATACTTTGGCAAAATTACTATTTTGCCCCTAGACTCGTAAATCGTTTTTCATCACATTTATGTGATTTAGTCCTTTTTAGCGATTAAGCATGAAATCGCTAAAATTAAAGCATGAAATTTTTTATGCACCTAAATAATCATGCTCTAACTCATAAAATAACCTAAAAATAATTTTCTCCGACCTCGGATTAGTGGTTTCAAAACCACTGTTCTGACTAGCCCCTAAATCGGGCTATTACAATTCTCCCCTTAAGGATTTTCGTCCCCGGAAATCTTACCAATGAAAAGGTTGGGATATTGGTTTCTCATAGCCTCCTCGGGCTCCCATGTAGCCTCTTCTACTCCATGTCTTTGCCATAATACTTTAACAAGGGTTATACTTTTGTCTCTCAGGTGTTTGACTTATCGTTCCAAAATCTTAACCGGCTCTTCACCGTAAGTCATGTCTAGTTGAATTTCCACCTCTGTTGGTACAATCACATGTGAAGGGTCTGAACGGTATCGACGTAACATGGACACATGGAAGACATCATGAATGTTTTCTAGCTCAATTGGCAAGGTCAAACGATAAGCTACCGGTCCTATCCTTTCGATAATTTCATAAGGTCTGATAAAACTCGGACTCAATTTGCCTTTCCAGCCAAATCAGAGGACTTTTCTCCATGGTGATACTTTCAGAAACACTTTATCACCTACTTGGAACTCAATCTCTTTCCTTTTCAAATCCGAATAGGACTTTTGTCTATCTGAGGCCGCTTTTAGACATTCACGTATCACTTTTACCTTTTCTTCAGTTTCTCTGACAAAATCGACCCCGTGAATCTGATTCTCTCTGAGTTCTATCCAATACAAGGGCGTTCGGCACTTACGCCCATACAATGCCTCATAAGGCACCATTTTCAAACTTGATTAGAAACTATTGTTGTATGCGATTTCCACCAACGGTAGTAATTTTCCCAATTGCCTTGGAATTCTAGAACAGAATATCGAAGCATGTCTTCAAGTATCTGTATTACTCTCTCCGACTGCCCGTCGGTTTGTGGATGGAAAGCTGTACTGAAGCTCAATTTTGTGCCTAAGGCCTCTTGCAACTTTTTCTAAAATCGTGACTTAAATCTCGGATCTCTATCCAAAATAATTGACAACGGTACCACATGTTTATGAATACTTATGCTATTGAAATGGTTATTTTAATCAGCTTAACTTGAATTTAATTCGTGTTGGATTGATTGCATTCGTCCTCTTAAATTATTAAAATTGTGTTTATGTTGTTATAGGCCTCGGTAAAATGTTTGATTAAGTAAAATCACGCTTAAGTTATTCTAGCATTATAATTGTTTAGATAACTAAAGAGGTAATTATTTAAACGCATTGAAATTGTAATTAATAGACACAATACTTAATCTGTGCATGTTTAATTCTTCTAAGGTAGCTGAAGATTAAATTAGCATTGTATTTGGCAATACATATGCCTTGCATAACTTGCAAGATTTTTGTGATTAAATTGTTTCAAGGTAAGGATACTTTGTTACTTCACATGATCTTTTATATGCTTATTAGGTTGAATTAATCGGTTGAATCACATAGGAATATGCGAGAGATTGTTTAATTTAATAAGTATGTATGTGCAATAACATGTAAATATGTTCATAAGTTAGCAAATTATCGAGTTGCCGTGATTTACTTCGTAACAAGTATAAGCATGAGTTTAATAATTCTAAGTTATGAAATGTAATTAATCCAACACAATTATATCATCTTGATTAAAATCAATTTTTGAAATCGTGCACTAGAATTGTTTTATTTTATTTTACTTTTTTTTAGTTTTTAAATATTTCTTAAATCCAAATATTTCTCTTTCACCAAAGTGTTTAAAATCATTTTCATAAATAATTCTTTTACAGTCCCTGTGGGTACGATAACTCGACATTTACTTGTCACTTTATTACTTGTTACGATTGTGTACACTTGCACATTTCCACCGTTCCAGAAGTCCATAGTAATACGGTCCCACTTCCACTTGGGAACCATAATATCCTGAAATAGACCCGAAGGTACTTGGTGTTCAGCCTTCACTTGTTGAAAAATTAGGCATCTCGACACTCAGCAAATGGATGACGATCCTTGTATGAGGCATGGAAAAGATTTAATGAACTATTACGAAAATGCCCTCATCATGGAATTCCTCATTGCATTCAACTTGAGACATTCTATAATGGTCTCAACGCTCACACAAGGATGGTAGTGGACGCCTATGCTAATAGCGCTCTCCTTTCTAAGTCTTATAACGAGGCTTATGAAATTATTGAGAGGATTGCCAGCAACAATTATCAATGGCCAACAAGTCGTGCAGCGTCAAGAAGACGAGTCGCCAGAATTCATGAAGTAGATGCTTTTACTTCACTCGCATCCCAGGTATCATGAATATCCTCAATGCTTAAAAACCTTACTACTAATGGGTCTAATAGTTTTGCAGCACAGCCGCCTAATCAATTCGAGAATATAGCCTGTGTTTATTGTAGGGAAGGGCATTTGTTCGAAGAATGTCCGTCGAACCCAGAATCTGTATACTACATGGGTAATCAGAACCAAAACCGAGGAAGGCAAGGGCTGCAATCGAACTTTTATAACTCATCGTGGAGAAACCACCCGAATTTCTCCTAGAGTAACCAAGGGGCTGGAACCAGTACCACTTACACCCAACCCAGACCAACCCAGCTGCCTAATTTTCCACAACAAGTTCAGAAACCAGTTCAAGCTGAAGCGTCCAATAGCTTAGAGAGTTTGCTAAAGACATACATGGCAAAGAATGTTGCCTTAATCCAGAGCCAAGCAGCTACATTGAAGAATTTGGAGAACCAAGTGGGCCAACTTGCTACTGAACTCAGGAACCGACCACAAGGTGCTTTACCCAGTGATACGGAAAACCTGAGAAATCTGGGGAAGGAACATTGCAAAGCGTTGACATTGAGGAGCGGAAAGATCGTAGAGCCCAACACTTCGAAGTTGGAAAGGAGCAAGCTGATGCTCAAGATGCAGAAGAAGTTCAACCAAGTGTTGAAACCCCAGTTTCACCCTAACCGAAATCTGCAAAACCAGACAAAGTAACCTCAGGACCAGTCAATTCTGATCAACCAACATCTTTGTTAGAAGCAGAATTACTGCCAAAGGTGAATCAACCAGAATCAGTTCCAGTAATGAAACCACCACCACCCTACCCTCAAAGACTTCAGAAGCCGAAGCAGGAGATTCAATTCAAGAAGTTCGTTGACGTACTCAATCAATTTCACGTCAACATCCCGTTGGTCGAAGCACTTGAGCAAATGCCGAACTACGTCAAGTTCATGAAAGATATCTTGTCAAAGAAACGAAGACTTGGAGAATTTGAGATGGTAGCTCTGACGAAGGAATGCAGTGCATATCTTCAGGACAAACTACCCCCAAAATTGAAGGATCCTGGATGTTTTACCATACCGTGCAACATCGGAGCAACATATTGTGGTAAGGCATTTTGTGACTTAGGTGCAAGTATCAACTTGATGCCTATGTCAATATTTAGGAAGTTGGGGATAGGAGAGGTTAGACCAACTATGGTTACACTTCAACTAGCAGATCGATCCTTAGCGCATCCAGAAGGAAAAATCGAGGACGTATTGGTACGTGTAGATAAATTTATCTTTCCTGCTGATTTTGTAATTCTAGACTTTGAAGCAGACAAAGAACTACCAATTATCCTAGGAAGACCATTCTTAGCAACCGGAAGGACCCTGATTGATGCGCAAAATGGCGAGCTGACTATGTGTGTTTAGGATGATCAGGTAACGTTTAATGTTTTTAAGTCAATGCGATTTCCTGACACAATGGATGATTGTTCTGCGGTAGCTGATTTAGAGGAATTAATAGTAGAGAATGAACTTAACTATGTTGAGGACCCACTGGAAAGAATTTTGACATCAGATCCTCCAAATGATGAAGAGGAGGATGAATACTTAGCTTTGCTAGAAGCTAATCAAAAGGGATTTAATCCGCTATCCCATTTTGAATCTTTGGAATTAGAGAAAAGAGATTACAGCCAGCCAAAAGCATCAATCGAGGAGCCACCTAAGTTAGAACTCAAGGTATTACCTTCACACTTAAAATATGTTTATTTAGGTAACGCCTCTACTCTGCATGTGATTGTTTCAACAGAATTAACTACTGAACAAGAAGAGAAACTTATCATAGTTTTGAAATAATTCAAGAAGGCTATCGGATGGACCATAACCGATATTCACGGTATTAGCCCATCTATATGCATGCACAAGATTATATTAGAAGATGGCAAGAGAGGAACGATTGATGGACAACGGAGAATGAACCCCATCATGAAAGATGTAGTGAAAAAGGAAATTATCAAGTGGTTGGATGCGGGTATAATTTACCCCATCTCAGATAGTTCATGGGTGAGTCCAATCCATTGCGTGCCGAAGAAAGGAGGTATCACAGTCATGGAGAACGAGAACAACGAGTTGATACCAACGAGAACAGTTACGGGATGGAGAATCTGCATCGATTACCGGAAGCTGAACAAGGTGACTAGGAAAGATCACTTTCCTCTACCATTTTTGGACCAGATGCTGGATAGACTCGTAGGATGAGATTACTACTGTTTTCTAGATGGATACTCAGGGTATAATCAGATTACAGTAGCACCGGAAGATCAACACAAAATGACATTCACCTGTCTGTACGGTACATTTGCATTCAGACGCATGCCATTTGGTTTATGTAATGCACCAGCTACATTTTAAAGATGTATGATGCCTATTTTCACTGACATGGTTGAGAAGTACTTGGAAGCTTTTATGGACGATTTCTTAGTATTCAGAGATACTTACGAGGATTGCTTAGCCAATCTATCTAAAGTACCGAGGCGATGCAAAGAAACGAATCTCGTACTCAACTGGGAAAAATGCCATTTTATGGTACGAGAAGGAATTGTTCTGGGGCATTGGATAACGAGACATGGGATCGAGGTGGACAAAGAAAAAGTAGGCATTATTGAGAAACTCCCACCTCCAACATCTGTAAAAGGTGTTAGGAGCTTTTTGGGTCACGCAGGTTTTTATCGAAGATTTATCAAGGACTTCTCCAAAGTGGTTAAACCCTTATGCTAGCTATTGGAGAAAAACTCAGTATTCAAGTTTGATGAGGAATGCTTAAAAGCCTTCGACGATTTGAAAAATCGATTAGTCACGGCACCTATAATCGTCACGCCAGATTGGGATTCGCCATTCATGTTGATGTGTGATGCAAGTGACTTTGCCATTGGAGCTGTCTTGGGCCAACGAAAGAACAAATTTTTTCATCCCATCTACTACGCAAGTAGAACTCTAATCGGAGCTCAACTGAACTATACGGTAACAGAATAAGAGCTGCTTGCTATTGTGTTTGCTTTGGACAAGTTTCGATCTTATCTTGTAGGTACCAAAGTGATTGTCTATACAGACCACTCTGCAATTAAGTACTTATTAGCCAAGAAAGAAGCTAAGCCGAGATTGATCTGGTGGGTGCTTCTACTTCAAGAGTTCGATCTAGAAATTCAAGATCGAAGGGGGTAGAAAACCAAGTAGCAGATCACTTATCCAGATTGGAGCAGCAAGAGGGAAATTCTCCACTTGTACCGATCCAGGAGATTTTTCCAGATGAACATATACTGAAGGTAAATAATGTCCATAATATTCCTTGGCTTGCTGATTTTGCTAACTATTTAGCTTGTGGTTTGATGCCGATTGATAAAACATGTCAACAAAGAAAAAAGTTTCTTCACGATGTGAAGTACTATTTTGGGAAGAGCCATATTTGTTTAAAAAGTGTGCAGATCAGATGATTAGGAGATGTGTGGCAGAAGATGAAATACCAAAGATTTTATACAACTATCATTCAGCTCTGAGTGGGGGACACTTCAGAAGTACTCGTACAGCGGCCAAAGTATTGCAAGCCGGATTCTTTTGGCCAACAGTATTCAAGGATGAATATGCTTATGTAAAGAGTTGTGATCGATGCCAGAGGGTTGGAAACGTCACCAACAGAAATGAGATGCCTCGAACAAATATCATTGAGGTAGAATTGTTCGATGTTTGGGGTATTGACTTTCTTGGTCCTTTCCCTCCGTCTTTTGGTCACAAGTACATATTGGTAGCAGTAGATTATTTATCCAAGTGGGTCGAGGCTGAAGCTTATCCGACGAATGATGCCAAAGTTGTGATGAAGTTCTTGCAGAAACATGTGTTCACAAGGTTCGGAACCCCAAGAGCTATTATCAGCGATGAAGGGACCCATTTTGTGAACAAGTGGTTAAAATGGTTGCTTGATAAACATGGAGTGAAACATAAGGTTGCTACAGCTTACCATCCGCAGACAAATGGGAAAGCTGAGCTAGCAAATAAAGAGATCAAAGGCATACTTGAGAAGGTAGTTTGCCCGAACCGACGAGATTGGTCCAAGAGACTAGATGATGCTTTATGGGCTTATAGAACAACATACAAGACACCCTTAGGAATGTCACCTTATAGGTTGGTCTTTGGGAAAGCCTGTCATCTACCTCTAGAGTTAGAGCACAGAGCTTACTGGGCTCTTCGACAACTCAATTTGGATCTCAAGTTGGCTAAAGAGAAATGAATGCTCCAACTCAACGAGCTAGAGGAATTTCGAATGTTCTCATACGAAAATGCCAAATTACTTAAAGAAAGACTCAAGAAATGGCATGACAAGCATATTCGAGTTCGAGAGTTTGAAGCAGGTCAGCAAGTCTTGTTATTTAATTCCAAATTGAAGTTCTTCCCAGGTAAGTTAAAATCACGTTGGTCCGGTCCATTTACGATTCATCGCGTCTATCCATACGGAGTTGTTGAACTCCAAGGTAAGGGAGGTAATTTTCAAGTCAATGCTCAGCGTTTGAAACATTACTACGGAGAAAGACCTGAACGGGATCAAATCTTGTTCATTTTATCTGATCTTTAGATTTTCTTGTTTTCAATAAATTATTTAGGGTATATTTTCGGGTTTATTATGTTTAAATAAATTCTGTCTAGGAGATTGGAACTTAAGCGGGACCGCTTGTGACCCCTCCAATCTTTCTTGGGAATTGATTTCTACATAATTTTCCAAGAAATTAGCCCCTAAATGACAAAATAAATTTTTGGTTTTTTCAAATAAAAAGGTCAATTTTGACCCAAGTCTTAAATTGCAACTCAATTTCAAATTTTCATTAAGTCTAGGACTAAATTGAATTATTTTTAAAATTTGGTTGCTATTTTCATAAATAATAAAAATTAGGTATCTCTTTCTGCAAATATGTTTAAAAGGCATCTAGAATAAATGTTTTTGCTTCATATCATACTTATAAATTATTGATAAACTTTAATATATAATTATATTCATTATAATTTATATGTTAATTTTTATCAATTTAACTTAGCTTAGGATTAATTTTATTTTATGTTTATCTTAATAATTCAATAGCAATTGATAATTTTATATGTGTATATTTAATTATTAATTGTTGTTAATCTTGAGTAAAATTAGAATTGGACTCTTATTTTTAATTCTTTAATTGTTCCAAGAGTTCTACTCTAATTCCTACTTCTCCCTCTATAAATTGCACCCTTGTTCTCCCCATTCATTCATCACCCAAACACCAACCCCTCAAAGTGCCGCAAGCCCCTAGCCACAACAAGCATTCGGCCAGCAGCTCCAACGTACGCCGCACGCCCCAGCTCCAGCAGCTGCCCAGGTTTTGGCCTCACGTCTACTGCCTCCAGCTCACGTTGCTTGTGCCCACCATCTCCTTGCACACCCGACCAGCCCGTGGCCTACCTGCCGCAAGGCCTTGCGCGCCACCTACTTGTAGCCCCCTCGCGTGTTGCTACTCGCTCCAGCTCCATCAGCCGTGCGCCTTGCTGCCTTGTGTGTTTAGGCAACACTCTTCCTTCACCCAATCTAAGCCAAAAGCCTTCAACCTTTCCTTTTAAATTTCCATCTTTTGTTCATTAGTATATTCTATTTTAGGAGTTCTTAATTTTTACAAGAAAGGTGGTAAGAACAATTTTATTTTCCTTAATTTTTAATTTTTATTTAACTATTTAATTTTTCAATTTATTGAAATATTAGTAATTTTTACTAATTAAATTTATGAGAAAATAATTTTTTCCATCTTATGTTCAGGTTAATCATACCTCGCAAGAGAACTCGTGCCTCCGCCCAAATTGACGAAGCACAAAACAAATTTTACTGTGAAGAAGCCAAAGCAAGATACGAAAGTATCTTCAAAAATCAACAGATGCATCCAGAGAAAGGCTTCACATTGAAGGAAAGCAACTACAGAGACTTTATGGCACGTATTCGTCAAGTTGCTGAAGCCTCAATTGGGAATTATTTTGTGAAAAGAGACCAAGTGTGGATGAGGAACTAGCTTGAGAATTCTACGCGAACTTAACCTCAAGCGAATTGACTGAAGTTCCAGTCCGCGGAATCAAGGTACCAATAAATTCTAATGCTATTAATGAATTCTTTGAATTACCTGATTTTGACAACGATGAATATTCTTCTCTGTTGAGCGACATTAAGCCTGAAAATTTGCAAGAGATTCTTAAGGAACTTACAGTTCCAGGTTCTAAGTGGACTGTGTCAAAGCAAGGAATCCACACATGTCGAAGAGAGTATTTGACACCACTTGCGAAGGTATGGTTCTATTTCATTCGTTTCAGCCTTATGCCTAGTTCGCATGGGACTACAATCTTATTAGAGCGAATGGTCTTATTATACTCGATTCTAACTGGAAAGACCATTGATGTGGGCAAAATCATCCTGAGAGAAATGCAAAATTGTGCCGTTAGACGTTTTGGCCCTGCCTATTTCCCTTTTACAATAACAATTCTATGCTCAAAAGCAAAACTCCTTGCGGATGTGAAGGGGACAGAGTATAGTCAAGGCACAATCATCGATTGGGACCTTTACCGAGTAGCCAGAGATTTTTTTCTACAGCAACGAATTGAAGAGAGCGAGGATCCCGAAGAAGCAGAAGATGATCCCACAGAAATCCCGCTAGAGCAATCAACTGAAGTCCCTAATGAGGCAGAATCAATGGAACCAGAAGCTGAACCTGATATTGAAACCTCAATGTTTGGAGCTCTACCGCCTAGCCCAGATCTTCGTGATGAGCTGTTAAAGCTGATGGACTTAATGCAACAAGCCTACTGGAGATACTCAAAAATAAGGGATGACTCGATGAGGAGTGCTCTCAAGAAAATTTATAATGACCCATTTAGTTTTGTGCCTGAGTTTCCAGATTTCATATTTGAACTATGGACGTCATCATCAAAGAAGGAGCAAGGCGATTCATGCAAAGGCAATACTGATGGAGCAAAAGATGAGTCAAATCCGGAAAGATCGATAAACAAATAAAAAGGGGAGGACTTCAACTTTAGTTTATTTTTATTTTTTTTAGTATTACGTTAATTAGGAATTTTTAGTTTTGCACAATAAAATAAGAGATAGGAATCATGAATAAAATCTGAACAAGTCACAAAAGCTAAAGTGTGGCAACAGATATATACATGTCTAGGATTGGATTTTAGAAAAAGCTTGGTACTTAAGCAGCCAATTTGACTCACCTCCTCGTTTCTAAATATCCTACCTGGTGTATAGTATCTATTTACTTTAAACAATGAGGACATTGTTCACTTTAAGTAGGGGGGACCGAAAATTTGAATTACTTCCACTCAGAATAAAATTTTCTTTTAATTATGATTAGGATATAGTTTGTTCAATAATTTGAAATTTTGTTAAGTATGCTAAACTTCAGTATTAATAAAGTTCTATTATTTCAGTAAGTTATTATGTTAGCTTAATAATGTTATGAATGTATTTTTAATAAAACATGCAAATTCGTACCATAAAATTTTTAGTTCCCTACGAAAAATTAGGCATGCATGAAAGTTTAAGTCTTTAGAATTGACTTATTAATTTCTTGAGGCGAAATCCTAGGAAGCATGGAATATTGAAAATGATTTAGGCAACTATTGTTTGGACCGTTTGAGCCTTTCAAGCCGACCCTGATAAAATTATGCTTTGAAACCCAATTTTGAGACTATATGGCCTAATTTTATTTGGACCTATGCAATATGTAGCCATCAATTTTCTCTTCATTACTTTTAAAATTGTCCCAAACACTAGACTCAGTACTATTCAAAATATCGTTTGAAAGTAAGTTTGGGGGAGTTGAAAAGAGGTATCCAGTGCTCGAAAATTGTAGTACATGAAGCAAGTGCTCGAATTTGAGCTTGAATTAAAAAAAACATGTACTTGAAATAAATGGTTGAAAGAGCAAAAGTTGGTGTATCAAGGGTGAGAATTCCGAAGGTTCAATTTTAAGCTGAGTCTAGGGTTTTTAACCAATAATTTGTCTATCTTTTACCTACCCCTAAGCCCAGCCACGTTACAACCTTATTAAAGACCTATTGATTCAAAGTTCCAATGTTACCTACATTAGTGGAGAGAAATTACTCTGTTCAACATATGAAGACATCGGTTAAGCTTGATGATTGCAGTTTAATTTTGAATAAGGAATTAAAATCAAATTGGTAGTGAGTAACATGTCTTATTTAAGAAACATTTAGTCTAATTTTGCTAGTATAATAATCGTTGGAGGCAATTTGAATGATATGTATACTTAAGTAGCATAATTATCAAATTTCTTATTTTTAAGCATAAGTATATTAAAGTCATAATTTTAAGAAGAAAGTTGTTCTGAAGGAGTTTTTCAAAGGTGTTTCTGAGAAAATTCCTTTCAAATTTGTGCATTATTCGGGACAAGCAATGAATTAAGTTTGGGGGTGTGGAAACATGGAAATTTATACACTTTTTCATGCCCTTTTTAACTCAAATTTATGCAGTTTCGATTAAATTCTTGTCGAAAAATAGTTAAATATTATAAAATAATTAAATTGTGCAAAAAATATAAACATGATGAATTTTAATTAATTTTATAGTTAATTTTGATTTATTTTGACTATTTTTGACAGATTCGCGCAAAGGGCGAAAATTGGCTCGGCAGACACTGCTCGAAGAATAAACTCGAGAAGCAATTTGAAGTATCAAGGCGAATTTATTTCCAGCCCAAGACGGCCCAATTATGAATATTTATTTATAATTTAATTAATTTTAATTTATTCCCAATTTAATTTGGGCTAAATAAATTGATCTTAATTAATTATGAAAAAGGCCCAATTGTACCGCATCAGTTGAACCAAATTGGTTGAACCGAACTGAACAAGGAGTTGGGCAGCCCAAACCATCCATAGGCTGGACCAAAATCAGCTTATTAGCTGATTAATTAAGCTTACAAAGAAGCCCTTGAATACTTTTCAAAATTTCATTCAAACCCCTCCAAATTTAGTGGCTTTGTAGATTTGCCCCATGCTATATTTAGCAAAGTTGAAACCATCAACTTTGCCACATAGCTGGCTGGCCAAGGGAGGTCTCTTTGGCTGCTACTATTTGCTATTTTTAGCAGCCACAATCAGCTATAAATACCACCCCTTGCTGATCATTCAAACCATCCCTCATTCCTTCAACATTCTCATTCTCTCTTCTCTCCAATTCTCTCCATTCTGTCTTCTTTTCCATTCCATTTTCCCTTCTTCTTGTACCAATATCTCCTCTTGGAAAAGAGGTGTTTTCTCAGCCATTTGGAGCAGCAAGTGGAGTGTTCATAAGCCACCTTGATCGCCAAGGACAACGGAGAATGAAGAACGGAGCAATCAGTCAAGCCACGGAGAAACATCAGATTTACTTCTTGTTCCTTATCTCTTTAAATTTCGTTGTTGTTTTGAAAAACATCTTTATGAATATTTATGCTATTGAAATGGTTATTTTAATCAGCTTAGCTTGAATTTAATTCGTGTTGGATTGATTGCATTTCGTCCTCTTAAATTATTAAAATTGTGTTTATGCTGTTATAGGCCTCGGTAAAATGTTTGATTAAGTAAAATCATGCTTAAGTTATTCTGGCATTATAATTGTTTAGATAACTAAAGAGGTAATTATTTAAACGCATTGAAATTGTAATTAATGGACACAATACTTAATCTGTGCATGTTTAATTCTTCTAAGGTAGCTGAAGATTAAATTAGCATTGTATTTGGCAATACATATGCCTTGCATAACTTGCAAGATTTTTGTGATTAAATTATTTCAAGGTAAGGATACTTTGTTACTTCACATGATCTTTTATATGCTTATTAGGCTGAATTAATCGGTTGAATCACATAGGAATATGCGAGCGATTGTTTAATTTAATAAGTATGTATGTGCAATAACATATAAATATGTTCATAAGTTAGCAAATTACCGAGTTGCCGTGATTTATTTCGTAACAAGTATAAGCATGAGTTTAATAATTCTAAGTTATGAAATGTAATTAATCCAACACAATTATATCATCTTGATTAAAACCAGTTTTTGAAATCGTGCACTAGAACTTTGTTTTATTTTATTTTACTTTTTTTTTAGTTTTTAAATATTCCTTAAATCCAAATATTTCTCTTTCACCAAAGTGTTTAAAATCATTTTCATAAATAATTCTTTTACAGTCCCTGTGGGTACGATAACTCGTCATTTACTTGTCACTTTATTACTTGTTACGATTGTGTACACTTGCACATTTCCACTGTTCCAGAAGTCCATAGTAATACGGTCCCACTTCTACTCGGGAACCATAATAGGCTAAAATAGACCCGAAGGTACTTGGTGTTCAGCCTTCACTTGTTGAAAAATTAGGCATCTCGACACAAACTCGGAAATGTCTTTCTTCATGCTTAGCCACCAATACCACTTCCTCAAGTCGTTATACATCTTCGTGCTGCCTGGATGTACAAACAAACATCCACTATGTGCTTCATGCAAAATCTTCCTAATAAGCTCATCATTTTTGGGTACACAGACCCTATCTCGAAACATCAAACATCCATCAGGACTTATTCGAAGGTCTGACTCAATATTTGACTCACATAGAGCTCTTTTGGGTTGTATGTCGCTATCACCTTTCTGGGCTTCATAAGTCTCTTGAAGAAACATTGATCTAGCCCTCAACTCAGCTAGAATAGAGCCATCATCTGACAAAGCTATCGGTGTATTCATAGCTCTTAGTACAAACAAGGATTTCCTGCTTAAGGTATCGGCGACCACGTTCGCCTTTCCCGGATGGTAGTCTGTTACTAACTCGTAATCCTTTAACAACTCTAACCATTTTCGTTGGCAAGGTTCAACTCCTTTTGAGTCATCATATACTTTAAGCCCTTATGATCCGTAAACACCTGACATCTCTCACCATACAAATGATGTCTTCAAATATTTAGTGGAAATACAATTGCAGCTAACTCCAAGTCGTGGGTCGGGTAATTCTTCTCATGTGGCTTTAATTGTCTAGAAGCCTATGCTATCACCTTGCCCTCTTGCATAAGTACACAACCCAATCCATTCATGGATGTATCACTGTAAACCAAAAATTCTCGTCCAGGCTCAGGTTGCACCAAAATAGGAGCCTCAGTCAACAATGCCTTTAGTTTCTAAAATCTCTGTTGGCACATTTCTGTCCATTCAAACTTTACATCTTTCTGTAACAACCTCATCATCGGAGTAGCTATCACAGAAAATCCCTTAACGAAACGTCTATAGTAACCGACTAAGCCCAGAAAACTCCTAACCTTAGTTACATTCCTTGGTGGCTTCCAATCTATAATTACTGAAATCTTACTCGGGTCGACTCTAATTCCGTCTCCCGAGACGATGTGCCCCAAAAATCCAACTTCCTTCAGCCAAAATTCACTTTTACTAAACATGGCATATAATTGTTTATCTTTCAAAATTTGCAAAACCGTCCTTAAATGCTCGGCATGCTCATTCTCATCCCTAGAGTAGATCAATATATCATCGATAAAGACTACGACAAATTTATACAAATACGGCCGAGAAATACGATTCATCAAATCCATGAAAATGGCAGGGGCATTTGTTAAACCAAAAGGCATGACAAAAAATTAATAGTGGCCATGCCTCATTCGAAATGCAGTTTTTGGCACATCTCAGTCCTTGACTCTCAACTGAGAATACCCAGACCTTAAGTCTATCTTGGAAAACACCATGTCTCCCTTCAATTGGTTAAAAAATCATCGGTTCTTGGCAATGGGTACTTGTTATTAACAGTTACCTTGTTGAGTTGTCGATAATCTATACATAACCTTATGGAACCATCTTTCTTCTTCACAAATAATACAGGAGCACCTCACAGAGAAAAACTCGATCTTGCGAAGCCTTTATTCGTTAACTCTTGCAACTGTGCCTTCAGTTCTTTTAGCTCGGTTGGAGCCATTCTGTATGGAGCAATAGAAATTGAGGCGGTACCAGGAGCTAACTCAATCCCAAATTTGATTTCTCTAACCAGAGGTAGCCCTGGAAGTTCTTATGGAAAAACGTCTAGATATTCACATACTATGGGCACTGATTTGATTCTTAATTCAGTCTCTCTCGTATTGATCACAACGGCAATGTAAGCTTTGTACCCCTTTCTTAAATACTTCTGAGTCAACAAGGAAGATATCACTACTGGCAATCTGTCTTGCTCAACTGATTCAACACGAATAAGATCCCCATTTTCAGATTTTAACTCAATAAACTTTCTCCCACAATTCACTATCACATCATGAATAGCTAACCAATCTATTCCAAGGATGACATCGAACTCATCAAATGGTAATAACATGAGATTTGCAGGAAAGCAATGACCCATAATCAACAAATGGTATCTTTTGCATACTCTATCAACCAACACATATTTGGCTAGGGGATTAGACACTCTTATCACAAATTCAGTAGACTCTACCGACATACTCATGCTAGAGACTAATTTCATGCAAATGTACAAGTGGGTAGACCCTGGATCAATTAAAGCTACAACATGAATATCATGGAGAGAAAATGTACCCGTGATCACGTCGGGGGAGGATGCCTTTTCGCGAGCACGATGACATATGTTCTCGCCGGTGCTCTACCCACAACTCTTGCAGTTTGCTCTCTAAATGAATTCTTACTACTCATTTCATTTCCCGAGTTTCTCTATGGTCTTCCTCTAGTAGTACTTCCTGGTCTTGCATTCTAAGGCTTCTCTTCCTCACCCGCCTCGGGGCCATCTCTGATAAAATGGTCTAAAGATCCACACTTGAAGCAAGCTTTCTTATTTGCTCGACACTCCACAGAATGACGCTTGCCACATTGCGGGCATTCTTGTCTACTCAACCGAGCGTTGCCAACACTAGCAACTAATGTAGTCTAGGCTTTAAACCCTGAGAACTGTTTGCCCTTACTTCTATTTGAAAACCTGGCTGAAGTGGCTGATCGAGCAACGAAATCCCTTTATTTCTTAAATGAGGATTGGTATGACTTACTCTGTTTCCCATAATAGGGCTGTTATAGGGCCACACGGGCTAAACCAGACTGCGTGTGTGGGCCCAGACGAGTGAGTCACACGGGTGTATGAATATTGGGCTAGGCCGTGTGATCCACACGGGCAAGGCCAATCTGGGCGTGTGGTCCCGTTTATTTGAAATTTTCCCGAGGGTTGCACGGGTCATCCCAAACGATAGTGGGCCTACTGTCAGGTAGGTAAGGGCTAATAGAACCCTAAACTGTATGATCTGTTTGACTGATATTCTATGCTGAGCATGATAGTATATGCATGTTATATCTGTTATCTGTAATGAAAGCATGTTAAGCATGATTTATTTGTTAATTCTGAATGCATGTTCTGTTACTGTGATTGGGGTGGGATAAAGTATATTGAAGGAAGTGTTCTAAAAAGGTAGATTATGCCTAATATCTAGCAGCACAGCTGCATTATATCTGATATGTACCGCATCGGTATAGCATGGTGTGTAGGGCTGGGTGGGTGTTTTAAACCCCACATGGTGTGTAAGGATGGTGGAAGATGGTGTGTAGAGGGTGGGGGTAGGATTCTGTTATCTGATTTGCATATCTGTAACTGTATCTGTATCTGAAATGGGCTCCGGCCCGAATCTGTATCTGTATCTGACATTGGCTCAAGCCCGATTGTGAATCTGTCTGATTTGTGATATTTTGTATGTGTACATGCTTAATTCTGTTGGGCTACACACTGAGTTTACGTAAACTCATTCTTTTCTATTTATTCTATTCAGGTAATCCATAGAGTTATGTAGATTGGTGCTGTGGAGGGCTCGAAGGTGACCACTCGCCAAAACTGTTTTATTTGTTTTAGTTTTTATTTAAATTTGACGTTAATATTTGAGAATTTGTATTTTCTGGGACTCTCTGGACTGTTTTAAAACTGTTGGGCTTTGGTTTTGGGTTTTTGGTTTATATTACTTATAACTTGAACAGTTTTCTAAACACGACGTTTTTACAAAGCTTCCGCTACAAATACATTTTATCCTTAAAATGATTAAATGAAAGAGAGCTTTGAAATTAATAATAGTGATAAAGGCTAAATGAACTGGAAAAAAGTTTTTAATTTAACGACAAGGGTTTTTCAACTCATTTCATGTGACCCTTCCAGATTCGGCCATAACGTCTAGGTCGGGTTTGGGGTGTGACACACAAACACTATAAACATGATTTAACAAACTTCATTGAATAAATGAAATCATCCTATCTTAACATATTTAAGCTACCATTGTTGATGAGAAGATCATAAAACAAATTAAAAACATGATTGAGTCAAGATAACAAAGTAAAGGAAGAATAAACTCTTTTCAAATCGGTAGCCTCACGAACTTTGAATGAATAAGTTTTCCTCTGATCCTCGTGTTGCTCCTTTGCTAATGGATCCTCAAGGTGGCTGGCCAAGAGACAACCTTATCATGGTTTTGTTGGCTAAAGTGCTAGGCGTGGAAAGAAAGAAGGAAATGAGAGAATGAGAAAATGAATGAAGGAATGATGGATGATTTTTAGGGATTAAGGGATGAATGAAAAGGTGAGAGAGTGCGGTATTTATACTTGAGGTTGGTAGCTGAATTTACTAAAAATGGCATCAAAGATCCCTTGGTTCTCTCCCACTAATGGCTGGCCATAACAAGTGGAAATGAGGGTGAGTTGGTTGTTTGATTTCAGCATGGAATCATGCTAAATTTATCCATAAAGTGGATGGTTTCTTGAGTAATCTTCATGTGCTAATTTTTAATGATTTTTACAATGTAGGAACCTCAAAATAATTGTTCCGAAACTAATTTTTGGGCTGCCACAAGCTTGTGCCGAATTTGGGCTTGACTCCCCTTTGTCAAATGGTTTCGTGACCCAATAAATAACTAGACATGTCCACCTTGTAACATCACTTAAACTGGGTCAAATCAACATTCTTATGACCTAATTTTGCATGGTTTTGCCATCCAAGTAGGGTGGATTTGTTCATGTCCATGCAAGAATTGTACTGAGCTCCATATTATATCACCTCATAGTTCTACTGCATTATTAAAACATATCTCATTAATAACATGAAAATGATTTAATTTATGCACAAAATTCATATAATAAAACACAAATTTACATATTTCATAAATTCATGTCCATGATTGAGATTTAAGTAAAATTCACTAAATTCATTAACAAATGCTTGGGATTAGTGTATTTGTAAGTAAAATTGTGGTAAAAATGACTAGAAAAACCCTATACAATTTAGAGTTTATACACCCCCAAACTTAATTCATTGCTTGTCCCGACTAATGTTTCATGTAAACACAACTTTTACTAAGGCAATTTTTGCAACAAGTTTAAACATCATCAATCTATGCACATAACCATGCATAAACAAAATCATGCTCACAAACTCTTTTTATTAATAAGTAGCTCGAATGCAAACATTATTTAAAATTTTTATTCTAAGTGCAAAAAAAAATGCTAGCATAAGTCATAAAGTGGATGCTTTTCAAGATCACACATAACATTCACCATTTTATCAAAGTTTCCTTATCAATCAAATAAAGAAATCAGAAGGTCTAATTAATGGTCCTCATATGTTGAACTAGTCGGCATAATCATCCAAATCAATAAGTCTTTTATAAGGTTGTAATGGGGCTAGGCTTAAGGTAGGATAAATAGAAATGAATTTTTAGGTTCAGTAACCCTATCTTTGCCTTGGCTGAATTCGAGGTACATCCTTCCTACTAATGGGTTTTTCACCCCCAAATTTAATTTTGAAACATATGCCCAATACTTCTCAATATGTTTAGTATTTATTTTGCTCTTTTTTCTTGACATTTGAATAGAGCTTTTTTTTTATCATACAAAGAACATGTACATGTTTTTGTATTTTTCCTCGATCATTGCTCACCAAGACAAGTATAGTTAGGATAGGTGCAAGAATACGATAAAATTTAAAAAGATGGTAGCATTGCTTATGATGTAGGTAAATAACAATAAAAAAGGTTTTAAGGCTCACATTAAGGTTTCAAGGGTCAAAATTTATTTGGTAGGCTTGAAAGGCTTAAAAGATCCAAAGAAAATGTGCCTAAATCATGCTTAGATTCGTATGCCTCCTAGGATTTCGCCTCAAGAAAGTTACTAAGTCAATTCTAAGAACTTAAACCTTCACGCATGTTTATTTCAAAAGAAGTTTAATTTTCATGGTAAAAGGCTACATAAGACCCAAGAATACACAAGCATTCCATAACTCAAGATAACAAAAAAGAAGAAGATAAAATCAAAAACATGCTTGCATTTAGACTAACTTATGAACAAAAATTTTAGCATACTTATATGGAAAACATTGAAGCATAATTGAAAATTTTAAATTTTATGCAAATATTTTCCTTACCCCCCTTTAAAAAGAAGCAATGTCCTCATTGTGAAAACAAAGTAATGAATGAAAACTAAACACTAGGTAGACTAGCAAGAAAGAGAGGTGAGTCATGAAGACTACTTAAGTACCAAGTCTTTCTTAACAATCCAATCCTAGACATGTTCATTCTCATTACCACATCACTTCACTTTTTTTCTAATGAAGAGGCATTGAGCTTATTTTATTCATGCTTGTAATATCTTATTTATTATACGAAAGCAAAATACTAAATTAGGAATAGAAATAAACGCCTAAAAATAAATACTAAGGATAAAAAATTTCTGCTTTTTTATTTGCGTCATCCTCCATGTGTTTTTCCTTTTCCCTTTTTTGTCGCACTCGATTCCACAATCTCCTCTTACCATGTCTCGAATATATGATCTGGGAACTCAGGAACAAAAGTATTAGAGATAATCTTTAACGTATTTCGTAAGGTATCATCTCTAACTTTTGCATATCTCCAGCAAGCTTGTTATTGGTTATGCATGACTTTCCACATATCCATTATAGTTGAAAATTTTGAATTCTTCATAGTGTTTGAGGAAGTAGGAATGGTCAACTTAGGATTAAAACTTCGCTCCATTGGTTCAGCAACATTTGGCTCCACCCTCGGTTCAGGGCTGTTTGGTTCCTCTTCAATTTCTGCTTCTTCTGTCTCATCAATTGAGTCAGCTTCCAGTTCAACTTTGGTTGTGGACCCTTTTGATTCTAAGTTTGTTTGGCTTATTTGGTTCAACTTGGCCTAATAATCCAATATTCTCCACTAAAATCTCAAGGTCATGTCTTGTTATGCAACCTTGAACATAACGGTCCTTCATGTTTGCCTTCGATCTTACTTGGGCCCTCAAGCAAGGTGAAGTAATCAATGATGGAAAGTAGACACTTCCTGCCTTTTTTTTTAGCACAATCTTGGATCTCTTTGAGAATAATTCTTCCCACATTAATAGACCACTCTATCTTAATCGTATACAATAAAAGCATTAGTTCCATTGAGATGGTAGAACTATGTGAGATATGCATGAAGCTATATCAAATAAAATAGAACCATACCTTAGCCACTAGATTTAAATATTCTCTTTGGCAAGAATAACTACCTTACTTTCTTATAATCCATTGAGATCCTAGATTTGTAACCACATTAAGAACTTGTTGAAGAAAATCCCAATTCAATACATCATCATGGTAGAGTACTTATCTTCTTCAACATCAGGTAAGTTAACCAAATCATTAATGGATTTAGAAGTAAGGGGTACCTTCTTCTTACGAACAAGAGCTTCATTAACATATGGCGTGGTCAAGTTTGCATAGAAATCTCGCACTAAATCTTCATTAGGCATTAAACGTGATCATAGAATTCTTCCTAATTTAAAGCATTAATCGTCTTTCAAAGTGACAATGGCATGGTCATCTTGTCATTACTCTCTAAATTGAAACATTTTTCCAGCATCATGGGTTAATTCTTGAAGATAGAATCAAATTTTTCCCTTACTTCCTTGTCTTGAATCACAATTGGATTTTCTACAAAAGTCTTGGAAGATCTAGTTCTTTTGCAAGACACGATACTTTTCCCGAAAATAGGTAGAATTTCTTTATATGGAAGGGAAAAGAAATTGAAAATGTATGGTGGTAGAGGTTCGCGGCGGCGATAAAGCTGCTCCGGCAATGATATTGCTATTGTGATAGGAGGGATTTGCGACAAGGGAAGAAAACTGGGAAGAATTTTTGGGATTTAAGGCTAATGGCAAAAAGGAATGGAATGGGTGGCTTGGGTTTAAGCTAGTTGCTTGAATGGTTGTGAAAAATATAATGGTATGAAGGGGTTTTATAGTGATGGATTAGGGCAAATTTGTAGCAAAAATTTAGCTACAAGAAATTACTTGGGCGACAAGGTAAGGAGGGAAGGGAAAAGTGGTTAGTAAATTACTTGGGCGAGAAGCAATTACTTTGGGGACCCAATGGACGACACCTAGTGAGTAAATTTTTCCTCTTCATTTTTTTGGGCCTCAAGCCTAAACTGCAATTATTTTGTTGTATTGAAAAATGAAATTGGTTAGTACTTGGGCCAAATTGACCCTATTATTAAATATAAACAAATTAAAATTAAAATTGTAAAATTAAAATTAAAATTAAAATTAAAACTTTTGGATTACTTAGAAAATTCCTTCTCAAAAATTTACATCAAATTAATATCCCAAGAAAGGTTGGAAAGGTCACAAACGGTCCCGCTTAAATTCCAATATCCTTAGATGGGCTTAATTTAATGTATTAATTCAAGAAAATAATTTCTAAGTATGTCATTTATTAAAAATAAAAACATAAAAATTAAGGGTCTATTAAATTGAATGAGGTTTCAACTTGCTCAACTTCACCATCCTAATAGTGTTTGAGATGTTGACCATGAACTTTAAACCTATTTCCCTTGTTGTACAACTCTATCACTCCATAAGGGTAAACTTTATAGATGGTATAAGGCCCATTCATGTAACAACCCAATTTTGGGTCTAGTCGGAACAGTGGTTTCGGGACCACAAATCCGATGCAGTAAAATTTATTTTTATTATATTTTTATGGTCTATAGTTTTATGGAATGATTTCGTGAAAAGTTTGTTCAAAAATTTTGATGTTTGGGCACTCAATTTAGTTAAAGGGACTAAATTGTAAAAAGTGAAAAATTTGAGTTCTATATGTTAAAGGTGTCCAATTGCTATGAGATCTTAAATTAGAGGTCCTTAGATGGTAATTTGACCATTATACTTTAATATGGACAAAAATGGACATGGTTAGGTGAAATTTCAAGGTTATGCATTAAGGGCATTTTGGTCATTTGGTAAATAAAGATAAAATAAAAACAAATAAAAAGATGTCATCTTCTTCAATTGAGCCCCTTAGTGCCAAAATTTCAAAGGAGACCATAGCTAGGGTTTTTTCATATTCCAAGCTCGATTGTAAGTCCGTTCTAGCCCCGTTTTTAATGATTTTTATGTTTTTGAGATCCTTACAACCTAATCTAGTTATTTCAAGGACTAATTTGAAAAGATGTCAAAGTCTAAAATTTTACCCATATTAGATATTTGTGTATTTTGATGTTTAATGGTAGAAAATATATGTTTAGATAAACAACATTTACCAAGTGATTTTTGATAGAAATGCTTAAAAAGGACCTATTTGTAAAAGTTATAAAATGAGTAGTAAAAGTATGACTAAATGGGAAATGTAGGCCGTTATGAGTATGAAAATGGTTCGGCTAGGCTTGGGTTTTGAAGAAATTGAATATATTTCATTTTACGAGCCTATGGACTAAAATGTAAAATGTTAAAAAGTTAGGGGCAAAAAAGTAATTTTGCCATAATGTGATTTTTGGACTAAATTGAATAATATGAGTATTAAATGAGTTAAATTTGCTATTATAGATCAAGAAAAATGAGGTTCAGACCTAGATCGGGGGAAAAACAAAGTGTTTGACGATTAGGTCCAATTCCACTATTTTGTACCGAGGTAAGTTCGTATGTTAATAATGCAACGTTGTAATTGTATTTATAATGTTTTGTTATTGCATGAATTGTATGATTGACTCTATGGATGTAATTGATGAAGTTTCAACAAGCGAGAAAATCCCGGTTGAACCTTAGGAATAGATTAGGATACAAGGGACATGTCACTAGGAACCCATGCAGATATGTAATTATGTGATTTATGTGTCCAGGGTGCTGGTCTCGTATGTCCTACTGGTGGCTGAGTATATCGGCATATGTTGCGGATACTTGACAGCTTGTGTAAGTAGCACCGAGTAGCTACTTCTTGACTGACAACTTGTGTGAGCAGGCCTGTGGATAGCTCGATAGCGAGCCTATATGTGCTACGAGATTTGTAGTAGCATTGGCTACATATGTGGCACTTATATGAAAAGTTTTCCGTGTATCCAATAGTATTCCAAGTGGTTCAACGGGTATGTCAAATTTGAGAAAGTATGTGATTATGTTACGAGTTGGTACAGGTATGTACGAAAAACTCAAATGTTATTCTGTATATGATGAACTATTGGTAAGAATGTGATTGAGTAATCATGAAGTTTTAATGACATTTATGATATATGTTATGTTATTCATATGACAAATGTATAATTAATGTTGTTTATTATTTGCATATGAACTTACTAAGCTATATAACTTACTCCCCTTTCTTTCCCTTGTCTTATACTGTAGCCAAGCTACCTTGGGATCGGAGATCGTTGGATATCCATTCACACTATCAACCATTATTTTGGGTACCATTGAAATGTTAATATTTTGAGTTATAGCATGTATAGGGACTTGGTTATTTTGTTATATGTGTCATTGGTAATGTGGCCAAATGTATTGGCTTTTAATGGTTAATGATTTCATTTTGTATATGGCCATGAAAGTTGGCTAATGTTGGTTATGAGTAGTGTTATATGTTGATACCATTCATGAGTATGGAAACTTGCATGATTTGTGTTGATAGATTATGATGTTAAAACATGTTAGATGTTAGCATGTGGATGTTATATTAATACCTTGGTTGTGGACATTTTGGTTGCCTAAGTATGCTATGAATTGTGCCATTGAATTGGTGTAAGTGTATGTGTAAATGAGGTTGGCAAATGGCTTGGTAAATGGCCTTATTTTTGTCCACACGGGTAGACACACTGGCATGTGTCTAGACCGTGTGTGACACACGGTCTGCCCCACGGGCATGTGTTCCGGTCGTGTGTCCCCTACACCTTAATTTTGAAAGAAAGAATGTCCAGAATATATCACACGGGCATGTGTCTCAGCCGTGTGTGCTACACGGCCTAGAACATGAGCGTGTGTCTTGGCCGTGTGAAACCTGCACCTAATTCAAATTAACGGCCTAGCACACGGGCCTGTGGCGCGACTATGTGACACAAGTCATAGAGCACCCTAAATTGAACGCTGTCTGAAGCATGGGCGTTCCCCAAGTTCACACGAGCGTGTCCCTTGGACCACATAGGCGTGTGAGCCCTGCAGTTAGCAAAAATTTTCTAAGTTTTGTAAAAATTTCTTGAGTTCTCGGTTTAGTCTCAAACCACTTCCAATGCATGTTTTGGGCGTCGTAGGCTTATATTAGGGACTTTAGATCGAATATGAATGGTTTTTAATTTAGATGCAAATTTATAACTTGATTTGTATGTTTACTTGAGATGTAAGTCCGGTAATGCCTCGTACCCTGTTCCAGCGTTGAATACGGGTAAGTGGTGTTACATTTCCATCGGGTTTTGAGCTTTCTTGGAAACAACCTTTGCCGCAAATTACAAAACAATACTTTTTATCCTTCTTTGAATTCACGAGATTGTACACGGTTGTAATGCCATCTCTTAGTCTTTTCTTTGTACATCTTGGCATTCTCATATGAAAATAACCTCAACTTTTCCAACTTATCAAGTTGTAAGATTCTTCTTTCACCGACTTGTTTAAGATCCAAATTTAATTGTTTCAAAGCCCAATGAGCCTTATTCTCCAACTCAAGTGGCAAATGACATGCCTTTTTGAAGACTAACCGATAAGGCATCATTCCTAACGGTGTCTTAAAAATAGTTCGATAGGCCCATAAAGCATTATCGAGCCTTTGGGACCAATCTTTCTATTAGGTCACACTACCTTTTCAAGGATTTCTCTAATCTCACGGTTCACCCATTTAACTTACCCATTTGACTGTCGATGATAGGTAGTGGCAATCTTGTGTTTCATGTCGTACTTGTCAAACAACCACTTAAGCCATTTTTTTAAGAAGTGAGATCGTTCATCGCTAATTATAGCTCTCGGAGTCCCAAACCATTTAAACAAATGCTTATGTAGGAATCGCATGACTACCTTAGCATCATTCGTTGGGTATGCCTCGGCTTCAACCCACTTGGATATGTAGCCGACGGCAATGGGGATATACCTATTACCATAAGAAGAAGGAAACGGGCCTATAAAATTGATGCCCCATAAGTCAAATAATTCTACCTCTAAAATGTTTGTCAAGGGCATTTGGTTGAACACTGTAGGCCATAAGAATCCTACTTGTAAGATCTCATCAATTTCACTTCCAACTATGCACTTATTGATTATGTTATCTGCACATTGTTTAAACAAAAACGGATCCTCCTAGAAATAATACCAACTATAGTGAATGAATTTTTTCCTTTGTTGGTATGTCATTTCTCGATGAATTATTCCACATGCTAAATAATTCACATAATCAGCAAACCAAGGTATTTCATGAATTTGGCTTACCTTAAAGATATGCTCATTTGCAAAATTTTCATTAATTGGAACAAGTGAATGAGTTACCTCGTTTTGTTCCCATCTTGATAGATGACTAGCTACTTGATTTTCAACACCTTTTCTATCTTGGATCTCAAGGTCAAATTCTTGGAGTAGGAGTATCCATCAAATTAGCTTCGGTTTAGCATCTTTCTTCGTGAGTAAGTATTTAATGGCCGCATGGTCAGTAAATATTGTGACTTTAGTACCTATGACATAATAACGAAACTTGTCAAAAGCAAAAACTATAGCGAATAGTTTTCTTTTTTTTTTTGTTACTATGTAATTGAGTTGGACTCCTGTCAAATTTTTGCTTCCATAGTAGATCGGGTGAGATGCTTTGTTCTTTCTTTGACCCATCACAGCTCCAGCAGTAAAATTGCTTGGTCACACATCAACTCAAAAGGTCAGTTCTAATCAGGTGTAACAATTATTGGGGCTGAAATTAACTAACTTTTCAATTCTTCAAAAGCTTCTAAACATGCTTTGTCAAAATAAAAAATTGTATCTTTCTTTAACAGCATACACTTAGAAATTTTTGAAAAGTCTTTTATAAACCTTCGATAAAATCCGGCATGGCCTAAGAAACTTCGAACTCTTTTCACACTAACTGGAGGTGGTAATTTCTCAATTATATCCACTTTTGCTTTATCGACTTCGATTTCTCTTTTGGAAATTTTATGCCCTAAGACAATTCCCTCCTTAACCATAAAATGACATTTCTCCCATTTAAGGACAAGATTTGTCTCATTGCATCTTTTCAGTACTTTACCGAAATTACTTAAACAAACATCATAAGTATTACCAAAAATATTAAAAAAATCATCCATGAAAACCTCAACCAAATTTTCAACCATACTAGTAAATATTGGCAACATGCATCGCTAGAATATGGTAGGTGCATTACATAAATCAAAAGGCATTCGACTAAATGTAAACATACCATACGAGCAAGTAAAAGTCATTTTATTTTAGTCTTCCGGGGCTACAACTATTTGGTTGTAACCCGAATATCCATCGAAGAAACAATAATATTCGTTACCTGCTAGTTGATCTAACATCTAATTCATAAAAGGCAACAAGAAATGGTCCTTTTGAGTGGCTTTGTTCAATTTTCTATAATCAATACAGATTCTACAACCCACGATAGTTTTCATCAGGATTAACTTGTTACGTTCATTCTCAACAATCATGATTTTGCCTTTTTTTTGTTACACATTGTATCGGACTTACCCATGAACTATCTGAGATGGGGTAGATAATTCCCACATCTAACCATTTGATCACTTTCTTTCAAACTACCTCTTTCATGATTGAGTTGAGTCTCATTTGCCCATCAATCCTAGCTCTTTCGCCCTCCTCTAAAATAAATTATGCATACAGAAAGAAGGGCTTATACCTCGAATATCAGCAATGGTCCAACCGGACGCTTTTTTTAAATTTTTGTAAAACAACAATTAGTTTCTCCTCTTGGTGTTATGTTAATTTTGCTGAAAAATCATAGCCATAGTAGAACTGTTACCTAAATAAACATATTTTAAATGGGAAGGAAGTACCTTAAGTTCGAGTTTGGGTGGTTCCTCAATTGAAAATTTTGGTTATGTAAATCCCCAGCCTTCTAATTCTAGTAGTTCAAACCGTGCTGGTTAAACATAGTCCCTCGAATTGACTCCATCAAAGTCATATTTTCATTACCTTTTTCATCTTCCAATGGCTTAGACCCTAAAGTGTTCTCCAATGGGTTTTCAAAATTGTTTTCTCATTCTATATAAACTAAGGTTTCTAGCTTTTCCATCACTAAACATTTCTCCGTTAGATTAGGAAATTTCATTGCTTTGAGAACATTAAATGTTGCTTGATAGTCTTGAACATTCACGGTGAGTTCGCCTTTTTGCAGGTCTATTAATGTTCTCCCCGTAGCTACGAAAGGCATCCCCAAGACGATCGACACTTTATCTACTTCAAAATCTAAGACAATGAAATAAGCAAGAAAAATGAATTTCTTGACTCTTACCAAAACATTCTCGATCTTTCCTTCTGGGAATGCTAAAGATCGATTCGCCTACTGGAGTGTCACGGTAATGGGTCTTACTTCACCTATTCCCAACAGCTTGAAAATAGATGTAACGCCCCAAATTCTATAATTCTATTTCTGTAAATTCTTGACACAAATGTGTATCTGCTTCAGTGGTTAAGTGTTATGGTTGTGTGTGAGAGGTCCTAAGTTCAAGCCCTACCTTTGAAAAATTTTGATATTTTTCTGATCTAAGTCTTGTGTTTGGAGAGTGGGCTTATATTTAATTGGTTGTCAAACCACATTAGAATGGGCCTGTTGGTCCGGTGGTTAGGTGGAGTGTTGGTTTGCTGGAGGTCCTGTGTTCGAAACTCTGCATAAGCGTATTGTTAATCTTTTTGCTTGGCTTTGGATAGAGTTTCAGTTGCAGATAGATTCTGAGTAGTGGGTGGTTTAGGAGGAGTGATTACTGGGGATTAATCAAAATTAGTTTTTATCTTTTGTTTCAAAAAAAATCCTGTCTCTCTTTCCTACCGAAATTCTGCTCAAAATTTTTGACGTTCCTTCTTTCCCTCTACCATTTTTCTTCTTTTTCTTTTTCAAGAACAATATTTTTCTTTTTTCGTTAATCGTTTTGGCAAAAATCGTGTTTTCTTATCGCGGGAGTTTGGACTGTACATCTCGTTGGTAAGTGGTAGTAAGTTCTGCTGAGGAGGAAGCCATTGTCTACTCTTTTAAGCCTTGTCAAATCCTCTGTTAATTTTATGCCTGTGTTTTAACAGCAGCAAATCCAGTGAGTAGGGGTTTCTCTCGTTGGGAATCGTGATCGAATTGTCGAGGTAACTGAGTAAGTGTTGGATTTTGGTATTGGTTTTATAGTTTCATTTTAGTCACGAATTAAGTCTGGCTCTAAGCATTGGGTTGTCGATTTTTAGGTTTTGGAAGGCTCGGGAGTGTTTTCGTTGCAAAACAGTACCAGGTGTGTACCCAAAATGCAGAAATTGAGCATTCAACAAAAGCTGAAAAAGGCCACTATCAACACCACATGGGCATGTGGCCACCCGTGTGGCAGGCCATGTGCGATAACACGGCTGTGTGATTGATGAAGGCCAGGCCGTGCGCAAGACACGACCGTGTGATGGCCGGGGTGTGGCTGTGTGTGCCACTCGGGCTAAACCGAACTAGGCGTGGGGACTTACACGGACACGCTACACGAGCGTGTGATATCTGGACCAGGCCGTGTGATCCACAAGGGCAAGGCCAATCTGGGTGTGTGGGCAACACGGGCAAAACACATGGGCGTGTGGGCCCATTTAGCTAAAATGTTTCCTAGGGTTGCAGGGGTCGCCCAAGTCGAATGTGAACCTAATGTAGGGTCGGTAAGCGCTACTTAGACCCTAAATCGTGTGACCTGAATACATAATGTATGTTTTGAGCATGTTAAATTTATGGATGTTTACTGATTCGTATGTATGACTGAGAACTGGATTTTAGCATGTAAGCATGCATTTTTGTATGTTTGCATTGAGCATGTTTAGTTGCGACTGCATTGGGGTGGGATGATGGATTTTGGGAGGAAGTGTACTAAAAGGCTTTCCTGCCTATTATCTGGCAGCTCAGCTGTAATATTACTGATATGTGCCGCATTCGACGACTTGGTGTGTAGGGCTGGGTGGGTGTTTTAAACCCCACATGGTGTGTAGGGATGACCGGAAATGGTGTGTAGAGGCTAGTGGGTGGGATACTGATTTCTGTTATTGTGTACATACTGTATACGAGATAGGCCAAAGCCCTAAATTATATCTGAAATCGTATCTGAATGGGCTAAGGCTTAAACTGTATCTGAATCTGGAATGGACTTAGGCCCCAGACTGCATTTGACTAATAATTGTTATTTGACTGTATACATGTCTTCTGTGGGGATTACACACTGAGTTTACGGAAACTCACCCCTTTCTGTTTTAACTGTACAGGTAATCCTCAGACTTAGACGGATCGATGCGGCGGAGGACTCAACGGTGACCACATGTTTAATGACTGCTTAAATTTCATTAAGTTTTTTACTTCCGATTTTGTTTGAGGTATTTTTGATGTAATTTGGGACTGTTGGACAATTTGCCTTATTTTGGATTTTAACTGTTTTCATGGATTTCTAAACTGCAAAACTCAATGAAAACTCAGTTTAATTATAAAAACATTTTTCCTAAACGCGAACGGTTTTTTTAAATACCACGGTTTTAAAAGCTTCCTCTATAGAATATGTCTTTAAGCTAATCAAATTAACGAGAAAATAATTTTGAAATTAACGAGGGATAAATAGAAGCTAATAAACGGAAACGGTCTTAACTTGATAAATTCGATTTAAAATCCCATTCCATGTGACATCTCCAGATTCGACCATAACATTTAGGCCAGGTTTGGGGTGTTACATTTAGTGGTATTAGAGTCAGGTTGCAAAACTCGGCTGTGGATTTTGGGTTTTAAAACTTGGTTTTTAAGAAATAATTTTCAAATGATTTGACTGAGAATGTGGTACACCGAGTCTCCGGCACCGATCCTGTAAGGATTCTAATAAATTGTTATGATATTATAGATTGTTTGTTCTGAAAACACTCTAGTTTGTGTATACAGAAATTTTAGTGAAACTGAAACTGATAGAGACTGTACTTGCGAAAAACAAACTATGAGTTTATGATATGGCTTTACATAAAACATCAATTAATAAATACTGAAACTGTAATTGATTCATAAAATTCGTAATACAGAGGCCAAGGTAGAGGCCATAGGGAGCCTCGGGTTAAGTCCTTTTTTCTGGGCAGCATGTCAAACCTAGATACGAGTGAGACGTCGGTGTCACCTGCCACTGAGACTAGGTCTCAATATCACATGGCTAGGGATGACGCATTGTCCCAGGCTATGTTAAGGATACTGGAGAGGGTCACTGGGCCCAACACGGATCTGAGGGCTGAGGGTCGATTATGGAACGACTCCGGTCCAATGGAACTAAACTTTTTAGGGGTGTCACTAGAGTCGCCCCTAATGTGGCTGAGTACTGGATGGAGGCTACTGAGAGGATAGTGGATGACTTAGACTGTACCCCTGAGCAGAGGGTGAAGTCTCGTTGTTTCGCGATAAGGACTATCAGTAGTGGCTAACTATTAAGGAGTGCACTCAGCCCGATCGTCTATCTTGGGAGTTCTTTAAGTCTGCCTTCCAAGGGTAGTATGTGGGAGCAAGTTACATCGATGCTCGTAGGTGTGAGTTTCTAAACCTCACTCAGGGAGACCGATCAGTGGCCGAGTATGAAGCAGAATTTTTTAGACTGGTCCGGTATGTGCGAGGTATGGTGGCGTCTGAATATGAGAGATGTGTCTATTTTGAAAACGACCTTAGGGGTAATCTGAGGGTACTAATAGCTTCGCAGAGGGAGCAAGAGTTCTTTGTTCTGGTAGAGAAGGCGAGGATCACTAAAGAGGTTATGCGCCCTGAGCGCCAAAACAGAGATCGTGAGAGGGGTAAGAACATGAGGGATTTGGAGCCCTCGAGTTCAGTACAGAGGCCTAAGAAAAAGGCCAGGATTGATGGGTCGGTTAGAGCTGGGCCCCCTGTTGCTCCTACCGGATTGCAGCCGTGTGAAAATTGTGGTAGACGCCATCAGGGTGAGTGTTGGAGTAGGACTGGGGCGTGTTTGAGGTGTGGGTCATTAGAGCACTGTATTCGGGAGTGTCCGTTGAGGGCCGAATAGGTGTAAGCTCCGGGTTTTGGTACTGCGCAGCTACAGATGGTAGTTCAGCAACCACCGAGGGGCCGTGGTCAGGCTAAGGGTGGTAACGGTATGGGCCATGGACAGAGAGCATCAGGTAGAGGTGCTGGACAGACTGAGGCAAGGCAGCCTACTCTTGTTTATGCTGCTCGTCATCGAGAGGACAAAGATGCTCTAGACGTCATTACCAATACATTCTTAATTTATGATGTACCTTATTTTGCACTGATAGACATAGGTTCCACACATTCCTATGCAGCTAGCACTGTATCGAAAAACTTGAAGATTTTGGTTGAGAGTACTTCTAGTGAGGCGACTGTGCTGAGTCCACTAGGACAATTGGTTCGGGTTAGCAAATTGTATAGAGATGTTCCTCTAGAGGTTCAACGGTCAGTATTTTTGGCTAATCTGATAGAGCTTCCATTTGGGGAGTTTGACCTAATTCTGGGTATGGACTGGTTGGTCTTGCATTGTGTCAGTCTAGACCGTGCGGCCAAGAGGGTCATCTTGAGAACTGAGGAGGATGATAAGGTAGTCATGATTAGAGAGCGTTAGAATTATTTTACTAGTGTCATCTCTGCACTGGTGTCTGAGAAACTGGTTCGTAATGAATGTGAGGCGTTCTTGGCCTATATTAGTGTTTCTATTTCTGGGGACTCTACTGTAAAGGATATCAGGACTCTAAGGGATTTTCTGGATGTCTTTCTTGAGGAGCTACTAGGATTGCCTCCAAACCGGGAGGTTGAGTTTGGGATCGAGCTTTTTTTCGGGTATAGCTCCGGTGTCCATCGCTCCTTACTGTATGGCACCGAATGAGATTACAGAGCTTAAGGCTCAACTACAGGAACTTTTGGACCGTGGTTTCATCCATCCTAGTGTGTCCCCGTTGGGAGCACTGGTTCTATTTGTTAAGAAAAAGGATGGGAACATGAGGATGTACATTGACTATCGGCAGTTGAACAAGCTGACCATTAAGAATAAGTATCCGCCTCCGAGAATTGACGACTTATTTGATCAATTCAGAGGGGCTTCCATATTCTCTAAGATCGATCTTCGTCCAGTGTACCATCAGTTGAGGGTTAAGGAGGTGGATGTGCATAAGACCGCATTTAGGACTCAGTATGGGCACTACGAGTTCCTAGTTATGCCTTTTGGGTTGACGAATGCACCGGCCGCATTTATAGATTTGATGAATTGGGTATTTCAACCTTACTTGGACCGATTTGTCGTGATCTTCATCGACGACATCTTGGTTTACTGTAAGACAGAAGAGGAGCATGAAGAGCGTCTCAGAGTAGTGCTTCAAATTCTGCGTGAGAAGCAGCTTTACGCTAATCTAAGCAAGTATGAGTTCTGGCTTCGTGAAGTAACATTTCTAGTATTAACTATCTTTTTATTATCTAGCCTGATAATTAAGGGATTTATTTTTAATCTAAAATTAACTAACTAATTTAATTAACTATGAACGCGACAGGGAGTGAATTGGGGAAAATACTTTTGGACAACTTATATGAGATAGGCAATACCTAAGGAAGAATCCACCTAGACTTCACTTATTACTTTTGATTCATGCGATTTATTCACTTCACTTAATTCGTAGAAGTCTCTGTTTTATGTCAATATCTCTTTCAAGACTAAAAACAACTGACTCTAGGTTGATTAATTGAAATCTCTTTCTAATTAAAGCACCTATTGTCGCATTAACGCGATCTATGGATTCCCTTATTAGGTTTGACCCTAATCCGACAGATTTTCGTCGCCCTATTTCTAGGGTTGCAATCAATTCCGCTTAATTGTGTTGATCTACTCTTAGACAGGGACTTTTGCTCCACTGAATAAGCACATTCGACTTGAATCAATAACCTGAATTATCAAACAAGAATAAGAACTCACAATTAAGAATAAGCACAAGTATTTATCTCATAAATCAAATAATAATAAGATTCGTCTTGGGTTTCATCCCCTTAGATATTTAAGGGATTTAGTTCATCTTGATAAAGGGAAACATATTAGAATAGGGAAAACAACAAAGCATAAGAAAACCCAAAAACTTCTAAAGAACTTGATGGGAGATCCTTCTTCTAAGCTGTTCCCAACGGCTGTCTTGGAGTATTTTCTCCTTTTACCCGACGTCTATTCGATGTCCTGTCGACCTCTCTTTTAGGTTGCCCACTAGGGTGTTTATATAGGCTTTCGAGATGCCTTACTTGGCCCACAAGTATGCTATTCCGAATAGAATTCATCCTAGTTTCGGCAGGGACACGCTTGTGTGACACGCCCATGGTCGATAGTCCAGGCCGTGTTCAATCCTGTTTGTCACACACGGCCGTGTGGTCTGCCCGTGTGCAGTGGTCCAGGCCGTGTAGGCCCATTTTGTCCCCCTTTGGCCCGTTTCTCGTTCTTTTCGATTTCCTAAGCTCTCCTGAGTATAAAACATGAAATTAAGAGATTAGGAGCATCGGATTCATCAAATTCAATGGAAAATCATCCAAAATTAAGCCAAGCATGGGGTTAAAATATGTGTAAATTATGATTTATCAGAGGCAGTCTATTCTGAGAGAGGCACATAGTACCCCTTATGCCATGCATCTAAGTGGGAATAAGATAAACCAAGATCTTCGAGAACTGTACTAGTGGCCAGGATTGAAACGGGAGGTTACTGATTTTGTGGCACAATGTTTGACATGTCTGCAGGTTAAGGCTGAGCATCAGTTACCTTCGGGTTTGTTGTAGCTGGTTAAGATTCTGCTATGGAAGTGGGAACGAGTAATGAGTGACTTCGTTAGTGGGTTACCTCTAACACCCACAAAGAAGGATTCTGTTTGGGTCATCGTAGATCGATTGACCAAGTCTGCGCACTTCATTCTGGTTAGGACCAACTATTCTCTTCAGAAGTTGGCGAAGCTCTACATTTCTGAGATAGTGAGACTGCATGAGGTACCAGTCTCAGTCATTTCTAACAGAGATCCTCGCTTTACACCTCGATTTGGAAAAAAAGTTACATGTGGCTTTGGGTTCGAGATTGGGTTTAGTAATGCATTCCATCCTCAGACCGATGGTCAATCTGAGAGGGTGATTCAGATACTGGAGGATATGTTGAGAAGTTGTGTTATCGATTTTCAAGGCAGTTAGGAGGATTATCTACTGTTAGTCGAGTTCTCCTACAATAACAGTTTCCAGTCAAGCGTTCAGATGGTACCTTACGAGGCTCCGTCTGGTCGTAAGTGTCGTACTCCTTTGTGCTAGACTGAGTTGGGCGAATGTCGAGTTTTGGATCCTGAGTTGGTTTCTAAGACTTAGGATAAGGTTCGACTAATTCGGGATCGTCTGAAGGCGACATCTAAAAGACAGAAGTCTTATGTGAATTTGAAGAGACATGATATTGAGTATTCTGTGGGGGACTTCATTTTTCTCAAGGTTTTCCCATGGAAGAATGTTCTGAGATTCGATCGCAAGGGCAAGTTGAGCTCTAGGTTCATTGGGCCTTACCGAATTCTGAAGCGTGTGGGACCTGATGTTTACTAGTTGGAGTTGCCCCTTGAACTAGATCATATTCATGATATGTTCCGCGTCTCGATGTTGAGGCGGTACCGCTCTAATCCTACTCATATTGTCCCTGTTGAAGAGATTGAGGTTAGGTCAAATTGACCTTCGAAGAGGAGCCGGTTCAGATTCTGAATCAGGATGTAAAGGTTCTTCGGAAGAAGTCTATCCCAAGTGAAGGTGCTGTGGCAGAATCATAGCACTAAGGAGGCCACGTGGGAGCCTGAGGATGCGACGCGTCAGCAGTGTCCTCATCTGTTCTGATCAGGTAAATTTCGAGGTCGAAATTTCTTTTAGGGGGTAGAGTTATAACTCTCCAAATTCTATAATACTGTTTCTGTAAATTCTTGACACAAATGTGTATCTGCTTTAGTGGTTAAGTGTTTTGGGTATGTGCGTATGAAGTCCCAAGTTCAAGCCCTACCTTTGACAAATTTTGATATTTTTCATATCTAAGCCTTGTGCTTGAAGAGTGGGTTTATATTTAATTGGCTGTCAAACTACATTAGAATGGGCCTGTTGGTCCGGTGGTTAGGTGGAGTGTTGGTTTGCTAGAGGTCATGTGTTCGAAACTCTGCATAAGCATATTGTTAATCTTTTTGCTCGGCTTTGGATAGAGTTTCGATTGCAAATGGATTCTGAGTAGTGGGTGGTTGAGGAGGAGTGATTAGTGGGGATTAATCAAAATTAGTTTTTATCTTTTGATTCAAAAAACTCCTGTTACCCTCTTCTGCCGAAATTTTGCTTAGAATTTTTGACGTTACTTCTTTCCCTCTGTCGTTTTTCTTCTTTTTCTTTTTCAAACAATGTATTTTCCTTTTTTCGTTAATCGTTTTGGCAAAAATCGTGTGTTCTTATCGCTGGAGTTTGGATCGTACTTCTCGTTGGTAAGTGGTAGTAAGTTCTGCTGAGGAGGAAGCCTTTGTCTACTCTTTTAAGCCTTGTCAAATCCTCTGTTAATTTTGTGCTTGTGTTTTAACAGCAACAAATCCAATGAGTAGTGGTTTCTCTCGTTTGGAATCATGATCGAATCGTCGAGGTAACTGACTAAGTGTTGGATTTTGGTATTGGTTTCGTAGTTTTGTTTTAGTTGTGAATTAAGTCTGACTCTAAGCATTGGGTTGTCGATTTTAAAATTTTGGAAGGCTCGAGAGTGTTTTTGTTGCGAAACAGTACCAGGTGTGTACCTGAAACGCAGAAATCGAGCATTTAGCCAAAGCTGAAAAAGGCCACTGCCCATGTGGCAGGCCGTATGCGATAACAAGGCTGTGTGATTGACGAAGGCCAGGCCGTACGCAAGACACGACAATGTAATGGCCGGGGTGTGGTCGTATAGGCCACACGGGCTAAACTGAACTGGGCATATGGGCCCACACGGACACGACACACAGGCGTGTGATATCTGGGCCAGGCCGTGTGATCCACACGTGCAAGGCCAATCTGGGCATGTGGGCCACACGGGCAAACCACATGGGCGTATGGACCCATTTAGCTAAATGTTTCCTTGGGTTGTACGTGTCGTCCAAGTCGACTGTGAACCTACTGTAGGGTCGGTAAGCACTACTTAGACCCTAAATCGTGTAACCTGAATATAAAATGTATGTATTGAGCATGTTAAATTTATACATGTTTACTGATCCATATGTATGATTGATAATTGGATTTTAGCATGTAAGCATGTATTTCTGTATGTTTGTATTGAGGTTAGGCCAGATTTGACCTTCGAGGAGGAGCCGATTCAGATTCTGGATCGAGATGTAAAGGTTCTTCGGAAGAAGTCTATCTGATTAGTGAAGGTGTTGTAGCGGAATCATAGCACTGAGGAAGCCACGTGGGAGCCTGAGGATCCGATGCGTCAGCAGTGTCCTCATCTGTTCTGATCAGGTAAATTTCGAAGTTAAAATTTCTTTTAGGGTGTGGAGTTGTAACGCCCCAAATTCTATAATTCTGTTTCTGTAAATTCTTAACCCAAATGTGTATCTGCTCAGTGGTTAAGTGTTCTGGGTGTGTGTGAGAGGTTCCAAGTTCAAGCCGTACCTTTGACAAATTTTGATATTTTTCTGATCTAAGCCTTGTGTTTGGAGAGTGGGCTTATATTTAATTGGTTGTCAAACTACATCAGAATGGGCCTGTTGGTCTGGTGGTTAGGTGGAGTGTTGGTTAGCTGGACGTCCTGTGTTTGAAACTTTGCATAAGCGTATTGTTAATCTTTTTGCTCGACTTTGGATAGAGTTTCGGTTGCAGGTGGATTCTGAGTAGTGGGTGGTTGATGAGGAGTGATTAGTGGGGATTAATCAAAATTAGTTTTTATCTTTTGTTTCAAAAAAATCTTGTTTCTCTCTCCTACTGAAATTCTGCTCAAAATTTTTGACGTTACTTCTTTCCCTCTGCCGTTTTTCTTCTTTTTCTTTTTCAGACACAATATTTTTCCCTTTTCATTAATCGTGGTGGCAAAAATCGTGTGTTCTTATTGCGGGAGTTTGGATCGTACTTCTCGTTGGTAAGTGGTAGTAAGTTCTGCTGAGGAGGAAGCATTTGTGTACTCTTTTAAGCCTTGTCAAATCCTCTGTTAATTTTGTGCTTGTCTTTTAACAGCAGCAAATCCAGTGAGTAGGAGTTTCTCTCATTTGGAATCGTGATCGAATCGTCGAGGTAACTGACTAAGTGTTGGATTTTGGTATTGGTTTCATAGTTTTGTTTTAGTTGTGAATTAAGTCTGACTCTAAGCATTGGGTTGTCAATTTTTAGGTTTTGGAAGACTCGAGAGTGTTTTCTCTACGAAACGGTACCAGGTGTGCACCCGAAACGCAGAAATTGAGCATTCAGCAAAAGTCGAAAAAAGGCCACTATCGACGCGACATGGGCGTGTGGTCACCCGTATGGCTGGCCGTGCGCGATAACACGGCCGTGTGATCGACGAAGGCCAGGCCGTGCGCAAGACACGGCTGTGTAATGGCTGGGGTGTAGCCATGTTGGCCACATGGGCTAAACCGAACTAGGTGTGTGGGCCCACACGGGCGTGTGATATCTGGGCCAGAGTGTGTGTTCCACACGGGCAAACCACGTGGGCGAGTGGGCCCATTTAGCTAAAATGTTTCCTAGGGTTGCACGGGTCGCCCAAGTTGACTGTGAACCTACTGTAGGGTCGGTAAGCACTACTTAGACCCTAAATCATGTGACCTGAATATATAATGTATGTATTGAGCATGTTAAATTTATGCATGTTTACTGATCCGTATGTATGACTGATAATTGGATTTTAGCATGTAAGCTTGTATTTCTGTATGTTTGCATTGATCATGTTTAGTTACACCTACATTGGGGTGGGATGATGGATTATTGGAGGAAGTGTACTAAAAGGCTTTCATGTCTATTATCTGGCAGCTCAGCTGCAATATTACTGATATGTGCCGCATTCGGTACGACTTGGTGTGTAAGGCTGGGTGGGTGTTTTAAACCCCACATGGTGTGTAGGGATGGTCAGAGATGGTGTGTAGTGGCTGGTAGGTAGGATACTGATTTCTGTTATTGTGTGCATACTGTATATGAGATGGGCCAAGGTCCTAATTTATATCTAAAACCGTATTTGAATGGGCTAAGGCCTAAATTGTATCTGAATCTGGAATGGGCTTAGGCCCCAGACTGCATTTGACTGATAACTGTTGTTTGACTGTATGCATGTCTTCTGTGGGGACTACACACTGAGTTTACGTAAACTCACCCCTTTTTGTTTTAACTATACAGGTAATTCCCAGACTTAGACGGATCAGTACAGCAGAGAACTCAGCGGTGACCACATGTTTAATGACTGCTTAAATTTCATTAAGGTTTTTACTTCTGATTTTGTTTGAGGTATTTTTGATGTAATTTGGGACTTTTGGACTGTTTGCCTTATTTTGGATTTTAACTGTTTTCATGTATTTCTAAACTACAAAACTCAATGAAAACTCGGTTTAATTATAAACAATGTTTTTCCTAAACACGAACGTTTTTTTAAATATCACGGTTTTAAAAGCTTCCGCTATAGAATATGTCTTTAAACGAATCACATTAACGAGAAAATAATTTTGAAATTAACGAGGGATAAATAGAAGCTAATAAACAAAAACGGTCTTAACTTGATAAATTCGATTTCAAATCTCATTCCATGTGACATCGCCAGATTCGACCATAACGTCTAGGCCGGGTTTGGGTGTTACAATTGATTTGGGCATCAACTTGATGCTTGCTCCTAAGTCGCACAAATCTTTACCATAGTAAGATTCTTCGTTATTACAGGGTATAGTAAAGCTTCTAAGGTCCTTCAATTTCAAAAGTAGCTTGTTTTGTAAGAACGCATTTCACTCATTCGTTAAAATGATTGTTTCACACTCATTAAGTCTTTTCTTTTGGACAGGATGTCCTTCATGAACTTCATATAATTGGGCATTTGCTCTAAAGCCTCTGCCAAGATATTGATGTGAAGTTACTTTAGAACGTCCAAAAACTTCTTGAATTGCACCTCCTATTTTTACTTATTTGGTTGGAAATTTTGAGGATATAGAGGTGATAGAACTTTGGGTTGAATCGGACAACTTTTCTGAAGAGATAAATTTGCATCTAGAGAAGATGTTAGCTTATCAGAATTTACTGGGTTAGATCTTACCTCATCAAATTTTGTAGATTCTGGCTCTACTGGTGTAGGAATTTCAACTGTTGGTTGACTTTCCAACTTCTTAGTAGGTTTATCTTCAATCACAACCGTCTTAGGCTCCAAAGTCTTACCACTTCGTATAGTCACTACCTTGCAATGTTCCTTACCCAAATTTTTTAGATTTTCTGTATCACTTGGCAAGGCTCCTTGCGGTCGGTTACGAACCTTTGTAGCTAACTGACCTATTTGGCTCTCCAAAATAGAAAATGAAAAATGTTCTCTATAAATGATAATAGAAAATGAAAGTAAAAAATATTTTCAAAAACTAAACATACAAATTATTGATCGTGTTTGGTATACAAGTCAAATAACATTAACTTAAGGTGTTCTTAATAACTGAAAATTTAAGTGTTGAAAAATTAAATACTGAATTTTTGATACTAAATTTTAAGTGTTGAATTCATAGTAGAAAATCGTTTAGTAAATATTTTTAAGAATTTTTTAGGATTTTTTTTTACGCCTAGAATAAAACTTGATAAATAGATCTGTCTAAACTCATTTTGGAGTGCATTTTTAATAATTCTTTTTTATAATAATATAAAGGCCTAAAATTTCTAGGAAAATTTCTAGGTATTTTAGAAAAAGAAATTTAACTTTTGGATTTTCTGATTTGTTAGAATTCTTTTTATACGGAATGTAACTAAGGGTCCGTTTGTTTACATATAAAAGGTTTTAAAAAAATTTTTTCTGTATTTTTCTATGTTTGTTTCACAGAAAATAGTTTGGTCAACGGAAAATGGCTTACAAGTCAAGGTAAAATAAGTCATTTTTCCTATAAAATAACTTATCATTTTAAAAAGTGTAAGTCATTTTCCAGAAAAGAGCTCATCTATAGATAATTTTATTTTTATATAAAAAAACTAAAATCAAGCTTAATATTATTATATTGATAATAAATTTTATTTTTATTTTAAAAAATATTTAAATATTATATTTTTCAATATTATTAAACATACATATTTAATTATTTATATATTAGTCATATAATAAATTATTAATATAATAAATATAATTTATTTAATAAATTATTTAAAATTTTAATTTTATTTTAATAATAAATTTAAAAATAAATTTTTAAATAATATTATTCACATATTATTCAAAATATTTAATATTAATAATTTAATAATAAATACTTATTACAATTATAAATATATTATTAATAAATGTTTTGTAATATAATTGTTAAAATATGTCATAAGTCTATGTACACTTCACAGATTTGTAATTTAGTCTTTGTACTTTTAATTTCAAGAATTTAGTTCCTTTATTTTTCAAATTTGAAAATCAAGTCCAATTGTTGACATCGTTGATTTTTTGGTTAATTTTGTTGATGTCACATTTTTAAATAAAAAATACTTACTTAGTAGTCATGTAATTAAAAAATGACGTTGTAATGAATTTGAATTTAACATAATAGTTTTAATATATGCAAAAACAATGTAAAATATAAAATTACAGATAAAAATAAATTCAATTAAACAATGAAAAAATAAGAAAATCTCAAATGTATGTTTGTTTAATTGAAAATAAATTTATGAAATATTTTTAAAAAATCTACCAAACAACATAAAATATTTTACACAGATTCCTCCAAATACCAGAAAATATTAGCTTTTCTAGAAAAGTAAATCATTTTCCAGAAATTATTTTCAGTGAAACAAACAGAACCTAAGATCCAAAAAAACAAAACATATTTTCAAAACACTAATATTTTCAAAACACGCCCGTGTCCTTAGCCCATGTGTCGAACTAAATTCCACAATTAATGTGCAGATTTCACACGGCCTGGGCACACGCCCATGTCTTAGGCCGTGCCTCCCACACGGCTGAGACACACGGCCGTGTCTCCACCCGTGTGGTTACTACAAGGCTTACTGACTTGCAAATCTAGCATACAAGGGGACACACGGTCGATCCACACGCCCATAGGGCTGATCGTGTGTCACACACGGCCTAGACACACGCCCGTGTGTCTACCCGTGTAAACAATTAGATGGTTGTTTACCAAGCCCTTTGCCACCCTACATTGCACACAAACATACACCAATTCATATCAACACAACTCAAAACCCAAAGGCACATTCAAACACAAGGCATATACTTCAAGAATTTCATCTTCATTCAAGCATAGGAATTTGCCAAGTTTTGGCCTAACATATAAGACCATTTACAAAATAATTTTAGTAACATACATAGCCAACACTTTAGCTAACAGTTACAACTTAACAAAATGCTCGAGTCCTATACATGCCATTCAGCTTAGTAAGTTTGCATGGAAATAAATAGCAATAATAAGCTCATAATATAATCCATCCATGGCATTAACTAACCATGCACAAGTCATAGGCTCATTGCCATACTTACTTACAATTGCCCTTATTTAGCACATACCGTGCCACACATCATAATCGTTTCTTCGTGACTCATTCACGAGTACCTATGTTCACTCATTCACATAACTTTAGTACAATTCTCATTTCTACTTCTAAACTCATCTACTTATCCCATTAATCACTAGGGATAGTCAATGACGCATATTCATCGTCGTTAACGTAGGTACGAAGCCAATGCCACATCCCCGAGGTGGTCTTACATGGAGTCACTTCTAAATGCCAATGCCACATCTCGGATATGGTCTTATATGGACTTTCACATCAAGTATCGATGCCATATCCCAGATATGGTCTTATACGATTCTCATATTCATTACCAAAGCCATATCCCGGATATGGTCTTATACGGGATTTCAGCTTGGTGCTGAGGCCATGCCCCAAACATGGTCTTATAAGGGACCTTACTCATTTCTCATCTCGATGATAGCATTTTCATATTCATTATAGTCCACTAGGAACTTAACATCTCATTCAACATTAATCACTCAATTTAGTAGAGTATCATGCGTCAATATGATACCAAGCATTCTCAATTATGCTAACATGAATGTTGCATTAATCACATACAAACTTACCTCGTTTTCAAAATGAGCCAACTAGTCGGTCTAGTCCGAGACCTTGTTCTTTCCCCGGTCTAGGTAGATTCTCGGTTCTTCTTGCTCTATAATAGCAATTTAGCTCATTTTAATCACCACATTAATAAATGCATCTCAATAGTCATGTTTAGGCAAAATTACTATTTTGCCCTTAGATTTTGGCAAAATGACCATTTTGCTTTTAGGCTCGAAAATTAATTCTAATCACATTTCTACCTTCAAGAAGCCTAGGTGAACATTTAATACTCTTATAGCTATCATCAACACTCAACATTTCACATAATTACTACAAATTTGTGACCTTCTCATTAAGGTCCAATTAGGTGTTTTCAAGACAACACCTTTCACAAAAAGTTGTTCATCAACAACTAAGACTCAATTTCTTCCATAAAAATGCAGAAAATAACAATGATAGCTCTCATGGCATAACTCTAAACTTTTCACCATATTTCACAATAGTACCCTCATTTGAAAGCTTAAGCTTTAGGGGTCTCAAAAGTACAACTATTTTCAAGAAAAGATCACTAGAACACTTACTTATGAAGATATGAGTGTGCTGAAATTTTTGAAGCTTTCTACCCTCTATTTGCTGCTAATTTTCGGTGGAGGAGTGAAGGAGAAAAGATGATATCTTTTCTTTCCTTTTTTTTAATATTAGTCAAATTAGTCACCAACTATCAACTACTTTGACCAATTTTTTGTCCATATTTGTCTCCTATGATAGTCGATGGCCGGGCAAGCCTTGTTAAAGGGCTAAATTTCCTTTTAAAGACCTCAAATTTACAATCTATGGCTATTTGGTACCTTTAGCTTATAGGATGGAACGTTTGCACTTTATGCGATTTAGTCCTTTTTCGCGATTAAACATGAAATCGCAAAAATTAAAGTACCAAAATTCTCATGTACTTAAACAATCATAACCCAACTCATAAAATATCATGAAAATAAATTCTTCTAATCTCAGATTAGTGATCCCGAGATCACTATTCCGACTAGCCCCTAAATCGGGTTGTTACAATTCTCCCCCCTTAAGGATTTTCGTCCCCGAAAATCTAACCGGTGAAAAGGTTGGGGTATTGGTTTCTCATCATTTCCTCAGGCTCCCATGTAGCCTCTTCTATTCCATGCCATTGCCATAGAACTTTCACTAGGGTTATGCTTTTGTTTCTTAACTGCGTGACCTCTCGCGCCAAAATTCTAATCGGCTCTTCACTATAAGTCAAGTCCGGTTGTATCTCTACCTCTGTTGGTACTATGACATGTGAAGGGTCTAAACGGTATGGGCGCAACATGGATATGTGAAAGATGTCATGAATCTTTTCCACCTTAGGTGGCAAGACCAACCGATAAGCTACTGATCCTATCCTCTCGCTAACTTCATAAGGTCCGATAAAGCGTGGACTCAATTTGCCCTTCCGACCAAATCTGAGGACTTTCCTCCAAGGTGACACTTTCAAGAACATTTTATCACCAACTTTGAATTCAATCTCTTTCCTTTTCAAATCCGAAGAGGACTTTTGTCTATCTGAGGCGACTTTCAGACTGTCACGTATCACTTTTACTTTCTCTTCAGTTTCCTTAACCAAATCGACCCCGTGTATCTGTTTCTCTCTGAGTTCTGACCAATACAAGGGCGTTCGGCACTTATGCCCACACAATGCCTCATAAGGCGTCATTTTCAAACTTGACTAAAAACTATTGTTGTAGGCGAATTCCACCAACGGTAAGTATTTCTCCCAATTACCTTGAAATTCCAAAACACAACATCGAAGCATGTCTTCGAGTATTTGAATTACTCTCTCCGACTGCCCGTCGGTTTGTGGATGGAAGGCTGTACTGAAACTCAATTTCGTGCCCAAGGCCTCTTGCAACTTTTTCCAAAACCGTGACGTGAATCTTGGATCTCTATCCAAAATAATCGACAACGGTACACCATGAAGTCTTACTATCTCTGATATGTACAAGTCCCCCAATTTATCAAGCAAATAATCGACTCACACTGGTATGTAATGGGCTAACTTTGTGAGTCTATCGACCACAACCCACACCGCGTCTTTCCTCTTTGGAGTCAATGGTAAGCCTGTCACGAAGTCCATAGTAATACGGTCCTATTTCCACTTAGGAACCATAATGGGCTGAAATAAACCCGAAGGTACTTGATGTTCAGCCTTCACTTGCTGACAAATCAAGCATCTCGATACAAACTCAAAAATGTCTTTCTTCGTACCAGGCCACCCATACCATTTCCTCAAATCATTGTACATCTTTGTGCTCTCAGGGTGCACAATTAAACATTCGCTATGCGCTTCATGAAGGATCTTATGAATAAGCTCATCATTTCTGGGTACACAGGCCCTATCTTGAAACGTCAAACATTCATCAGGACTTACTCGAAAGTCTAACTCATCGATTGACTCACATAAAACTCTTTGGCTTGCAAGCTGTTATCTTCTTTCTGAGCTTCACAAATCTCTTGGATGAATAATGGTCTAGCCCTCAACTCGGCTAGAATGGCACCATCATCCAACAAAGCCATCTGAGTACTCATGGCTCTCAGTGCGAACAATGATTTCCTGCTCAAAGCATCTGTGACTACGTTCGCCTTTCCCAGATGGTAGTCAATTACCAACTCATAATTCTTAATCAGCTCTAACCACCTTCGTTGCCTCAAATTCAATTCCTTTTGACTCATCAAATATTTTAGGCTTTTATGGTCGGTGAAAATCCGACACCTTTCACCATATAAATGATGTCTCCAAATCTTCAACGCAAATACAATTGCGGCCAACTCTAAATCATGAGTCAGGTAATTCTTCTCGTGCGGTTTTAATTGCCTAGAGGCATAAGCAATCACCTTACCCTCTTGCATAAGTACACAACCCAACCCATTCAGGGATGCATCACTGTAAACCACAAATTCTCTTCCCAATTTAGGTTGCACCAAAATCGGAGACTCAGTCAACAACGCCTTCAGTTTCTCAAAAATCTATTGACACTTTTCTGTCCAATCGAACTTCACATCTTTTTGTAACAATCTCATCATAGGGGTAGCTATCATGGAAAACCCCTTGACAAAACGCCTATAATAGTCAGCTAGGCCTAGAAAACTCCTTGCTTCAGTTACGCTTCCCAGCGGTTTCCAATCAACAATTGCTGAAATCTTACTCGGGTCTACTCTAATTCCATCTCCCGGCACGATGTGCCCCAAAAATCCCACTTCGTTGAGCCAAAATTCACTCTTACTGAATTTGGCATACAATTGTCTTTCTCTCAAAATTTGTAGAACCATTCTCAAATGTTCGGCATGATCGTTCTCATCTCGAGAGTAGATTAGGATGTCATCAATAAAGACCACTACAAACTTATCCAAGTATGGCCGAAAAATGTGATTCATCAAATCCATGAAGATCGCAGGGGCATTCGTTAGACCAAAAGGCATGACCAAAAATTCATAGTGGCCATACCTAGTCCTAAATGCGATTTTTGGTACATCCGAGTCCTTGACTCTCAACTGATAATACCCATACCTCAAATCTATCTTGGAAAATACCGTGGCTCCCTTCAATTGATCAAACAGATCATCAATTCTCAGCAACGGGTACTTGTTCTTCTTAGTTACCTTATTGAGTTGTCGATAATCTATGCATAGCCTCATAGAACCGTCTTTCTTCTTCACAAATAAAATGAGAGCACCCCACAGGGAAAAACTCGGTCTTGTGAAACCTTTATCTGTTAAATCTTGCAACTGTTCTTTCAACGCTTTTAGCTTGGTTGGTGCCATTCTATATGGAGAAATAGAAATAGGGGCAGTACCCGGAGCTAACTCAATCCCAAATTTGATCTCTCTGACCGGAGGTAGCCCTGGCAACTCTTCTGAGAAAACATCTAGGTACTCGCATACTAAGGGTACCGATTCAATTCTCAAATCAGTCTCTTTATTCTCAAATCAGTCTCTTTAGTGTTCAACACAAAGGCAAGGTAAGCCTCGTAACCCTTCCTTAAATACCTCTGAGTCGACAAGGTTGATATCACTACTGGTGATCTATGTTGCTTATCTGATTCAACATGAATAAAATCCCCATTTTCATTTTTCAACTCAATAAGCTTCTTCCCACAATCCACAATTACCCCATGAGTAACTAATCAATCCATCCCAAGGATGACATCAAACTCATCAAACGGCAATAACATAAGATCAACCGGGAAACAATGACCCTTAATAATCAAAGGGCAACCTTTGTAAACTCTATCAACCAACACACACTTGCCTAGAGGATTAGACACTTTTATGATGAATTCAGTAGACTCTATAGGCATGCTCATGCTAGAGACTAATTTCATGCGTATGTATGAGTGGGTAGATCCCTGATCAATTAAAGCTATAACACGAGTGTTATGGACAGAAAAGGTACCCGTGATTACGTCCGGGGAAGATGCCTCTTCATGAGCACGCATGGCATAAGTTCTCGCCAGTGCTCTACCCTCGACTCTAGCGACTTGCTCTCTGGATGGGTTCTTGCTACCAATCTCATTTCTCGAGTTTCTCAGTTGTCTTCCCCTAGAAGTACTTCCCAGTCTCTGATAACGTGGTCTAATGACCCACATCTGAAACAAGCTTTCTCATTAGCTCGAAACTCACCAGAATGGCACTTGCCACACTGAGGGCATTCCGGTCTACTTGGTCGGACGTTGCCCACACTAGCAACTGATGTGGTCTGCCCTTTCGACCCAAAAAATTGCTTGCCCTTACTTCGGGTTGAAAACCCCGTTGAAGTGATTGATCGAGTAGTAAAACCCCTCGATTTCTTAGATGAGAATTGGTAGGACTTATTTAACTTCCTTTTTCTCGAGTCACGAGATTAATTCTCAGCTCTTCTCTTCTCTTTAACCAACTCTTCGGCTTTACAGGCTCTATCTACCAACACTACAAACTCTTTTAGTTTGAGGGCTCCCACATAACGACCTCGGTAAACACGTACTCCCGGGCATACTTACTAAGCCTTACGAACTCCCGTTTGTAGTCGGTCACTAACATACGACCTTGCTTCAGTTCCAAGAACTCCTTCCTCTTATGGTCGATGAACCTCTGGCTGATCTACTTCTTCCAGTATTCTTCTTGGAAGAATTCCCAGCTAACTCTCTCCCTTAGTACCACCACACCAGGGTGTTCCACCATCGGTAGGCTGAATCTCTCAAAAGGGATACTGCACACTTTAGGCACTCCTCAGGCGTGCACGACAATTCGTCGAATACCCTGATGGTATTTTCAAGCCAGAATTATGCTCTCTTCGGATCATCATCCTTACTAGCCCGGAATTCTTCGGCTCCTTGCTTCCGGATCTTATCAACCGGAGGCCTTTCTCTTCTCACCACCTCAACCACTTGAGGAGCTACTGGAGCGGGTTCAGGAATTGGTGGGGGTGGAGGGGGTTGAGCATTAGGACTTGCTCGGGTATACTCAGTATACCAGTTGCTCATCATGTGGAGAAAGGCTTCTCGAGCCTTTTCTCCCTGACCCAAGGTCTCGGGTTTACTATTAGCTGGTGCGGTCCCTTGAGTGGGAGCTGGCGCATTACTAGCAGCATCATCGGCTGTAGCTCGATCTGGATTAGAATCCATATACTACATAAAACACGATTTTTAAACGTCAGGAGCCGTCACACTATCATTACTCAGACATTTTTACATATGGCATGTATAGCTAGACTCGTACTTACGCTACGCTAGTCATAGAATCGACTAAACCGTAGCTCTGATACCAATAAATGTAACACCCCTTACCAGTGTTCAAAGCCGAAACTGGGTTAAGGCATTACCTAACTTATCTCGTTTAAATGTCTAAAATAGGGCTATAAAATTTCATTTAAACCCGTCACTAGCTCATTCTTGGCCTACGAGGCCCTAAACATACTTTCAAGAGGTTTCGGAATCTATCCGGGAACTTTTACGAGCTTGGAAAACTTTTCTTCAAAACATGGGCCACACGCCCGGGTTGGTCTAGGGACACGCCCGTGTGCCCCTAAGACATGCCCATGTCTTCTACCCGTGGTCGATCCTGACCAATTTCACACGGTCAGACACATGCCCGTGTCCCTCACACGGTATTGACACGCCTGTGTCTTAGCCCGTGTGCCAAAACCTTGGCATTCTAACTATGACGTCATCAACTCACTATGGTCACAGGGCCAAGGCATACGTCCGTGTCCTTAGCCCGTGTGTCGAATTAAATTCCACAATTAATATGCAGACTTCACACGGCCTGGGCACACACCCATGTCTTAGGCCGTCCCTCCTATACGGCTGAGACACACGGCCGTGTCTCCACCCGTGTGGTTACTACAAGGCTTACTGACTTGCAATTCTAGCATACAAGGGACACACGGTCGATCCACAAGCCCATAGGGCTGACCGTGTGTCACACACGGCCTAAACATACGCCCGTCTATTTACCCCTGTAAATAATTAGATGGCTATTTACCAAGCCCTTTGCCACCCTACATTGCACACAAACACACACCAATTCATATCAACACAACTCATAACCCAAAGGCACATTCAAACACAAGGCATATACTTCAAGAATTTCATCTTCATTCAAGCATAGGAATTTGCCAAGTTTTGGCCTAACTTATAAGACCATTTACAAAATAACTTAGTAACATACATAGCCAATACTTTGGCTAACAATTACAACTTAACAAAATACTCGAGTCCTATACATGCCATTCTCAAAATAAGTCTAATTGTTATACCAAAGTGACGTCGATAGTGTGATTTTCGAACTCCTACGTCCACGTTCCTCGAGTTATCTTGGCAATACTACAAGGAGAAAAGGGCAATGAAAGGGGTAAGCATAAAGCTTAGTAAGTTTGCATGGAAATAAATAGCAATAATAAGCTCATAATATAATCCATCCATGGCATTAAGTAACCATGCACAAGTCATAGGCTTCTTGCCATACTTACTTACAATTGCCCTTATTTAGCACATACCGTGCCACACATCATAATCGTTTCTTCGTGACTCATTCACGAATACTTGTGTTCACTCATTCACATAACTTTAGTACAATTCTCATTTCTACTTCTAAACTCATCTACTTATCGCATTAATCACTAGGGATAGTCAAAAATGCATATTCATCGTCGTTAACGTAGGTACAAAGCCAATGCCACATCCTCGAGGTGGTCTTACATGGAGTCACTTCTAAATGCCAATGCCACATCCCGGATATGGTCTTATATGGACTTTCACATCAAGTATCGATGCCATATCCCAGATATGGTCTTATACGATTCTCATATTCATTACCGAAGCCATATCCCGGATATGGTCATATACGATATTTCAACTCGGTGCCGAGGCCATGCCCAAACATGGTCTTATACGGGACCTTACTCATTTCTCATCTCGATGATAGCATTTTCATATTCATTATAATCCAGCAGGAACTCAACACCTCATTCAACATTAATCACTCAATTTAATAGACCATCATGCATCAATATGATACTAAGCATTCTCAATTATGCTAACATGAATGTTGCATTACCTCATTTTCAAAATGAGCCAACTAGTGGGTCTAGTCCGAGGCCTTGTTCTTTCCCCGATCGAGGCAAATTCTCGGTTCTTCTTGCTCTATAATAGCAATTTAGCTCATTTCAGTAACCACATTAATAAATGCATCTCAATAATCATGTTTAGATAAAATTACTATTTTGCCCCTAGACTTTGGCAAAATGACCATTTTGCTTTTAGGCTCAAAAATTAATTCTAATCACATTTCTACCTTCAAGAAGCCTAGGTGAACATTTAATACTCTTATAGCTATCATCAACACTCAACATTTCACATAATTACTACAAATTTGTGACCTTCTCATCAAGGTCATATTAGGTGTTTTCAAGACAACACATTTCACAAAATTTTTTCATCAACAACTAAGACTCAATGTAACACCCCTAACCCGTAACCGTCGTCGGACTAGGGTTAAGAGGCGTTACTAAACACTCAGAACATTTCACATCTAATCCACAACACTTAGTCAATCATCAATCAAACATATTCAATTATAAGCATATAGTCCCTTATTGATGTCTATGAGACCTTAAATGTAACATCCCGGTTTTGGGCCTAGTTGGAATAGTGGTGTGAGACCATAAATCCGAGGTCTATGTATGAGTTTTTGAGGTTTATGCCATGTATGCATGTTAGTGTGACAATTTCATGAAGCAATTTGGTGGAATTGTAGTTGAATTGTCCAAAAGGACTAAATTGAAAAAGTTGCAAAATGTGAGATTCTAGAAGCTATTTGTGTGAAATAGCTTTAGAATATTAATTAGAGGTCCTTAATGAGTAATTTTCTCAATTTTTAGTTTTTGGACAAAATTGGGCATGAATGAGTTAAAATAGAAAGTTTATCAAAAAGGGCATTTTGGTCATTTAACAATTAAATGATTAAAAAGGGAGAAAAGATGACAAATATTCATTCATCTTCTCCCCCAAGCTGCCGAAATTTGAAGGAAGCCATTGTTAGGGCTCTTCAACTTTTCAAGCTAACTAGTAAGTGTATTCTAGCCCCGTTTTTTATATTCTTTTTATTTTTTAAGTCCTTCTAGCATGAGTAAGCTATTTTCAGTCATTTGACGAGCTATAATGGATGTTCAAAAATGTGGCCATGTATGACATGCATGTATTTTGATGTTTTATGGAAGATTATGAAAGCTTGATGTAGTAGGAACATCTTTTGTTAAGTGATTTTCCATGAAAATGCATGTAAGGACTAGTTTGTAAAAGTTTTAAGTTGGTCATACATGTGTGGTTTAGTGAGAATTGATGATTGCTTTAGTTGAGTAAGTGATTCGACTAAGCATGAAAGGCTAGAAAGTTGAATAAAAATCACTTTCCAAGCCTTAGGCCAAAAGTGTAAATATGAGAAAGATTAAGGGCAAAAGAGTAATTTTTCCAAAGTATGATATAAGAGTCAATTTAGTCAATGTGTATATGAATGAGCTGATTTATTCATTATAGATCAAGAAAGACGAAGCCCGGATCAAAACTGAGGCAAGAACAATGTGGTGGACTAAATTGCACGTTTCTATACTTTTGAGTATCGAGGTAAGTTTATGCGTAAATAATGCATTTATACTTACACATTCTTAATGCTAATTAATGTGTAGCATGAATGAGAATGATTGATAACCCATGTGGTTCAAGTGGAATGGATGTGGTAGACATTTTGAATGGATGAATGATTGAGTAAGTAGATACGTGAATGTGTAGTGATAATGCTAAATGGTGGGCTAAGTGCGATACCATCTCAAGGCATATTGACGATGAGTTGGCTATGTGCGATGCTATCGTTAGGTATATTGTTTAGTGGGCTATGTTCGAAACCACTATGATTACCTTTGTGGTAGGCTAAGTGCGATACTACCTTATTAATTGATTGTGGTGGGCTAAGTGCTAAACCACCGAGACATTAGCTGTGTGGATTAGCTGTGAGTAAAGTAGCTATGTGGATGTATTTTCGAGAAATAATGATGTGTTGTATTTTGTGTAAATGTGATATTGAATGTAGGGGTGCATTTCAATGGTTATGAGTATGTGACTTATGATGTGTTGGGAATGTGGTAAGGGATAGAAAGAGTAAGCATAGTTGTACATTATATATTAGAATAATGCTAATTGTTGTTTAGCTTATCCTATGATGTTTATTTGTTTATGTTTAAACTTACTAAGCTCAAAGCTTACTCTCTTACTTTTCCCTTGCCTTATAGAGAAAAAGTGTTGAATCGAGATACGAGGATCAATTGGAAGACCGCCCACACTGTCAGCACACTCTGGTACATGAGACTCAATGTTTTGTATATGGCATGTATAGGGGTTAGACAAGTTAGTGAATTTTGTTGTAAATGGTTAAGATGTGTTGGTCTTTAAATGGATGATACATTTTGTATAATGCCATAGTTGTTGACCATTCTATATTATATGAAACGATGTAGTTATCTATGTGAGATTGCACTTCAATTTGAGTTGATTATGGATGTGTAAATGAATGCATATTGTGTATGCTAGAGGGGTGAAAGGACCTTAGCACATAGCTTTTTTTTTGTCCATGTGGATAGACACACGGGCGTGTGTCTAGACCATGTGTGACACACGGTCAGACCACGGGCGTGTGACTTGGCCGTGTTTCCCCTGCATGTTAACATTTTAAGTCAGAATAGACCACGGACTAGCCACACGGGCGTGTGCATAGGCTGTGTGAGTTTAGTCAGTATTGGCCACGGGCTAGCCACACGGGCATGTGACTAGGCTTTGAGGTTGTGTGTATGTAGTCAGTGTTCACCACGGGTGGTGAACATGGTCGTGTGTGACTACCCACGGGCATGTATCATCTTACATGGGCGTGTGGCCCCTGTCTAGATTGAGAAAATTTTTAAAGATCGTAAGAGTTTCCGTTATGATCTCGAGAGCTCTTGTGTGTTTGAGTGAGGCCACGTAAGTCGAGAATGAGGTTGTTGAGGTGACTAGAGAGTAGTCACGATGAGCCTAAGTGGCGATCAAGTGGTTTTATTACTATAACGCCTCGGGCTCGGTTCCGGCGTAGAACTCGAGTAAGGGGTGTTACATTAAACACGTGTTAGAAAGAGGTCGAGACTAAATTGAACACTTTCAAAATTTTTTAGAAATTTAAAGATTTTTCCAAACTGCAGAGGTCACACGCCCGTATGGGAAGGCTGTGTGCCTCCCACGACTACCAGACACACCCATGTGTCCAAGCCGTACCAAAATAGGGCATACATACTGACTTGTCCACACGGCCACCAGACACGCCCGTGTGCCATGGCTGTGTGAAATTAAGCTAGCTACTGACTTGGTCACACGGTCACCAGGCACGCCCGTGTGCCACGACCGTGTAACCTGCCCAAGCACACTTTGAAGTGGCCCTTGAGCCACACTGCAGAGATACACGCCCGTGCCCCTTGGCCGTGCAAGCAAAATAGGCCATTTGCAAGGCCAAAATGCCACCCACACTTGGGTCATACCTACAAGCACATACAAGTCTATTTTCACACACAATTTGGCAACCAAATACATTGTCAAATGATCAACATATCATCCCATCCAATCTCATTTCTAATCATGTCAACTTATATGCTAAATAGCTCAATCAATTCACATGTAAAACCAAGCATGATCCATCCACAATTTCACTAAATCACTATGGCATCAATCCATCAATAATTTACCATTCATAAGACCATTTCAATGCCATCAAGCCTTACCAAAACATACTTCATATACTAAAATCATTCATGCATATTACCAACATTTATCTAGCCACATCACATGGCTATTTACACATCTCAAACATGTTTCAAACAACTAGCCTATACATGCCATATTCAAATATACACATCTTCAAAAGTACCAAAATAGATTGCCGATAGTGTGATAAAGATGCTGACGATCCTCAGATCCGAGCTAGCTTTGCTGACACTGTAAAACAAAGAAACAAATCACACAGTAAACTTTCAAAAGCTTAGTAAGTTCATAACATAATACATTATACCAAAACAAACCATCGCACAGATTAATTCACAATCACATATACCATACCATCCAAAGCTAATATGTTCAATTAACCTTCTATAAACTCATTCATAATTTCATCAACCACATAGGTTCCGAACGTACCTTAGCCAACACTTAATTATCGATCACTTATGCTACTCAATACTCAATTTTTCATTTCAATCAACTTTTGTCACTTCTTCAGTTTAATCGCACACTTGTGCCCAAATCAATAGCCGAAGCTTAATTAATATCGCACTCTTAGTGCATCTATATCAAACCGATCTTAAATCGGTATCGCACACACAGTGCCATCCACAAGGCCAAAGCTTATATTATTTCGCACACCCAGTGCTAATCATCTCGGTCACATTTCTGAATACGTACACTTAGTGCCACATATCTCTAGTCCTCACATAGCATTCACAATTCAATAATATCATACTATTCATTTCATAACACTAAACATAGTTAAATACACATATTATGTCCGAACTTACCTCGGACGTCGAAATATCGAAACGGTCAATTAATCGAGCACTTTGTCTTTGCCTCAATCTTGATCTCGATCCGAGCCTCTCCTTTCTTGGTCTATGTACATTCAAATTCAATCCATTCAATCACAATTCATTCAATTTAGTACACACACACACTTATTTAGGGCATTTTACAAAATAGCCCTCACATTTTCACATTTTGACACTTTAGTCCCTAATTCATCAAATCACCAAATACACACAATTTCAAATCACATATGCTTAGCCGATTTCTTCCCATGCTAATAAAAGCCCACACATTTCATTTATTTCACATTTTAGTCCTTCAATTTACATTTTTCTTAATTTAGCCCAAATTACTCAATTTCACTAAAAATTCAAAGACAAAACATGTTCATACTTCACATATCTTCCATATCAACTAACACATAGCTCAAGCATTCATCAATGGATCATCAAAAAAACATCATCAAATCACATAATTGAAACATGGGTTTTGTAGAGTACGAAGCAACAATTACAGAAACGTAGAAATTATCAAAAACTGAGCTTAAAACATACCTTGATTGAGGTTAGCAATGGCCGAACATTAAAAAGCTTAAAAACCCTTGTTCCTTCTCTTATTTTCGGTAAAAAGATGAATAGAAATGACCATTCTAAAGCTTTGTTTTATTATAAAATAACTTAATTATCAAACACCCATTTTGCCCTTAATGAAATATTTATAAAATCATTTAAACTATGGACATAATTGTTCATCAACCACCCTACTTACTAAATAATGGATCAATTGCCTTATAAGTCCTCCTCATTTAAAAGCCATAACACATAGATACTTCAACAATCAGCACACAGCTTTTACACTTTATGCAATTAAGTCCTTTTCGCAAATTAAACACACAATCGATAAAATTTTCACACAGAAATTTCACACAGACTAAATCACATACTGTAAACACAAAAAATAATATTAAAATATTATTTTGACCTAGGATTTGTGGTCTCAAAACCACTATTCTGACTAAGGTCTAAACCGGGCTGTTACACTCAATTTCTTCCATAAATCGGGCTGTTGATGATATAAATAAGTAGAGAATTATATTTCACATCCAAGCATAATATTCATATATTAACAAAAAGTTACATGATTTCATTAGTTTATATGTCACAATCCATATGTTTTAAAACTTTACAACATCAAAAAGTTACAACATTGTAATGACATTCTATCATGTCATTATACCATCCAAATATTACAAACACAAAACAGTTACCAAAATATCATCAACACAACCATGATTTTTAATGGTTAGCAAGAAATCTTCTGACCCATTCCAATCGCACAGCAGAAGGTAAACTAAAGAAAATGAGTATTTGCATTGAATGATCTGGAATTT